>JAKULF010000001.1:0-685968 GCA_022661535.1 Eutypa lata
AGAGAAGACTTACGGCTTTCTCGACGACGCCGTAAGTAGCGGGCAGCCTGTTTCTTCCTAGGGGTAGCTCCAGTTGCCCCCTTGTTGGAAATGTTCAAGCGGACTTCAGCGCAATGGGTGACCTCTCTGGGGAACGAATAGCGCTGCTCCTTCAGTGCACTTCACTCCTGTTGCATTGAGGACATAAGCATCTGTTTAACGATGCGAAGGTGCCCCGAACGGATAACTTCAACCCCGACGAGCCCTCTGGAGCCAACTGGATGTTACGGAAGCATCAGGTATAGGAGAAAATCGAATTCCATTAACTATGTAAAATTCTAAGCTAAAGAAAAAAAACAATAAATGAAAACGCACGAAAGTACAACCATAAAGACAACCACCTAATAAAACGACGCACTAGCCAACTTTACCATATCCACCGTAACAACCGCGCTCCCATTATAACCCTTATTAATAAATTCTTTATCAAACATATACGTATCATAACATCACCTCTTCTTCGAAAAAAATCTCGTCCCGAAACTTTAAAAAAAAAAAATTTAATTAATTTAATTCGGCCCAAAACTTAAACTTTAAACGTTTTTAAATAATAAAAATTATCCTCAATCTTATTTAGTTTTATTATTACGTTAAAGCCTTTAAATGCTTATAATACAAGGTTTTATTTAATTTTATACGTTTAATTTAATTTTTTAATTTTTTAAAATGCATTATATATATAACATTATAATTAATTTTCTTTTTTGCTTTTATTAAGTTATTTTATTTTTCGTTTTCGTTTTAATATTTTTGTAAATTAAGTTATCGGCGTATTATTATCTTTATATAACGGTTTAAATTCGTTTATTTTTATAATTCGTCGTTAATTATTAAGTTATTTAAGTAAATCCGTTTGTTTTAAATTCTCGTTGTAATATTTTTTTAAAATTAAAGAATTATTTTTAAAATTCTCGACGTTATATTATTTTAATTTTTTTATTATATTTAATATTATAATTTTTTTTTTAAATATTTACGTTAACGAAACTTTATTAATTTTTAATTTTTTTATTATTATTTAAGTTTGTTTTTTTCTTTTTAAAGTTATTTAATAATTATTTAAATAAAGAATTATTAAGAAATTTTCGTAATTAATTTGCGTAAAAAGTACGAGATTTTTTTTCCGAAGTTAAAAGTTTTAATCGATATAAATAGTTCGTTATATTTAAAATTTTATAATAATTTCGTATTATTAAATAATTTAATTTATCGTTAAAACGATTAATAAAAGTTTTTTTTTAATTATATAAATATAATCGTTTTCGATAAAGTTTAAAATACATTTATATTTATTAATTTATTTATATATTCGTTTTATGCTTTTTTTATCGAGATTTATATATATTTTTAAAATTGTTTAAATATATCCGTTATATTTTTTATTTTTCATTAATTTAATTTGTTTTTAATTAATATATTTTTAAAATTCTCGATTTTTTATATTTAATTGAAAAGTTAAAATATAAGAAATTTATATTTTATTTCGTAAAGTAAAAAATCCGTTAATTTATAAATTAAATTAATTTATATATAATTAATAATTAATAATATTATAAATTAATTATTTTAATAATAATTTATAAATAAATATAATTTTTAATTAATATATTTATTTATAATTTGTATTTAATTAAATATTTATAAATAATTAATTAACAATAATTTTTAATTAATATTAAATATTTTTAATAATTTATTTATAAAGTTTACGATAAATTAAAGTCTTTAATTATTAATTATGAATTAAAATAATTTATAAATTCGAAAAGAATTATTATAAAATATTAAAATAACGTTTTTTATTATTACGAATTAAATATAAAGAATATTTTAATATTTTTTTTAATTAATTAATAATTATAAAAACGTTATCGTATTTATATTTATTTATAAATAATAAATAAAATTTTATTATAATATTACTTTACGATTTTAATAATATAAGTAAAAAGTATAATAATTCGAGCGTTTTATTAATTAAACTTTTTATTGTTTTATAATAATAATTATTTATAAATTTTTATATATTAAGTATTTATTTTAATTATTAATATCGTATTATTATTAATTTTTTAATTTTTATTTGTTCGAAATATTTAATTATTAATTAATAATATACTTTTATTAATAATATAATTTTTAAGTTTTTTTTATTAAATATAATTAATTTTTTTTAAAAGTATTAATTTTTCGCTTATTATAAATTCGTAATTATTTAAGTAAAACGTTAAATTTAAAGTTTTAACGTAATATATTTTTAATTATAAATCTTTTGCGTTTATGTTTAATATTTTATTTATTAATTTTATATTTAAAATGTTTAATATTAATATTTCTTCGTTTAACGTAAAAATAAAAAAATATTTTTCGATATCGTTTAAAAAATATAATAAATATTTAATTATTATAATATTTTTAGTTTTTATATTATTTTATATTATTTTTATCGCGTTTTTTTTTTATTCGTTAAATTTACGAAATAAAATATTAATAAAAACGTTTTTAAATTTTAAATAATACGTAATAATAAAGTAAAATTATAAAAGAAACTCGGCTTATTTTATTTGTTTTAAGTTTAATTATTATTTAATATCGAAATATTTTAAAGTTTTATAATTCGTAATAATAATAAATAAATAATTACGTCGTAATTTAATTAATTTGAATTTTTAAACGCGTAATACGCGTATTATAGTTATTAATTTTTTGTTATATATATTATAATTAAATTTTGTTTTGTATATATTTTTAAAATAATAAACGATTAAATATTAATTTTCGTTTTCGAATTTACGTTATAAAAAAACCTTTATTATTACGTTATTAAACGCGTTAATTTTAACTTTAATTTTTAAGTCGTATAAAAAATAATATAAAGTTAACGTAATTATTAACTTTTTTTTTAATTTTTTAAAAGTTTTTATTTTTTTTATAATTATATCGAATAAATTTTTTTTCGTATTAATTTTATTAAAAGTTAAGTTATTCGTTTATAATCTTTTACGAATTTTTTATAAAAGTTATAAAATTTTAAAAATAATTATATTTTTTTAATATTTTTCGAAACTTTTTAATCTTTTAATATTACGATTTTTAAAAAATTTATAATTATTTTATTAATATTAATAATAAATCTTAAAAACTTTATATATATTATATAAAACTTATATTTATTTAAATTCGTTTAAAAATATATTTTCCTTAAGCGTTTAAAAACTTTATTAACGTATTATTTATAATTCTTTTTATTTTCGAAAAAATTTAAAATATCGTTAATATACGTATTATAAAAATTATTTAAATAATTAAAAAAGGGTTCGTTAATATATCGTTAAAAAATCGCAAAATTATTAATTAATTTAAAAAACAACATTTTATATTTATATGTTTTATATTTAATATAAAAGATAATTAAGTTTTTATTATTTAAATATATTTAAATTCGATAAAATATTTATTTAATATCGATTTTAATAAAAATCTTAACTTTAAATATATAAATTAACGTTTTTTTAATTAAAAGTAATAAATATCGATTTTTTATATAAAAGCGTTAAGTTATTAATAATTTATATAAAATTAAAGTTTTTCGTTAACGTTTTTAATAAATAAAATAAATACGGTTTAAAAAGCCGAATTAAATATTATAAACTTTTTTTTAATTTTTTTATTAAATACTTTTTCGTAATTTTTAACTTTTTAAAATATATTTTATATAATAAATTAAACTTAAAGTTTTTAATTTCATTCGTTAATGTAATTTAATTATTTATTAAAAATTAATAAAAAGTTAATTTATTAAAGTTAACTTTATTAAAAACGTTAAAATAATTATAATATACTTTTAAAATTAATTCTTAAATTTTTTTTCGCAATTTAATTTCGTTACGTTAAAACGAAATTAAGTTTTTTTTATTTTAATTGTTTTTTTAATTTCGTATAACGAACTTTTATTAATAAAGTTTTTTTTTATTTTTATTAAAATAATAAAAAATAATAATAACGATTATAATTATATTAAATAATCGCTTTTTATATTAAGCGAATTTTTTTAATTAATTTATAAAGTCTTTATATATTTTTTTAAATAATTAAGTTTATTTTTTTAAACTTTTTAAACTTTTATTTTAAAAGTTTTTAATATTTTATATTATAAGATTATATTAACTTTTCTTTTATTTTTCGCTTTTTCGAGCTTCGTTTTAAAATTACTTTTTTTAAAAATTTAATTTCGTAATAAAATAAAACGAAAATTATTCGCTTTATAAGTTTTTTTTTAATTAAAGTTTTATCGTTTAAAAAGTTTTTATTATTAATTAAAGTTTTTTTATTCGATTTAATATTCGATTTTAATTCTTTAATTTAAAGTTATATTTATATTTAAATGTTTTTTTAAATCTTTTAATTTTAAAAAATATTATTCGAACATAAGTTTCGATATCGTTTTTTATAATAACGATATTAAAATCTTTTATACTTTTAATTTTAAAAAAATCTTTATTTTTTCATAATTTTTATCTTAATTTCGTTTATCTTTTTTATTTATTTTCATTTATCGTTTTTTTATATTTTTTTAAACTTTTTATTATAATTAAATATTAATAATTTAATTTAATTTATTAAAATATTATAATTAAATTAAATAATTAAATCTTTAAAAAATATTAATTTTTTATTAATCGAATTAATTATTATTCGATATTTTTTAAATTATTACTTTTCGATAATAATATCGTATTTTATATTTAATACGATAAAAAATAATCGATTTATAGTTTTTTATAAATAAAGAAAATAAATAAAAGTAATATATTAATAATTTATATAAATTATTTATCGAATTTTTTAACGTAATATAATCTAAATCTTATAATAAAAAGTATTTTAAAGCGTTATTTTACTTTTTTTATAAATTTTATATTAATAAATAAAAAGTTATTCGTTTTTATATTAACGAAAAACGTTATTATAATTAAGAATAATTTATTAAATATTACGATATTAAAAAATAATATAAAGTCTTTTTTAAAAATACTTCGTAAATAATTATAAAGTATTTTCTTTTTTAAATTTACGTTATGTAATAATAAAAATTTTAAATAAAAATTAATTTTATTTAAAAAGATTCGTTTTTTAAATCTTTTATATTAATATTTTAATTTAATTTTTCGAAGTTAAACGTTAATTTATATACTTTAATAATAACGTTTAATTTCTTTTTTTTAAAGTAGTTTCGAGTTATATAATTTTTCTTATTATAATAAAAACATCGTTTTTTATAAATATATTATCGAACTTAATTTTTAATAAAACGACCTTTTAATTTAATTTAAATATTATTTAAAATAATAAGTATAAAGTTTAAGTTTTCGTTATTCGCATTATTTCTTTTATTTTAATTATTTTCTTTATCGTTACGTTTTTCGTAATTATCGTAAAAATTAAAATTCTTTTTATAACGTTATTTAATTTAAACGTAATTAAAATTAAATTTAATTACGAAATATATATACGTATTAAAAGTTATTTTAAAGTTTATATAAATAGAAATAAAAGCGATTTAATATTAAAATTATAATTTCTTTTTAAATTTACATTTTTAATTAACTTTAAATTTATTATACCTTTTTATTAGTTTTATAAAAGTATTTTTAAATTTAATAAAAGTTAAATATTTAAATTAAAAACATTTTTAAAAAATAACTTTTTCGTTTTTTTTTTCGATTTATCGTATTTATTTTATAAATAAATTAATAATTTATTAATTATAATAATTTAAATAAAATAAATTAAACGTAAATAAAGTTAAACGTTTTTTATTTTTTATTTTTTAAAATAAAACTTAATTTTAACAAATCGCATTTAATCATTCGTAAAATAATCGATATTAACCTTTAATTTATTCGTTATTTAATAATATTAATTTTTAAAATTAACTTTATCGTGGTTTTTTTTTCGTAAAAATTCGTAACTTTTATTTTAATATTCTTTTATTTTATAATATTTTAATAAATAAGCTTATTTAACGTAACTAATTTTTAAATTAATTAATCTCGTTATTCTTTATAAAAACTTAACGTTATTAAGATTTTATTCGTATTTTTAATAATTAAATATTTTTAAAATTTATAATATTATTTATATTATTTATAACGGTATTTATTTATTAATTAAAATAATAAATTTAATAATATAAATTACGAATTAATTTATTCATAATTAAAATTATAAAAATAGTTTTATTTAATTAAGCTTAAATTATATAATATAATATATATTGCATTTTAATTTTTAAAAATAAAACATAAAAGTTTTTTTCGTAAAAGTTTTTAAAAGTAATAAAAATAATTATATTTTATAAGTTAAAAAATACTTTCGTTTTATTTTAAATAAATATTATTATAAAGAAATTAATTCCTTTAAATTTTTAACCGTAAATAAAAACAAAAGCTTTTAACTTTTCGAAAATGTTTTTAATTAATATATATTTATTCGACCCGAAATCGACGTAATAATAATCGAATACTTTATTATATAAAACGCTTAAAAATTCTTAATAAATATATATATTTAAAAATACATTAGCGTTATTAACTTTTAAAATAACCGATTATTTTAAAAGTTTAAAAGTAATAATAAAATATTTAATTTTTTATCGAAATTTCGTTTTAAGTTTTTTATCTTTCGATAATTAAATAATAAAATCTTTAAAATTAATAATAAATTAAACTTTAACTTAAGTTTAATTCGTTCGTTTATAATTAATAAAATTAAACATAACGTTAATCTTTTATACTTATTAAGTATTTTTTCGTATATTTTTTTAACGGCGTTTATATTTTAACGTATCGTATTTTTTTGGTTTTATAAAGTAATAAAGGTATTTTAATTACTTTTCGTATTACGTTCGTATAATTATAACTTTATTCTTTTTATTCTTTTTAATTAAAATATTATAAAGCTTTTTTAAATAAATAAATAAGTTTAAAATTATATTACGAAAACGTTAAATAAAAAAAAATCCGAATTTTATTAATTATATAAAGTTTTAAGTTAAAGAAAAAAAAAAGATAAATAAAAGCGCGCGATAAATGTAATTATAAAAATAATTATTTAATAAAGTTAAGTATTAATTAATTTTTATTATATTTATTATAATAATCGCGTTTTATTATAACTTTTATTAATAAATTCTTTATTAAACATAAGTATCGTAACACAGCATATAATATAAAAATTTAATACGACGCTTTTAAATAAAAAATTAAAATAATAATAAAAAAAGAAAAAAAAATATTTCTATAAGTTTTTAAAAGTTTTTAATAATAAAAAAATTAAAACTTTAATTATAAAAATATTAATTAAAGGTTTAATAATATTAAAAATAATTAAAGTTTTAATAAATGTTTTTTTAAATCGTAATTTTAAATAACGAATAATATAAAAAGCAAAATAATTTTTTTTTAAATATTATTTTTAAAAAAAACAAATAAAAGATTATTTAAAATTTAAAAGATTTAAAAAAAAGATTTACGTAAAAACGTAAATAAAATTATATTCGTAAATTGTTAAAGAATGCTATTAATTAATATAATTAAAATTATAATAAAACTTATATTATTATATTTTAAATTATAAAAATAATTAAAAGTTTAATATATAAAATTAATAATTATTTTTCGTTATATTAATATATATATAAAAAATAAAAGTTTTATAAAACCATTTTAAAAAGGTATTAATTTATATTATAAAAAATATTAAAATATTTTATATATTTTTTATTTTTAACTTTTAATTATAATTTAAAAAAATAAATTATATTAATTTATATTATTATTTCTTATAATTAATTATTTTTAAAAAAATTTAAAACGTTATAATTTTTTTATTAATAATTAAAAAAAAAATTATTTAAAATTAAAAAAAAAAGTTTTTATTTTTAATTTATATATAATATAAACTTATTTAATTTTTAATTATTTATATATATTTTTAATTATAATAAATTTATTTTATTTTATTATATTATAACCTTATTAAATACAATTACGTTTTTCGTTATTTTTATTTTTATTTATTAATTTCGTTATTATTTTTAATTTAATTAATAATTTAATATATAATTAAAATAATAATATTATATAAATTTAATAATTATATTTTATAACTTATTAAAACTTTAAACGATTTATATATAAATGCCTTTTAAAATTATATTTATTTATTATATTATTTAAATTTATTATCTTATAATTAAATTAATTATTTACGTTGTTAAAAGATTTAAAAGAAATTACTTAAATAAATTATTAATAAAATCTTTTATTTTAATATAAAGTTCTTTTTCATTTTTCGTTATAAAAATATTTATTTATAATTATTATCGATAAAAAGAATAAATACTATTATATATTATCTTTATTATTTATTAAAATTAATAATAAATTAATAATAAAATTACTTTATTAATTTAAATTTATTAAATATTTTTATTATTATTTTATATATAATATTATTTAATTATTTTAATTATTTTAATTATTATTATATAATTATTATTATTATTATTATTATTTTATTTATTATTATTTTTATTTAAAAATAATTATACTTATATATATTATTATTATTTATTATTTATTATCGTTAAAAGCTTAAGATTCTCATTATATATTTTTAAAACGATTTATATATGTATACTTTAAAATGTTTATTATAAAGTTTTAAATTAAAATAATCGTTAAAAACGAAAATAATTATAATATAAATTTTTCGATTATATAAAAACTTTATACGTTAATTTAAAAAAAGCGCAAATATATTTATTAATACGAATTAAAACGTTTTTTATATATAAATTTATTAATTTTATATATAATTTAATATATTAAAATTTAAAAATTATCGTTTTTAAAAATAAAAAATAATTAAAAAAGTTTTAAAATTTAAATTTTTAAAATTTATAAATTTTATATAACAAAATAAATAAAACTTAATTTATAAAGCTTAAAAATTTTAAAAATATTATTTTTAAAAAAAATTATTTAATAATTTAAATATATATAATAAAAATTAATATTAAAAGATTAAAATAAAGAAAATTAAAGTTTATAATTTTTAATTATTATAATAAATTTAATTAATTAAATTTATATAATATATTTTATTTAAAGTATAATATATCGTTATTTTTTTATAAAATTATTTAATTCTTTTTTTTCGTATAATTAAATCGAAATAATTTTTAATTATATAAAGAAAAAATTATAATAAAAATTAAAATTAAACTTTATAATTATATATAATTTAATTATTTAAATGTTTAAAGTATTTATAATTTATATAATATTAACTTATTAATTTTTATATATAAAATATTTAAATTAAAAAGTATTATAATATTATATATATTTTTTATTTCTTTATTTTTAATTATAATTAAATATAATATAATATATTAATTTATATTATTATTTATTATAATTATTAATATATTATTTTTACAATTTAAATTATTTCGAAAAGATTTATTTAAACGGAATATTATATAATAAAAATTAAAAATATTATAATTTTAATAATATAATAAATAATTATAATATATTAAAAAGAATTATTTAAAAATAACATTTTATATAAAAAATTTAAAATGTTATAATTATTTTATTAAATAAATAAAATTAAATAAATTAAATAATTATTTAAATAAATAATATATTTAATTTAATTATAAATTTATAAATTTAAAAACTTTTTAATTATATATTATTATTATTATATTAATTATAAAATTTATAAAATTAAAAAAACATTATATTAAATTATATTAATATAAATTTATACAGCTTTATTATAAAGAATTAAAATAATAATAATATATATATATATATTAAATTTTAATTATAAATTATTTTTTATATTAATTTTTTTTAATTAATTATTAAAACAAAAAAATATTTATATATATATATATATAAATTAAATATATATTTTTTAATAAATTTTAAAAAAAAATTATTTTTTAAAATTTTTAATTTTTTTTTTAATTTATTAATTATTATATATATATATTTATTATATATATATTTTCGTAAAATTCTTTTTAAATTTTTTAATTATATATAATAATTTTAATTTTTTAATTTTTTAATTTATTTATTTTAATCGAAAATTATTTCATATTAAATTTAAATTATTAAATTACGTTATTAATTACGTTATTAAATAACCGTTAAATATATCGAAAATATATATTTAATAAAAGAATAACTTCGAATTAATTAAATTTTAAGTACGAACTTATTTATTCGTTTTTAATTAAATGTATTTATTTCGAAAAACTTATATATAACTTATAATCGAAGTTAATTAAGTATATTTTTTTTTTCGATTTATATACTTAATTCTTTTAAACTTAGTTTTATAAACTTATAAATTTATAAATTTATTAATCATTTTTTGAATTTATTAACCACTTTTCGAACTTATTAATTATTTTTTAAACTTATAAGTTATTTATAAACTTACAACTTTATAACTTATAACTTATAGCTTTATAACTTACAGCTTATAAACTTATAAAATAACTTATAAACTTATAAACCTTTAAACTTATAACTTATAAACTTAAATAATTTAAGTAATATTATATTAATTATTTATTTAATTATTAATTATTTAACTTTTAACTTAAATAATAATAAAACTTATAACTTATAAATTTATAAATTTATAATTTATAAATTTATAAACTTATAACTTATAAATTTATAAACTTATAAAACTTATATATATAAAAATAAAACGTTATAATTTAAAAATAAATTATAATTAATAATATGAAATTTAATTATAAAATAATCGTAAGTTAATTTTAATAATTTAATTATTTTATATATAATAATTATAAATTCGAATTTTAATAAATAAAAGGTTTTTTAAAAGTTAAATTAATTATATTAATTTTTATTTCGTAAAGAAAAATTTCCGTTTAAAGAAAAAAAAACGGTTTTTGTAATTTATTTATAAACAAAAAGCCGTATCGTTTTTTTCGAACGTAACGATTAAGAAAATCTTTATTATTATAATTATTAAAATTATTTTTTATTATTTTTAAATATTTTTTATATTATATTATATATATTAATTTTATTTATTCTTTTATTTTTTATTTAAAAATTAATTATTCTTTTAATATTAAATTATTTACTTTTAAAATAATTATTTATTATACGAAAACATTACATTAAAAATGAAAATAAAACGTTTATATAAAAAACGTTAAATTTAAACGAAAAATTAAAAAATTAACTTTAATAATAATTTTAAAAATAAATAATTTTAATTTTAATAAATAAAATAACTTTAATTTTAAAATATATTTACTTTAACTTTAAAAAATAATAATTATATAATTAATTCATTATTTTTTACGTATATATATATTAATTAAAAATGCTTTTTATGAATTTTAAAATAAAGTTTATATTTTTATTTCTTTTAATATTTATTTTTTAAATAAATTTTTAAATAATATTATATTTTATTTTTTTAATTTCGTTTTTATTAAAATCTTAAATATATAATATATAAAATTATAAAATCGAAAAAAACACTTAATATATTAAAACTTTATAAAGTTTATATAAACTTTTAAAATATTATAAATATTATAAAAGTTTTTAATATTTTAAAAATTTATATAAAAATTATAAAATTATAACTTATTATATAACTTTTACTTTTATTATTTTTTATAACTTTTATTATTTTATATTAATAATAATAAATCTTTAAAGCTTTTAAATCTTTATAATTTATACATTATATATATTATATTTTAATACGTTTTTTTATATTAATAAATAATTAAATTTCGTAAAATCTTTTAAAAAATAATAAAAGAATTATCTTGTATATATAAAATTTAAACTTTAAACTTTTAATGCATTATTTATATATTAAACTACTTCGTTACGAACTTCGAAAATCGTTAAATATTAACTTTATTATTATAAATTTCCCGCGAAATTTTTAAAGTTTATTTATAACTTTATTATTTAATAAAAACGCTTAATTCGTATAAAAATATTTTTACTTTTTTAAATAATTTAATTTTAATTATATAAATTTAAATAAATAATAAAGTTTTTAACTTTAATAATAATAAATAATTTTAATAAATAATTATAATTATTAATTTTTTTATATTATACATCGTAAATATTAAAAAAATAATTTAAAAAACGAATTCGTTAATAAAAATTAATTTAATTTAAAACTTAAAAATTAAAATCCTTTAAATTAAATATTAAAAAAACTTTTAAATAAAATAAATAAAAAAATTATAAAAAAATTTCGCAATTATATAAAACTTTAAAAAATAACGAATTTCTTTATATAAATTCTTTTTAACGAAATTCTTTTTTTATTTATTTTCTTTTACATTCGTTAAAATTTTAATTATTTTTTTTAAATTAAATATTTTAATAAATATTTTTATATAAACCTTATTTTCGTTTATTTTTTATCGTATATAATAATAATTTATATAAATATATTATTATTTTTTTATTTAAAACCTTTATATTATTTTTTAATAAAATAATTAATTTATTTAATATAATTTTTAATTTAATAAAAAAGTTTTTAATATTAATAATTTTAATTATTATTATATTAAATATTATATATTTTACGTTTATAATTTATTTATTATAAAAAAATATATAATTTATTATAAATTTTCTTTTATTAATATAATTTAAAAAGTTTAAATTAATAATTTTAAATAATTTTAAATTATTATATTTATAATAATTATATTTTTTATTATATTTTTAATAATTAAATAAAACGTTATTTATAAATTTTATTTTTATAAATATTATATAAATCGTATTAAATTTATTAAAATAATTAAAAGATTAGATTTTTTTCTTAAACTTATATATTTAAAAAAACTTCTTTTATTATATTATTCTTTTAACGAATAATCTTTTTTAATTTATTATAAAAAATATATATATTAAATTTATATCGTAATATTTCGTATTTTTAAAAAACTTATTATTATATTATTATTAATTTAATTAAATATTTTTATTATTTATTAATTTAATAATTTATACGTTTAAAAATTAATTTATTATATTTAAATTCGTAATAAATATTTCGAAAATTATAACTTTAATTAATTTTTATAATTAATTTAAATTTAATTTAAATAATATTATTTAAAATTAATAAAATAAAATCGAGCTTTTTTAATATAATCTTTATTCGTTTTTATTAAATCATTTTTATTTTTTTAAATTCGTATAACGAATTTATTTATTAAATAATATAATTCGAATTATATTAATATTTTCTTATTTTTTAATATATTTTTTAAAATATCTTTTTAATATAAAAATTATTTTTATTAAAATTACTTTTTATAATTTATCGTTTAAATAAATTATAATAAAATTCCTTTATATAATATATTAATTAAAAAAAATGTTTAAAATTATAAAAAAAATTTAATATATCGTTTTTTATAATTATTATAATAATTTCGTTATAATTAATTTTCTTCTTTACGTAAATATTTTAATATAAATATATGCTTTTAATTTTTCGAATTTATTTAATAATATATTATTTTTTTATAAAATTTATTTTTTATTTATTAAATACTTATATATTATTTTTAACGATAAAATAAAAAAAAAGTTTTTTATTTAAATTTTTCTTTATTTTTTTTTAAATAACTTTAATTTATAATTTATATTTAACTTTTATTAAAGCTTTTATTTAAAAAAAATAATTATTGTTTATAATTTTCGTAATTAATTTATAAGTTTTTAAAAGTTTTTTTTTAAATTTAATCGTATATTAAAATATTAAATAAATTTTCGCGCTTTTTTCTTAATATAAATTATATTTATATTAATTTATAAATTATTTTTATTAAATTTATATCGTTATTTAAATTTATAAATTCTTTTTCGAAATTATTAAAATTAAATTTTAAATTATAATTAAAAATATAATAAAAACTTAAACTTTACATTTTATATTTAAGATTTAAATTTTCGTTTTACGAATAATTATTTAATAAATTATTACTTTTTATATTTACTTTGCTTTTTTAAATAAATAATATTTAAATTAATTAATTAATTATTATAAAATGCTTTTATAAAACTTTATAAATATAAAATTTAAATTTAATTTCTTTCGATTAATTTTTCTTTTATTTAACGAATTTATTTTAATTCTTTTTATTAATGTCGTTTTTCGAAATTATATTATCGTTATGTTTTTTTTTTCTTTTTATTTTTTTAATCGAATTAATAACATAATCGTTTTTATACGTATTAAAATAATAAATATATTATATTTTTTACATTATAAAGGTTTTTTAATTTTATTATGTTTTTTTATATTTTTATATATAACGTTATTAAAAAACGTTTATTTTTTTAATAAATTCTTTTTAAATTTAATTCGTTTATTTTTATTTATTAAAAAGATATATTATAATTTAATAATAAAAAGATTATTATTTTTTAATTTATAAACTTTATTTAAATTTATTTTTTATATAATTTTTTAAAGTGTTTTTATTTATTAATAATTAAATAATTTTATTAATAATTTTTAATTTTAATTATTATAATTTAATTTTAAAAATATATAAAGTTTTTTATTTATAAATATATAATTTTTATTTTTTATATAAATTTAATAATTTATTTAATAATTTATTTAATAATTTTATTTTAATATTATATTTATTATAAAATATTTTAATTTTAATTATTTTAAATTTTCGTTTTTAATTAAAATATTTTTATAATTTTTTTTTAATAATTAAACGTTTAATTTATTAATTACGTTTTAAATAAAATTTATAAAATATTTTTAAATAATATATTTTATTTTTATTATATTAAAGATTTTAATTTTAATAAAGTTATTAATAATAAAGTTATAATATAAATTAATTTTAATTAAAATAAATTATATTATATAACTTTTTTAACTTAAATATTTTTTAAAAAATATATATTTTATTTTAAAGAAATTATATATTATATAAAATAAATTTTTATATTTTTAAAACTTATATTAATATTTTTTAATATTTTTATAATTTAAATTAATCTTTTAATATTAAAATAATATAATCTTTTATATTATAAAATAAACTTTTTTATAAATTTATTATTTATTTAAATTTTATTATTTATTATTATTTTAAATAATAAATGTTAAAAAGTTTTTATATTATTTAAATTCTTTAACGTATATTTTTATTTTATATAATTTTTAATTTTTAATTTTAATAATTCGTATTTTTATAATAAAAAGTTTCGTTTTTTTATATTAATAATAATAAAAATATTATTAAAAACATTTTTTAAAATATTTTTATTTAAATAATTATTTTTAATATAATATTTTTAAAAAAAAATATTAATCGAAAAGTTTTTTATATAAAAAATATATTTTATTTTTATTTTTTTATATTTTTTATTAAAAATAATAAATATTTATTTTAATTTATTAATTATTTTTATAAAAATAACTTTAATATTAATATTAATTATATTTAAAAAATATTTTTACTTTAAATTTTTCGAAAATTAATCGTAAAATTTAAAATAAAAATAAAAATAAAATTAATATAAATAATAAATATTAATAATAATATCTTTTTATAATTAATTTATTTTAAATTAATAAAAATTTAATATTAAATTAATTTAAAATTAATTAACGTTAATTTTTTAATTAATTTTAAAAAGATTTTAACATTTTAATTAAATATAATTTTAATTATTTATAAATTTAAAAATTAAACATTTATAATTTATTATATTTAAAAAATATTTTTATTTTAAATTTTTTAAAAATTATTTATAAATTTAAAATGAAAATTAAAATGAAAATAAATAACGAATATTAATAATAATATCTTTTTATAATTAATTAATTTAAAATTAATTAACGTTAATCTTTTTATTAATTTTTTAAAAAATTTAACATTTTAATTAAATATATTTTTTAAATTTTATAAATTATTTAATTTTAATTATTTATAATTTATAACTTTTAAATTAATAATTTTTAAATTTATAAATTTATAATTTTTAAATATATAAATATATAAATAATTATAATAATTATAAATTTAAAAATTATAAATAATAATAATTAAATAATTTATAAATTTATTTTATAATATATAAATTTATAATTTTTAAATTTATAAATAAAATTTTATTAATCGTTACGATATAAAAAAAATATAACTTTTTATAAGTTTTAAAAATTCTTTTTTTAATTTTTAAAATCGATAAAATTTTATTTTATAAATAATAATATTTATTAATTTAAAAGTTATATTTTATATATATAAATAATAATATTTATAATAAAATACGTTTTTAATTTTTAATTTCGAATTAATTATAATAAATTAATTTAAATTTAAAGTTAAAAATTAAATTCGTATAAAAATATTCGAAAGTAAAAAAATAATTACTTTTTTTACTTTTTTTACTTTATACGAAATTTAAACTTTAAACTTTACGGATTTATTATTACGTATTACGGATTTTACGGATTTAATTATTACATTATAAACTTTTTATATTACGGGCTATATTAATTACTGCATGGAAATCCTACACTTTATCTTCATATATATAGTTAATTTTGCGCCCGTACGTAGGTTTAGCCGACCTATAGCCGAGCCAGCTAGTCAAAACCTAGGTAGGTGGTCAAAGCTGCCACCACCTAGCTGCACCACCTAGCTGCACCACCTTAAAGAAATCCCTAGGTGGCCAAAGCTTTAGGTCTGTAGGTCTGTAGCCTATAGGGCTGTAGGTCTGTAAGCCACCTTCATACAGCTGCTACAGCCACTTACAGCTACAGCCACCTACAGCTACAGCCACCTACAGCTACAGCCACCTACAGCTACAGCCACCTATATACAGCTGTAGGTCTGTAGGTCCATAAGGTGGCTAGTAACTAGGTCCGGAAGGTGGCTAGTAAGTGGCTAGTAGGTCTGTAAGCTGTAAATCTGTAGCCTTTAGGTCTGTAGGTGGTCAAAGCTTTAGGTGTAAGCTGTAGGGTAGGTCTGCAAGCTACTGCTGTTACCGTACAGTTGCTACTGCCCTCGTCAGCTGTCACAGTCACCGTCAGCTGTCACAGCCACTTACAGCTGCTGCAGTTACTTATATGCAGCTGTAGGTCAGCTGTAGGTCTGTAAGCTGTAGGGTAGGTCTGTAGGCTGTAGGGTAGGTCTGTAGGCTGTAGGGTAGGTCTGTAGGCTGTAGGTCTGTAGGTCTAAAAGCTGTAAATCTAAAAGCTGTAAGTTGTAGGTGGTTAAAGCTAGGTGGCTTATAAAACTTAAAGGATGCATTTAATTAAAGTGTTAAATCTTTTTTAAAACTAATTAAAAGATTAGCGTTAATTAACTTCGAATTAACTCGGTATTAAATCCTTATTAGCTTAAAATAAATTAATCGTAAAAAAGTATTATTGTTTATATTCGTTATTTATATTAACTTTAATTTTACTTCGAATTTTACGATTAATTTCGAAAAACGTTAAAATAAAAATGTTTTTTAAATATAATAAATAATTATAATAATTATAAAAATTATAATAATTAACGAAAATTATAATAATTAACGTAAGTTATAATAATTAACGAAAATAATAATTATATAAAAATAACTTATAAATTAATAAATTAAAAACTTTAATTATTTAAAAATTCTTTTTAAATTAATATAATTAAATAATATAATTAAATAATAATAACTTTAATTATTTATTTAACTTTTAATTAATTAACTTAATTATAAATCGATTAAATTTACGTATAAACGTAAAATTAATTATATATATAAAGATAAAATAAAAGATTTTTATATAATAATTAATATAATTCGTAATATAAAAAGTTTATAATATAATAATTAAATTCGTAAAATTCGTAATACGTAATAATAAATTCGTAAAGCTTAAGGTTTAAATCTTATATAAAGTAAAACAAATATAAAAAATATAAAAAGTAATTATTTTTTTATTTTTAAATATTTTTATACGAATTTAATTTTTAACTTTAAATTTAAATTAATTTATTATAATTAATTCGAAATCGAAAATTAAAAGCGTATTTTATTATAAATGTTATTATTTACGTATATATAATATAACTTTTAAAATTAACGAATATTATTATTTATAAAATAAAATTTTATTAATTTCGAAAATTAAAAAAAGGTTTTTAAAATTTACGAAAAATCGTATTTTTTTTATATCGTAATAATTAATAAAATTTTAAATATTCTTTTTAATTTATTTTATTATTAATTAATAAAACTTAATTAAATTATTTATAATATATATATTTAAATTAATATTAAATAAATTTATAATTTTATAATTTTTTTTTAATTTTAAAATTCTTTTTATATTATTTTTAATGTTTTTTTATTTTATATATATTATTTTTTTAAATATTATAATATATTATTTATATAATATTTTTAATATATTTTAATTAATTATAATTAAATAATTATTTTTTTAAACTTTTTATACGTTTTTTATAACGTTTAAAATAATATAATTATAATTATTTTTATAATTTTCGTTTTTAAATTATTTTTAATTTTAATTATTATTTTAATGATTTATTTAAATATTATTATTATTAATATTATTTTAATTATTTTTTTATTTGTATTATTTTCGTTATTATTATTATTATTATTATTATTATTAAAGTTTTACGATTTTTTATTATTTCTTTTAATAATTAATATTTTTTAATAAATTAATTATTATTTTTATTTTATAAAGATTTATTATATAAATTACGATTATTTTTTAAATTATTATTTTAAATATTTTAAATATTATTATCTTTTTATTTTTATTTTTTTTATAATTATTAATTTTATAATAAAATTTATTATTAAATTTATTTATATTTATTTAAAAATTATAATTATTTATTTATTATAATAAGTTTTTTATACGTTTAATTTAAAATTTAATTTAATTTTTTATAACTTTAAAAAATATTGTAATAATTTAATTATTATTAATTTTAATATTTATTACTATTATTTTTTAAATTTTTTAAATTTTAATTATAAAAATTAAAAATTAATTATTTTTATATTATAAATCGATTAAATATTTTTAAAATGATTATTATTAAACTTTTTTTAAAAAATTAAAAAACTTTTTAAATATTTTTAATATTACGTTTTTTTTAATTATTTTTAAATAATATTAAACGATTTAAACTTATAATTTATTATAATTTATTTAACGAAAATTAAATTTTTTTTTTTAATAAAACTTTTTTTATAATTAATTTATATTAAAAATAAAACAAAAACGTTACGTTATTACTTTTAATTATAATAATTTTTAAAATAATTTTTTTATTAATAATTAATTTAAATTTCTTTTATTTTTTTATTAACTTTTTTATACTTTTTTAAAATAATTTAATTTTTAATTTTAATTTAATTAAGTTTTTAAAAATTTATTAAAATTTATATTAAAATTAAAATTTAAATCTTTTAATTTAAAATTTAAAAATAAACTTTATAATAAATTTAATAATAAAAGATTATTTAAATTATTTAAATTAAATATTAATATATATATATATTTTTTAAACTTTTTTTTAACCTTTAAACTTTTAATTTAATATCTTTTTTTTTAAACTTTTTTAAAAAACCTTTAAAATTTTTATTTTATATTATTTCTTTTAATTTAAAAAATAAAAAAATAACGTTTTTTATATTAATATCGTAATTACTTTTATTAAAAATTATCGGCGAAATTCTTTTAAAATTAAATTCTTTATAACGAATTTTTATAAATTTATTACTTTTAATGTTTTAATAAATTATATAAACATTTAATAATATTAGCTTTTTTTTTAATTAAATAAATTTAAATTTTAAATCGTTAAAATTAATAATATAAAAATAATAATATAAATTTTTTTTTTAATTTTTTTTAATATTATACGTAAATCTTTTAACTTTTTCAAAAATTAATTATATTATATTATTAAATTTTTTTATTTAAATATATTTGTTTATTTTAATATTTAATTATTTTTATATATTATTTATACGATTTTTTTATTTTTATTAAATTTTTATATTATTAATATAATAAATTTAATATTAAAAGTATTAAATAATATTTATATATATTTTTAATAAAATTTATTATATAAATTTATTTAATTTTTTCTTAAAAACATTAAATTTAAATATAAAAAAAATTATATTATATTAATTTATTAAAATATAAATATTTTTTAATTTTTAATTTATAAAATTATAATATTTTAATATAATCTTTATATATAAAATATTATTAAATAAAAATAATTAATTTTTATTAACTTTTTAATTAACTTTTAAAAATTAAAACTTTTTCGTTAATATTATTAATTTATCGATTTAATATTAATTTATTTAAATTTTATAATTATAATTATTAAATTATTTATATTAATAATTAATAACGTTTTAAATATTTTATTTAAAGTTTTTTTATTTATAAAATTAAAAAATAATTATTATATTAAAGTTTTATAAAGTTTATATAAGTTTTTAAAATTTTATAAATATTATAAAAAAACTTAATATTTTAAAAATAATATAAATCTTTTAAAATTATAATTTATTATATAATTTTTAATTTTAATATTTTATATAATTTTTAATATTTTATATTTATAATAATAAATCTTTAAAGTTTTTAAAGTTTTATAATTTATATATTATATATATTATATTTATTTATAATTTTTAAAATATTAATTATATTTTAATTATTTATAATTTTTAAAAATTAAAATTTTTTTTAATTTAATTTAATTTAATTTAAAATATTTTTTATTTTTATATAATTTAAAATTAATTATAAAAATAAAAAGAAAATAAAAATTAATATTTATAATTAATATTTATAAAAATATTATTTATTTATTTATTTATTAATTTTAATTTTTTTATTAATTTTAAAAACTTTTTATATTTTAATTAAATAAATTTTTTAAATTTTATAAATTATTTAATTATAATTATTTATTATTTATAAATTTAAAATTATTAATTTAAAATTTTAATTTTTTAAATTTATTTTAAAATAATATAATTATATAATAATAATTTTAATTATTAATTTAATTATTAATTAATTAATTTAATTATTAATTAATTAAATTTATATATAATAATTAATATAAAAGATTTATATTATATTAATTAAATTAATAAAATTCGTATTATAAATTTATAAATTTAATTTTTTTTAAATCTTTTTAAATATTTTAATTATTATTATATATAATTTATTATAAAATTTATAAATAAAATAAATTTTATAATATTTTAAATATTTTTATTTTTATTAAGTATTTTTTATTTTAAATAAGTTTTTTAATTAAAAATTTTTTATTTAATATAATAAATTATAATTTATAAAATAAAGTTTTATTTATTTTAAAAATTAAAAAAAAAACGTTTTTGAAATTTATAAAAAGCTTTATTTTTTAATATTATAATAATTAATAAAAATATATATTTATTAAATAAAGTTTATAATTATATAAAAAGTTATATTATTTAAAAAAACGTTTTAAAAATAATTAACGAAAAAAAAATATAACGTTCGGTTTTAAAGCCTTAACGTCGATTTATTATTTATAAAGAAAATTATTTTCGATATATATTTTTTACGAAAAAAAATAAAAACGTTTCGTTTTTATAATAAAGTTTAATATTTATTATAAAGTAAACTTTTTTATTATTAAATTAAGTTAAGTTTTATATAATCGTAAATTAAATTTTATTTATTTTATTTTTAAAATTAACTTTAAACTTTATTTTTTTAATATCTTTATTGCGTTTATTAAGCTGCGCCGTTCTTTTGTAAATTTTTTTCGATATTTTTTTAAATAAAGTTTTAATTTTTTATTTAAAAGTAAAAAAGTTATGAATTAAGTTTTTAAATATAAAGAACGTTATTTTATAAGTTTTTTTTTTCTTTTCGTTTTTTTAAAAGTATAATTTTTTTAAATTTAATTCGACGAAAATAAATAAAGGTTTATTTTTAATAAAGTATATTTATTTTTTAAATTTTATTTAAACTTTTAATAAAGTTAAGGAAATTATTTATTATTTTAAAATAAATTTATTATCGTAATTATAATTAATAAAAAATGTTTTTTTTAATAACTTATTTAAATTTCTTTAATAAAGATATCGCTTTAAAAACTTTTATTTAATTTTTTATAAAAAAATTAAAATTAATGCAATCGTTTTTCGATTTTTTTGCTTTTAAATTTATTTAATAAAACTTTTTGATTTTTTTTTAATTTTTAATTTTATATTTTCTTTTAATTATAAAATTATCGACGTTTTTCTTTAATTAAAAAACTTTTTTAATGATATTTTTAATCGATTTATAAAGATAATCGTAAACGATTTTCGCGTTACTTTTAAGATTTTATAAAAAAGTATTTAATTAGTTTTTTTTTAAATAATTTTCGATGTTTTTAAAGATATAATCTTTAACGAGGTTTATTATAACGATTTAAATAATTTTTTATAATTAAAAATTCGTTAATAATATCGAATTTATAACGTTAATAAATAAATTAAAAGTTATTTTACGTTAATCGTTTTAATATTAAAAAGTTTTAATAAAAACATTTTAATTATTTTTAATGTTTTTTAAAAGATTTACGATTTTAAAATTAAATTTTATGTTTTTTAAATTCTTTTTATTAATTATTTAATAATTAAAAAAATAATTTAAGTTTTATAAAAGAATATTTATTTTTATTTAATAATGTTTAATAAGTAAAATAAAATTTTAATATTATTAAAATAAAATATAATTAAAAATAAAAATTAATAATTTAATATTTTTAAGTTTTTTTTTTAATTTTAATTACGATTTTAATAAAAATGCGTTTTTTTTAATTATTAAGTTTTTTTTTAACGAAGAAAATCGATTTATAAAAAATGTTTTTATTATCGTAATGGTTTTTTTAATATATAAAGATAATATAAGCGTTTATTAAAACCTTTATTTAATTTAAGTTAACGTTATTTAAAGTTTTTATAAATTTAATAAATTAATTTTCGAAATTATACGTTAAGTTTTTATAAATTCGAAAAGCTTTTAAGTTTTTAAACGAAGAAATTTTAATTATCGATAAATCGAAATCGTTTTATTAATCATTTAAGTTTTTATTTTTAATTACATTTTTTAATATAAAAATTATAATTATTTATAAACGAAAATTAAAAATTTACGTTTTAAATGAAATATACGTAATATTTTTTTAAAACGATAATAAAATCGTATTTTATATTCGAAAAATAATAATTAAAAAAAGCAATTATTTATTATTATTCGTTCGTAACTTCGTTTATAATGCTTTAATTTTAAAAATTTAACTTTTTAAACTTTAAAGAATTATTTTTTATAAAATAATTTTTAAAAATTAATTAAATAAGGTTTTTTATTAAAAATATTAATTAAAAATTTTTTCGAATTTATTTAAAAACGATATCGTTATTTTTATAATTAAAGTTTTTAATTAAAAATTCGATTATTTTAATAATAATAAAAAGAATTTAAAAGAAAATAATTAAAAAAATATAAAAAGAAATTATAAATTAATAAAATAAAAGTTTTAAATATTAAAAAAAAAAGAAATTTTTTTAAAGCGATATAATTAAAGGTTATATATAACATATATTATGTAAGCAAAAGTTATTAAAAAATAAATATTAATTATTATATTTTAATTAAAAAAATAAATATAAAAACGTAAATTTTCGAATTAAAAAATAATTAACGATATAAAAAAAAATTAAATAAAAAGAAAATTTTAATATTAAAATGTTTAAATTACGTATATTAAAAAAAAAACTTAAAAATAAAGATTTTATATAAAAAAATAAAGTTATAAAATAAATAAAACGTATAAAAATATTTTAATATATAAAAAATAACTTTTATTTTATTATTTATTATTAATGTTTAAAATGTAAACTTAAATATTAATATACGAAATTATTTTAATAAATTTAAAATTATTTAAAGTGTTTTTTATTTTATTTTAAAAAAAAGTTTAAATTTTTTAAATTTTTTTTATAAAAAGTTTAATTTAAATAAATTTATTCTTTTTATTATAATCGTTAATTAATTTCGTTACGTTTTATATTAAAATTATTTTCGAATATTATTCGTTATATTATAAATTATAATCTTTTTATTTAATTAAATATTTAATTATAAGTTAATTTTTTTAATTATTAATTTATTTTTCGAAAAGTTTTTTAATTTCGTAAAATTATTATTCGTTATCGTTATCTTTAACGAATATTTTATTTAATTAAAAACGTTTTTTATTATAAAAATTACTTTTTTTAAATGTTTTATATAAATATATAATTAAAACCGTTTAATAAACTTTTTTATATTACGAAAAATTAAGCTTATAAAAAAAGTTTTTTATTTTTTATATAACGATTAATAAATTTACTTTTTATTAAAATTATTTTCGTAACGGTTTTTTAAATAAGTTATATTTTTTATATAAATAAAAATAAACTTTATTTTCGATATTAAATTTTAATAATATATATTTTGCGTTATATTATATTTTTAAGTTTATAATAACGAAATTTATTATTAATTTTACTTTTTTTTAATATAATTTACGAAAAGTTTTATAAATTAAAAAATTATAAAGAATTTTTAAAATTAAAAAAACGAAAGATAATTTAAAACTTAAAATTATTTTATTTAATATTTTTTTTATAATTAATAATTTCGTATTATTTATATTATATTAAAGAAAAAGGATTATATAAATTTAAAATTCGTTTAACGTTATTATATAATATTAAATAACGATTTTAACTTTTTAATTAATTTTTTTATTTTAATTAATTTTTTAAAAATAATAAATTATAATTATATTTAATTTTATTTTTTATAAAAAAATAACGTTTTTTAAAACTTAAATATAAATTTTAAATTTTTATTTAAAATTATACGTTTTAATATTTTTTAATTAAATAATATTAAAATACGTTAAGTAATTATTATTTATTTTTCGATTATATATATAATATATTTTAAAATTAAAATAACTTTTTTAATAAATTTATATATAATAATTAATAAAATATTAAAAGTATTATAATTAAATATAAATTAAAAAATGTTTTTATTAAAAACTTATAATAAATTAATTATAAAATTTAACGTTATTATATAATAAAAAAACGATTTTATTTATATAAAATATAAAAAGTTAAGTTTTTTTTATTTATTAATTCGATTTTATTAATAATTAAAATAATACTTTACGTAATTTTTAACTTTTTTCGTTAAATTAAATATTATAATATTATTTAAATCGTATAATATTTTTTCGAAGTTAAAGTAATATTTACTATCGTAAATTATATTAAAGATTTTCTTATAATATAAGTTTAAAATAATAAAACGATTTTTTAATTAAAAATATTATATAAAAGTTTTTCTTTAATATAAAAATAAATTTTTTTAATTTATATATATATATATATATATAAAGATTAAAAAGGTATTTTTTTTATATATATAAATTTTAAAATAAAATTTATGTTTTTATTTCTTTTAAATTTATTTTTAAATAAATTTTTAAAAAATATAACTTTTTATTTTTTTTAATTTCGTTTTTTAATAATATTTAAAAATAATTATATAATTAAATATAAAATTAAATAATAATTATAAATATAAATATATTAAATTATATTTATAAAATAATATTTATAAAATAATTTATTAATTTTAATTTATATAATTTCTTTTTAAATTTATAAAATAATAAATTTATATATATATATTAATTTAAAAATTTAATATATTATAAAATTATTATATAATTTTAATATAATAAAAACTTTTTAATTATTAATAAAAATAACTTTTTATTAAATAATAAAATAAAATTATTTAAAAAGTTATTTAATTAAATTATTATTAAATTATAATTAAAATAATAATAATTAATTAAAATAAAAATTAAATTTATAAATTTATATATTATAAATTAATAATTAATAAAATATTTATTAATTTTATATTTTTTTAATAAAAATAAATAAAAATATATTATTATTATTAAATTTTTATTATAAATTTTTTAACATTCGAAATTCTTTTAATACGCTTAGGTCGCCGTCGCTCAACTCTTATCCCTGCCCTTTGATTGGTCAGAACTTAATGGTACAAAAGATAGATATAAAAAGCTACGGCGGCCTGAGAACTAAGGCAAGTTATGAGGTAAGTAAAGCAAGTGTTTGCCCCTCTTCCCCTCTTCATTATAACACCTTAACCTATGAGTCAATCGCCTTGCCCTCTTAACCCCACCATCGCCATCAACACATCCTACCGATCACTGTCACCACCCTGCCGAGTTCAATTTGCCCACGACATGGCGACTGGCAACGATGCACCTGCCGACACAGCCCAGCCCCAGGACCAGGTCATCAACCCTTGGTCGGTCGAGGGTGGTCAGGATTCGGCTGGGAACATCGTCGCGATCGACTACGATTCGTTGATACGGCATGTATATCAACAAACTGCAAATCATGTCGCACAAACTAATTAATGGTAAACAGGAAATGGAACACCCAAGCTATCGACCCGGCTCTTCTCGAGCGGTTTGAACAAGTCACTGGTCGAAAACCTCATCGCTGGCTCCGCCGCGGACTGTTTTTCAGTCATCGCGACTTCGATAAAATCCTCGATACCTACGAGCGTGGCGACCCCTTCTTCCTTTACACCGGTAGAGGTCCAAGCACTGGTAGTTTGCATCTGGGACATACAATTCCCATGCAGTTTACTCAGTGGCTGCAGGAATGTTTCGACGTACCTTTAGTCTTTATGCTGACGGACGATGAGAAGGCTATCTTCAATGACAGCCTTACTTGCGAAGATACGATGCAATATGCCATGGACAACGCCCGTGACCTCATTGCCCTCGGCTTCGATCCCAAGAAAACCTTCATATACAGCGACCTGAAATATCTCGGAAGCCATTTTCTCATGAATGCCTGGGAATTTTCCAAGCTGGTCACTTTTAACCAAGTTCGTGGTGCTTTTGGCTTTAATGAGAGGTAATAGGCACAATCCTCCTTTTTTTCGTTTCTTTCGCCCTGGCTAACCAATAGAAGCACCAACATCGGCCGCGTCTTCTTCCCTTCTGTCCAATGCGTCGCTGCTTTCGCTACCTCGTATCCCGAAATTTGGACAGACGAGCCTTTCCAGAATCGCCTACCATCAATTGCGCGCATTCCTTGTCTTATCCCGATGGGAATAGACCAAGATCCCTACTTTCGACTTGGCAAGTTTTACCACCCCCCTACTAATGACCAGTGGACGTACAACTTGCTCAACTGTACTAACCAGTATGGGGTCTTTCTAGTTCGGGATAATGCCCACCGCATGCGCCTCCCCTCGCCGAAGCCAGCTTTGATCCACTCCAAGTTTCTAACCGCCCTTCAAGGAGCTGGTGGTAAAATGTCCTCGTCTAACCCCAACTCGGCCATCTTCATGACGGATACGCCCAAGCAAATCAAGACCAAGATCAACCGCCATGCATTCAGCGGGGGCCAGGTCAATCTAGAGGAACATCGTCGTCTTGGCGGCAATCCCGACGTTGACGTATCGTACATATACCTAACGTATTTCGAGGAGGACGACAACAAGCTAACGGAAGTTTACAAGAGCTACAAGGAAGGCACTCTACTAACGGGCGAGCTCAAGAAGATGGCTATCGACTTATTGCAGGAGTACGTGCAACAGTTCCAGACAAGGAGGGCAGCTGTCACAGACGAGGTCTTAGAAGGTTTTATGCGTCCCCGAAAGCTCGAGTGGAGGGGAAACCCCCGACACCCGCCTCCTGATGTTTCGGGGATGAAGGATAAAAAATAATATTTAGTTTGAAGGAAGTCGTACTGAGACATGGTGGTCATTATAGCTATCATAGCTGTCGTACCCCATACTATACTAGGAGCGGTAGTACCCGAACAACCAAATCAACACAAACTTCTTTCAAGTTTTGCTCTCTGGATGAATGGCCGGGAAGGGGCAACAAGAGAATAAGCTCGTCTATTCGGGTTGAAGATCCTCTTATATCACGTAACGGAACGATAATGCCTGTAAATAGCAGCGTCCCTTGTGTATAAAGTAAGTAGGATCTTTAAAACGCTGGTTGACATACCGAAACTTACCCCATACTATGTACATACATACATACTTTCAACATATCGTTCAAGATGGTTAGTACAAGCCCTAAGGATAAACAGGGTAGTGTAGTTATAGGGCACAAGCTTGGGGCATAGAGGTAAATGCTGTGATAATGTGATTTGTTTCAAGGCGGCAAAATATGTCACTGTCTTGTCCCGTCTCCACATATACAACATACCCCCATAGTGGGCAATGCTAGTTAGGTAATTATATGGGGCCGTT
This sequence comes from Eutypa lata, assembly GCA_022661535.1. Classification (NCBI taxonomy): domain Eukaryota; kingdom Fungi; phylum Ascomycota; class Sordariomycetes; order Xylariales; family Diatrypaceae; genus Eutypa; species Eutypa lata. The sequence goes on from JAKULF010000001.1 coordinate 28,639, forward strand.
TTTGAATGATATCGGTATGTCGGGGATGTTCATCACTTAAAGGTAAATAAAGTACTATTGTAATTAACTACAGCTACCTGAGCTACCTACTTACCTACATACTTAAGGGGTATAGAGAGTAGTTATCATGCCTTCTTAAGATACGTTATGATTGCTTAGAAATATATGACACACGACACACGACACACGACACACAACATAGCCCTTCTACCTACCTACATGTCCCCCAACTGCTGCAGGCGGGCAAACTGGGGCGGTTGAGTAGTTAATTATACTCTGCTCGCAGCCACAGATCTCCGATTGTGCCTTCAATCGATGAGATGGATCATGACAGCAGGCGTCCCGCTACAGCTACGGCTACGGGCAACAAGTCTAGTAACATTCCAAGGCCTTCAGCGTCCTCGTCATCACGCCTGCCTATACCACAGCCTCGGCCTTCCTTAGCAGCGACATCGCCATCCTCCCAGTCAACAACTCTTTCCTCGAGACGTTTACGGTCAACCCCATCCCGCGATCAGCTCGCATCGAACGATACACCGGCTACGTTTGGGACGACAGCGGCAAGGGGAACTGCCACTAGGAAAAGGGTACCGCCTCCTGTAAGCTCTCAAGGTGCTCTACAAGATTTGCAACCCAGCGACAGAAGTAGAAGTGTAGCGCGTGATTCTTCACGGAACTCGAGGGGAAGCTCCATCTCAAGGACTCAGGTCCAGACCAAGGACACTACCATTGCCGATCGGAGCAGTTTCAAGCGACCTTCGTTGCCAGGACTTCGATCCGGAAGACGGCCGTCTGGTCAGTTTGCGCTGTCTACAGAAAACCTGATAGAGCAAGATAATGGGGGAGTTGGTGGTGACGATTCCGATGACAACTATGATGAAGATCAACGGCCCTTTCGAGAAAACTTCGGTTCCATCATACCAGGATCTAGCTCTGGCATGAAGAAGCCAACGCCCTTAAGGACCTCCCGACCCTCCCTTTCCGAGAGGACCATCGAGACACTTTCGGCTTTACCCTCCTCCCCGGCGTTCAAGCGACAGGGTAGCAACTTCGACACCGGTGCCCCTGGGCGACCCCAATCGAGGCCCCGGTCCCAGTCGAGGCCAGGAAGTCGAGATTTGAGACCTGCGTCTAGGCCTGGGTCAAGCTATCGTTCCGATGGGCCAACCGAAACCATTCGAAGCCGTCCAGGTTCCAGTTCGGGTCAAGATAATACCAACTTCAGAGCCTCTACTCACGCGCCTAAGGTTCCGCCTTTACCCACATTGGAGGCCACTCCGACACGACGCGTCTCGGCGTCGACCCCGACGTTGACAATGCCACGCTCCTCGCTGGTTAAGATGCCCTCGCGATCCTCTCTATCCGCTTCGGTGGGACCTGGATCTCGTCATATCTCTCAGCTGGAGATCAAGAATGGCTCTAAATCTCTAGCCGCCCGGCCCCTAAAGTCACGGGTTTCGGTGAATGGGCTGTTCAAGCAGTCGACTGAGGGGCCTGCTTCTCCCGAGTGTCCTATCCGCTCTCGCTCACCACGCAAAAATTCTCTCGCGTCAGCCAATTCTAGTGGCGAGGACCGGAATCCATCGAGTGCTTCGACTGCCTCTACAACAATCACCATTGATTCGGCTGAAGACGGGTCTGCTTCTACCAGTCGAAAGTCATCTTCAGCTTTACGAGAGCAGATCGCCAAAGCGAAGGCCGCAAAACGTGCGACTTCTCGACAGCCGCCCCGGGCAGTGGTGGCGGCTACCATGGTATCGGGTGCCCTCGAAACACCCGTAGTCCCTACTGATCCGACGTTTGATTTTGGCCTTTCCGACAACCCTTTTGGCCAGAAAAAGTTTGAGGATTCCAATCGTAGAGTGATGCAGTCACGGACCGAAACCGCCCGCACTACCGGGAGGCTTAATATATCCGCTATGGGGTTAAAGGGAATTCCAGATGTTGTACTGAAAATGTATGATCTCGAATCGATCGGTGGAAATGATGGCGCCTGGGCTGAGAGCGTAGATCTCACAAGATTTGTAGCGGCAGACAACGAAATCGAATCGATTGAGGATGCCATATTCCCTGACATTGACCCAAGCGATTTGGTGGACGACGATGATGGTGGGGGTCATCAATTTGCTGGGCTGGAGTCCCTTGACCTCCATAACAACTCACTCATTGCCTTGCCCGTCGGGCTCCGGCAACTCCATTTCCTCACTTCTTTGAATCTGGTATGTCCGTTTCCCTCCACAGGTAGCTTAAGTGGAACTGTCTAACACTTTAACTCATAGGCACATAACAAGCTCACAAACGATTGTCTGGAGACCATTTCCCAGGTGACCTCGTTGAGGGATCTCAAGCTAGGATGCAACCTTTTGTACGGAGCGATGGATGAATGCTTTAGCAAGCTAGAAAACTTGGAGATACTCGACATTCAAAATAACAACATATCCGCACTACCTAAGGGACTGAACAACTTGTCGAGGCTTCGCATTTTGAATCTTAATGAGAACGCATTTGCATCGTTGCCATTTGAAAGCTTTTCGGGCCTGCCGCTCACCGAACTACAAGCCCGTAAAAATGACTTATCCGGCACCTTGATTGATCATCCTAGTGTCAATTGCCTCTCACACCTACAAACGCTAGACGTTTCGAATAATCGCTTGACGTCACTGGTACCTGCGACGCAGCTGCTCGAACTACCCTCACTCCACCAACTGAGTGTGTCGATGAACCGGCTTCAGTCGCTCCCCAACATGGCTTCATGGATCCGCTTACTCAACATCGCAGCTGATGAAAACAGCATTACGGACTTTCCTGAAGGCCTAGCGGGCTGTAAGTAATTCCCGATGTTACTCTCTTCCCTTCATAGCTAGCTTTAGAGCTGGAAGTTATTGGAAGGGGCATGTTCGGGAGCAAATAGCCCCCGAATCTCTTATACGTTTCACTAGTTTATCTACAAAGGAGAATCACTGACTTCGGGTGTCGCAGTGGGTGTTCGTAGCATTGATCTTGGAAGTAATGACATCCGCATACTCCCACCAGAGATCGCCCGAATGGACAGCCTAGCTATGCTTCGAATAAGCGGAAATCCACTCAGAGACAAGAAGTTCGCGTCGCTTACTACAGAAAAATTGAAGGAAGTATTGGCGGCGAGACTAGAGCCTCCACAGATCGATGATATGCCGAGTCAAGAGCAACCCGGCGCTGGGCCTAACGAGACAGGTTCTGTTGGTAGTCAACCGCCCGCTGCTATAGGGTGTAAGGACCACGACGATAGCCGCTCCGAATACGACGATTTTGCTACGCCACCGACGTCGGCGCCCCATAGCCCGGAGAGAGCGCGGGCGCGGGCGGGAAGCACACAGCAAAACTGGCCGATCAAGGCTGGGGGTATACTTGATCGGTCTAACACGCAGTCTTCGTCGCTTCATCCTGTCATCTGCTCTCGGGTGGCAACGGGCCACGGTATCCGCGAGGTGTGGCTTCAGCACAATACGTTCACAAGCATGCCGGAGTCCCTCTCGTTCTTTGGAGACACGCTGACGATGCTCTGCCTATCGCACAACCAACTGGTTGGGGAGAGCTATTTTGCTGGAGATGAGCTCGATCTGACAGCGCTTAAGGAACTGAATCTCTCGTCAAACCGGATCACGAGTTTGGTTCCGTTGGCGTCCCGACTTCGGGCGCCAAACCTCGAGAAGATAGATGTCTCATTTAACAGGATTGTGACGCTTCCCGTGCTACGGGAGTCCTTTCCGAGTCTCACAGTACTGCGAGTATCTGACAACCACCTAGAGCAACTAGAATTTGAGTCGATCGAGGGGATGAAGTCTGTAGACGCCAGCAATAATGACATTTCTTACCTCCACCCTCGGATCGGACTGCTCGGGGGTAGCGGCGGCCTCGAGAGACTGGACGTAAACGGGAACCGGTTCAGAGTGCCGCGATGGAATATTCTAGGCATGTATAAAACATCTCTATTTGAACTCTGACCGTCTTCTTGCAACTGCTAACCTATTCGCAGTACGTATATTGATTTCTTCGTTAACATATTTTAATATGTTCATAATCTAAGATAAGTATTCATCTTTCAAGGATGACATGTTAATGTGCAACTAGGAACGTGGCACGGAGGCGACTCTACGGTGGCTCCGGGGACGAGTACCGGTAGTGGAGATGGCCGAATGGAGAGCGAAGGCGGGTCAAGGCGAAGAGGACGGTAATTCCAATGATTTCGATTAGTAGCTAATGGTTAGGTTAATGGGTAGCTGATGGGGTAGGCTGGTGGACACGAGAAGGGACGGGGACTGGCCGCTCTTGTCAGTATTCTAATATTTTGCAGTGGAGCAAGGAGATACGAAATGATTACTTTAGATAGCTATCTTTACTTTCTCGCGGAAGGCCATGTCTGATGACAGTTTGGAAGGGAAAGGTCTGGGCTAAGGGATATTATATAGTTGAGTCATGTATACTTATCACCGTAGATAGTTGTAATATATAATATATATGTGTGTGTAACAATGCGAAATACCTGGATATAGATATACATGCCTACCCGCCACCCTTCGCATAAACATTGCCCAGGTGCATATAGGTAATGTTCAAGGAGTGCACCCGGTACATACTTATACAGATAGTCTTGACAGATGTAACGGTCAGTCGGGGTACGGGTCCCAGTTGGACACCACGCTAAACCTATCAAAGGTAGGTACGTAGCTATGTACGAAGTATGTATACCTTGTAGTTGACCCCCAGCCTCCATTTTCACCGCCTAACTAGGTACATAGTAGCTCTGTCCAGGTATTGTACAATACCTACATACATACCTCCTAACCTCTCACCTACTTCGTCGTAGCTTTACTTCGTAACAAAATTCATAACATTATCTTCGTCATTATCGTACTGACATGGTGGTTATTCATTTGCATCGTTGGCTATAACACATCCGCATCCGCATCCACATGCACGCACGCCTTAGGTATTCATTGTATCTCAACAACGACGGAAAAATAAGGCGAACAACAGCAATCATGTCGACTGATACAGAGATGGCCTCCCACTCTCATGCTGCTACTGCTACTAATGCCAACGTCGACGACGTCGATATGAACCACTCTGCAACTTCGTCACAGCAGTCCCTGCCCTCTACCGAAGGTCCAATTTCACCAATAGACCATGACCATCCTCGATCCCCTCGGGTCATTCCTTCATCTTTGACACCCCCTCCATCGTCCCAGTTTCCACCAGCGCAGCAGAACGACAGCGATGATGGAAACAGCAATATCAACAACCGCCATAGCACTCCGGTCCTGCCTTTAGCCTCCATTACCTCTCAGCGGGCCAACATGTTTTCTCCGCCTGCCACTACATTGAACAAAAGCACCGAGACTATCCGTCGCCATGACAGTACTTCCTCGAACCCTCTTCCTTATCTCACTGCTACCGCCACCGCCACCACGTCGGACTATATTCCCCCTAGTACACACCAGATTTCAGACGCCCCGGCTGAGGAGGTTCGCAGTATGTTCCATGCTTGTCTAGCAGAGAATGCCCGGTTGAAGATGGAGACGGCCCATCACAAGCTCCAATACAACCTTCTCAGCATGCAGGCTGATGAGGATGCCAAGAGGGCCGCTGTCGAGCATGACATGACTCGACGAGAGGTCCAGGCTTTACGCATAGTCGAGGACTCTCGTATGGCCCGGCGGGAGCTGGATGCTGCTGCCCAAACTAGTCAAGCCAAGTACCTCCAGCTTAAAGTATGGTACGATGCCGCTATTGAGGAAAACGATACTCTACACAAGCGTCTCAAGCTTGCCAAGAAGGTCATACAGCAGAAAGAAGATGAGATCATTGGCCTCGCGGACGAGCGTGATATGCTACTCAACCGCATCCGCGAGAATCGTGAACATTTTCACATGCTATGCAGTCCCGGCGGCGTTTTCCACGGCGCTCTAACCCCCAAGACCCCACCACCCGTTGTCACGCCTCAGCAGCAGTATCGTACTACTCCGCGTCATACGCCCAAGACAGCAGCCTATCATCGAGATGTGCGCCACGAGAACGATGCTGACCAGGCTGGCTTTGCTGTACTCCTGCAAGCCCTGAGTCACGACAACAACAGCGCGCCCTCCACCCCAGTCACTACAAGTCGGCCTACCTCTAGAATGCCCTCGAAACATACACGTGGGGTGCAATCTTTGTCGTCCCTTCCCACCACCCCATCCTCCCGTACCCGCAGAGGTAATCATCCAGGCCTGCTCCCCTCGGTCAACCTAGTTCCTCAGTCAGAGCCGGCTCAACGCTTCAGTGGAAGCAGGGTCATCTCAGAGACGCCGACCCCGGCGGCAAGACGCAAGAGCCGGGAGAGTACCATTTCAGCCGACGATAACGAAGAGCTCGCTCGCGCCGCATTAGAATCCGTGGCAGCGGCGACGCAATCCTTCATGTCGCAAGGCTCGCGAGGATCTCGGCAGCGGGGTGAGGATGAAGAGGAAGAAGTACTAGAGAGCCAGGCCAGCCAAGCTGCATCGGAGATGCTGCGCCGTGATCCGCGTGAAGCATACTTTGAGGTTGCTAGCTCTGTGGGCTCGCGCGACGGCACTCCAGCCCCGGCAGAGAAAACGGCGAAGCTCCAGTCCAAGTTGTTCGCCGGAGTGAACAAAGCCATCCCCGCTTCAGAAAAACGGAAATTCAGCGGCGGAGGAGCTGACAGTGCAACTCCTACCCGAAGAGAAGGCATCACGAGTCCTACAAAAAGGGTGAGACACGGAAATGGCAATGACGATATTCATCAGAGGGTTGGCTTGGGAATCCGCTATGGCCAAGAAGCCTAGAGGGACACAGACTGTTCAGATAATGCTACAAGGTGGGATCACGTAGTTTAACTGCAGTGGTTTTCTATGTGGCTACCCATCCATACATACAGATTAGTGCGATGCTCAGCTATCCGCATATCTACCAGATAGTACCATGTATAAGGAAAAGTTGGATAATAGTCGACGTCTTGGATTGTGGATAGTTACTCTTATATTTTCTTACGGTTGCTGGCGTGTCGGCGTTCGAGACTTCAGATACCTACTACGAGAGTTTGGTTTACGATTAAGGGATGATGAATTTATGATATATTGCTCAATTGCTTCGAACATGATTGATCACATCAATATACCTACCCATTTTGAACAAGCGGTATAAGCAGACTGCTCATTGCCGTGGTCCGATCCCGGGCCGGGAGGGATGGGGAAGCCGGTAATTCATTTCACCCACCAACCTTGCTTAGTGCTATAGGTAGTAGCTTACACATTGCACTAAACTACCTAGGTAGTCAATACCCCAACGCTACCATGTGTATATCTAACATAGCTAGGGTAATAAATATGCCTTTGGGTAGTTAGTATGTACGTATGCACTCGATATCCATTTTAGTTATATGCCCATAGGAGGGTAAAGTTGAATTGTCATTGTGAGAGCCGCTTTAAATGAGGTGGGGGTAGACTGACTACCTAGGTAGCTCTAGATATTTACTTATATATGCATCTCCCGGGCTTTTTTATATATATGTGAGTTAACATTAGTTACCTTATGTGAGCCTTCGTTCGACCGTCTACTATTCTCAGTTCTTGCTTGTCCTTCTTCTTCGCCTTCATTCCGTTACACATCCTTCAACTACTCCGTTTAGTGTATCAGTTCACCATGACCATCGCCACCGCCAAGGGTCTATCCTCAATCCTAACCAAGGCCCCAACCGACACGGTTATCTTGTCCGCGCTCCGCACCCCAGTCTGCCGCTCCTATCGCGGCCAGCTCAAGGACGCCTACCCTGAGGAATTGCTATCCATCGTTCTGCGCGCCACGCTCGAGGCAAACCCAAATCTACCGCCCGACCGCATCGAAGATGTAGCCGTCGGCGTCGTTCTATCCGAGCTCGGCGGTAGCAAGGCCGCCCGCATGGCCATGAACCACGTCGGCTTTCCCACTACCACGAGCCTGCACACCATCAACCGTGCCTGTAGTAGCAGCCTACAGAGCATCGCTGCTGTCGCCGCCCAGATCCGGACCGGTATGACGAGCGTTGGCGTCGCCGCCGGCATGGAGAGCATGACCCGCAACTACGGCAGTCGCGCCATCCCCGTTGATGTATGGCCTGAGCTCCGGGATAGCCCTCTCAAGGATGCCCGGGACTGCATCATGCCCATGGGCCTCACGAGCGAGAATGTCGCCACCCGGTACAGCGTTGGTCGCGCTGAGCAGGACGTTTTTGCGGTAGAATCCCACCGCCGTGCCGCGAGCGCTCGGGCCGCCGGCCACTTCGACGCCGAGATTGTGCCTGTGCACACGCGGTTCCAGGAGGTTGACAAGCAGGGGAACAAGGTCGGGGATGAGCAGGCCGTCACAGTGACCCAGGACGACGGCATCCGCGCCAACGCCACGCTCGAAGCTCTCGCCAAGCTCAAGCCCGCTTTCGCGAGCGACGGGACCAGTACGGCCGGCAACTCGAGCCAAGTGAGCGACGGGGCGGCCGCGACGCTACTGATGCGGCGGAGCACGGCGGCAGAGCTAGGCTTAACGTCGAGCATTATAGGGAAATTTGTGGCTGCGACGGTGGTCGGGTGCGCGCCTGACGAGATGGGCATCGGTCCTGCGCTAGCGATCCCGCGGTTGCTGGACCAGCTTGGCCTCGAGACCGCCGACGTGGACCGCTGGGAAATCAACGAAGCTTTCGCGAGCCAGGCGATCTACTGCGTGCGGGAGCTTGGGCTGCAGGAGGCGTGGGAGCAGGGCAAAGTGAACCCCGACGGGGGCGCCATCGCGCTCGGCCACCCATTAGGTGCCACGGGCGCGCGTATGACGGCGACACTGATGCATGGCCTGCGGCGGAGCGACGGTGGCCAGGTCGGCGTTGTGAGCATGTGTGTGGGCACCGGGATGGGTATGGCGGGTCTCTTTGTCAAGGAGGCGTAAGATTGCTCAAGCGACGCCAGTGGATATATCTATATACTACAACATATAAGTCTCTAATGAAGATCTTTTTTTCATGCACAATATCAGCGTTTCTCTGCCAGTAGACATAAATGGAGTCAGTGTACAAAGCAAATAAAACATTCGCTTGCGGCCACGAGTCCGAAGACTAAAGCCGTTTCCAGCCTGGTGCAAGTATTCACAACTGGCAGTATCTTATGACCCCTAGATGACAACTAACCCAAAACCAAAAAAAACTTGGTAAAGAAAGCAGTCGAGAGAAATAGAAGGGGGTGCAGAATTCGAGCCTAGGGAGCGATCATTCGAAGGCTTAGCTAGATATAGGCAAGACAGCGAAGATACCCTGTGATTGCGTTCTTATCATACTCAGCCCAACGGGGCTGGCACCTGAGTGTCCACCATAATAGACATGAAAGTTTTTCCAACCCAAGGTCGCTCATATTTGCCACGCTCATTCTCCTCCTCAGCGCGTCTTTTGTCTGGGTTGCAGTGCTGACGTTCTTCGTCGTCAAGGACTATCGCCTCCTCCTCAAAGTCGTCCAGTGGTCAACCACTATCTATTTGATTGGATTCGGTCTCATCCTTCCTGAGATATTAAGAGTGGGCTTGATTGTCAACGGACAGGAAGGCCTGCACTGTAACGCGATGCTCGCCTGGGCTGCGTGGTTTAGCCCTGCTGTCCTTGCTATTGTCGACTGACGGTTTCTAGTGCCCGCCGGTGTGGCACCCATCTGGTTTCTCAGCGCCGCGGAAACAAGAGTATTATTAGACTGATACGGCCTAGTTCGCCGTGAGTCACTTTCGGGTTTGTTATAGATTACATAAAGGGTGAAGTAACTAACTTCAGGTGTTGCAGTGGGTTGGCTCAATGCCTTCTATAGTCCTATCTGGTGGCTGATGATGATGATGCAGGGCGTTACAAACCCCTGGGCGAAGTCAAGATCGGCGAGGGAAGGCATCTTTCTATCAGTTGCAGAGCCGATAGTTATCTCTGGCGCTAATGTGGTACAGTCCTTCACTGAGCTGGTTTTTGCTAAGGAAGCTGAGCCCTGGTAATGGTATGCCTTGGCTTCCATCTGGAGTTTCGTGGAGTGGGCTCTTTGGCGTCTAGTCAGCATTCATCGGCATTTTAGGCGTAAGAGAGCAGTGTTCATCATCATTGGAGGTAAACCTTGGTTGGTATGGCCCTCGGAGTACACCGATGCTACTAAGGCCCATTACTATATATACTACGATAATAGCTAGGGGTATATATATGAGTGGCGGCTAATAATAATGTGTATCTAGTTAGAAGTTGACATTGCTATATATGAGGGCGCCTCAAATATTCTCCATTAGTGATATGAATGTACTCTATAGAGACACATTGTCCAGGCGAGGTCGGCGGAGAAGACAGCTATGTGAGAAAACCGGTGCTGGGAAGATACAAATTCTAAAGCACCAAGTATTGCGTATTTCGGCTACTGCACTGTTCAAGTCATCACTTCTTTTGAATATCCAATGATTATCCCCTTATCTATATAATATCACGGTCTCCCTGGTCCTCCTAGATTGGCGAAGGCTCGACAGTAACCCATCTACTATTATGAGCCTAACAGAGTAGGAAAGGTGAACATTTTTTTTAGTTTTCGTGTATGATAATCTAAATGGTATTGACTCATCTTCAATCTTACGTCAAATCACGCATATTTCTCGAATATATTTGCGTTAAGAGATAGGTTTTGACCGTAGTTTATTATCCTATGGGACGATAAACAAGATCACAGCACTGTAGTTACATTCACCCCATAGCAACAAAATATATGTACTTTAGAATATCACGGGATATAATAATCTTCAATGGTGTCCCTTTAACCGTGTCGGCTTGTTGCGTCTGTACTTGAATGGTGCCTAAAACAGAGTCTATAATCCATCACAGTGAAATTCCATCTGGTGTGATTGAATAAGATTTAAAGTATGATTGTATGACCTGGCTATGCTCGTGGTCAACTACGGTCGTACATTAGTAAAATATAGCATGGTCTTATCACTTCTATCTTAAGTGTTATACTCAGAACTTGGGAAAGATTGGGGTTCATTTGATTCGGAAATGGTGCTATTTGTATAGAATTTCTTTAAAGCTTGGTTATTGACAAGTGATTATACACCAAGAGATAGCATCGATTATTGAGGTCTCGTTCGAGCAGACCATAATCGTCGGATGCGAGTCCACAACTCCCTTTCCTTCTTCTCCTGCTCCTCCGGATCTGCAAGGGCCGTCTCAAACTGACCAGTGTTGAACTTGTACTCTAATTCAGATACAAAGCCCTCGACATTTGTTGAAGATGACGGAATTTCCCCCCTAAGATCTCGGTCGAGAAATCGCCACGCTAGACTAAGAAGCTTCCGATCATCGTCCACACTACCCTTAAATCCACATAGTTCACTTAAGTACATAATCCAGTCGCGAGGCTTCCTCCCCGACGCGAGGTCTCTAACAGTGAAGTAGCAAGGGTCCTGCCGCATGATATGACTTTCTTTGGTTTCAAAGCTTATCCAAGACTTGACGCTAGCCTCATCTAGTAGAGTCAATGTCTGACTTGTCTGGTCTTCTTGTTTACGGGTGCTTTGTTGCCTCCAGTTTCTGTCGATCAGATACATGCGCCGAGAATTTCGCTCAGAAAGGCTCACGATTCGTTGGGTTAGCTCCTGTTGAGAAAGGCCATCTTCAAGGAGGTCGATGGTGGCGTGTTCAGCTGTGTCGTCAAGTGTCTGTCGAATGGCCTCTTTGCTAGTCTTTCCCACCCGCGCCTCTAGTTTTAACATATATTGAGACATGATTGTAAGATTATGTATGGCTGATAGTGAATCGATTTTCATCTGTCGGTTTTCGAGACTCTCTCTATCTGATTGGATCATGACCTCTGTGTGGTTTGTGGAATTTACCATCTTGCTGTTATTGCTTTCCCCTAGCTTTCTGGGATAGTTCTGGGATGATTTGTGTTTTGAGGAGAGTTCCACCTTGGAAATCCCGGACGAGTGAGGGTTGTCAAGCTGGGAAGTGACCTTATTTTTGCCCTTGTCATTAGTGAATGTCTCTTCTTCGCTGTCGAAGGTGTAGTCCCACACGCATAAGTCATCATCATCGCCATCGGACACGACGACTGGTGTGTACGGACTACTGGTAAAGGTTAGTTTTCCATTATTGTCGTAATTACTCTTGACTGTAAACATTGTTATATGTGATCCGGCTGACCCGCGTGAGGTAAGAGAGTGCAAGAAGCATCCCATGATTTTAAACAACATATATACGGGAATATAGCACCTAACTAATCCTTTGTACGTAATTACCCGCTCGTTGTCTTTTATCATTCTTTGTATCGAGTCGAAGTTTGATAGCAAAGAGATAACACCCTTGGCGATAGAACAACCCAACAAAGAGTGTGCAGCTATTGTTAGTGGGACTGGGGAATGTATATGCTATTGTCAAGACACATTTAAACACTGTTTAACTGTTGGCAGTAACAGATCCAGGAAGGATGTTGCTGTGAGGCTCGAATGCAACTGTGGTTTGGGGAGATTGCCGAGTCAAGGAATGCCGGGTTGAATAAATGATATATTATATTATGGTCATAAGTGAAATAGCATCCTTAGGTTTCTAGGGTTATTTACGGCTGTGGGCAATGGTCCTCCGGATGACCTCCTCTCACCATCCAACTTCATTACAAAAATGGAAATGGAAATGTTGATAATGATATGGAACAGCGTACTAAACTTCATCGTTCATCTAACGAGTTCTGTTATGTACATTCATCTACGTACATACAGACATGTAGTTATGTAGGTACGTACTTACTAAAGCTCACGGAGCTTTAGGTTCAATGTTGGGGGTACCTGCATGAGATCGGCATGTGATTCGGCTAGCGCCTGGTGTATACGTCATGACATAACTAATGTACACTCTTTTGCCTTTGAAACTACATAATTGTCTCCTACCTTAAATACCTTACCTACATGTAGGTAGGTAGATACTAGGCACTTCAAAAGCTTCATTTCATATTCAAGACAATCGTTTAATAGATTCATCCTCCTTCACCTGGGCCTGTCTATAAACACCTTCAACCCCTTGCCCAGATCACAAATAGCTATGGCCGAAGTCGTGGCAGCTGCGGTAAGTTAGCATTGGATCTATGACTACCTATACCTAAGTTACCCAATTAGTTTGTCACTTTGATTATGTCAATATCGTACCTGTTTTACTGACTGCGGATTATGTAGTGGGCTACCGAGGAAGTCGTTGCAACTGGCCTCCAACTTGGTGTGGCTAGTTATGTTATGGGTACGTACGCGTGCCAAAAACTCCTAGTATTGACGACCTGCATTCTCACAGCAATATCAACTACAGCGAAGCCTACCATGCCCATCAAAGCAACATGGTCTCAGATAGCAACGACCGATGATGAAGCTTCCAGGTACGTCCATTGATTTGAGGGCGTATATTTGGGGCTCAGCTAACCAGCACCATCCAGCGCCTCTCTAACCAGGTCACATCACACTGTTACTATTGTGGGTAGCAGAGCCTACATTTTTGGTGGCTGGACCAGTCGGGCCAGTATTGCCTCTACAGATATCCACTCGATATCTTTAGCAACATCTACTGCCGAATACCAAGTGCTCCCTGCTATACCTGCAAATGAAGGTGGTCCCACGCCTTCTGCACGCACTAACCATGCTGCCTGCGCCCTTGGCAATCGCATCGTCGTGTACGGTGGCTGCAACGCGAACGGACACTTGGTCGACAACGACAACGGATTATGGGTTTACGACACTGAAAAGTTGTCGTGGGATCGCCTCGAACCGGCCAGCCACCCTGAAAGATGTCCTCCTCAGAGAAGTGACGCGAAGTTATTTCAACATGACGGCAATATTATCCTATTTGGCGGGAAGGGCTCGAGCGGCTCAGCCTTAGCAGACGTGTGGCATTTCGATTGTTCCACCAAAACCTGGAATCAATTACCTTCAGCTCCCGTGGCAACTACGAGTGCCGCCTTGTTCGGAGACATCCTCTATCTCATATCCGGCTCTGATAATCTGAGCAGCCGCGTACACATTTTGGAAGTCAAGCTGTACTCGCAGCAACCACTGACATGGAAAACATTGTCATTCCCGACTAATCCCCTAACTCCCGGGCCCAAACCGCGCGAGAATGGTGGGCTCGTACCAATTACTACGGGCCATGGCCGGAACTATCTCCTCTACTTTTTGGGGGACCGCCGTGATTTCCCTTCGAAGATAGGGGATGGCGAGACTTCGTTGAACGAGGACGTCGCGCCAGCTCAATGGAGCGATATGTGGACCTTTCAACTACCGTCAAGTGATGTCGACTTCAAAGCTACAACTGCTCTGAATGAAGCGATCAAACCCGCCAAGATCAAAGATTATATCCGCACAAAGCTTGGAGTTGATACAGGTGACTCAAGCTGGGCTGAGGTTGAAGTGCAGCCGCCGGGTGATATCCAAGGGCATGAGGGCAAGCTTCATCCAGGTCCACGGTCTCATTTCGGCTATTGCCAAGCAGCAGATGGACGAAGCGTGGTAATATGGGGTGGATTGGATGCTAAGGGACAAGAGCAAGGCGATGGCTGGGCCATCCAATTACAGTAGGAAGAAGTCTCGGATACTGAACTAGAAGCAAACGTAGTAGCTATCCTATTTTATTTACCCCAACCCTTAGCTTTCTGGCTCGAAGTTTGAGCTACACGCTCCGACTTCCCCCTTTATGGTTCGCCCCATATCTCATCGGCAATTTGTCTCACAAGTCTCACTATAATGTCTCGAGTCAGTGATCCATCCCTGTAAATAAGCAGAGCGAGTAGGTAGGGAGCACAAAGTGACGGGAATTGCTCACATTTGTTCTTCTCGTCTTCCTCCGTAAGTGGATATCCGCTTTCGTGAGTACTGAAACCACACTGCGGACTGACGGCAATCTGCTTTAAAGCTTCTTCGCGTGTTTGGCCAGTTCCTTCGGCTACAAAATCGGCGGCCTTGTAGATGCGCTGTTTCATCGCCTCTTTGTCTTCTAGCTGAGGGACCTTGGTGCTGATAACGCCAACGACGACGACCTTATTTTTGGGCAGAAACTTAAGCGGCTCAAAACCACCTGCCCGCTCTGTGTCGTACTCGAGATAGAACGTGTTGACGTTAAGGTTCTGGAACAGCTTCTTCGCAATGATATCGTACGCTCCTTCAGCGAAATGCCTACCACCGATGAAGTTACCCCTGCACAGGTGAATTCCGGTGTGCATATCCGCCGGGCACTTGCTTATGGAATCGTTGTAAAGCTTGATATAGGCATCGAGCAAATCTTCCACGGTGCCTATGTTATCCTTGTCCTCTTCCCAGCCCTTGCGGAACTGTGCAGAGCAGAAGTCTAGGAGACCAGTTAGCTACCAGGCACCACTTCCCTGTGGAAAGACTTACAGGCCATTCCAGGATCATCGAACTGCACATTCCTTAGCCCTGCCTCGTAGAGCATAGCAAGCTCATCCTGTTACGTTTTGAAATTAGTAGTTACTCTTATGGGTAGTTCCTGAAAGCCCTGAAGGTCCCGAATCCCGTGTAGAGAGCGTGGTGTCCCTGAGACGAGACGGTGGCTAGTTATGACCCTTCCTAAATAGGATATTGAAAATGTTAAGTAACTTCCGATGCTCACCTGATACACCTTGGCAACATCGTTGAAATATTCTTCGTCATTGGCGTCTATGTAGTAAAATCAAGTTAGTGTATCATTTTCCATCATACCTTGTAGATGGTTCTATAAAAGAACGAGAAAGATAGGACATCAACTTGTCTTCAGTACTTACAGGCCTCCTTCGTGTAAGCTCGACCTTGCTTATATCTCATGTGGAACCAGGCTGGGGTGATCATGGTGAGTTTGATATTGCCCCATTCACTTTGGGGTAGAGCAGATTGGACTAGGCGAAGTTCATGAATGTTGGACGTTGACTTAGTGCGGTCGTGCGACAGCTTCTTCGCTGCGATAACAGAGTCTCCGGGCATGACGTGCCTGTCTTTTTCAATCAAGCTCACGACGTCAGGGTGATACAAGCGGAACATGCCAGCATCGGCCTCCTGCAGTGCGATAGTGCCCACGAACTCGTCCTGTAGCACCCATGGTCAACGTCTTTTCTAAAAGGAATACCCCGCTGATTCGTGACATCTAGTGGCCAAGGAGCTCTAGGGAGGCGCCCGGGGATTCCGGAGCACATCTTGGATCCGGAATTCACCGACTCACCCACATCAGTCCCCAGAAACGGGTGCGAACAAACTCTCCTGAGGTAACAGCCTTGAGGCCTAGCTCTTGCTGCACCTTGACAACATCCGCGATGGCCTTTTTCTCAATTTTAGGAAGACCTGCTTCCTCTGGAGACACATCTTTATCTCGGATGAGTGATCGCGCGTCCAGAAGGTCCTGTGGACGTAGGAGAGAGCCCATCTGCTCAGCACGGAAGGGAGGCGCCATTGTTCCTTATACTCTAGATCCTCGTCTGTGATATGAAGGTGGATCGAAGTTTCTATGTAGCTCAAGGTCTGGTCCGACCTTAGTGAGAATCTAAGAGAAAGTTGGAAAAAAGGAAGGTAGCCACGACTGGGACAAGGAGGACTGTGATGACACAAATAAATAACTCAGGAATCCTACAGGCCTGGGATTTTTTTGAGCGGGGAAGTGATTTTGTTTAAGTTAGTAGTTCTGTGCTAGCATCCTTACTCCACATGTATGTAAGAAATATGTTACAAAATAGGCATATTAAGTATATAAGTAAGCTAATATGCATTAATTACCTAGGTAGCTAAATCCGAAGTGTGTAATGATAGGTATGCTTATGTTATTGAAGATGCGTTGTGATTTTTGAGCCAGGCACTTGCGGTATATCAAAACAAGTTCATTATTTTGAAGCTATCCCATTAATACATTACTACCAAAAGTATTTCCAATTTTACTAGTATATAGGAGGGTTACAGTGGCAAGTAGAACAGAGACCAGTAATATATATTAACCTGAAGAAACTCAAATGGCATCGAGGGTGAGTATAGATAAATTACGGGATGAACTTCAGACTTATAAACACACGTAAAGTATAGGAGGACTAGAGGTAGTGATGAGTTCGGGGAATAGAGGCCTCTAGTAACGCACTTAGTTACAACTAATTTGACACCTACTCTGAAGCTAGTGAAGTTAGCGACTAATATCATAAATCTGAAATTTCTACGGTTGAAGAATGAACGATGGCGAAATGGGAATGTCATGAACACTCGACACACATAGTATTGTATGCATGAAGGTAAGATAATCATGGTAAGAACCTTACTTGTATTACGCTGACATCATTCCGAGATCCGGCTCCAACGTGGAGAAGCGGGGGAGCCAGGATCTACGGTGGTATGCTGAGCACATGGCTCTCTCCCGTTAACCTAAGACAAGAAAGGCAGTTGTATTGTTCTGCTACGGTGCATAGTAGGTATTTACGTGTGTGGAACGAGGCGCGTACTAGCACTCTGATGGATCGGTTTCTATCGGAGTTATCCAAACGAAACAGTTGCTGAACATACTATTAGGGGGTATATCTTAAGACTGTAATATTTTACCGCTAAGTATGAGGCCACGAATTAATGCGGGAAATCTTCGGCTACGTATATAAGGAGTACTCAAGTCCATGCCGAGAAGGGATAACGATTAGACTAGTCTAAGAACACGTGCGACTCAAGAGTAGTTAGTTCGTTCTCAATCACTGACGACTTCGCATCTCGCGGAAGGCGTGGACGAATCTCACTTCCGGCATAGAATCATGAAATCAAGGACACATCACGGCACAACACATAGTATGCAAAATCAACGCTTTGTAATTAGGGATTAAATACAATAAAGTCTACATCAACATCTTAGAACTCCCCAAACCGGGTTCAACATCCCTCACTTCCATAATCATCCTCACAGCATGGCAAAGAGAGCGCCGACAACAACGGCGCCGGCAACGCCCTGCGCGGCATTGCGACCGGCAGCACCGGTAGCAATGGGCGGCGAGGTGGTCGTGGGGTAGCCACCGGTGGGCACAGTCGTGGGGTAACCACCAGTAGGGGGGACAACAGGGGTCACAGGAGGCACAACCGGGGTGGTAGAGTAGACGGTGCTGGCGCTAGGCTGAGGGATGGAACCGGTCTCCGTCTCGCAAGGAGTGGTGCCGTTACCGTAGCCGGTGGTGGGAACACCAGTGGTAGGGTACGGCGGCGGCGACGTACCAGGGTAACCGCTGCTCGCGGTAGGGGTCACGATGGTGGTCTCACTCTCGGTGCAGCTAGTTGACTCGCCACCCGTGGGCACGGAAGTGCCGGGGTACCCGGTGCTGGGAGTGGGGCTCACAATAGTGGTCTCGCTCTCAGTGCAGCTGGTCGACTCACTACCGGTGGGCAAGGTCGTGCTGGCATATCCGGTCGTGCTGGGGACACCTCCCGTGGTGGAGAGGCTGCCCGGAGTGCTCACAGTGTAGGAGCTGCTGCCAGCAGAGGGGACAGAGGTAGAGTAAACACCGGTCGAGGGGACACTAGTAGTGGGAACACCAGTCGTCGGGGCCGTGGTAGAGGCAGAAGTAGCGGGGTAAGACGAGGCCGTGGCGGGAGGGGTAGGGACGTTCGTGGGAGGAGTGAAGGTCTCGACACACGAAGTCGGGGTAAGAGTGACAGTCGGCTTAGGCTTCGAGAAGGTGGTGCTAGCGCTGACGGTGGGCTTAGGCAGGTCCGTGATGGTAGCAGTCGCCGGGCAGACGGTAGTGTAGACGACAGTGTGGATAACGGTCTTCTCGCCCTGGTACTCAGGAGGGCAGTTGGCAACTTGAGCAGCGCAGGTGGTGACAGTGTACGTCTTGGGGACAGACACGGTCGAAGTGATCTCACCCTCACCAGCAGTGGGGAGGGTAGGGGCAGCAGTCGTCAGGCTCAGAATAGACGAGACGGAAGGAAGACCGGCGGGGTAGCTGCCGGTAGCCGTAATGTCGCCAATCTTGGTCGGGGTAGGAATGCCGCCAGGGAGAGTGGCAGACTCCGTAGGGACGGCAGGGAGGCTGACAGGGAGAGAGTTGGACGGGATCGGAACTTGGTCGCAAATGGTGGACGTGGGAACGGTAAGGAGGGCAGTGGAGATGGTAGGAGCGAGGCGCAGAGTGGCAACATCCTCGACCTCGACATCCAGACCAACAGCCGCACCAATGTTGAGGCCGTACGACTCCTCACCAAGAGGGCACTCGGGAGTGTCGCAGAACAGACCGACGTACTCGAGGAGGTTAGCCCAGACGGCAACCTCCACACCAGCACCAATATCGGGAACGATGTCGAGGATGGGGAGAATCTCATCAACCTCGAGGTCAAGACCGACAGCGGCCTGAACACGGAGGCGAAGATCGGCCTGGAGGGTAGTGCAGCCAATGCGGACCGTCACGGGCAGGGTCACAACCGACAGACCCGAGAAAGAGGCATCGAGGATCGTGCCGGCAAGGAGATCCGTATCGATGGTAGCCTCATCAACAAGCTCAACGTACACACCAGCAGACAGATCGATCGCAGACTGGACGCTGAGGACCAGGTCCAAGAAGACCTTGGCTTCAACATCAAGACCGGGCAGGGAAAGCTTGAGGAGGTCCTCGGGGGTGAACAGGTTGACCGCAATGGTAGTCGCGGCACCGATCTGGATATCGAGGTCGAGATAGGCTTCGATGTCGGTCAGAGACAGGCTTAGGGCCGGTACGACCTTCTTCAGCGAGATGCTAGCATCCACGTTTCCGTGGACGTAGCAGTTCTTGCACAGAACAGCTACCTCGGCGGCGGCGGCAGCCCCCAAAACAGGTGCGACGGCGACATCAGCGATCACACCGGCGACCAGCAGTTCCTCCTGTAACGACACATCGAGGCTAACGCTAGCGGAGACACCGGAGCCGTCGGCTTTGGCATCGGCACCTAGACCGAGAAGGGGGGTTCTCTGGGCGAGATCGACGGGCGAGGCATTGGCCAAAGCGGCCATTAATGCCACGGCCGCGGGGCCGCGGGTTGGGAAGTGCATTGTGAAGAGCGAAATTAACTATTAGAAAGAATGGACTGGAGCAGAGGAATACCTACTGCTTCCCAAAAATAAAAGAGTGACGACGCTGAGGATGGAGCGTTGAAGGAATGACTCTGTTCACCGTGTATGCAGGATTTGAGCGTGAGGGGGGAGGAAACAAGAGAGGAGAACAAGACGACACTCGTCTGCTTTTCAACCCTTCCGACTCGCACCCTATCCCCTATAGTCAAGGATAGGAGAGATGAGCATCGCGGGTAGGCATGAAGCTAATCAACTCCCTGATACCTATGAGGTCCTAGCGCTACCACGCTGGTTCTATTCCTCGAATGCGGTGAAGCATTATCCAATGTTAGATCGACTCGTGAACTAAACCGAACTGGATTTCTACAGGCCAGCCGTCTCCCGAAATGGGAGATTTGGTAACCTCCATTATGGCGGTCATCATTTAATTTGCGGAGAAGACAGGGGGGCCACGACGTAGCTCACATCCACACCCGCCCTGCAGTGTCCGCCTAGTCTAATACACCTAATATCGGCGACTCGGTCTATCCCCCGAATGATTTAAACCCCTGGCAGTATCCCACATATTGGTGGGCATCGTTGCATTGAGGCTTCAACCAACAGGGTTGTTAAATTTTTTAGGTGGCTCGCTCCCTCACTTTTCACCTCGTCAGTCGATAGTTTAGAATGAATACCGAATTCTCAATAACCACCGCTCAACTTGAGATCCGTTCACTTTGTTCGAGCTGAGCCTAGACCTTGCGCCACGTGAGTAGTGGGGAGAGAGTTGAGCCGCAGATACATACATAGTTAGGCCTAGGAATAATGCTACATATGTGAACACCAATGTTGTGACTAAATGATATCTCCTACACAGTTAGTCAGTATCTTCTTGCACTTCCTACTATTTATTACCTAATGCTAGATGGCTTAGATAATGTCGAGATGACTATGTATGGAGGAGTGAGCATACGGGAGCTAAGCTGGTTTGCTTAGCGTGTCTACTTACCGTGGCATCGGCAGTTCTGGATGGGGTGTTATTCTGTGTTAGTAGCAACGCTTGTTCTAGCCTGACCAGGGTTTGATTTCGAGTAATAACACTAATAATTATTATACGATGTATGTACATGGTTAGGGGAGAGGCGAGGCACCGCCTTACTACGTAGCTCTACTTCCCGAATTACCGTCGTTCGCATCGCCGAATGGGCAGATATCGTGTGATATCTGCCTGTACGAAGTATTGACACATTCAGTGAGATGCAGTCGTCAGAGCAATATTCAATATCACTTTCGAGATCGCCCAATGATAGAAGCCGTCTTCCGGGAACCTTGCAGTTCCCCATGCATGAGCACAGCTCGAGGTTTCAAGGAGTCCTCGACTAGTCACTTTATTATGTCATTGATCTTGGCAGGCAGGCCGGTCTGGATGAACACAGAACACCAAATGCTACTCTGACTATAACGTTTTCATGCTTTTGGCTAGTGCTATGCACCGACAAGGAGGCAGTCACCACTAATGTCGCTTACTCTTTTGCAATAAAATTAAGTTTGCTTCGATGCCTCATAAGCGATAAAGCCCAAGATGCAACATCGTTCTCATTTTCAACACACTTCCAGTTCAATCGCAATGGCGCTGTTTTCGTTGATAGCTAGTCCGTAGTGTGCATATACGGGTTGTGCTTCACTGTTTCCTCGTGAATGAGGTTCCCATCATCTAACAACTATACAGATAGATTAGTACTGTAGATAGATAGATGGCTACAGTCTACTGTATATGTTGTTACGTGATATATAGGGTTAACCTCTAGCCTCTAGGTAGTCTTTTTACCGCCCGGAGTTTGCCGTGATCCCACCACACGTTGCAGGTCTCAAGACTTCTTGCTAGTATTAGTCCCTTTGTATTACTGATTTCTACCTCGAACTGTCTCATTGTGATATCTCAAATTCTAGGTTACCAGTATGTTTAGTTACCCCCGAAGAACAAACCATACGAGAATTGCCATCACACCGTAATATCAGCCCTCCGCATCCCCGAACAGTACTGTAGCTAGACTGGCAGTCGGGCGCATAGAAAATGAAAGATACCCTAAGCAGGCTCGACGGTCAACAAGGATTATCAAGTGCGTTGTCTGTACAGGTGGTGACGCGGCTATTCCACTGTACACATCGCAGACCTAAAGTACACTGCGGAAACGCCAACGCCAAAGAGCTAAGGTGAGGCGAGTAAACATCAATAGTGTTGATGATGCTCGGCCTTTCCATGGTTAGATTGGCAGATAGCGACATAAAAGGTTGTTACCATATTGGAAAAGAATAAACGAGTGCTCTTCGTGGACCTCCGTGTGCCTCCGTGTGCTTCCGTGTAGAGAATTGGTACCTAGAAGACCCATACTCGCCCAACAACAAGGATAACTTAACTTTGTTGTTGATGATGCCTTGATAGTAGGCCTTGTCTAATTTGTGTCTAAAGACCCAGTTGCGAATACCTCTTACCGCCGCTGATACTCAATGAATTTCGATGGAGATCAGTGACCCTTATATCAACATTCCGGGTCTTGGGTAAGGTCGATAGGTCCGGTGAGGTCAATATATGTCCTGCGGTTTTGCTGGTTTGCATCAATGCACAGAGTGAAAGCGTTGGCACTTTGGTTCTCTTTGTCCAGATCCATCTCCTGTTGCCATGCAGAGTGTTCGTTTGAGCTTGAACTCCTAGCTCCTGAGGACATATAACGCCGGCCCAGATATTCCAGGTCGCCATCGTCCTCCATGTCATCATCGACGGACACGATGTCCACGTTGGAAATCTGATCCTCCTCAAATTCATCCGCTAGCTCGCTTAATCCGTCGTCGTCATCTTCGATGATACGGTCAGCGTCCCAGAGGCTTTTTCTTATGTGTTTATAGATTGTTTTTACCACACAGGGGGGGAATGCGTTGCCAATCTGTCTCTTGATGTTGGAGGAATGGAATACATAATCTACGGGGAAACCCTGTAGTGTAGCGTACTCGCGTAGATTAAGACATCGTTCGCCACTGTAGTGATAATTCCCGATCCCGCCAGATGTTGTGATTGTGCGCTGTAAGGGGATATTTGGGTCCCATGGTGGTCTTCGGCACAATTGGGTGGGATGTTGCATCGTAGTCGCCGGCGTGATCTGGCGTAAGACTTGCCTAACTGTCACGTATGGCCTTGTGGTATCGCCTGGTGCCGGGTGCTCGGAATGTGTAGGTGGGGGAAAGGGTGGCAGCTTCTCTCCGGGACATGACCCTATCATAATCAATCGCTTTCTTCTCGAGGGGCAACCCCAGATCAGAAGATCGACGATCTTCCACCTCACGGAATATCCCCACTGCGTGAAGCCATGAATCAAGGCATTAAAGTAATGCTCGAAGCGGGGGTGAAGAATGCCAAAGGTTTGCTCGAGCGTAAAGACTCGTGGGCGTAGCTTGTTGAGTAACTGGTGGCACGCAAACAAGCTGGCGATATTCGCATCGTCGTTAGCACCGGAAACCGTATGAGCCGGTGACCAGAATTGGCAAGGAGGTGAAAGGTGCATAACGTCCACCCGCTGGTTAAGATCTGCGTCTTTCATTACGAACTCGAAGATGTCCATTTCCCACAGTTCTGAGCGCGGAAATCTATGGCGGTAGGTCTCGCAGGCATGGGAAGAATTGTCACAGCTCAACTTGATGAAGAAGCCAGCCATTTCTGCGCCGCAGGAGGCACCACCTGCGCCACAGAACATGTCTCCGAACGTGTATTGCTGTCCAGGTTGTCTAGGAATCCATGCATCCTCTGAATCCGACTGGGACGTGATGTCGGCCTCTGTTTCGACATCTACGGTAAATTCCATCTCTGTCGATCGGGAAGGGTGAAAAGAACCACCTCGAGTCTTCCCTCCCCTCCACACGTTACGCCGCTGTACGTCAGAGACACGGTATGATGCACTCGAGGCATCTTTCCGGTTAAGGTGTTCGAGACTAAACTCCTCGGGTGGAGGTCTTTTGGCATGGGCCGATTGATGTCGGTACGTGAGTTTGCATTTCCAGCGGCATATTAGAATACCTTTGTGCTCAATGTCATCCACCGTCTGATAGATGCCCCCGGGATATCTCTTGTCTGGGAAATCTGCATTGGTGAAGTAGAGGGTACGGGTAGTCACTATTTTGGTTACTTGGAGCTCGATTAATGCCTGTTCCTCCTCTGACCTGTCATCGGCATTGCCGACTTGAAGAATCAGGCATAGTTCATTTCGGAGTCGTGGGAGCCTCCCTCGAAGATTTCTTGTTCTGGTCAACGGCAAACCCCTCACAAAAATACCGCGATTCGGTTCATGAATGATTGACCTGATGTACATGAATGATGCTTGGTAAAGGTCCGGGATGGCAGGTATTTCGATTGTGACGCCACCTTTCAGCAAGTCACCGCAATACATATATTCGCTCAGGGTTTCTCGTGGGGAAGATCCCAAATGGAGCTGATGCGGGACGGTGGGAACGCGCTGTTCATATTCTGATCTCTCTCCTGTCAAATCGATTACCGTTGCTATACCGGCAGCTAAAGCGTCCTCCTGGTCCTCTTCAGTGGCGTCGGGGTTAGAGTTGGATTCTATATGCATTTGATCAAGATGATTCGGCAGGTTGCGGAAGCGATTTTCCATGGCGGCTTGGTCACCGTCGACTTCCATCTCTTCATCAAAGTCGCTACTGGTGGCGGAATCCACCAAGTTTCGACAGTGGCGACTAGCATATGGGCTCGTGGCTGGCTGAGATGGGTAACCCGAGTCTATAGGCGCCATGGTTTGTACTGCTTGTCGACTTGAGTTATGTTAGGTTATGGGTATGGGATGCAGGG
This sequence comes from Eutypa lata, assembly GCA_022661535.1. Taxonomy (NCBI): domain Eukaryota; kingdom Fungi; phylum Ascomycota; class Sordariomycetes; order Xylariales; family Diatrypaceae; genus Eutypa; species Eutypa lata. Next base: position 53,550 of record JAKULF010000001.1, read on the forward strand.
GTAGCAATGCTTATTGAAACAGAATAGACCGCAGAAGAAGATCTCTCAAAATAGTCGTTTCTGATGAAGATGAGATGATTTCCGTTCAAGCTGATGTGTGGCTCGTACATATACTTGAGACACTAGATCCGTTAGATATAGTTATCTATTCCAGGTTATCTAGCTTATGGGGATGTGAAGTCAACGGATAGTGTCAAAGAGACCATCCTCTATCGTTGCTCCTTTTCATACAGAGCCAGCCGTGAGGCTTGACTGTAATACAAAGCTCACATTAGTTGCAGCTAAAAGTACTAACACAACGGCTGCAGCATGAAAGGGAGGTGGGCGGTTTTATACGACCTAATGTCTCCACAAGGCAAACAGTCTTTTGAGATAATTCAACAATACTCAAACTACAGTGTAATTTAGCGATCAATTTGATGCTATTTGACAAGGGTTCATTACAGAACAATGTGGTGCTACCTGGTCTTATCAAAGGTTTTTCGCGGCGTGAATTTATCCCATGAGAACCAAGCGGTTACATAAATGGACAGTAAAAACAACTATCAATAATAATTATCCTGTGGCTAGTCAATTGTTATATGGTTGAACGAAGAAAGGGGGAAACCCCGCTGGGGTTTCCACCAACTTTCTAGCACGTTCTAAAATAACCATTATGGTTGACTATGTTATACATCTTGGTGAGTGACAGTGGTATATATTAAGTTTATGATGGTGTGAGTTTGCTAGTGAGATTGCCTAACAACCTGAACATTAATATGATAATACATTACCTTTGTTACGTCTACCGGAATCAATTTCATAGGTGGAGGGGGCCTTTGGAAATTTGTTGGAAGCTAGACCTCCCAGCTGCTATGGGATAGATATTATATAACATATTATAACTAGTCCAGTCTCACACCATAATCGGGCCCTTAGCTCCGTATGACCATATATTGATTCCACGGTGTTTGATACCTCTATGACGATACGTAAAAATACCCGATAAAATGAGATATAGGTTCATGAGTTTCTAGATTATAGCCTTTAGGTAGACCTCCATAGTAGCTTTGGTTATCCGCGGAGTATTTAGCACCCGTTTATTCACACAGACTCTCAGTTTTTTGCACTTAATTACCAGCAACAACTAATCTCGTAAAGGAATGAAGCCTATAGTAAAACAGAGGGAACGTTATTCACCTGGAAGCTGGAAGGCTATCTGCGCTTTTTTATGGGATGACTTAAGTACTTATGCATGGCTTGCAAAATCAACAAAACCAAGAAGTCGGCTTTCGTCACCCGTTTACACGGAGGTTAAATTATATATCCGACAATGGAACTAAATCTGACTGTCACTTTGGTGTAGGTGAAGTTATGAGGAATATATAAGAGCTAGTTGCGGTTAACGAGATATAGCTTTAAGTACCTACCTATTTTACTTTAAATATCATTGCAGTCATATTTTTGCTGATATCTCTGGTATATTTCTATAATATGTATGTAGACAGTAAAATAAAATAGAAATGTGGAAAAGAAGTGTCTATTAGTTGATTATAAGCATTGTTTGTCCGTATATAGTTGCGTGTATGATATGCCTAAGGTAAATTATGGGACCATCTAAGACTGACACGATATCATTGGCGGTGCCCAGTAAGCGATTCAAAATGAGGTGAAAACTCCGTCGGTAACCGGTGGCATTCCTGAAAAGCTTCTGAGAGCAACTTCTGATTACCGGCGACGATTCCCGTCGTTCTCCTTCTCTTGCAACAATTATTTTGTGGAATGTGTTTCAGAAGACTTACTCTTTAGCATTCAATAATGAAGAGTTCGTGCCCATCATCTCGGCATGAAGTTCCAAGCCAGGGAGCAGTGGCTGCAACTATCGGGGCCACGCCGGAAGCAGCATCGACGAGTCGGAGGCCGGTAAAGAGGAACCTAAACTCTTCCGGAGGGAAGTCAACCGATGGACAGGACCAGAAACGGCGACGGCGCGCATTTTCTTGTCTGTCTTGCCAGGTGGGTCTCCGCACACGTAGAAGCATTCTATGAGAACCCCTGCATTTAGTAGATGATGGAACTGACTTTGAAATGAAGAAGTTAAAATGCCGCTGTGAATATGAGCCTGGAAGTTCTGGATGCCATCGGTGCCAAACATTGAGGTCCGTCCTGGAGCATTCGCATGCTATTCTGGGTAGGCCGTACCTCGGGACTAATGCGTCGATGCTGTAGGATTAGGTGTTCGCTTGGTACAGAGCGTGGAATCCCCCCATCCTCGAACCCGACATCCCCAGAGCATAAGGCTAGCATAGAGGAGCGGTATGGAATTGAAGAACATTGCCTATTTTTGGGATGACAGCCACACGGGCGCTGACCTCGGGTTTAGGCTTCAGCGCCAAGAAGATGCTATAAAGGATATGCAGACAATGATCGCAGAGCTAAAGTCTCAGCGCCAGCCAGATACTCGTTCTCTTACTACCGGAACCGGCTCCCCATACCCACCGGGTGGGTATGGGTCTGAGGTAGACGGGTCTAGTGGTCCGGCATATCTCTCTCGACCAGCAGACAGCGCAACAAAGTCCGCTCCCATAGTTGTCATGAGAGAGATAAATGCGCATGTCTACAAGGGATACAGACGGCTCCTCCAGCACATGAATCTGGACTTGGTGCAACTTGGGCTGATAGATGAGAATGTCGCTAAAGACTTGACTAAACTGTAAGTGAGGATGATTCGCTTTGGACAAGTATATTCGGCTTATCCTGGTCTTGAGGCTCATTGTAGGCGTGTATATCGTGATATTGACAGCCAAACAGGTTCTTGCATTACCAAAGCCACAATTTGATCGTTTGCGACGTCGAAGATATATCCCATGCAGGAGATCAACGGAAAACATCCGCTTTCTTACACAGTGTTTGCTGCTTACACGGGATAGTTTATCGTAAAGATCTCTGTGGTACACAAGTCCATCGCCAGGTATATGAAGAGGTTCGCATAACCCTTGGTCAAGCTTTGTTGGTATGCAGTAAAACCTCCGTCCTCTGAATCCTAAGCGTCTTCTTCTAGAAGCTTGTCCCGATTTATGTCCTGCTCCGATGCAGCTGCTAACTTCTTTGCAGTACGTAGACAGTTCCTTCGTGATATATCTTAAAATGGGGATTACGATCTAGATGTCTCTAGAAAGTAATTCTTCAAGTTGGAGTATGACATGTTAATATTCAGTAGATCGAGTCCACTGGCGCTGGACGAGATCAACGCGGTATTCTTAATGAGCAACAATGCGAATACGCCGAACAATGTAAGTTTTGCCAAACAGATTGAAACTCAGGGATCTAACCCCCTTTTAGCAAGGAGGAGAGTACATTGACAGCTGGCTCCTTACGGGGTATTGTGCCAAGCAAGCCATGCTCAGTATAAGCTTCTCAAAGATCGTGAATAGGGTTAATCATAACACATCGACGCTTGAAGACCAACGAGCTATCCGTCTATTTTCATTAATATGCCTCCATCACCTCCAGTACGTGGATGCACCTAGACCTACATAAGTAGATTCAGCTACGAGGAGTCGCTAAATCAATCAGATGGGCGGCTACTACAGGGCGGCCGTCAATAATACCTGTAGCCTACGTTGAGCAGTGCAACCTTTTACACAGCTTCCGCCAGGCAACTATGCAGGATGGGATGCTCGTCGCGGAGACGGTTCTCTATTCGAATCTGCATCAAAAACTTAGTCAACATTCCTACCTTGGTGATGGTGGCGTGTGTGACGAATTCATGCCTTGGCGACAGAAATGGGAGTATCTATGGGGTAAGTTGGCACTTGCCTCTGTGTTGCGCACACTATGGAATATATAGGCTCTGTCTGACGTACGTCTGATCTAGCTCTACCTACGTCATCGATGCTGAAAGTCGGGTATCACGCGGCCTGCTTGATCCTATCCCTCCGTTGCTTGGAGGAGAATGGGGGAGCGCTGCGACCTCAAACCTTCCTTTCCGATGAAGATGTTGACACGGGGAGCGACGGTGGCCAAGAGTGGACAGACGCAAGCCACGAAAGAGATGGTGGCAAAGATAATAGTATGAGAGCTCACGCATGCAAGCATGCTAAACTCGTGCTCGAGAGTTTCCTGGGAATGCCGCCATCACTCTCGGACTCGGTTCCGACGTGCCTCTGCCTCTGTATTGGGTATTGTGCACTCCTATTGGCGCATTACGATGAATCACAGTCCAGGATATCAGAGCAGACTAGCCTCGAAGTGATTACTCGAATTGATGAGTGGGTAAGGCATGCTCCTGGGAAAGCTTGGTCATTCAAGTATGGAGATTTGGCGAGGCGCAAAGTGGAAGCCCGCATCGGCAAGGCGAAGCAAAAAGACGACGGTAACCTTGGAAGGAATGACGGCAACCATGTTAGCCTTCAGGAAAATACACATAGACCAGACATATCTGCTGGGAATGGTGGGATCGAAGCTCATGCTGATTTTGGAGACTCGGGTGTGTATCATGGGGCTGAATGGATTTCTCAGGGGCAGTCGTTTGACCCTGCTACAGCGGCACCAGACTTCGAGCAGAGCCCGTTTCCCAGCCTAGAATATTACTTTGGCGGAGGGTTCTATGACTTCACGAGATAGAGTCCGCTCGGTCTAATGCCACCAAGCTCGACACGCCCCTACCTAGAGGCGGCAGTCAGTATAAGGGGGCCGGGGGCGGCCGTAGTGGATACACTGTTAAAATGTTTCACTGGCGACTTGCCAGATCGGTCAGTGTGGGGTAGAATAGTCTCTCGTTGATTCGATTCAGTAGGTACCCCCCTAAGTGGGCTACACCAAGGGTTATTTCTTGACTTTCTTACCGAGCTAAACATTGCAAACATATTGTCAGCGAATCATAGGTATGCACTACTATTGGCCATAGACACCCAGCATGTCAGTGACTCAGTGTAAGTGCGTATCTTGCGTATCAACGTAGAATATATGCATGTGGAAATAGGTATTGTACCTACGGTAGGTAGGTACTAAGGTTTACATAGACTGATACTACGTACATGTATGTATACATGGTGCATGTACATACGAAGTTTAACCTTCTCTCTCGAATGTTCGTTGAGTAAATGTCCTTGAGTGGTAGGTAGGCAGTAACGTTAGGTTACCAAACAAACCTAGCGTATGTAGACTACATACCTACTGCCTACCTACCTACCTAGTCTATCTATCTACAGGTATGTAGGTACTTTGACTGCCTAAGGAAGCATTCCCGCCAGGGCAGCGAAAAAAAAATATAAAGAAAATCTTGTAATGTGGACTTTGCTTATGTCTCTTTTCCTACATTTTTCTTTTCTTTTGTAAGATCTTTCGCTCAGCTAAGCTTCTACTATTCCTAGCTCTTCCCTCGTCAGCTGCCAATATTTGAATCCTTATCATTAATTTTTTTTTGGCATTTAGAAAAGGGAAAAAGACGCCGACATGGTGGAGAAGATTTACGTCACATATAACGATGTAAGTTCCCTCGCACCCCTCCTCAATTCATCACTGCCCCGCGGTCACTTACATCGACACAAGCCCCTTTCGTTCACACATTCATTCTGCATTTCTATGGAACAAGGCACTTTGATAAAATATGGAGAATATTGGGATAGCCTTTCCCTTCTTTTCCTTCTTCTGCTTCTTTATTCTCCTATTATCTAACCCCTCTAGCTTTCTAAATAAGGAAGTAGAGGCTAGATAAAAATGGAGGGGCACTAAATAATTATTTCTCCCTCATTACCAACATGATGTTAATTGACCCTATCTAGGTCCATAAGCTGTGCCAGGAAGCGGCGCCGAAGCTGCTCTCCTCCTTCCAGCCGCAGCTGATAATCGCCATTGGCGGAGGCGGCTACGTGCCTGCGCGCATCTTGCGCTCGTTCCTTAAGCAGCCCGGCAGCCCCAATATCCCGATCCAGGCCATCGGCCTGTCGCTGTACGAGGAACTTCCTATGACCGATTCAACCAATAGCGACAACAATGACGACGTCGGCATCGTCGACCAAATCGGTACTAAGGTTACGCGAACCCAGTGGCTAGACTTTAGCAGTCTCGGCGAGATGAAGAATTTGGTGGGCAAGCGCATTCTCATCGTTGATGAGGTCGACGATACACGGACAACTCTAGAGTACGCTGTCAAGGAGTTGGAGAAGGATGTTGAGGCCGTGCGCCAGCAGCTCGGATCTGAGGGCGAGAAGACGCAGTTCAGCATCTTTGTCTTACACGTAAGTATCTGTCATTTACTAAAAACCACACCCTGTTCTCCCCTTCTATTATCCCCCTCCTTTCCGGGTATCTTTAGGCAAGGGTGATAGGAGCGTAGGGCGCTAACCAAAGCTGGTGGGGTGCGTATAGAACAAGGACAAGAAAAAGAAGGGAACGTTGTCGGCCGAGATGATGGAGGAGCCGAGATATGTGGCAGCTAGGACGGTGGGTGATGTGTGGATTTGCTACCCATGGGAGGCGACGGATATCGACGAGCACGACGAGCAGGCTAGAAAGCAGAGGGCTGGCCACAACGGCAACCCTAGCTCATAGTGGATACCTATAGGAGATATATCACGGGCATCTAATCAAGAGACGCATAATATGGGTTGCCAAAGAATAGACAAAGTAGCGCTGATAGATGGTCTGGACCACCGAGATCACACAGGTCCCACCCAGCTTAATCAATTCCGACTTTATTCACAGATGGAAAATATACTATCTATGTGTTTAGCCCTTCATCACTCTTTGCATCGTCGAAGTGATATATGTGAAAGGTGATTTCGTGCGAAATAGGACTGGCCTAATTTGATGAACCACAACACAGGGCTTTTCCGTTAACCCCCCCCCAAAAGAAGATACTCCGCGCTGATCGATCTAACGAATACTATGCCCCAAAAGTACCCTCCCGCGTATGCTTTTCCTTGAGCCGCTTCTCCTGCTTCATGAACTCCCGAATTCCGATGGGGACGTTCTTGTAGAGGTCGTCGTCCCAGAGGTCCTTGGCGATCTTGGGGCGGTCGGCCTTCTTCAGGTCGGCCTGCCAGTTGGTCTCGCTGCCGCCACCGTCGTCGTCCATGCTCATACTGCTGCTGGTGTTACCACCTCCGGGGCTCGCGCTCGGCATGCTCGGCATGCCCTTGACGGCACTAACGCTGCTCAACACCTCGGGCGGGCCTTGCGCACGCTGCGCCTGCAGAGCCCTCTCAGCCTTCAGCGACGCGGCCACCCACTCCTCCATGTCATCCCGGAACCGGTCCCAGACGCAGTTGACGCACCCGCTCATGCAGCAGTTGTCGGGCTCCTCGGGCCGCGGCGGCACCAGCACACCCGCGATCAGTGTACTGCGGTCGCGAAGCGCCGCCAGCCGTTCCGCCCGCTCGATGGGCCCCGCTAGCCGCGAGCCGAAGATGATGCGCGCCTTCTCTTGCGCCGTAGAGGGAGGCGCCGAGGGCTCGGGGGAGGAGGTAGCAGCAGCAGCGCTGTCGGCAGTGCCTGACGAGGTGGTAGCGGTATTATCGGTGGTGGCTTCTTTGGGCTTCTTCGGCGCTGGTGTCTTCTTAACGGTCGTGCGCGGGGATTTGGGCGAGGAGGTAGGTGGGTCCTCGGGCTTGACATCGGGGACAGGTTGTGGTTTTATGAGAATGGCCTCGTAGTAAGGGCCGAGGGGTATAGCCTGGTCGCTGGTCTCCCCAGGAGTACCACCGGGTAGTTTACCGGCGGAACTGAAAGGGGCGCGCGATTGTGTCTGTAATCGGCCGCCGACCTCGGGTAATGCTCTGGCAATCCGTAGAAATGGTCTCATGCTTGTTGGAGGCATGATGACCTACGCAAGTAAGTCCTTGTTGTCAATTGTCAAGTCCGTCTATAAGGGGGAAAGAAGCGAGAGTGATGCATTTATCAATATCAATGCTGTATTAATTAGTAGGAAGGTGAATGTAAGGGTTTAAAGTCATTGACTATAGCGCAAAATTTTGATGTCATACTTATCATTGCGAAAGAGCACATTCCAGGCCTTTCAATGAAATAGAGTGGTAAAGTAGCACATACATACAGGAGTCTCACCAAAAAGGTTAGACAAAACGTCATCTGTCAAAGCCCGTATGTATGTACGAAGTACATAGCTACAGGACTACTAATGCACGTGATTAGGCAAGTTAAGATAGCAGATAAGAAGTACCTACTATCTATGGAGTACCGGCCGCCGGGGTCTTGACGCGTCCGATCGCCGTTCGTTTAACCGGAGACGCGTCAGGTACCTACAGGCTTGCCGAAGAGCCTCACACACCCAGACACCCTGTAGTACTTTGTATATTTCACGAGTCTGGATCACATGTCATCTACAATCGCTCCTAGCCACACCGTTATGTGTACCTAAGTAGTTTGGAATATAAGAGGAGGATCAACAACAGGATGGAAACCTCGGCGCCAAAGCGCCGGAAGACATCGCCAACAGAGGGTATTCCCGTTCGCGGCTCTGCTAGTCAACCCACAAGTTCGACACAACATCGCCCCGGCCCAGCCCCTCTCCGACCACGAAGAAATGTCGAGAAGCCCTCACCAAGGCCCTTACCACCCCCACCAGCGGACGAGGAAGAGTCAATGGATCCCTTTCGAGGTCGAGTCCTGCGCCGCTCTCCCCCTCCCGGCGTGCTTCCCAACCTTCCATCCGAGGAGCCAGACCTCCCTCCGACCCCGACGGAGAAGGGTCTCTCCGATCTTTCTTCTATCAACACATCACCTCTTGGAATCCACAATACACCTTCTAAGAGAGCCCGAAGGAGCAAGGCCTTAGCCGAAAAACTTAAGAGTTCGCCCTTGAAGCAGCCACCTCTACGCCCACCAGAATTCACCGGAAGACTAGGAAAGTCTTCCAGCCAGCCTATATTTAAGCAATCTCGTTTTCAAGAAGACACACCACAGGACCCATTCAGGATCGTAGTTGAACCACCACGCGACGACGCCGAGGAAAAGTTAACAGATCAGCTTTCACATCCACATCCATCGCGTAAAGTCCAGGAATTCGACCCACTCGCGGAAAAGAAAGCGATCCGCGACTCGCTCCGTGCCGAAGTTGCGCAACTCGAAAACGACATTGAGTTTGCGTCACGAGAAAATGATCGGCTGTGTCGGTATCACCAGACGGAGAAAGCACGGCGAGATGACTGGACAAATGAGAACACAAGCAATATACTTAGTCTACTTCGTCGACAGATCGTACCGCAGGAGCCAAAGCAGTCCAAGGAGGACTCAGGGGATCTGTTGCTAGCAGCTTTAAATCCAATAGCGTTCCTCCCTTTCAACAAGGCCAACCAGCCAATACCCTCATTAGTTGATCCATCACGAACAACAGAAAGTGAAAAAGAGGGCGACAGTCCGGTTCCTTCACATTATCCAATTACTATGTCAACAAATGAGGAGCTTCCCTACCTCCAAGTATTTACTCCTCTGACCTTCACATCAACGATCTCTATCCTCCCCCGGGAGGACCTGGATGGCGCGAAGCCGCTGATGCAGAAACACGCCATCTCCGTTTCCTCCAGCCCGCCAGGCTTGTTCGCGGCAAGGGTGGAGATGACAGTCAACACCAAGACCCTCTCTGTCTCAGAACTTAGCGTGCCGCAGCTCGATCCTTCAGCGAGGAGAGAGCTCCAGCCGTTCGTGCAGAGGATTATCCACGGCGGAAACCATAACAGTGCCCTGACTAGGAACGTCAGTGTCATCACCTGGGCCATGGGCGAATGGGTGCGGCTGGCGACGCGAAGGGCTCGCTTCTGGTGCGCCGTCGAGAGAGAACTAACGAGTCCCAAGGGGATCGCGAAGTGCATGAGGCAGATGAAGAAGAGCAATAACAAGAGGAGGAAGGTGGGCAGAGGTAGACCACCAGCTGGAGATGCAGACACGGATACGGATGGGGAAGACAACGACGAGCTCGAAGAAAAGACCGCCGTGGAAAAGAAGAACCACTTCAGCAGAGCTGACTTGATGCGTTACATGGGCAAGAACAGCTTCGATCTAGATCTTCCCGGGTTGGGGAGCGAGGCAAGCGAGGAGCAGCCGTCGGTACGTATCCAGTGGAAAATCGAATTGGATTGGACGGGAGAAGCTCGCAGCAAGATAGGGTTATTTGTCGCAGCTCCAGCTAAGTGTAAGTTTTATGAATCCAAGGCCTCTTGGTGCGTACTTGAGCTGACTTTTCTTCTCTTCATAGGGCATGGTAATGACAAAGGTAGAAAGAGCCTGGCGGGTATACCAGCCATGTTTGACCAGCTCATAAGGAAAGACGAGGACCCAATGGATGCGGTCAAGACCGTGGTGGCACTATTAGCTGGCGACGGGAGGAGCTGATTGGCAAGCAATTGAAGAGATGCTCGCCTGCCATGCGTGGGTTACGACGGTACGAGAGGATACAATGGCTTCTGAGCGTACATACAATACAACTGGGAACAAGCATAGGCGTTTGTACAAGAATACCTGTTATTTCAATCCGATTCGGAAGAATATATAAACAGATTATGCTAGCTCGAAGTCAAAGTCTAGATAATTAGCACACGCGGGAAAGTCGTGCACCCCATCTGTGAATAGAAATCCCATTCTTTCATATTACGCATCCCTGCTCCTACTTCCTCCCTTGACTCCTCTGGCAGCTCTAAAATCGTGAAATAAGCAAGCGTCTTATGATGCGATTCCCTTAGTCCACATCCACGCCCAATTTTCGCAGGTCCACCTTGGCCAGATCAATCTCGGCCATCAACTCCTTGTGCGCCTCGGGTACATCGTTGAAGGTCATGACATTCCAGCCGAGTCGGAAGAGGAGGTAGGCGCCGAACGAGACGAGAGCCCAGAAGGGCAGCTAGATTCGATTTCATGTCCAGGTTAGCGCGACGTCCACCTCGCTAGATAGACAAAAGCCATGTTATAATGCAATGAACGCCCTTCGTAGCCGAGAATAGCTGAAGGGTTATAGAGGAGGATGGAGCAAAGAAAGGAAGAAGGGAAAACGTACGACGGGGACGATCTCGCTCTGGATGAGGGGCGGCAGAGGGACGAGCTGCAGGAATAGCGCCAGGTAGAGCTGGGGTTACAGAACAGGGTCAGCCAATGTTTCTTTCTTTCTTTACGTCGTTTGAGTTCGACCAGCCCGCATTGAGCCGGAACAGCGAGATTTAGGTGAGGAGGAGTTCGCGTACAGAAGTGACGAGCAAGGCGATCGAGATGGTCTGCTGGGCGCGCGTCATCTTGGTCGACGTTGATGTTGGGAGATTGATTCCTCGTGCGGTCGGTGAATGTGTTTTGATCTGAAGTACGAGGCAGCAGCAGCTTGATATGTCTGCTGTATTGTGTGGTGCTGTGTTGTACTGTGCAATGGGGTAAGCAGATAACTAAAGGAGTGACAGAAAGTATGGATACCTAGGTAGTTGGTTGAGTTGCTGTTTCCTGCTTTGCTTTGAAGATCTGGCGAACTTAAAAAAGGGTGGGCACGCGTTAAGAGCTGAGAGTAGTCGTTTTGATGAATTATATGCAATTACCGGTGCTATTCTTCAATGCAACTTATTTAGTACTACGAGCATACAAGCATGCAGACATTTGGCATTGGCATACAAGCACGCCATTCAACATTGAAGCTTCAACTTGTCTACTGGGCAAGTCATAGGTCTTTTCAGACATATCATGATTGTAACATTGAAATATCTATTATTCATTTTGATGTACATGACCCCCGTCGTCAAATATCTATGCATGTAGCTGCCTAAGCTTCTTGGCCCAGGCACGAAAAGGGGCAAGACATCGTGTTGTAACCGAAGGTCTGCTCTGTTGTAGTCAATTGCATTCAATTTCTGTACACCACTATTCGACGCCTTACCTACCTAATGTCTACCTGATCAAATGTTCTGAGTCTAAGGTTAGACATACTTGAGGATTATTGTGAAGGTGGATTTAGGTCCCTGGTCGAGGCGATCCGAAGGTAGCGTAATTATTAGCCATATACCTAGGCCATCGTGTTAGGTACCTACTCGAAATTTGGTTGTGCGTATGCGAGGCAGCCTGGGCTCGACCGTGGTACCGTCTCCATCGTCCATCCCGTGAGGCTCGACCTCCATGACTACTTCCTCAACCATCTCTGCTAAAACCTTCGCTGCGATTCTTTCATGTACTTCCTCCCTACGCGCGTAACCTTTGATTTTTTTCCTTTTGCTTACGTCGCTCGAGTCCATGAGGGTCATAGCGCTCGCAGGCTTCGCTCCAGTTCTCTCGTTTAACGACGCACCCCGGGGGGGATTGAATCTTCGATGAGGAACTCCCTTCCGCAAGGATACGGTTTCCTTAACTTGAATTGGTCGACTAGCTGTCCAAGGTTCCAGACCCGCTGCTTTCTATGGTCCCACTGAGGTTTAGTCATGTCTATGGTCAGAACCTGAATGCCGGTTCGTCCTCGGACCTGGTGAAAAGAAGCAATGGTAGCAACCAAATGAAATGCATCTGTAGCGGACATGAAAGGACTGGGTGTCGACAATTCCAGTTCATGTGTTTTTGTAGAAGATTCTGGAAGAATATAGAGTTCGTTTCGACGAGTCCGTGGCCCCGCGCTTTTATTCCTTCGAAAGGCACGCCGTCACGGATTACACGGAATAGGCGATGAGGTATTTTGATCCCTCCGAGCCCGCACGTCTTAATCGTAAATGAGTTTTGTAGGAGGGCTCGGCCACGTACAAATCCACCACTTGGAGTTGCCTTGGCGGCTTCGGGAAGGTCTGGGTGATCGACTCGGAGCTCTTCGAAAACGCTAGGACTCGTCCACAGTCTGATTGAGGCATTGTCACGGGCTTTACTATTTAGAACCCAAGCCTTTGCTTCTGGATAGTCTTCAGTCTCTGCATCACGGAGATCGAAGAGGGCGACACGTAGCTCTTGTGCTTGAGTGGGCGGCATTGTATCCATGTTGACTAGTTATTGTTTTGGCGTTGTGAGAAGTTGTGATATTCTATCACAATGCTACGGTGATATTTTAGAAGGCTGCTTTTCCTCCTACGGCAAACATATTTGAAGTTAGAGAGATATAATAGATATGCTAGGTTGAGTTCCTCAATGGTTTGCTTACCAGTCCTGGTGAAGATTTTGAGAGAAGGAGCCCAAATCTTCTTGCTAAAAGTCTTCGCATAACAGTTCAGACGGTGTGGGTGGCAGTTGCTGAGGAAAAAAGAAATATATTGTGCTAGGGGTTTGAATGCTCAAATGTTGTCGACGTATTGGCACGAGGAAACCATGGTCGAATCTTGAAGTGCTCGGCTGGACGAAGGTCAAACACTGTCGGAGCCAGCAGGTCATGCCGTGAGAGGCTGGTAGCTGTAGTTTCCAATATAAATGGCCTGGCGAGGATGTAGATATGGTGAAATTATGTACGGCGAAGTGTGAAGAGCTCGATGACGCGGTATTAGACGGTGATCTTTGAAGGGTCCACACGAAGTGTAAAACTTAGAAATCCATTCTTCGAGGGTTGTGGTACTGTTAAAAGTGTGGACTCTTTACGTATCTGGGTAGCCCCTTGTGTGAAGCTCCAATATCGGAAGGACCACGAGGGGAATGTAGGAGGAAGGAACGTATAAGTATGCTAAGAAGTTGCATCGTGATGTCGAGGACTGAAATGTTAAACCAAGATGTGTACCGCGGTTGTGAAGAGAATGATATGGAAGTGTATCAGTTTACCATCAGTATCGCCATCCACGATACTCGATTGTGCTGAGGTGGTGATTATCTATGGGAAGAAACTTGACTTGCATTCTCTAGACTTCCACTTTAGACCAGGTCAGGTTAGTTATTTATAACGCCATTTCTATCCTAGAGGTAGGTTTAATCTAGTATCTACAATAAAGAACCACGTTAAGGGCGTGGGAAGGGAGTTATTGTGGAAAGTGCGTCTCACTTACTAACAGCTGCGAACTACATGAACCACACTCCAAGTACGCACATCATACGTGATGGAGCTTGAGGCATTGGCACGTTGAGCTATCATTCGTATTATAGATGTCGTGGAAAGGGAGCGTAAGTTATTACACCTTAAAGAATCGACACATGTAGTATCATGCATCACCAGGGTGGGGTCAGTTGTAGAAAATCGTGAGAATCAATATAGTATTAAGTCTGAATTAAGAACACATGAACATGAAATTAATATTACCCCTCGAGACCAAGATATCCCAACCGTAGCGTTTTAATTACACATCTCAGAAGACACTGACCATCGACACAGCCAACAATCCCAAAGCTCCCATGAAAAGCTGCATATTCACTGCATCGACATGTCCTGCTGAAACTGGTATAGGACTGGAAGTACCACCGACTCCCCCAACAGTGGATGTGCTCAACATACCCGTACTAAGCGAAGGAAAGTGATGGGTGGTTGAGGTATTTGAGGCACCGGAGATGCTTATGTTTCCACCGGGTACCGTGATAGTAACTGGAAGATAGTATTAGAATACGTGTCGCCTATAGAAAGCATCGTACATGACATCTTACCTGTACCCGAGCAGTTGGACAGTGTGGATGTAGATAGGTCTGAAGCGCCGGTGCCTATGAAGCTACTGATGATTGGTGGAATCAACGACTGCAACGAAGAATTTGCTGGAGCCGAGAATGAAGTTGCAGAAGATGCAGGTGGGATAGTTAAGGTGACGGGGCTTGGTGCAAGATGTACAGTCGTGGTCTTTGTTGCTCCTACCATCGTACTTGTCTCTATAGGCAGAGTAGACGTAGAGGAAGTAGAAGTGGAAGCGGAAGCGAAAGCGGAAGCGGAACATGCGTCTTTCATATTGACCGTGACAGTTGTGAAAATAGTTGTTGTACTGCTAGTAGTATCCTTCTGGGAGCAGCCTCCTGCACAACGTCTTTCAACCGAGAGGGAATCACCTGCAGCATCACCTTGCTCCTGGCCAGAAACGAGAGGGCCAGAGAAGGCGAAAAGGGCTGTAATGAGCGACAACTTCATCTTGGAAGTGAATTGAAAGAGAAATGATTGTGGTGTTCTGAGGTTGGCTGTGAGGTCCGCTGGATGAATGTATCTTTATAGGTTCCGCGAACCCCTTTCCCACGGTACCACTTGTATCATTCCTCATCTCCCATGCGGCCTTAAACTCCCGTTACATTGAGCCGTTTCTTCATTCTCGCCGTCGCCGTGGCACCAAAACCTCTTCTGCCCCATACCTCCGCGCCTACAAACTAATTAAAATCGGTTGTTTGCTATGCGTGATGTTGGGCCGCTGTCACACAACAGATTACGGAGATTACAAGGTGTGCTCATTCTTAACATTGAAACATGATGGTGGTGCTGTCGCTTCAAAAAGCGTTATTATCTGTACAACGCTTAGGAAACCGTTTTGTGTCACCGAGAGCATTCAGACGAAATCCATTGGCTTTTGTTGTGATCCATGGACTTGGTTTAGATTCATGTAGGTGGCCAAGAACAGGAGACATAACCATCCCTTGATTACCTCACACCAGCTACAGGCACATTAGACCCTTGATGCTAGACATTCCGGGTATCTAAAGTTTGTCTGCACTAGGATTTGTCGTGATAGACAATGTAAGTTAGCAGTAAAATGATTTCTCGTCTTGCCACCGGAAAGCTACCGGACTCTTGATATTTAGCATGGTATATCCCAAACGGTGCCGGCGAAAGTGTGATACTATGATTAGCCACTTCGCATTGGTTCCGTGCTGTGTAAAAGCACGGTTATACAATAATCTTATAGAGGCTTGGGGAAAGAGTGTTTACAGAAGTACAACATATAATTTGGGTTCCACGTGCTTAGCATAATGACCACTAGCATCACCGCAAGAATTGCCGTGTATTTATGGAAACGTAGAGACCAAAACAGTGATGGTCGTTGTAACACCACCTGCCAGCCAACCATGTTCAAGCTCCGGGGTATGTCAAACCCAGGACACTCTTAGATTCTAAACCCATCCCCTGGTATCAACTGCCCCAGTACAGATCAATCTTTAGATAATCCCAGCCTTGAAAGCTGGTAAGCTGGTATGATTTGCTCAGGCGACCTCCTCACAGTAGGGCATACGGGTCTTAATGAGTTATTGATTGTAAGACTGATAGTTCAAATAGCATATTACTACATATCGGTAAGGTTATAAATGACAACAAGAAGTACAGCTATCCTTGACATCTACTGATAACGGTGAATACCGTATCTCCATATAGGTATATACAATCTCACCAAGCGACTTGATTTGCACATTTGACCTCATCCCTATATGTGTAACATCAGTTTAGTGCTACGTAGGTGCGTCCACCGACCCGCCCAGTTCATTGTTTAATTCTTCGGTAAGAAACATTAAGCAGGCCGCATGTTAAAATGGACTTAACAACTAATACCCTTAGTTTAGTAAGCACCTCTGAGAAGATCTAGGCTACTGAATCCGTGTATTGCATGCAATGATTGTCGTGGACTGGGCAAACCATTGAGATTAGCTGACGCTAGCTCCCGGAGGTTGCTTGTCTTGTCAAACAGCTCTATTCCGAAAGAGTGGTAGAGTCTCGTGATGCGAATAATGGAGTGTTAACTTCATCAGGTATAGAAGATGTAAGGCTTTTAGTAATTAGTTATTATGATTTCTTATACGATAGAAGTAGTATATCAACCAACGACAACGTCAACATACACCATCAGTGTGTTGACGTCAGCATGCCACACGGCGACCAACTATGAGGGCTAATGGGTATATTGCCAAGACAATGTTTGCCTCTATTCATGATTGGCATCATATAGGAGATGAGTGAGGATTTGAAAACGTGTGATCGCTTAGTTGTGTTAGATATGTTCTCTAAGCTAGAGTACCTACTTCTTACAACATGACCACTCGTGCAGAATACGAAGAGAGTTCCCTGCGATAGCTGCAATAACCAACGTCTAACCCAGGATTGCTGATGCCAGCAAGAAACTTTCGTATTCGCCATTACTAAGAATAACAATATCGACATGCTACGCCTCAATAGAATATGAAATGCGGCCAAGAAAGACTCACTGAACATAATGTAGTATTCTTCCAGAAGGTATTTAAACCCAAACTTACCCACAGGTTTCGACTTGGACAAAACCAACACAGCATAAAGATCCTAGACATATATACATCAAAAGTGAGTTTTTGCTGCATACTGAGTAGATAAGAGCCTTAGCTAACGAAGCCAG
This sequence comes from Eutypa lata, assembly GCA_022661535.1. Taxonomy (NCBI): domain Eukaryota; kingdom Fungi; phylum Ascomycota; class Sordariomycetes; order Xylariales; family Diatrypaceae; genus Eutypa; species Eutypa lata. The sequence continues at coordinate 70,730 of JAKULF010000001.1, forward strand.
TCGTGTCTCCTAGTCCTAGACCTATTCCACCATGCGCTTCCTTCAGACCACCATACCGCTCCTAGTAGCTGTGGTAGCAGCAGCGCCGGCGCCGCGGGCTGACCCCGAAGCGAGCTTCCTCATCTCCCTTACTTTCGAGGACGGCACTGAAACGGGCATTTTCAAAGTGCCTGATTCGCTTGGAGAAACGGCACTGGGTAAGATATCTCTCTCATACTTTTGATTGTCATATATCTGATGCTGGTTAAAGTAGACTACGACAAGGCTGTTTCCCTCGTCTTCATGAACTATGAAAACTTCACGTTCCCGGCTGGCCCGACGGGCAGATGCACGTTCCTAGAGCCTGACAGACAGGGTTTGGGGGCTGTTCAAGTAAACAAGGCAACTTCTGTGCCGGTTACTCCCCCGAGTGTAATTGGATTCGTTCAGTGCAATGTGGTGTAAGAACAACCAAGGCATGAAATTGGGATTAGGGGTTACGGGTGGTGGTCAAAGTTGAGCATAGGTGGGGGAAGTACAGTTTGGAAAAGGTGAACGATCTGGTCAGTCAGTCAGTCAGCCCGTAGACAGAAAAGTTGGTAGATGAAAAGGGATAGATTTCTACCATTTGCGCATATGGATTCTGATTAAAGCGTACCTAGGTAGGTAATTAGCATACGATATGATGGCTGGTTTGCGCTAGAAAACGAGAAATTGGTAGGCGTCTCTACCCAAACTTTGAGGGCTACCACTAGCTCTAACTACATACATATGTACATACAGGCATGCATGCGCCATGTGGTAATAGGTGGGCTAAAAATCACGTGCACTTGACAAATGAGAGACGGTGCATAGCGAAAGCATGTGATTGTCTACCAACGATATTTATACGTAAACCACATGAGGCTGGCAGAATAAAGCAGGTAGAATATGTTGCAACCATGTTACCCAAGCTTAAGATGTGAGGTATGATGTCGATTTCAATCCCCATCTAACTATTGAGCGACAGAAGTGAAAGGCGCCTCTTCTCCATCTCAGGTTCAGATCTAAGAAGAGCTTTGGGCATCTTGGCAATTTAGGGGTTCCATTCATAACCCCCTTTGGGTTGTTAGGGGACGTATACTATAAGTCAGACTGACTCGCAAACATACTGGATGACTTGTCGATGAATTTTCATCTTTATCTACCTACTTAAAGCATAACCTGTTGTTCCACCAATTTATTGCATTTATAGCAGTCGACCTTCTTTACTGGGCACTGACCAATCATGACTCCAAACGAGATCGAGCAGCTTTTCTCTAGCAACCCGCCGCCGCGTGGAAGTGCCGTGGAAGAGGAGGAGGATGCATCTGTATCGGAAAGCTTGAAGTCGCAGCGGATTGATGCCCTGCGTCTTGTCCTTGCTACTGTCAGGCACTTGTGGGAGACGGGCTCGAAGGACCTCGACGTCATCGCAGAGAAGATCGGGAACGGGGTTAGAAACGGTGAGCATCACTACACCGCCTAGCATCGTCAAAGGGCCTTTCTAGCTTGAGTGCATATGCTGTGATCTCGTCGTCACACCAACATAATTACGAACGACTCTACGGCGCTACTTACAGAGGAGCTGCTAACTAGTTCCCACCCGTTTTCTAGGTTCTTGGAGGATACCCCTGGGGGAATCCCAGCTACTTGACTTCTTCACCGAGATCATAAGAGCAGATGGGTTGAGGAAGCCACTCATGATCCATGCTCTCCGCATCATTGGAAATTCATGTGCAGACACGGGTAGGAGATCCCGCCGTATACCCCATGTGTGGGCTATCTAAAAAGCACAACTTGGCTAATGCTATCACAGATCAAAACCGACAGCGAGTGGTCGCTGTAGGATGCTTACCGAATATAGTGAAGCTGCTTAGAGACGACTCTATCATACCTTTGGTTGCCCCTGTGCTGTTCAACATCTGTGTTGATTATGGTGAGACCCCGATAACGACTAGCTAGTTCTGATAGACCCACGATGACCTGACTGGCAGAACCCTAGAGCCTGCTCAAGTCGCTGCCTATAAGGCCGGCCTGAATCCCGAGATCATCGACCTGCTTTCAGGGCCGCGGCTACCGAACGCCGAAGGCTCCATGGGCATCATCTGCAAGCTACTGAGGCTAGTAGCAAGCCAAGGTACGTCTTCCCCAGACCACGCCTCTCCGAGTTCTCTTTCACTTCATTATGCAAGCTAACCGACCCCAAAGAACCCGAGCCGGATCTTGTCCACCTCGAAACTCCCTTCACCCTACTTCATCTCGCAGCTGCGAAATGCCCAGAGGAGGAGCCAGCGTCGACCAACGATGGTGATGACGACGACGACGATATCGAAGACTTCCTAGGCCAGGTCACCGTCGCTCTGACGTACCTAGGGCACACGCAATACCAGGACAAGTTTCTAGCCCAGTCGGACGCTATCCCGCTATTCCTGCGGGTATTCTCCAGGGCCTGCAGCGAGCTCAGCGCCACTGCGGATGCTGCGGCGGCGGCGCAACTCGATGCCGAGGAGCTGGCGCAGCTGAAAAAGACCCAGTCCGTCTTCATGCAAGTCCTGGCCGACCTGTCAGCACACCCGATGTTCGCGGCGCTGTGTCCGCTCGAAGGCCCGGAGGTCGCGACTCTGCGGCGCTGGATTGCCTCTTCCTCGTCGCCATCATCGTCGTCGTCCTCAACACATGCCAGGCAGATGCTGGGCTCGGCAGCGTGTCTGGCGCTGGGCAACGTGGCGCGGTCGGATGCGGCCTGCTCCTGGCTAGTCGAGACCGCAGGTATTCACAAGCCGCTGATAGCCATTATCTCCTCCGAGTCCAACACAGATGCTCAGTTGCTTCATGCGGTACTCGGGTTTCTGAAGAACTTAGGTATCCCCACGACCAACAAGTCGATTCTCGGGGGCGCGGGCCTCCTCGACGACAATGGAAACGCTCCCATACTCCCCCGCCTATGGCAGGTCAACGCGCAGCCGCAGGTCCAGTTCGCGGCGGTCTCGCTCGCGCGGCTGCTGCTAGTTAACTGCACAGAGAATATAAGACGCGTCTGCGCTGCTGCTACTGCTACTGCTACGCGTGGTGCTGATGAGACAGCCACCACGCACCTGCAGGTCCTCCTCGACTTGTTCAAGGAGACAGACCAGGAGCCGACGAAGACGGAGGCGGCGCGTGCGGTGCTCAGCGTATGCCGGGCTCTGCACACGGATACGTCATCGATATTCCCGCCCGACACGTCTACGGCAGCAGCAGCCCCCAACGTTCACCTGCAAGTGGGAGATTTTTACAACACCCACGCTCACTTGTCTGATGCGCTGCTCTTCCTGGGCCTGCAGAAGAAATACCCACCGCTGCGGTCGGAGCTGTGGTTCGTGCTCGCGCTGATGGCGCGGTCGCCCGCGGGAGCCAAGGTCGTCGCTGCGCTGATGCAACATCGCGGGCTTCTGGAGACACTCTCCGAAGCGGTTACGGGGGAAAATATCCTAGGCGGTCAGGAAAGCAACGTCGAGTCTATAGCAGATGGAGCTAGTGTCCGATCTGAGCCAGATACAGCGGGCATTGTAGGCGGCGTAGCTGGGCTAGGGCTCGAGCCGCAACAGGTGGACTCGAAGCAGGCGGCCTCGATGGTCAAAGTTGACCGGGAGAATGGCCTCGTGCTCATCAATGAATTGATGGGCCAGAAATCAGACGATTTAAGCCCTTTACCTTTAGATGGATTACGACGGATTCTAAAGGAGGGTGGGGATTTAATTTTGGCTAACATAGATGAGGAGGCATGAGTAACAAGGATCAGTAAAAATGTAGGCAATAATAATTCATAAATCATGGCACCATGAGGGCTCATTGTTTTCTTTTGTGACTCCGAAAGCCATGTCGGTTTTTTTCCTCTTCTGAGAATTTGGGTATAAAAGACCCCAGTCTAGATATAAATCACAGGTCCTTAGCGTAAGAGCATGCATTTGTCCTTTTGTCCATTCATTTTCCCATTGAGAACGACCTAAAGTAAACCGAGAGATGCAATAATGCTTCGGCCTTGTGTCGGGAGATGATATACTCCCTCCTGCCTATGCAGGATTGGAAGGCTAGACCTCCATAGCCATCCGACAACGCAACCAAAGCAGAAACTCATTGAAGCCGTCCGTACTCCTGGGCATGCCCCTTCAAGTTCCACGACCCGTTTATTTCTTAGCCGACTCAGCCTCGGCCTTCTCCTTGGCCCGCTTCTCCCGAACACCACGCAGTCTCGCGTCACTTCTGGCCTTCCGCAGGGCAGTGTAGGCACCACCTTCGATGGGAGCAGGTAGGTCACTCTTCTTGATCTCGGAAATACCGTCGGCGAGACGGGCGATAGGCAGGGCAGTTCCAACGCTGGAGACGATGTCGGACTGGCTGAAGTCCTTAGGCTTGGCACCCTTGCGGGGGAAGACGATCAAGCGAGCCTGGTAAGCCTTAAGACGGGCAACATTGGCGGCGAGGGACTCTTCGCTGAGGTTCTGGCGGCGGGAGTCGACGGAGATACCGATAGTCGGGGCGACGAGACGGGGAATACCAGCCTCCTAAAGATATTCAGGTCAGACACTACCTTCAAGTCATAGTGATAAATTGTAATCGTACCTTCAGCTCAGCCAAAGTGAAACCACGGCCGGCACGGACTTTTCGGTTGTACTTGAGAGTCGGGCATCGAACGACGGGTCTCAGCTTGTCGACGGGTCGGGGCGCAACAGCAGCAGCCTTGGCTTGTCGCAGAGAACGACGGCGGATCTTCTTAGTCGGCTATTCCGCCCAAAGTTCACGAGTTAGAAAATCCGATGTTTTTTTTATATTTAAATATCCAAATAGTTAAGAGTAGAAGAAATGGCAAGAAATACCTGGTCGAAGTGGGTGCGGACCCGACGTTGCCAATCCTTTCGGAAGTCTGTATCGAAATATTTTTGTCAGTCTTATCCCATTTATTTTCTACATTTTCTTTCCATGTTTTCGCATCGTTGTATATAAACCGATCAATTGTCGTTCGTTCATCCCGTTCCCCCATCATCTGTTCGCCCATCCTTTCGGTCAAGCAGAAGGCAGAAGCAGGAGGGGGGAAGAAGATAACCAAGCTAATTGATGCAAATTGGTTGAATACATGGATGGATGGATGGGTAGATGAAGAGTTAGATAGCGAGCGACGTACGGTTCTTCTGAATCTGGTTGTTGTGCTTGATCGCCATTGTGGTGGTTGTGACTTCTTTGCGATCAAGAAGATTGGAGTGACAGAAGGAGAGGAGAGGAAAGATCACTTAGATTGTCGTCTCACTTGCTCTCCAAAATTGATTGTAGTTCGTTCCAGATCCACGAAATTTCCTACTGTCAAGCACCAGTCTCGCTAAGCGTGGGTGGGAGTGGGTAACTTCGGGTGCAGACACACACAAACTTTTTTTCGCTAAAACTCGAAAATTTTGGGTAGGATGAAAGGCCAGGGCAATAAAGCCCTACCCAGATTCCCATTGTGTAGCCACAATACAAAGTACATACTTCGTATCTAGTTATTCGTATGTGGCTGAAATGGGGGCTGACTATGGGACAAGTGGGTCTGTCCAAGTGGTGTGTGCACTATGTACTTCGTAACTACTTGCCTTCCCCTGAATACTTGTATCGATAAGACATGTTTTACTTGAACACCCATCACTCCTGCATGCATGCATCTACCCAGGTAGGTAGATAGTAAATTTGACATGAGAGATAGTAGCATATGAAAATGCCTCTGGGACGACTAACGAGCTACCGTTGGCAAGGACGTATTGCCAGGGGCTAGACACCAGTGCCTGCGGGTCCATGAGCTTTGTGTGTTTGCATCCATTTGCTAGAACATTCAACGTTGCCAACCAATACATTGGCACTATATCTCCTTATAGGCAGACGTCTCAACGAGAAGCGTTACTTGAAAGATCGTTCGAATAGCCTCCTTTCCATTGGTGGCTAGGATACTTCTAGGTGATTTAGAGATCATTAGTTGCAGGACGAAATCACTGCCGGTTTGATATGTCATAGTTGCAACGGTAGCCGAGTTTTCAGATCGAAATTCTGACTATAACTCGTTAGGAGGTGATCCTAGTTTATGTTAAGTTCTCTCAAGCATTCAATAGACGCCAAGTCATGTTACTCTTAGGTGGTTGTTACATAACCCTTCTGTTACACATAAGCCATACATTATACGACTATGCCTAGAAGTGTAAACCTCTACAGTATTCTAGCCTTGTAGTTCATCTAGTTGGTTTACCACGAAGGATGTCGGTGGTTTCCTTTTAGGGGCTCGGAGCTAATTCATGATGCCGTCAATATCTATAGACTACAATATTATGCCATATTACTTCCACACTTGGCTAGTTTATATCGGCAAATGAGTGGAATTAAGTTAACTTAGCATACGCGCATTAAAAGAACCGCGGTAGCAGTATATGGAAACGTCAATAGGCATTCTCGAGGCTGGTTTCAAGGGTGCTCTTGGATATAGAATAACATCACAAATCCTACGGCCAAACTTGTCGTTGGTCACCTATCCTCATCTCCCTTTACCCCCTAGGTATAGAAAACGAGCACATTAATTACGTCTCCGAGAATAACTATACAACGAGGTCTTGGTCTACCTGACTACGTATCATGATGATGGTCTATAGGACGATGTAGCTCAATCAGCAAAGGCACCGGATGGAATCTGTCACGGTTCGAAGTGATAGGTGTTCGCTGCACAAGGTGATCCAAGATTTCACCTTTGCTTCAGTGGTGTGGTGGCATAGTCCTGTGAATGTAGGCTTCAGCAACATCGCCAATTTAATACACCTAACGCTGTATTATGCCGCCCCTTCATATTTCAGTCCTGGCCCTAAGCATAGAAGTGTATCCCTATTCTTTAAGCAATTTACGGTTCGATCATACGAAAATACAGGGCACACTTACTAAGTTACCACCGAGGCTAAGGTTCAAAGCGCCCTTAAATCCTCTTAGCAAGTCTAAACGTAATGTTGCAAACTAGTTAGGCAGCTTGAATAACCTTTGCTCTTGTCCAGCGCCATTAGTTATATGACACTATAAGATGCTTATGTTGATATAAGTATTCATTCAGTGGTCCCGGGCAGTGCAAAGTGTCACAGGTAGGTATGTGTTATAATCTGCCTGCATAGACAGGTATCCTGGTGACAACTCTAAGTCTCAGAGGCATCAAATATTATGTGACGGTACAGAATACAAGGACTACACCACTACACCACCAAAAGTGGAACGTTGTTAGCTCGGGGGCTAACCGTCTTGCATTGCCTTATATAGTAGTCACTTGGTGCCGTGACAATTATATCTGCTATTTGAACGAAGTCTCATATATGACAGTGAGTCTTGGAGTTGAGACTATTGCTTCACTGTAGAAAAAACAAGGGGCTACAATCGGACATACAAGCAAGCACCAACTCACCAGGGCTTCACATAGCTTCTGGTTGTTCAATGAACATAGAAGAGCACGGTCTCTCCCAAGTTGGGAAACGTTGGATATTGGCTGAAATAATGAGAGAAATTTGGATATATTTATAATAATACCACTATCACTAGAACCGCACATAACTAGTAACAGGGAACCCCTCTTCCCCCTTCTAGTATTTCACAGATTTTCGGTATTCATATCGTGTTTTGAGAATAGGTGGCTTTATTTTCGTTAAATATGCCATATTGATAACAGGTGTTCGTCTTGGGCAAATATCATATATGTTTATACTTTTATGGGTGGTTCTTCAACTCGCAAATAACTTAAACCAACTTAGACATAAAAGGGCGATTGGGCATGGTGACAATTCTTTGGCAGCGAGAATACCTCTGTCTGACCACTGAAGAAGCCTAGGCTATTTGATCAGCATTCACTGAGGATATTCCCGTATTGCATATACCATTATCGATCGATTATGGGAAATTCTTGAGCGTAACTTGGCATAAAACGCGATAAGAGGATGGCTAGAAGAGATCAAAGCGACACTCTGATATATCTTAGCTATGCTATAGAGATTGATAGAGTCGAGGCGAAGTATTGCTTCGATGGCTCAAAGGCCGCCACATAAGTTATATCTCCTGACTAACATCCCAAGGTTTTTGGTACCATATCTTTATAGACGAGTGCTATGTGGATTCCAGGGACGCTATAAAATTTGAACTACAATATAATATATCAATGAGAAGTTTTGGGGTTGAATTAAGCACTGCCGGACACCGACCTTTGTCCCTGGGTATACCCTCGGCTTCAGATGAATAAACAGACCTTAAGGCAAAAGGCGAGCTGAACAGAATGAAGTACCCCGTCTGCCTGTCATCCAACCGCCGCATAATCTGCTTCACATGCATGAGTACCAATAATACGCCCTTCTGTGTTGCTTAATCCTAAAATACTTAAACGTAGACAAAGATTACGTACCGCAACACTTACATCGTCATGTATAACCTAGTAATAAAATTTATAGTATGTATGTATTCAATGTTGACCCTACACGGCTGGAGTCAAGTGCCCCTTAGGGAGCTAGTCTAGTGTTTTAGGTCTTCCCCTAGTGTCAACACGTTAACCGACGAACTTATTACCTTGGAGATAAAATACATAAATTCCCATATTGGACACGCTGTGTACATAGGTAGTTGTACCCCAACCAATTAGATTTCTAAAAACGGAATAGCCATCGGGGGGATGACGGCAGACGTGGGGATAGGACCGAAGGGACCCCCTTTTTAGAATTCAGCGAAACGGGCACGGCTTGCGTGTAGGTATGTACCTACAGTAGTTTTCGTATTCTGCAATGAACAAATTACGCGTGCTGGGTGTTATGTATGATTGACATCAACCAACTGACTGCCAACCAAGCTCGACCACCATATCCCGAGAAATTCCCTAACATCTAGTAGGATAGGGGATCACGAGTCATCTCACGGATCCCGATGAGAGCTGGATTGCTCTGGACTAAGAGGAGTACCACCAACGCACGTACTCCGCATTCTGGGCAGGATGTATGTAGAGCGGCTGGCCCCCGACACGAGCTGAAAAGGCCAGCCTCGATGGAAGCAGGAAAAGCTCGTCGTTTAGCGGGCTAGGAATGTAGTACAATGGTGATAATGATACTTGGTACTAATCGGTACACATGAAAATTATCTGGATATCCCCAATAGGATGAGTAAAACTAATTATGAGATGCGTGTGGGCACTAAAAAAAAGGGTTTAAGGAAAAGCTCTCCGCTCCACGTGGCTTGGTAGGCTTGGTGGGATACTTCGAGCATGGGGAAACTGTTGAAGGTTTCTCCTACTGACTCGGCTAGTAGGGTACATTTTGGTGCAACGAAGTTTTCTACCGGTCAAATCCGATCACATGGGGATATTCCGCTGCTCATCCATCGCATGTGACGAACAACCTGAGCCTGAGGACGAGGCTGAACAGGTCTAGACGTAGCGAGGCTAAGAAACTTGGTTACCTTTGCCACAATACTTGAGTGGTAGTAACTTGGACATATTTCACATGAAACGTTACCGGCGCCACATAGCACCTGAAATATTGTCCGATGGAGGCAAGGCTAGGAAGATCTTAAGTCTTATTCGGGTGGGATCGGATGTAGAGCAAGGTAGAGAGAGACTAGTAGGTGCAGCTCGAAATAATTCGGCCTCTTTCTGGAGCTTCTCGGCTTATATGGACGGGGTTTTCGAGGCTGATGAGAGGCGCCGAGACGCTACCTCGGGAGTATAACTAAATTCTTCTCCACCTCTCCTCTCTGCTACGAAACTTTTTTTCGTCGTAGCCGGAGACGGAAGGCTTCTAGAAGGCGTTAATTTTGTGGAGAACCTGACTCCATCTCTGGACGGAAAAGAGAACCGTTTTCAGGCGCAGTCGGGTGGTTAATCCCATATTTGGTCTAGAACCCCCGTGACGACGCCGATGTTATTCCAGAAAAAGGACCGAACCCAGCTGGATGGAACCAAGACCTATGTGTTAGCAACTAGAAAATTTCATTTGTAGGTAGGTAGGCATGAGTACCTATGTAGATACATAGTGAACTATTCACTGCCACTGATGTGTAAGTATGTATGTAAGTAACGAAAAAAGGATGCCGAATACCGAATGGAGCCCAAAAGGTGCAATGCTTAAATTAACGAATTAGCAACATCTAAGGGCTGACGACGGAGCTGTTGCAAGCCACAAACGTTGTAATAATTTGGTGGGTTAGCCTTTAATTTCTAACCAGGCCTGATGTGTATAAGCGGGGAGATATACCGATATTATGATTGGTCTACAGTTAGTTCATGTTCACATGATAGCAAAAGCGTTTCGTTTCACTGTGACTACTATTATGCGGTGCATTTGGGCAGCGCTGGCTTAACGCATTACAAAATGCTATTCTGACGTACGGTTAGTGTTGCTTGCTTGCCTGCTTGCCTGCTCTGACTCTTTCATGTGATGGTAGTATTTGCCGCATGCGTAGGTTATGTTGGAGAATGCAGCTAAGATAGAAACATTATGCATTTGTAAATGTCGGTGAGTGATGGTATTCATACTCCGTGACAACGCACATCCCACCATACCAGCCACCAGCCACCAGCTACCAGCTACCTATCTCCAACTTACCCCTCGCCTTTTATCTGGCGCGGGGCTCTTTTTTATAAGAGGGGAACGAATGAAAATTTCACTATAATTATGTATATGCGAGTGGATAACTATGTACATGGAAACCCGAACCGAACTGGGTACTTTGTGATAGTAGGTATTAAAACGATTTTAAGTATTTATTTTATTCTATTTATTTTATGTCTTGTCTGTATGTATTTAGGATTGAGGCATAGTCTGGAAAGAGATGGATCTAATAAATGGGCCTAATGCACTGGTATCAACTCCTAGCAGAGACGACGACTCCATATGAATCCCATTTTGTACCCATCTTCGAGAAAAATACTGGATGAATCTACTTTGTAGCCTATAGGTCAACTCCGCTATTCTTTGTGTACCTTGGGAGGTATTAAGTCAAAGTCAATCGCGGTGTAACTATCGCAATTACAGGTACCTAGGTATGTATCTACATACATGACCTACAAACATATCTACATGTACCTACATATGTAGGCATGCAGTTCTCATGCATACATGTGTACTTACCGCCCCGCCGTCCCTAAGCGACTCCAATATACGGAGTATGTAGCGATTAGACCTGACGATGGTGTCGCTTGATCTGGCCCTACAGCTAGATCAGGGGGCGTTGACGTCAAACGACCGAATGCAACACGAAGCTCATCATCAGCCTTGCAGTTAGCGACCCCATACCCACGACCCTTAATTCGGACCCTGATATGTAGCAAGAGGTTGATCAAATCCTAGGTAGGCAGAAATGGCTCTGTCTACCTGCATGTCGTGCGTGTGTGACAGCCGGAAACAGAAACTGTCCTGCTAATGTTAGGTGTCACCGGCTCACCGGCGGTCTTTGTCACTCACCGCTTAGCCCTATAGTATGCCAACCTACTGGTGACAGCTCTTCACCGTCCCTGAATAGTGAAAGAGCATGACGGCCAACCCGATCGGCGAACGTACATAGGCAGATAGGCTTGGACGCTGCAGCGCTGGCTGCCGGCGGTAGTACCCGCAGTCAAAGCTCGGCGATCTTGTGGGTAGACGCGCCACGATCGCTGCTAGAACCGCCTGTTGACTGGGCAGAATCCGGAATGACGAGTGATCACCAATGGGGCCTGCTCGAAGATCTGTTTTGTTGCTCCTATGATTTGGCAATTCCGAACGAGCCATAAGGGTCGTCCGTCCACTTAATTAGGTAATTAATGTAGGTGCTCTGCTTCCCCGTATCCTTCTACATCGCGTTTTCTCCCGTTGCAGACTCCACACCCGCTTTCGTGTCTCAGCTTAAAGGGCCTCTATATACCCCAGACTTGTTATATTTGGATAGCTACATGCAAGGAGCGGAATGGCGGGAGGATAATCAACACGCAACCTGGGGAAAACGTTGAGCGAAGAACTGGACACCGCAACAGAGCAGAATACAATGGACAGACGTATCCACCAATCACGAGGTGAACAATAGGAATCGTATATATAGTAAGTAATACATACATACACACGTCTAAAGCAGCCGTGGTAGAAGTTCAACTTCTCATTTCGGGCGTTGCGAGTGACGATCAAGGGTCCTCGTGTCCGCAAGGGTCTGCATGCAATCTGTCGCCTGTATGTACGTATGTATGTACATACGTACGTGTGAAGAGCCGTCAGCGTGGTATATCCCGACAGGCGAGAGGCGTGATCGGAAAAACCATCAAACCACAGGGGATTACGGAAGGATTCGTTAGCGGCCGTAGATTTTCGTCGTCTTTTGCCGCTTCCGACTTGTACGTACAAAGCACTTATTTAATAATAATGAGTAAGAGATAGCTTAGCTACTATCGGTATCGCTAAACATACATATATTCAGGAGACTCGGTATATCTATTAAGCTACCATCTTCTAGCTTCTAGGGCATGCAACATACTGTAGCTCTATACTAGATGCTTATTTGCTTACCTTAATACTTTGGAGTATGTATGAGCTGGGGAGTATTGGAGTTGCCTACACGCACAGTTGCCTACACGTACATACCTGTGTAGGCAAACTCTTGCGGGGGCTCTAAGTCCGAAACGGCGAAAAGGAAGATAATGTAGGGTAGGTAGGGTAGTGAGCTATTCTGGAGTGGACGTCGGTAGCGGAGGACCCCTTCAGTATCCGTCGGCAAAATAGTCCTCCTCTTAGCTCATCAATGATTTGCTAACCTTTAAGTAGTTAGTGACTGAGGCAAGGCCGTTTAACCGTGGTAAATACGTTTGTTTACCGGACCATTGTGTAGGAGGCCAACTTCCTTTTTGCTAAGCACTCTAAACCCTTCTACATCAAGATGCATGGTTATTGATGGCGATATGCTGCTTGGAAGGGAAATAAAAATAAAAGTAGACAGTTGTAGATGCTTGGCAGCCTGTTGCTCTTAGCTTTCAGCTTTACTAGCATGGTTACATCAAAACAAAGTGTTTAAATCCCATGTTATCTAATCATATCACAAATATGAAGAAATTATGTGAGGTGAACTTCTCGTGAGCTGTCATGATTTTCTAGCTATTCATAAAATTGCTATGTATAGAGGACCCCTTGGTTTTTGTTGCCACTTTTATTTTTACCGCGAGGACTTTTGTCAATGTAGGGGTTTCGTGCTTGCAAAAAACCCCTTTTTCCTTTCCCACCGTATCAAGAGCACACTTTGGTTTTTTTTTCTTTCTTTCCCTCTTTCAAAATCTACCGTGAGGTTGCCCTCTGATATTCCTCTCAAGCACACGTGAAACTTCCCTTAATTACCCTCATGCCAACTGCTAAGAGTAGGTGGAGAAGAGAAGATAAATGAAAAAAATCAATGCAGACCGTGGTATCATTGGTATGAAAACGCCGAATAGTGCCGTGAAATAATCGAGTGAATAGGAACAGACTGATGCGATGAAACCACGCATGTAAACAGAAGCATTCTGGCAATGCCTGATAATGCTGGCTGTGATGTGCCACCATCAAATATAACTCCGACCACACAATGCATGATGAGATGCCTCATGATTAGGAAACATTAAGCGGAACGCCATCCTTCATGCAGTTGGTATCGCTAAAATCAAAACCACCTTGCAATGCGTCGAGAACAAAAAGAACAATGTACAGGGCAGTAAATACTGCCATCGAATGCTGCCAAATCGCAGCAGTCTTGTAGCCGAAATGTATTCGGGAACCCGAAGTTGTCGCTAATTTACCAGCCTTGAGCATGGTAGCCACCGAACGCATCTCGGTTAAAGTATTGGTTCCAGCTGCTAGTGTTTGGTTCCTCCTTGGCCTTTCCCATGTAAACCTTTTCGGGATACTGCTTTAGATTCGCAACATCGTGGGACGTGTGACGTCTTTTTAGAACGGCATTAGCTGTCGACGTCTTTTGCTGACGCTCCCAGAGTAGGTGTCTCCGCAAAGATTCAGTGAGCTCCGTAGCTAGCATGTTTCTTCTGGTTGTGCGAGGCGAGAGAGCGGCCTGCTGGCGAGTGGGTTGAGTATTTGTCGTCATGATGGGCTGAGCGCCTGATCGAGGAACCTCGTTTATGGGTTTCAGTGGCGTTGGGCGTAGCCCCCTTCTCATCTCCAGCCCATTGTCGTCCGAGTCGTTGGGGGAGGCAACCATCTTGGACATATTCTGCATGGTGCGCGCGCGCTGGGGAATGGCTGAAGTCGATTGCGAAGCATGATTACCGAGGACTCGCATCCTATTGTCCTGTCCGGCGAACATGAGGCTAATCAAGGATCTCTGCGAAGTCAAGTTCGGCTTCGATGGGACGCGCTTGAATGTTACCGCGTCATCTATGCTCGACTTGCCGCTCTCCTCGATGGAATCCTCCCACTCCGAGTCTTCATCATCATCATCAATAGCACTCTCATCTACGTAACTATCCGATTGGTCACTAGGAGACGGAATAGTCTGAGTAGTAACTTGGTTGCTGATCGAGGTCTGCTTCTTCTGAACGCTAAGCAACGAGTTTGGCCGGGATGTATGCATGGCGCTCCTGAGAGAAGGGCTCTCGTCCTCCCCGGAGGAACCGCCGAGTTGAAATAGTTTTCTCTTTGGCTGAGGTACCGGCTGGCGGATTTCGAGACTCTGTGGCGAAGACTCGTCGCCAGAGGAACCACCTAGAACGAACTTCGGTGGCTTCTTAGGCTGAACCGGTTTCGCCGCGGGAGAGGAGTTAGGCTCGGGGATGGCGTCGGGCGTCGTGAGCTTGGGCTCGTGCGTGACGCGGAAAGAAGGAATCTGGGGCGGGGAAAACCCCCGGATGACAGTCATGGCAGGGGAACCAGATATTGTAGTCTCTTGGGGTTTCGGCTGTTCTAAAGGCGCACTAAAAGAATCCGATAAAGTCTCGGTCGGCGGAGTTGTCGAGGCTTCGATATTATCTGCCGAAGGCGAGGAGGCCTGAGATTCGTCGGTGGCTGACTGCTCTGAAATAGAGGGAGAGGACTCTGGTAATAATGACGGGGAGTTCATCTGGTGGGGCAGAGGGGATAGATTAGGCTCCTTCTCTTGGATGATAGTAACGACCATCTTCTCAAGATGGTCTGAAGTAATGTGACGCTCGCGACCTCTGCCCCGGCTGCTTGCGTACGAGTCTTGCCGAACGATTCTGGGCTGAATGATGTCAACTGGCTCAGAATCGGTAGTGAGTTCGACGGCTTCTTCGTCAATAATGGAGTCCACGCTGCCGGACAGTTGAGGAACATCGGGTATCCGCTGCTCGGGGATATCTTTGGGAAGTGAAGTTGCTGTGTGTAGCGGTGGAGTTGTCTCATCAGAATCACAGCAAAATGTTTCTCTGTTCCATAACCGCCAACTGAGGTTTTCCAACCTTCGTCCTTGTTCAACCGAGTCTGCGCATCTAGAGAACACTGCAGGAGTTAGTATTAGCAATGGCCTACACATCATAAACTATTAACAATCCTTTCTCACTCACCAGTCCACATGCTGAAGAGATTCTGTGCATTATGAGTGTCTACTTTGTGGATGACATTTGGGTCCACGGTTAGAACCAATCCTTCAGCTTTTAAAGGCATTGTGCCCGTCGCGAATGCGCCGCCGGTTTTATGAAGCGGGTATAGGGTAGACGGAAAATGGCTATGATGAAAAATATGTTCGCAGGAGCGATCGTCGCCAAAGGCTGTGGATAAAAACTTGGCGTTTTGATCCAGCTTCGAATGTAGTATTTTTGGAAGGGAAAAAATGCTAGTGAATGATATTAATCGCGTAATTGTTCTCTTTCGAGGACAATCTGCTCCTAACGGTTGCGTTCGAGATGATCGTGTTGGCGCAATGCTTGTTGTATAGGTTCGAGTAGGTGGCGTAGGGGACCTTTGTAGGGTGTTGGACTATCAAATACTGACAGACCAGATACTCAATCAGTCAAATGCAGGTGAGGCGAGAACCAAGTAATACGTAATGCTGCTGCTGCTGCTGCTGCTGATGCCAATGCTGGAGGAGGTCGATTATTTCATTGATCGATCGATGAGGTGATAAGAGGGAGAACCGTGTCGACACCTTTCTTAGTTGCTTGGAAGTTCCTGAACACAAAGTCGTCCGTCAATATAAGGTGGAAATAGAAGCACCACGACGTCAATTAGAACTAGACCTGTATATATTGAGAAAAGAGAATGAACAGCGGGTAGTCGTGTACATAAGTATTTCACAGAGGGTCAAGTGCAGAGTGGAGAGTTGGGTGGTGAGTGGATGCAAGTCTGGGCATGTGTGTATATAGGCATGTACATACATGTAGTCAAGGCGGTAGGCGGTAGGAGGTAGGCGCTAACTACTAGGTGGCAGATGTAATGTATGTAATCTCAGAGGTAACGAGAATAGTCAATAGCAAAAGTGTATACTCAATTGAAGTAACCAGTACTAAGGCAAAGCCCTGTAAGAGACTGGTGGGTATGTACCTTGGGTACTTAAATACATTTAGGTAATGAGTCGGGTGGATCAAAAACACACGGCTAGAAGGCGCGGTGTGCAAAAGGTACTACGAGCTATATTAACATTAAAGGTACATACGCAGGGAACATTCTCTTCGTAGGAGAGAAAGGGAAAATATCCACTGGTACGTACTTCTAGATGCGACCGGGGGTCGATGTACCTTGTATACGTGCACTGAACTCTTGAGAGGACAGAAGGCTCGGCCCTCATCCTGGGAACCTGGCAAGCCTGGGAAGGCTTGAATTGAAATCGAGAGGGAAGAAGGCATGCGGCTTTCTACATGCACCAACATGTACATACAAAGCGTTACTATCCCCAAATCAACTTTTATATACTTATATGTACCTACTTGCTATCTAACTACCAGACTACCTTAGGCACCTGACCTCTCTACATAATAACAAGAAAAAGAAGGGGGATCAATGATTAGATCCATACATACATTATTTACATACTTCCAAACTACATACGAAGGCACGTCCATAGGTACATAGGCATCTACGTATATATCCACCTAAGTTCATACGCTGTTTGGGTCTGAGATGAGGAGGGAGAGATGGTGGTGGTGGCGGTCGACGGGGATCAAGGGGTAAATGGATATCCTTGATATGTGGATCTTGGTTGGTGAAGCTAAGTACCTAGGTATCTAAGTATTTATGTATTTTAGGTAAAGTTCCCTAACTAAGTCCGATTGATCATTTGACGGCGGTCTAGTGAGTGTACAACACAGCCCGAAGACATCATACACCACACGCGCACACAGGCCGGGCTAGTAGTAGTAGAATCGCAATTGGGCTAGGGCTTAAATTTAGTTAGTCTATATATTTTTACTTATTTTAGCTAGACCCTCCGACTTAGCTTTCCGATTATACCCGAACAGGTATTACATACTTGATAGAGTATAAGATTCCAAGGTTGTTTGCCATTCTGAAATATCCGGAACATTGTCCGTTCAGCCGGTAAATATGCACTTGTATGCCCTGATGACCATACCTAGTTTTATCAAAGCCGCTGGCTTTATGTTTGATGCAACCGGCGGCCAATATCATTAGAATCCCGAACTACGGTACACCCGTTTATTCCATGCTTCCCTAGATGTTCAATCTTCACTTTTTATTAATTATGTTGTTTTAAGCATTAAAATTCCTCGGCTACTCTAACCAGGAAATTATTACATGTAGTTGTAAGTTGGTAAAGCATGCAAGTAATTACTAGTACTTATATAAATACGTACATAAATATCTCAGCTTTAAACACAAGCTGTTGATAGGAAGTATGCTTATTGAAGTTACAACCATTAGCTGTTTATAAATTCTGTTGACGAGATATATTTATTAGGTACTGATAAGTAAATGAATAGGAGCCTTTGTACATATTCAATCTTTAAATTACTACATCTAATAGTTATCAGGTCAGTCCAGCGAAAGGAAGCGTGATCGCGGGGCATGAAAAGCACAAGGCCCGATTACCAGCAATTACCCTTTTAATGTCACATAACTAGGTACAACATCTATTATCACTAATAAGCTTACTAGATCACATTTATCAATCTTCATATGCACATAGTTAATGCAGTCAAATAACCTTTAAATACATGATATTCCTAGAAATGTAGCTCTTCATCGTCAAGTTTGTTGATAGACATGGTGCTCTATGTACTTAGCTCTAGAGCTCTAGATCTTAATATTTTGATATCACCGTTTACTTAACAAAATGCGATCTTGTGATACAATATTGATCTTCTCGATAGGCCGGGCTTTACTCTTCCCATACCCCTCAACCCCGTGCACGTTGTATTGATTTAATTATTACTATGTACGCCTATCAATTCGTACCCAGTTGGGTGTCCCGTCCGGTGAAGGCACGTTTCGCAGAGAGTCACCTGTTACCCCAGCATTGCCAACACATACCCTCCTTTACGTATATGTAACATCAGGTGTTGAAGTCTTAAGCCGCGTAGGCAGCTGGCGAAGCATTAAGAGATGGGCTCAAAAAGTCTCTTAACCATAAGTTATCTACTGTATAAAGCAGGATATGTAAGGTCCTGTCAGTAGCTACAACGTATTAAACTCCCATTGAGAACTGCTCTCTTGATCAGGCCAATGCGTTGTCGTTTTTAGTCCTCGTGATCTTAGCACGAATCATTTATTAATAAGAAATAGCACGTATGCTACAGGTGGGCTAGGTAACTCTCAATGTTAGCTACTCAATGTCCTTGCCCTAGCCGGTGGCAAAAGCTCCCCCGCATCAAGGGGATGTGATCAGCTGAGACACTCAGCCTCGCTATTTGGGCCATTCAACGCCCTTGAACAATCGCTTCGCATTCCAATTTCAGCAACACGGATAACTATTCCTGAAACCCCCACGGACGGATTGTTGGACTAACCACAGCAGTCAATTAACTTATTAACCCTTTTAACAACTACATACTACTATTATCATACTATTATTTACTTAAGCGACTTCCGTTCTTATGAAGAAGCGAAGATAGGTATCCATAACGATTACATACTACGTGCACATCAAATGCGACGAGCTTATCAAACCCCATCTTTTCACGGGTCATATTACTAGGAGAAGTAGGTAGATAAGTACTGACTAAAAGGTCGCCTCGAACATATTACGAGTTGATGCCACTCGATATTGCAGAACGGAGTAGTATAGGTAGGTATATGCCTATTAGGTTAGGTAGCTATGTTTTCTTTTGCTGTGAAGACTTATGTACATAGTAGGCTAAAGCCCGAGTCGTGGTTATTTTCAAGATTGTCTTCACTCTTAATGCTATTTAGGATGTGGTGATCGTTAATAATTAATGGAAACTAAGTATCATGAATCCATACAAAGAAGGTCACTATTTACTAAGGACTTCAGATTTACTGCATAACTACACAAAAGACTCCTGTTCATACCTAGAAGAACTAATTATGGCAACAGCTTGTAAGGGTCAGCAACTGCTGTTAGAATCGTATTATTACAACAAAACATTAATCAGTTCAACGCCAACATAATTAGTGCCAAGACATCCTGGATTAATATATTCAAATGAGACTAACAAACCAGGTACAGCATTCCGGCAAGTAATGACGAGTGTAACTGTAATACTTATACTAGACCTCCTGACATGGCTTTTTTACAGTTCTAATATTGACACGGGAAACTCGACAATGGGTGGGTTGATAGTCAGAGTTAAGACACGCCTCGTTATCAGCTGGGATTCTGGACCAACCAGAAAGAAGGATTGATCCAGCTATATGCCCCAATTAAGCGCCATCTCGGCAGCAAAGGCTGGCAGGCATTGTCGGCCCCTCGGGATCGTAGTCTGCCCCTCCCCACGGAAGGCCGTAAACGTCGATCACAGCTTAGGTATGTGTTCCTTCGTTTATGAAACTTAGACGCGGTTTGTTCTGACTCTGAAGATGTTTAATTGCGTCTATCGATCACCTCTGGGATCTTCACGGGTCATACCAGACACTCACAGCAGGAGAAAAGGAAGAAAAGAAAAGCGCACTCCAATTACAACCTTCCCTGGATCTAGTAAGCGACACACACCGGCCCAATATTTCCATAATAGCGAGGCCACAAACACCGTAATTGATCTGCCTGTAAGAGTTCTTTGCCAGCGGGCCAATCCTACGGCTCTTGCTGCAGTCCCGATCAGGCAGGCCCATCGCTGTGAACCACGTTGCGATTCACCTCGGAACCCTAACGACTCTTATGTACATAATAAACCCATGGGCATTGCGAACACACTCCACGTTTGATCGAAAGATAACGCACGTGCTCGCTAGGTTCACTGACGAGTTACCGGGCCTTGCTGCTCACACTCGTGCACCCCGGTATCTCAACGGCTGCCCCAGTTTATGTCCATGACTATATCTACATAAATATATACATCAGCATCTTACGCTCCGGTTCCGTAGATGGCGATGGGCCATCTAAGCCAAGAAAAGAGCTGAGCGGCATGTGCACGACTGGGGCATTCCTTATAATTAGTAAGACATTGAAGTTCATGGGGTTGATAATCAACTTCAACTTTCTTATGAAGCAAGCAGGGGAAAGTCACACATAACACGGGAGATTCCTATGTATCAACATGCCCACGACTTGAACATGGATCATAGAGCTAGTTTTCATCGCTTTTAGACCCCAAGGGGTTTGTGTTGTTTAGGGTCAGAAATATAAGCTCGGACATACCATCGACAACACCCGTCAAACCCGTGATGGGATATAGAAGCGTTATCAAATGTAACGGGAGCCGGGTGTTTAGCGATCTTTGAGCAGTTCTAAAGTTCAAATGCACGCACGATGCTTGAAACTAACACATCAAAGGCGATGCCCCCATGCCCCCACGTTGTCACTACGTAAAGAATGGATGGTTTGATCTTTAGTAACTATGTAGTAACTACGAAGGTCGGGTTCAATATCAAACACCATGCCAAGCAATTAGCTACAGTGCGCACCTCCGACTGTATCCCACTAATACAAGTGACGCCACTTGTCGGCCATCTACTACAACTAGCTGCACCACCACCACTTAATTAACATACACTTTACGTACTACTAAGTTCAATTACCTTTAATGTTATTTACGCTTAAATAATAATAATAACTAAATAACAATACCCCTCGTACCGTTTGCACTTGCAACAACTTTACCTAAAAGAGATAATGGCGGCTAGAGCTAGTGGTGGTGGTGGTGCAGCGTCCAGCTGGCGGAAGCAAGTGACAGACAAGTGGCGTCACCTGTACTAGTGGGATACAGCCGGTAATGCGCACTGTAGCTAATTGCTTGGCATGGTGTGTGATATTGAACCCGACCTTCGTACTATTGCTTGCCGTTGCAAGTGGGTGGGGATGGGTGACATCCGTTTTCGTTCTTCGGTCACGAACCCTGATGCCAGGGCTTGCCAGGGGGCCCCCTCAACGTAGTATTTAAGGGGCCATGACTGGCCCGAAGGCATGGGATCCATCCACAAGCCTAGGGGCAAGCAAGCAATCATTCTCTCTTATTGGGGGAAGAAGCGCGTCACATGGGCGGGATTGGGACACCCTCTTTATTGGCCCTTGTTACCTCTAGTTATCTGGAATCTTGAAGTTTTCTAGAAACCTTCCTGATCAGGATAGCTATCTACAAAACCATGTTCATTAAGTAGATAACACTCTACAACCTGTAACCTTCCTTCTTTAAGTAGTGACCAAGGGAACTATAGTTAACTTTGCATTGAATATACTTCACGACATTTCTCCTTTAAAGTATTTCATATGCCCACTGACAATAGCGTAGACAGTTGACTTGGCAATGCTGCAAATGGTTACTTCGATGAACAATTGCATCCTATCTCGCTGGGAGGTCGGCTGTGATCTCGTTATTATTATTCGACCAGGTGATAATACGCTGTCGCCAAACCAGGGTTTCTTTCGTATATATAAAATCCCCCCCCCCTGGCTCCCCCCTGGGTCAGACGGGAGAGAGGGCAAACCCGCAATAGAGCTTGCCTATTTGTGGGCAAGTGTGTGGGGGGTTCTGTCATCAATAAATGACAATTTTTTATAATAATAACTTGCATGATCTTTTTCCTGCCAATTGTAACATTCCGTACTTTATCAGATTAATTACCTGCAGGATACATAAGTAAGCAATTTCATATTATAAGCGTAGACCCAGGGAATAGCAAGATTCACACAGCACCTTGGTTTGGGTCATGTTCATGAAAGTATTAATTTCTTCTTCTTCCTTTCTTCTTCTTCTTGCGTACGCTAGTTATAGCCTATCAGTAATTTCGGTGAATGCTTTGCAAAGCGCCGACACCAATCCTTCTATACATGCCTAATGCCCCTAGGTATCATAACTTTGGGTACGGGAAACTCCGCAACTAATCTAAGCTTTCGCATTTGGACTAATCGTTCAAAACTTCTTGATGCCCAAAGTCTAATTCTCCGAAAGCTAGTTAGAACTTTCCCTTTCATTTTGTTAGTTATAGTATCGCCAATGTCTAATGGGGCCCGAAGACGCATGCGTTGAACGCACTAGATTTCAGGCTTGTCGCTACCAAGCCGTTGGTATCGCTGGAAGTCAAGTGATAAACTGGAACACCAACGATCAGGTTTCCCGAAGAAGCGGCTCGACCACGACTCTGCCAGAACTCGCGAATGCTTGGTCCGATAACTAGGGTCGAAACTCATTAATAGCAGGGAGCGGCTCTTCATTTTCGTTTTGACCCACTAGTTAGTTTGTTAGGTCACCACTGACTTGGGTCGTCGGCCCATAATAAAGCCCCATCGCATCAGATGAGCAAGGCCTCGTTTCTTGATTTGGCAATGCTCGATTACTACAGGGGCAGAGGGGAAGTCTTCCGGTGCGGCGGTGGCGCCACTATGCTACAGGGAGTTCCACCTGTCATCAGGAAACTCCGAGGAGATCATTTGTAACTCTCCCTGTGGTCTCGCGAACCTTGCTGGCGCAAGAGTCCCCGTGTTTTTAGGGCATCAACCTCACCAAAGCAGGTACTAAAACTGATCACTAAAAGGCACGAGAGTCAACTTATAACACACAAGAGAACTTCCTACGCCAAGCTTACCTACTTATATGTATGTAACATGAGAACATGAGATAGATCACTTTGCCGGCCCCATCGCTTTAGCTTCTTTGTTCCTTGCATACCTAATTACCCATCCAAGCTCCTGGGACTCGGTGAACGATAGGCGCTTAAAGTAGTTACTTATAACTATGTACTATAATCTAAACAAATAAAAGCTTTTTGTTTTGTGATAAGTGACGAGTTCTCCGTCCGTCTTATTAACCGCTAATCGGATGTACCACGCTGCTTAAATGGCTTATATAATATAACTACCGGCTATCTCCCTTGCCCAAACCTGCGCAGCAATACTTACTCAAGATCCCTTGATAGCCAGTGAATTTACGACATCCTTCATTCTTATCAAGTTTACTACCACACTTGCAATCATAGGTACATAAAAGTATAATGCCATCTTACAGTACTTCAACGAACCTATTACCATATTCTTAAACGTTCAATGAGCTCCTGGTTCTGATCGATTTGTATATACGCGCCCTGCTTAAAATCTTCCAACTGGTTATCTGTATATGGAAATGCCAAATCGGGAGCTCAGGCCTTGCAAGATAAGCGAGGAAGCGGATACAAGCTACATAGGGTTTCATCACGGAAGCACTTTCGGTTCAAACTTATACGTAATCACGTTGCACGCTTTCATAGCCATCATTAGTCCTCTGAGCCAAGTGTTAAACTTTCTTGTGAAATAGTACGCTATAAGGTAGGGAATACTATTTTGATATGCTATATACGAGTTGCATTAACTACATGTATACGGTAAATACCTAGGTAGTTAACTTTTGCGCTCGTTGTAAATATTGATACATTAACCTACTACGTACATACATAGAAGTTCAGCAGGAGCTTCTGTAATAATCCCGTAGCGTCCGATAGAGAACTTGATCATTATAGTCGATAGTACTTGTAAAGACCGGGATAGCCACCGGCCCGTAATATATAGAATCTGCTACCCCTAGATGAATTACCCCAGGTCATATTACCGCATCGAGTTTCTGTTGTTCTTCACACGAGTCGCGACCAGGTCGACGGAGAAATTCGACTCGGCCTTTCTTTTCGGCTGAATGTTTTTGACAAGCACCGGGATTGTCCGGATTGATTACCCTCGAGGCCGAGACTAATTGCCTTACCTAGGTAGGCAATAACACAGGGAGTTAGTATGTATAATGGAGAATATACATATTACTAGGTTCTACTGCTTCGTACTCTCTGTACTTGGAAAGACTACCTGCCTATCGGAGAATATCAGCATTATATATTTTTATTTTAAATTAATATATCATCTTGTTACCACATGGATTCTATAAGATGGCTTCTATTTTAAGTTGAATTGACCGCTTTCAATGCCATTATCCACGTGTGTTGCACCTAGGTATGTAGGTACATAGAGTGGATCGCTCGGCAATCCCCTGCACGAAGGGTCCTTAATCATGTGGTATGTATGTATGTAACTACCACGACTACCTAGCCCCCAGCTGCATATGTATGTATGTATGTATGTATGTACATACATACATACATACATACACACTGCACACATAACTTCGTCTCCTAATTGGGAAGGGCTTTAGCCGAATTGCTACATACTTGTATGTAGCTGCTTCCTAGACATATCCTGCACCTGATAGCCGTGAGGCTGGACTACCAACTGCCATATAATCCTTCCTTATACATGACCCTTTGAGAGGGTGTTCTAGGCTATCTAGCACCTAGGTAGGTAGTGATTCTTCTAAGACCACTTGATCTTTTATACTTTATCAAGTCCTGCTCTGGATTGTGAACCAGTGTCTGCCTAGATCAGTGCTAGCTGATACTTGTCTCTGAGGCAGCGTCTAGAATGTTGCGAGGTCTAGACTACCGGACTGCCAGACTGCTACATCATACATGCCATGCCCGCAAGCGTTGCGAGTTCACAAGAGTTGCGCGTCAAAAGTGGAGCGCTTAGCAGCGCCTAAAGCGTAGGTACTTACTACCAATATACATAGTTGGTGATCTCGCAAAGCAATTGGACTCCTGCAGTTGGTCAGCAGAGGGGCTTTACATGCCTTAACTACATACCTATGTACAATGCATAGGCTGCTAGGTTGGTATCTAGTTCGGTACCCGACTTTTTATTTAGGGCTTGAATAATAGCCGCGATCGTACCTATGTAGGTAAGGGCTTGAAGTTAAACAGATGGGGCTATCTCGGTAGTATTGTACAAATCATTAGGTATGCATTCAGCGTTTTTCCGGCTCTACATAATAACGAGTACGTGATCTCGTGTCAAGCGCCCGGTTGATTCCACTAAACATGTAGTCAAACGTTCGAGATTCAAAACCTCGCAAGTCCACGCGGCATCTATTTGGAAGCTCATAGTGCCGAGTATACATAGTTGGTAGCCTGGCCATATCTATTCCCCATAAGAGCTGAATATAAATAAGTCAAATCATGCATGCATGCATACATGATGCGATCGTGTATTGAGGCTCTCTTATCATGACACCACTTCACTAATGATCGTGTGATACCTCGAAACTAGAGTTGGTGGATTCTAGGCCTTACTTCAATAAGACGCCGTTGGTTAAGTTAGGTACCTGGGCAAGCGGTGGACAAAAAAATTGTCAAAAACCACCCGATTTCGCACTATACGCACTGTCCCCGCACCACCCAAATCACATACAAAACACCGATTCTAGGCCAGTGCGAGTTTTGACAATTTTATTGTCCACCGCTGCCTGGGTACTTAGGTATTACACGATCCCCACTATAATGTGGGAGTGAGGCTACATATGTACCCCTTGTTGGCCGTCTAGATATCCTTCTACGTTTCACTTGATTCCCCGTGGTATGTTTAATATGGTTGGTTAACGTGCCTGCATCGAATATTGCTTTCAAGTAAATCACTTCGTACATTAGTTAGGCACTACTTTACCCTAGTGGAAGCTGAGCAACAGCAGTTCACGTCCGATGCTATAGCTAGGCTACCGAAGAATCTCGAGTTTCTCCATGCCTATCTCGGTATATCCCAATGAGAACTGGTCATGCGGGCACCAGATTCTGGGGTTAATTCCCGCGTCAATTTCACGTATTCTAGGACAAAGCCTTATTCGTAGTGTTTTTTACCCCAGATCCAAGGCATTCTTACCCCAGAAAAATCGGAGAACTAGGCCGACGGCCGCGTTCCTTTATTCCGCCTTGGGCTCTCTTATGAAGTACTTTCTCGTTCAACTCGTTTTATTATATCATTCAGAATAATATCAGCCTATATTTTCCACTACGTGGTAACCACTTACACGGCCTAGTATTCTCTTTATGGCAAATGAATGTTGATCTGGTCTGTTTAGAATCGCGAATACAGTTGCTTCTTGAAGTTGTTTGATTTTGTTTAGTCACGACCCCCAAGTCCAGAAGGGGAAACTCTATCGGCTGCCCAGGGGCTATGTCCCAAGTCAGCCTTTTAACTCGCTTTTCATGCTATTCTAAGCCCTTTAGAATTGCCGTTCAACCTCATACATACGTATGTAGATACTATAGACGTGTTCAATAAGTGGCATGTTACCTAGAAGGTCATACTTTCAGCCCTGTTGGCAGGTCTTAAATACAACATAAAGCCCCAAATCATCTTTTAGTCTTCTATGCCAGCGCTTATTGTTTGGCGAATAGGGTTGCATTGCGTCGAGATTATGTGAATCAGCCCTGAATATTGGCTGCTTGCCTCTGCTGGAATGTCCTCCTGACGTTGGAGTATTTAAAGAAATGGGGTCCTTTCGAGGCCGAATTCAACCTTTCTGTGAAGGAGTTGTCAAGTGTGGTAGTAATTGCCAGTTGTCAAGTCAGCCATGATGTTTGGTGTGGCACACGAGACATAATGACAGATCAACTAGAGCTAACTACGCCGAAAACTTAGACCACTGGCATGTAAATCACAACGAAGGGTGAATATCACGGTGATCTTTAGTTCATTCAGGTACGGAATAGATGCCCCTTATTGCGTCGTCATCTCTCTCTTTTACCTCCAACCTAGCAAGGTACATCGTAACGAGACTCCCTCGTTTATACTTTTACTTTCTGGTAGATGATAAACCACATCTACAATTATGGGACATACATCCACCTTCTTACACCTGTTATTATAATATTATTACTTGCTGCAGTATGTTAATAGATCTCGAGTTTAAGAGATCAGGCGCACTTCTGGTTGCCATTTTGTAATATTAAATACTGACCTTTAATTAGTGTGAATTGAACAGTCACAATGAAACTATGGACGATGTAATATGTGCACAGTATATGCGATTCGGCTCGTCGAATAGTTGTCTGTCAGATGCCAGTCATCAGTGCCAATATGGTTCATGTGACTGGTCTCCTCGCTGCGGGGGCGAACGGGTCAGATCCGTGCTGACCATCCGAACTATCGATTACCATAAGATATAATAAATGAAGGTCATATACATTATGGAAGCACGAGATGTGGTAAAAATACACAAACAGGTCGTCTTTAGCCAATTTTCGTCTTCTCCTCAGCATAGTTACCTACAGCAGGACCAGCCAGGGCCGGTAAGCTGCCAGGCTGCATACATACATCACACAGGACACAGGTCTTCGGAACACTAGTTACCATGCGATAAATGGCGAGGCTGGCGATGGGTTTATGGCGTGGCTCCCATAGCCTTCCGGCTAACCAACTTACTGGCGCAGCAAAGGCCACGATACCATAGCTAACGATTACCGAAGAGTCACAAGAACGGGGAGTGGAATATACAATTGGTTCTCACATGCGATACGCTTTAAGTGAGTAATCAGAGGATACCCATGATGATATCAATAAAGAGCGAATCACGATAGAGACTTTGAGAAGCCGTTGAATACCAACCCATTGGTGTCCACATCGCCCCCCCTATGACATAGCACCAGACAAATACGGCCAGCTTCTGCCTCGCCGTCCGTGCCGCCTCTCCACCGCTAAAAATGGGGGCCCGAATGTGTGGGGGCAGGGGGGGTAGTTGAAGGTCTTGGATCTTAGTTATGTATGTACGGGACTTTAACAATTCGACTCTCAGCCAACAAATACTTAACTTTACTTCTCGAAGAAGCAAGGGAGACTACGTACGACGCATATTCAAGAGTTAACCGTCACGTTCATGCCGCCAAGCCATGTTTAAATGAGATATTCCCCCAGCTCCGCATCGAGGGAGACGATCAACAAAACTCCATACCCCATTTCTTGTTTTCGGGGCCCCGTCTGGATGGATATGGTGCGGGCCCATCCCCATGGGTCACAGCACAGACTGAATAGTTCACGCACCCAGTTGATTACCCAGCTCCATCTGGCCGGATCATTACCGAAAGAAGTCTCATATGTCAACGGCTTTAACGAACTCTATCCTTTAAACCTTCTTCATCGACGTCCATCTAAGCAGCACATACGTAGTAAATATAATTTAAACCACTGACCGAGCATTATGAGGGTCATCAGATGCATCCTGCGTTCGAACAGGGGGGCCCGGCAGCTCATCGTAAACATCAGCTTATCGCAATCGGATTTCTAGCTGCTTCGTTAGTTTAGTTTTAAAGGACGTGTTATGATGTCACACGCCATCCACAGCAAGGCCCAAGTAAAACCGTATATGCTTGTTACTGACGACATCTTGATGCTCGTTACCTGTTACCCCAGACAGGGCTTATGTTGTCACGCGTATACATTGTGTTGCAAGTATGTATGCATTTCCAATGTCCTTCAAGGAGGATTCCAGCTACATAGTTTCAGGGCCTTAGCAGATTATGTTTCTTTCCCTTTAGCTAAATCCTACAAGCAGCCTTCACCACTTCTTCAACGCTGAAGGTAGCCCCTGCATCCACGTTCCGAAACGAGGGAGATTCCGAATCTTTCAATCTCACATCTGATGTCTATTCTATTGATGATTAAAGTATGTGCTTCCCGTATATCATCATCCCTCGACTTGGCGTGCCGGAGTAGCTTTCAAAGAAGTACCTCAAGCTTACAAAATACGATGGACAGTAAAATGTCACCATTAGAGGTAACTTGTCCATTCGTTTCCATGAGATTTCCCCCTTTCTAAACTGCGGGCTGAAGTCGTGAATGCTTCTTTAAAGCACAGATGACGTCCATGGTGTGTTTCAAGGCAGTGTGTTTGAATCCTCAAAGGCCAGCCACCTACATACATACGTACATACAACCTCGTTGCCTCGCCCAAAACAGCAGATGATGTCCGTGAAATTAGATACACAAGATGCCCTGAAGTGTCACAGATCGTACTTTGTATACATATAGTCATGAGTCGGTAAGGCCACTGCGCAAGCCTCACCTGGTAAAGGGAAATAGCGTTGAGACAATCAGTTCCAATCACGATTTGGACCCGGCTGACAAGAAGATTGTTCAGCGTCGCATCCGTCGTCTCACCTGCACGAACCCGTCAGCCCATTGGATAAACGAGATTTGTGCTCAATTATTACGGTGAGGTGATTGCAGGTGCGGACATAATGTGATGGACTGGAGCAAGAGCTATTTCCCTTCCCTTTGACTCTACCAATTCGAGTGTTTGTCCTTATGTCGACCGCACTATTGACGGAGTCCAACAAACTAGACCGGAGTAGAATTTCAACGTCTCAAGCTGTTCAAGTCGGTTCGTTTTGACTATAGAGGATACTTCAAGCTATCACCATGACAACAAATTAGAGGATGGGGTGGTGTGTGTTGTCTCTGGTGCGTACCACCTGCTCGGGACCGCTGCGCACCGCTCGTATATTTCCTTCAAATCCATCCCGTCCAATTGAAGGTGCACCATCATCTATAGAGTTTGTGATGTTGAATTATGTCAGACGGTGTCGAAGTGATACTGCTCGGTAAGCTTCGGTTCTAATGCAAAAGTGCTACTACGCTGTTTCAAGCGTCAGGCTCTGAAAGGGGTAGCTGTATTGCATCCATGAGATCGTACTTGGATTAGACAGAACCGCCTTGCCGTCCCACGAAGCTGGATCAAAATCTGCGCATCAGACACTGGCCAGGACACTATTACCACAAGCCGGGGAGCGATGCGATAGTTACACGTGCCCGGAATCCGTCCTATATCAGGGAGTACATCCCGTATGCATGTGATTAACGCACATATTATTGCCGTTCTGGATCTTCTAGCTAGACCGCACTTGAGACCGTTGTGAATAGAGGACGAGGGGTTATCCGTAAAGGTTACAGACATTGTCCTGGCGGTCAATCCCACCTTTCCCCCGCAGCTGTCCACAGGGCTGCGTGGTGTCTGGGTTGCATCGCTCCTAATCACGTTTGTTGTTGTGAGTCGGTCAAGACCGTAAGCACTTCAAGCAACTCATCAGGATAATCAGCTTGTCTCACTCCCCATTATCTAATGGGAGGGTAGCACATATGAAGCAGAATGAACTTATCATTGCTGTTTCCTCGTCCGAAATTGAGCAGTAATCTGTCTTGGGTGGTACGCAGTCATAGGGGACGCTGCGACGCTGACAGGCCGTCACAGACAGATTCGTTGCAGTGTTGGCCCTCTTCCGCTGAATTAGGAAATTAAATCTTCTTGCGATAGCAACAGTAGGTAACGGCAGTATCTTGGCGCGTAAGCGGCTATCACATCCTGACCACCCTATAGGAGATTGTGTAGGTATGTAATAATGTCATAACGAGCCAAAGAGAAGACATAGCACAACTCCATCTCAGATTGATAAGCGGTTCTTACTGACATATAGGAATGGTTTGGGAGACGTGCGCTCGGGTATGCGCATTCAATTCCCCCGGGCAAGACTAGCCAGTCGCGGGTAGTGCTTACACGGGCCGTCCCTCTCCAGTCGGTCCCCCTTCGAACCATGGGCCGTGGCTTGATGATTTGCCTCGTCGAAATCCTCATGCACATAG
This sequence comes from Eutypa lata, assembly GCA_022661535.1. NCBI lineage: Eukaryota > Fungi > Ascomycota > Sordariomycetes > Xylariales > Diatrypaceae > Eutypa > Eutypa lata. Next base: position 101,735 of record JAKULF010000001.1, read on the forward strand.
TTATCGATGTATTGATGCTGACGGGCGTGGGAAGAGGCGTATGGGCCGACATAAAGCCGTCGTCAGCAGCGCGTGCCCCACAGGGTTCTTTCTTGATCCCATGATCTTACTCCCATCATCCTTCGCGTAATCCCTGGGGGTTTCCCGGGGAGGATTGCTACCCCCACCTCCGCACTGCACGTCAGACTTAGGGGGGTGAGAGTTGGCTTGTATCAGACTCTTATTGTTCGTATAGCGAAACCAATTAACTACCAACCTTCGTCTCATTACACCTTAGTAATTGACTGAAGTCGGCGAACATGTAAGATGAGAGTTACAGTGATTTCCTATTAACGATCCTATTAAGGTCAGTCTGACAATAGCGATGAGTTGAGACTCCGACTCGAACAAACCGATTGAATGCCTGCTTCGACGATCGCATTTTTATGCTTAACTTCTCCTAGTCGCCGATGTTGTCGGGCACTCCTTTTCTTAGGGGTCGTTCATGGCCAGATAGTGTAGAGCCATCTCCATTGTCACAATCGCTAGCTCTATATTACAAACACGCACAATCTGTTATATCACAGGATTTCGTGGTGTTACGGTCTCACATAAGAGTTCAGTTTTGTATGAGGATATCTTGTCTCGAATTCAGGGGTCGAGACTCAAGAAAGCCTTTCAAACAGGTCGCGCATGACACGATTACATACATATACTCTAATATTGCCTCGACTAGAAGTTCAATAGCCCTACGCAATCCAGATAGCCTCCTCTTCTGATTGGACCATAAATTCAAGCCTAGAGTCATATCGGATAGTTGACCTGCGGTCCTTAGGTTCTTTATGAGCTGAATAGATATATGAGAGAACATTGCGGATGTCGGTGCTGGGTGAAAGAATAGAATCGTCAAATCTACATATTCGCGGTCCTGCGTAGTATCAAGCAGCATAGTCATATAAGACTTGTTACCCTTTGAGCTGGAGGATGGCTTTCTCAATAAATCAACGATGTCTCTTATATAACCCCACTTAGCAGTACTACACGGAGTTAAATGGTCCAATAGGAAGTGTCACAATGTATAAATGACCATGAGTAGTAATTTCAGAAAGTGGTCTTCAACCTACTCGATTCCAAATACCTAGGCATTATAAGGTTGTTACAAGATCTCTATAGATCAGGGATGCCTGATGGGGGTGTTAAGCCCGCCTCAGCTATGCACTAATCTAGCCGTTAGGAGGTAAGTAGTAGGGAGTGCTTAAAGGGAATACAGGGACTGTGAAGTCACGTAGGGCTATCGGAAAGTGGTCCCATCGATGTTGAGAGATCGGATCCGGGGATTGAGCAGAGTAGGCTGAGCGATCGAGGGCCCTGCGCCCTGGTTAAATAGCCGGTTAAAGGGGCATCGCGAGGCTCGAAGTATCGGGGTATTTAGCCGGGACCTGCTGCTAGGTCTGCCCGTCCGGAGTCCCTGCAAAGTCCACCCAGTTGGAGAGGACTATGGTTCAATATGCAAGCGAACGGCGAAGGTGAAAATTTTCAGAGCGCAAGCACGCGTCAACTGAGCGACCTACCTACTAGACTAAGTTTGGCACCGGAAGGCCACAAGGAACGGTACGGACAGTTAAGGTTCAGCCCTGTCAAAGTTGGTAATAACTAAGTAGCAATGGGGCAAGGGGGTGATATATGGTAGTCCTGGAGGATACACGAGCCGTAATCCGCATGGCTAGGAGGTGTAGTTGCGAACGATCCCTGAAAGAGCCATCCTGCCTTGTCACAATATATTCGCAAGCAACTAGAGGACAGCCGCCTTCACCGTATGTTTGCTACCGGCAGCCAGTCACACTGGAGTGCCCCATTACCCCAGACTTCTGCCCGCGATCTGCACTGCACTCCCGCCGCCTCCTTGCTGTGGGGAACCGACATGTGGTTTTAGGGGTCCCGGAGTAGTATGCAGCCGCTCAGACACCGATGGGGCTTAATACATGCAGCTGTCTCCCGTCCCGACCCGCATACCGTTATGCGGCTCGATTTTGTCATGAGAACTATTATCGGCCATGATCAAAAGTATACTTGAAGCTACATCTGGTGGCCCGCAGTAAATAGCTTCTAGTTTGCGACATTGACTTAGACTATGTTCCATATCTAGAGTAGCTCGAACATACATACAATATTCAAGATTCATATGTTTTAGCAAGCTTATAGCGGTAAAGTCACCGTATATAGTACACAGCGCCTCGAGAATCGCAGCAAGCTCTTACATAATGGAAACAAGCTGGGTCAAAGGGAGTGTTTACAAATAGGGGTTTTAGGGGAGAGGTTCAAATCGAATGGAGCATTCTAAATCATAGTTCTTATGATTAGATTCATTGAACCGAGAGTGTCTAGGAGTGCTGTGTACCGGAAGATTGTTAGGTTACTATTATATTCCCCCTGGGAGACATTGGACTAGTATATATAGCATGAAATATTCCCCTACTGAACCATTTTCGTTATCTCAGTTTTCTTAACTTTGAAAATGTTGGACAAACAGTTAGCCTAGACCTTTTATCCACAAAAATGAGCTCTTCAATCTGTGTTGCTACTGCTATTCTATATGCCATATAGCCATTCTTGTGTTTGATGCCAATTCCCTTTTTACCATGTGATGAATTCCCATCGGTGTGTAGGTCCATGCTTAGAATTAACTATTACGTAAATGTGTATATTGGAAAGGATTCAGGGTTAAATTCTGGGAGGGCGTGGAGATTTTAGATGAAGGTATAAAATCCGGGGCATCGTGAACTAGTGATCAAAACAGAACATTTTCAACTTGCTATCTAACTAGAGACAACCATAACGGAACTATATAAGCAACCCTCCAATGTTAATACAGACAGGTTGAATAACATGGGATGGTGGCCTCCGAATTAGAACCAGGTTATGCAACGTACCGCTGTAAGTTAGACGTCCTATGAACGCTCACCCTTCCTGAAGGACCGTTGGACTTTCTACTATTTTTAAAAAAAATATAAAACTGATCTCGCTATTTACAGTACGCTTCATTGGCGTATTATTCAAAACTGAAAGCCAAATTTCCTCCCATTTCAAGCTAGATTATCGTAAACTAATTCCTTCCTAACACCGTTCTTGTGATATCTTTTCTCCTTTTCGACCTCGTGGTAGTGACTCGATAGACTAAGATAAGACTTAAATACCTCCCCATCCTATACTCTATATATATCGGCGTAGAAGTAACCGCTCACAGTCGAGGTCTATAACTGACACATGACTGGGGATAATGTGTATTGATTGTTATTATTGTACACGGCCTTGTTTAGCGAACCTTTTGTTTGCAACTGGCGTAGGCTGCACTACACAAAGTGGAAAGAGCGCATGTACCCCCCACACTGATCTGTTTTAAGACGGTAGTTGCCTAACATATCTTAAATGATGTCGAAATTGGTGGTATCGTAAACGTTCTGTCGAGAGTTGAGGTCTCATAGGTACATAGGTGATGGACTGGAAGGAGCTCGGTATCAGCTGTCGAGTCACGACACGCCAACCTGTGACCAATAATAATGCATGCCCTGGTATCAGGACAGTATCAGTGACGGCTTTCTTAGTACGTGTCTTATAAGAAATCCTATCGGCGAAATGTGGATAGCTAACCTATATAATATAAAAGTAAAGGGGAGGGTGTGTGTATCTGGCAAACCTACTTAAAGGAAGGGGGAAGGCCTTTTTAAAACATCTGTATATGACAGTTGGATACATTACAGGTAGTCCTCATATATGGATGAGATAGCTCAATATAGCCCTCCGACGAGATAATTATTCTTTAAGTTCATGCCTTACGGCTCGGCAATCTCTCTTGCCTCCGTCTCCGCCTCACCTACGATATCGTCTGACTCTTCTTTAGAGAAAGCCTCAGTGAATTTAACCCATGGTCCATGAACGACGCCGGCGCCAGCGCCGATCAACATGCCCAGGCCAGCGGTAGGGATGGCAGTCAGGCCGCTGACCAGGGCCCCGACCGTCGCGCCCAGCCCGCCTGCGACACCTGCCCCTATCCCGCCACCCATCGCCCCACCTTGCAACCAGCCTGCCTGCAACCGCTCTGCCGTCTTGAGGAGCTTCGATGCCTTCTTGTCTATCTCCTTGGCCCGGGCTCGAAGCTCCTCCGCCTCCTTGGGATCCTCTGCCTCATCGGCTCGTTTGTGGAGCTGGATGGACTCTTCTTGTAGGGGCTTGGCTTCTTCGATGCGTTTGTGAATCTCTTCCAAAAGCTTCTCTTTGGATGTTGGCCTCTCCCCCTCCTGCTTGCCATCCTCTCCGCCTCCGTTCTCTTTACTTTCAGCCATAAGCTCGGGTTGTTCAGTTGTTGTGCTTGTGATCTGTGAGTCCCAATATCGGCTATTCAATAGTAATACCCGTCAAGGAAGGCGACTATTCGGCTTTGTTGTTCTAGACCTTCTCATGAGTCGAATGGATGTCTTCAGTGAGATGGGCGTTATGACGTCGCAAGTTTTTGATAACTTGATCTTTATGGGGCCCGCCTGAGCTGCTAAGTTACCACTCCTTTTAATTCCGAGACTTATCAGCGATTTTGAGCACCGGAGGTTTACTTCATACGCGCGAAGTTGCGACAATTACCTACCTGGGTAATTGATTGCAGTTAATAATGATTAGTGCTATCTTGACTTCTTGACTTCTTGACTTCTTGACTTCTTGACTTCTTGACTTCTTGACTTCTTGACTTCGTACAACAAAAACTTGGCTCAAGTTTACTACGGTACGTTACTGACGTCATATAATTATTTGTGCTACGATGCTGCCCCGCGTTACTTATCTTGAGTTAACCCCTATTAGCAACCCCACGTATAGCTTTCCCCGTTGTTTCGTTAGGCATCGGTTAACACTTATATATGTAACTTCGTCTAATGCAACTGCGGAGCGAGTTTCAAGAAGCGCGCCCTTCTAACGACAGCGTGCAGACGAATCTGGGAATTGATTACTCGCAGCTATCAACGTACTGTGTATATAGTCGTCATATTCTTCGGAAGCATCTACGGGTGACTACAGACAAAGCCTTTGCAAACACCTAGTCGTTTGTCTCTAAACACTCTTATCTTCACACGGTGACAGTAGCCGTTTACTGAATCTATTACCATGGCGTCCTCCAAGAACATTGCTTTTGATGTCGTGGGCACCTTGGTGTCGTACGACAATTTCTTCGAGAAGCTAGAAACCGTATGCGGGGAACGGCTGAGAGCTGTAGGGGTCCAACCCAAGTTGTTCGGGTGTCTATGGCTTGAGATGGCGGAACGCGAGTACACCTATCTTAGTTTGTCCGGCCGCTATATCCCCTTCTTCAACCTATTCGCACCGCTTGTTTACCGCTCTCTCATGCATGCTGGTATTCCGGAGCCGCGGAAGTTTATCACCCCGGATGAAGTGGAGGATCTCGTCGGGGCGTATAAGAGGTTGACGATGCGACCTGGGGCTGTCGAGTGTATCGACAAGTTGCGCGCGGCCGGGTTCACCGTCTGGGGCTTCACGGCTGGCGACCGCGAACGGGTCGGAGGATACTTCGCCCAAGCAGGCATTGAGCTGCCCGCTGAGAACCTGATCTCCTGTGATTCGATGAGTAAATCAAAACCGGAGCCTGATGCATACAAGCCCGTCCTCGAAAAGCTGTCGAGCTCCGGAGTCCAGCCGTGGTTCGCCGCCGCTCACATGTGGGATGTATCAACGGCGCGGACTCTCGGGTAAGTACCCCTAACATGTATTTATATCATCCCTTGTAGCAGGGCTAACTTGCTTCTAGATTCAAAGGTGCTTACACGACGGTACTGGAAGGCGAGCCGTTGCATGAACTATTTGGAGATATGGACGTTGTTGCCGACAGCCTCCCTGCTATGGCGGACAAGATTATCGCCGCGGAAGGGAAACACTGATGAATAGTAATTATAGGGTAGCCCTATGATACGTCATAGAGTAGCACCTTATCTTGGGAATAACTTGTTGGATCTATCAAGATGCGATTGTCTATAAGGCCTACTATTGATACATACTGAACTTCAATTTCTTATACACTGCCTCCTTCTTAAGACTATGATACGAAACCAGTGACCAGGTGCTCATGAACAAGAGCATACCACTTTTATGAAATCGGAAGGTGCCTATTCGTCTCCTTTACGAGAAGTCTAGTCTTATCTGTGGGTAGGGCATCTTAGGTATCGTTGTGGGAACGAGATGAGTTAATAACGAAGTAGATAAGGTTACTGTTTCTAACTTATCCTATTTCTACGTAGTACTAATATGTAGATCTCCTATTCTCAGTGGCGCATGATTGGCGACTGTATGGCATTGTAATCGTACTGTGACATACCGACTCTAATCGGTTTGGGATCTAGGGGATATTAACTCCGGTATTTACAAAAGTTCACACGATATAGGATGGAGTACCCAATAATGATCTTTGATACGTAGTAAAGCTATCTCTTCCGATGCCGGGTTTAGCGGCGGGGAGACCGACCCTGATTGATCGGGACCTAACTAGAGCTAATGCTACCTTGAGATAAGCCCAACGTACAAATTGCGAACCTTACAACCTATGAATAACTGTAGGAATTTGCGTAGACCTTCTTTTATAGTGAAATAAAATGGCCCCTTTTCCGGTGGGCAACTCGATGGTTTCGTTCTGGCGCACCAATCCACACGTTCTCGATGACCATCGGAGTACGCCGGAGGTGCCGGCCCGGGTTGACATTGCCGTGATAGGGGCAGGGTATGCCGGTGTATCAACCATTTATCATATCCTCCAGTCCTGCAAGGCGAAAAATGTAGCCACACCATCGATTGTCTTGCTCGAGGCGCGTCAGGCCTGTTCAGGGGCTACGGGTAGGAATGGTAAGGAAGCAACGATGGTCGCATCCTATGAAAACCAAGAAGTATCTGAACTGATTACTTCGTAGGCGGCCATCTGAAGCCAGATCCATACAACCATCCGTCAGCTATTGCTGCCACCCACGGGATCGAGGCTGCGGCAGAAGTGGCTAAGTTCGAGGCAGAGCACATTCCCGCGGTGCAGAAAGTCGTCCATGATGAGGGCATCGATTGCGACTTCGTGGTAACTCGATGCACTGACACGTTTCTAACCCACGACCTCTACCTCCAAATGAAAGAAGGAATTCAGCTGCTCAAGAAGAACAACGTGCCTGAGGCCGAAAGCCTTTTCTGCGCTGAAGGAGCCGAGGCCGAACAAGTATGTATTTGACCTCGCATTATAGGCATGACATAAGGAAATTCTTCTAACACAACAACATCGCGAAGTTTTCTGGTGTTAAGGGCGTTAAAGGATGCGTTACAGTAAGCAACCTCTGAGGTTATTTCATTCCCTCCGTGGCGAGAGTGTTAGTGCTTGAAGTTACTGAAAGGGCAATAACTCCCGAACAACTCCTACACCTCGCTAGAATACCTGCAAAGGGGAATTGTTGATTCAAGTTGTCGCAGTACACCACGGGTCACCTATTCCCATATAAGTTTGTGATGGGCCTCCTGTCTAGGGCACTGGAATCTGGTGTCAACCTGCAGACACATACACCAGTATCGGAAGTAGATGCAACACCAGACTCGGAGGGTTACATTGCAGTAACGACAGCACGTGGAAAAGTTCGTGCGAAGAAAATCGTATACGCTACCAATGCCTATACGGCTGCTTTGCTCCCCGAGTTTGAAGGGAAAATCATCCCTGTAAGGGGAATTTGCAGCCGCATCGTTTCTGCGAAGAAACCCGCGCCTACACTTTCCAACTCCTACATCATTCGCCAAGGTGCTCTGGAATATGACTACTTGATTCCACGCCTGGACGGAAGCATCGTCGTCGGCGGCGCTAGGTCTAAGTACTTTCACAACAAAGACAGCTGGTACGGAAATGTACAGGACGATCAGCTAATCGAAGGGGCTAAAGACTATTTCGATGGATATATGCAACGTACGTTCAGGGGCTGGGAGGAGAGCGGCGCTAGCACGTCCGAAGTCTGGACTGGAAGTGAGTAAAGCTTGTCAGACTATCTATTACGTGCACTTCTTTAACAGGTTAACTATATAGTAATGGGCTACTCCGCGGATGGGGTTCCGCATGTCGGTGCCGTCCCTGGAAGAGAGAATCAGTGGGTTATTGCGGGATTCACAGGTCATGGCATGCCTCAGGCCTTTCTGTCTGCGAGGGGCCTAGTGCCGATGATCTTGCAGGAAGAGGGATTTGAGAGCACCGGCGTACCCAAGATATTTAAAGCTTCTAGGCAGAGGTTAAGCGACTCTAGGAATACGGTTTTGGAAACGTGGGAAACCATTCAGCAAGGAGAGGGAAAGCCAGGAGAGATGTTTTGATAGTTACGAATCCTTTCCCACTAGAAACCCTCAGTAACCATGGGTGTGTGATATGAAGTTCCTGGTACCATGGTCTAAAGCAGACTTTGTAAGGCATGGCGTTGAGTTCAATGATATCGAGCATAGTTTAACACGATCATAAAGACCACGAAACCTCTCATTGGTTATAATATGGTTCTTAACATCTTAGCCGAGCCCGTAGCTCTTCGACAATAAGTCTTGTGATTAAGTTTCAAGAAATACGCTTTAGTACCAGGCTACTTCCTCGACGTCTCTCTAAGTGGAAAGTTCAATATTAACCATAAAGTGGTATGTCTCCCCTTATAGGTTTCTGGAACAAACACCCCGCGCACGATCAAGGTTGAAGAAGGGGTTGTGACTACGCAGATACGTAGCATTCCAACGGGTCGCTGACACAAGGGTATTTATTATACATGCACCGCATCACATTTACTCCAATAGCCTGGATGTATAGCCCTAAGCTCAAAAGCCCACCCGCAACAATGTAGTAGCTGAGTACCTAACGTACGCATAGCTCATCCCTGAGGGCCTTAGTAGAAAGAAGAAGGCGAGGGTGATGATAAGAGTGGTCACACCCGTATATAGCAAATAGTGCCAATTCGTCCCGATTGGACCACATTGATCTATTATATACGTGCACATGGATTTTAAGTAGTAGATACTTATACTATATTCGCGAGATTTGTTTCCTTTTCTAGAATTTATATGAAGGGTATGTCCTCGGGGCCATGACACCCACACAACCTGAACCAGGACCCCGGGTCAGCCCGATAGAACCCGTAGCCGTGGGAAACAACGAAATAACGTTACATTTGCCCCGCATAAATGGTTACAGCATACCTCCATACCTACTACATACGTTCTGCTACGTATAAGTAGTGGGGTTTATAGTCCCAATGGGGACGTACAATACATGGATGTGGGTGTGATGGAAGATCTCTAAATCTCCGACCTGATTTACATAAGATACAATAGAACGAAAAGAAAAAAGAAAAAAGAAAAAAAAAACAATTAACAGAAATTATTTTATCTATGTTTTAAATACATGGGGAAAGGGGACCGACCAGGGAGGTAGAATGTCATCGGTAGCCAAAAGCCATTAGAAGTTTAAGGGAGAAGGGCCGACCTAATGGGGTCTCCAAACCTCGGCCGGGCATCACCCTCTTACGCATCGTCTTCCTACGCCGAATTTCGGAATATTTCCACATTTCGGTACAATGGACAAAACGGCGTGCAGTACCCAAATAACGCGATTATTAGACTACTTGCCGCATGACCTTTGTCAAAATACTTGGTGCTAAGGTAGGCAGTTAGGGACACAGCAGGCTATTGCGAAGGTGAGTATGATACGTTCTAGTAGCTACCAAAGAAAGACAGCCTCTGTCATAGGAGAGAGGGGAAAGTAGGGCAATTAATGGACTACGAATATAGTTAGAAGTATAATGGGAGAACATTACAGGATATCACATCAGGGCTCTGAAGAAGGCATCATAGCTATGAGATCAAGTGATGGTAAGTGGGTTTGCGAATGTACCCGCAATAGATAGGGGGTGCGCGATTATTGTAGGCACCTAAGCAAGAGAAACACCTCGCCAGTATCCAATCCAAAAGGGGCAAATAGAGGTTGGATTAACAAGTAAATGTTGCAATATATTAGCTAGTCCTTCTTAGCTTCACCACCACCACCACCACCACCAGCTCCTCCCCCAGTGCGCCGAAATTTCCTCTTGTCCTTACGGCTCATGAGCCTCCTATCGCGCGTACCCTTCCCGCCCTCCCAAAAGCCGCGGCCTTTCTTTCCGATGACGCTACGCCCGCAGAAGGCACAAGCTTCGGGGGCGTAGTTCTGCTCGCGGCTGCACCAGCCGCAGATCATGCGGTTGGCCCACTCCTGGGCGTGGTCCCGCTCGGCCGCGTCGTGGCAGCGGTCGCAGGGGTGCACCTTCCCGCAGCACGAGAACCGGAACCAGCGGTACGAGCGCTTGTAGTGCGCGCAGGCGCCTCGGTCGGGGAGCGGCTCGCCCGCGTGGAGACCCAGCTTCTCCTGCCGCCTTCTCGGGCCGGTGGTGGGCCGGGCTGCGGACCCCCCGTGCGTGATGGCCAGGAATTTCACCTCGGGGATCTTGAACGTGAACTTCCCGTGGCATTCGCGGCAGACGTTCGTCGTGGCCTCCCCTCGGACGGACACGAGCCCGGGACTTGGCGTGGAGCATTTCGAGCACGTCGGCACGAAAGTGCTTTTTTTGAGCCACTGTTTGTTAGTAGATGCTTCTTCCATAGAAATGATCTTGAAAAAGGGCGGGGGGCGATTTAAAGGCACACACGTACCTAGGCAGCATGTCGGCGACTGTGCAGCCGGCAACGTCGATGAACCCGGCTCTGACCGAGTTCTGATGGACCATTTCCTGGCGGAACTTGACCGTAAATGCCGTAGCGCACTTCTTGCAGCTGCTCGCTTTCTCTAGTTCCGGTCGGAGGCCACTGATGTCATTCAGAGTCCTACAACGTTCACATTTGACGCTAAGGCTCAAGATGGCTATCTGTAATAGCTCGATATTATGTAGCTCAATGGACGGGAATGATATAGAGGTTCCCCTTTCGGCCTGTCGTGAAATTCCAGTGACCGCATCTTGCGAGGTAACGGCTACGCCACCATCTGACTCGTCCGAGTCCCAATCATCGTCATCATCGAGGTCTTCAGACTCCTCGGAGCCGTCCTGGAAGCTCCATTCCGGAGGCCGTGGGATAATATGAATGTGGGTTCTCCTATCCTCATTGGGATTTTGGGGGTCTGCAGTTCGTTGACTGTGAGTTTCAGGGGCATTTACTCCGGTTCCTATATCTAGAATATTCGGTGCCTGGCTTGACGATTTCCGCGCTTGCTTCGCGAGGATGTGGAGATTCTGGGATAGATAGTTCATATGACTTGTCAACGTCATTTGACGCTGCTGAGCGGCCCTGGAAGCGAAGGCCTCCTCTACAGCCTCGGCATTCTTTGAATCGACATCGTTTAGAAGAACACGTAGCTGCTGTAAAGGATACAGCAATGGTATAATCACCTGGACAGATTGGATTGATTGCAACCCAACGGGCAGCTCAGATCGCCGTTTCGGTTCTAAAGGCAGGGTGTAAACGACGCCGTCGGCTGATTTCTGGTATGAAGACATGCGACCCATCCGAGATTCGAGCTGCCTGACATCCTGGGCGCGTCTCGCTTTAGCGTCCGCAATCTCATCTTTCGAGAAAGATTCCTCTGGCGTGTACGATCGGCGTGGTACTTGGACAGGAAGCGGTGGCAGGCTCTGATTTGTCGATGGCGGAAGTTGACTGAGCGCCGAGTTAGTACCATCTAGGTGTCTTGTGTCTTTGAACGCCACCAGAGTAACGGTATCTGCCTTCTGTTCCGAAAGGAAAGTCTCTAGATTCTTGTCGAGCGCGTTCGTTAAGGCGAGCAGAGTCGCACCTTCGTTTTCCCGGACGAGTCGCTCCCACCCTCGCTCGATGTTCACGCTGAACCCGCGGGGAATGTCCGTGTTTTTGACCCGGAGCACGGGAAGCTTCTCTGGGTATGACGAAGGGACTTGGAGTTCACATTCGAGGAAATCGAGCTCGAAAGGGAAATCCGGATCCGACGGCCTAAGACGGAATACTAGATTCGTAGTGCCATTTCGCAGGTTGTTCTGTGTGGCGGAGAACCTTCTCTTCATCTGCTCAATCTGGTACTTCCGAGGGTCTTCGGCCTGGGTACTTGGAACCGGCTTCGGCACTACCCGGTTCGGGGACGGTGCAGTCACAGCCTGACGGCTATCGATAGTGCCGTCAGGTAGATTCCTAGTGGATATCATATCGGTGATGGTACGGATCCCACTTAAAGGCACAGTCAAACAAAGTCCTCTTGAGACTGGAGGTGCGATGTTACCTCTGATTGGCTAGCCGTCCGATCAATAAGGGGCTAGTCTAGAAGAGTTGCTCTCTGCAGAAGCAACTAGATTGTCAAGATGATAATCCAATGAGAGAATTGTAGAATATGTAGGTATAGACTCAAATACGAGTTGGCTCGAAATTGAATACATGTGGCGATGTCTTTACAATATTGAGATGTGCCACGCTGGAGGTGATGAGTCAAAGTCACCTCAATCGTACGAAGAGGTGCATTTGGAGTCATCAAAACCTCAGCTTCGAGGTTGGCTAAACTTCCAAGGTTGTCTAAAGCTATGTTTTGCCACTGTATGCCGGCTGCCGCCACCTGTTGAGTCATTGCATAAGTAGTCACGCTTTGCTGAGCCCAGCCGCCATGAGTCTATTTGCTCTTTGGTATGGGACTCCCAGAAAGTCTCTTCCGCTAACTACCATTATTTTAATAAAAACTTGGTCTGTAAGCCAGTTACACGAAATCAAGAATTAGACTAGAGCTAGTAGATATGATTTAAAAGGGAATGACACGACGGTGGAACCATCCAAAGACAGGCATCCAGCATAAACTAACTGGAGATTAGGTAGCTCCCAGTAAAGCTGATTGTAACCGTGTAGTAAAGAAGTCATTAGCAAGAGATATCATGTAGTTCGTAGATGAGCCTTAAGTAATACGACGAAGCCTGCGCATTCGAGTATTTACACCTGCTAGAACAGAGGTGCATGCGGCGTGGGCGAGAGGCGAGTTCTCATAACCACCTGCCAGTGGATGAAGCATATTCTCAAGCCTCACCTACGTCCAAAAACGTACTATCTCAAAAGAGGAGTAACTCGCCACATACTTCATAATGACTCAAAGTTGTCAATGGGTAACAGGATACCCTATTTGCTCTGCACAGGAAAATGAAGCGTATAGTTATGTCTAGACCGTCTTCCGATACTACGTACATATCGCGCCTAAGGCATAGGTTCGCTTGGTTCGCATCCGGGCCAATTGTGTGAAGAAGTAAGATGGCTCGTGTCGATAACACATGGAGGGTACTTAATGTTTGTACGAGAGAAACCCAGCACAGCTAATGTCCAGTCGAGATCAGGATGGAAACGCTGCTACGATATCGAAATCGAACCTAGAGCTGAAAATATTGGACGATAATAGGTTCAGCCCAAAGGTGCATCGCTAGAACGTAGACTTGTATTACTACATGTTACCTAGTATCGGTATTGGCTCGGAAACAGGCGCCGGACCAGGACCGCAGAGAGCAGATTTGTGTTGAGCGGTGCCACCATGTTGGAAATGCCGCAAGCCTCATCGGAATTGAGAGTATCTACCGCGATCGCATTGGACCCGCGACATCGATTAAGCTGCGAGACGCTGTACAGCATATGCCATGCCCCAGGTCTACTTCGTATAGGCGCCTCAGCTCTATCACCTCTAATAGAGAGAGGTCAACGCGTGCAAAGCGAGGCCTAGTTAATAGGCAGCAGTGGAGTCCAATGGATTGGCAATTGGTCCCAAGGAACTCAGACTAGAAAATCCCGGGCTATGTTGTGATCGTATCACATGGAAACCCCAAGTCGGCGCCACAAAGAGTGGAATGGAAGGGTTATCTCCGGACTGACGTCGCTTCGTATCGAATATTCAATAAAACAATTTGCCTGTCGATTAATTGATATTAATTAATTAATAAATGTTTATTCTCTGAGTTTAATATTATTCCTTGGAGTATTCCATGTTTCTGGGAACGTGAACTATCTCTTGCATTATCGGCGAGGAGTGACTGCCAACTCATCAACATAGTAGCAGATGACACCCTTAAAATTCATGGGCGGTGAGATGGCCGGTTTAATTGCTTGAACTGCGACGCCGGGGCCATACCGTTTTCAGCACCCGTTGGAGAGTTCAATGTCATTGTAGGACGTGGGGGGCTACCTGCACAACAATGCCGCGATCTATGTAGTTTTCTTTGGGAAAACGATACCGGGCATGTGATAAATTCAGGATGAAGTGGCAGTTGGCATTTTTCTAGCATACAGCTAGGTATGACCACGACTCGAGGTCAAGTGAGTCAGCCCTGACCGGTGAAGGGTCCCGTAATATGAATGTCCAACCGTTGATATCATAACGCTGTCATCGGTCATCGTTAGGTTTGATTAAGTACTTCGGCACCTTGCACCCCGGGCAAGCTAATGTGTGTCTTGTCCTGACTCCTGTCCCCTGGGTAGAGAGGTATTTGACAATGTATGTATGTCCATTTGGCGTTGTCATATGTATGTCTTGCGAGGTACCTCGAAGTGGTGGGTTACTTGCAGATACTTAGGTCGGGTTGTGGTTAGCGGGTGAGTAATATTGGTAAACCGTGAGAAAAAATCAAGAATAAATAGGAAAATAGATAAAAGCAGTTTGCATAAAATAACGATAAGTCCAATTGCCTACTGACATAATAGCAGAACGCTATTAAAGCTTGAAGCAAAATTAGAACGTCGCCGCTGACTAAGATCAGCTTAGTTAATAAACCACATACCCCAAACTGTCCAGTCTCACAACGTTAGGGGCCTCCATAGGGGACACTGCGGGGAAATGGTCGCTATCAGGTACCTACTGGAGATGTGATAGGCGCCCATACTCCATGTAGAGGCTATATTATCTATGTACCTTTAGCCATCTTGCAATTCTATCCCTAACTATTGTATTATTTTAATGCTTAATCTTTTAAAATATGCATTTATCTTTTTATGTTTTATTCCCAAAAGAATATTATTTCTTTTAAACTCACGTGTTGACTCGATTGGTTGTGTTCAGCTGTTTGTTTGAAGGTGAGATCGGCATGATTCAGTCAGTCTCGAGTATAAGGCTTATGTAAGTGTCTACATACGTAATGTTAGTCCATCAACCAGTGATCACACACTGAAGTATGTATGATGTAGCTAGAGATGCCTTGGAAACCCATTGCACTGTACGGAGTTGCTGTGTTCCGAACTTGTTGATATTAAACTAACTGTAAGTCTGTACCCTCGGAGTCAAAGTTGATAGAAGCTAACATATTATTAAAAGATTCAAAAATCTCATTTCCGTGCTAACTTAGGTACCTATCCTCATCTACATACATCGTCCCCCGGTCTTTGTATTTCATAAACATAAACCAAGATTATTGTTCATGACATGATATCATCTTCAGTAACCAAGCAAATATTAGCCTTGATGCCAAATCGACAGTTGGGGTAACAAGAAGGCCAAGATGACCCGTGATTCAGAGTGGAAGGCAGCCGTCCTCAATTGGTTGCTCAATGTGATATAGCTCTTTATTGTAGAACTGGGTAGCAAAAGCGAATATGCTGAATTGAAGCTTCGAATGAAACTCCGAGCCATTAGTGCACGTCAAGCCCTCCTTCGAAAGGCTCCGTCCATGCCCGCCATTATCTTCCTCAGTCGGCACCACAAACTCGTTACTAAACTTAGGCTCTGCAGTGATCCCACAACCCAGATCCAAGCCAAAGAAGTCGAGTGAAAATTCAGTAGTAAAATCTAGATAAGGGGAGACATGCATCACGGCATCTTGCACTGATATATTGACTGATGAGGTATGTTGTGGTTGCCAGTTTTCAGCGTAACTCTGATCCTCGTGCAAGAGATCAAGATGTATATGTCCATCGTGGATTTCGAGTGAAATGTCGGTCTCAACCGATACTGGTACATCTACTCCAACATCGACCCCGATTTTAAACTCTACTGTAGGGCCTACTTCTAACATGTCTGAGATATGGAGAAAGCCCCACGATAGACCTGGTATTGGGTAGTCAAATTTATAGCTGAAGGGAACGGTAACGTTGAGGGCAAGTCCAAGGTTCGCGCTAAAGCTTGCATCAATGTCGAAGTATGCCTCTCTCAGATCTTGAAGTAAGAACCCATAGTCAATATATCCAGAGAAGGTGATTTCTGCGCTAACGTATGTCTCTGTAGCCGTGGCCGAGAGTTCATCCCTAGAAAGCAGGGCTGTATTGTTTGGGAGGCCGGAACTACCTGATTTGTTTAGAAATGGCGATACATGAATCTTATTCACGCCTTCGAGGGTTGCAGGGGCTCTGAAGAAGTTCATTTCGATCCTAGCTTATTCTAGACTTAGCATTTATATGTTTTCAAGTCTTTGCGTTTACTCACAGGCTATGTCCGAAACATTCTTCCTCTGACCGCTCACTATAAGGGTTAATGTAGCATCATCCCGGTGGATTCGGTCAGATAGAAAGAAACCCCTCTCATTTTCGGTGCCGTTGTCGCTCAACAGGTTCACAATCAGAAGGATATCGTCAAGCTCAGACCATGCCTGCACGCTATGCTCAAAGGTATCCTGGGAGAAGAATACCATGGCAATAGAGCTGTCGGAATACGTGAGGCTGGCCACGGCATCCATATGCTCGAGAAGTATGGTTGGATGATTCACATGCAAGGCCACATCCACCAGGCTAGAATGACCGTCAATGCCATATCCTAGATGAACCACAGGGGAATGGTCGATATGCGGAATCATTTTTTTACTGTGGTTGAGAGCCGTTACCGATTTCAAAGTCTCTGTGACAACAGATGCTTTAGCAGCTGTGCCAGCGAGGAATACGAATTGGGCTAAGTGAAAGTACATCTTGCTATTCTCCGTGGTTGTTTCTAGGTTGTAGGTAGTCAAGTGAATGTGAAGAATTGAGCTTGAGTACTCAGAACAGAAGCAAATAGACGGAGACTCGATGTTTGTTTGTCTCGTGGCAACGGACGAAGACCAATCGTGGGCCCTTTGAATTAAAACAGGATGTCGTCAGACACACGTCCCGAGGTAGGGAAGGATTAATATCTGTGCAATCGACTTTGAACAGGTAATTTTAAATTTCGGATGGGATCTTTGACCATGGCTGAGCGAGCGCCCCCACTGAATATATGGATTTCCTGAGAAGCAATATCTACATACATCCTAATTCTTGCTCGTGATTAAACCAGTTATAACCCTCCCGGCAGACAAGTGCATATATCTTGTACCATGATGGAGATTTTTCAGTAAATACGGGTTGGTTCCCAATATCGCATGTTTGCGTCACCCCAGGTATGTAAGGAAATGGGTCTCAGTTACTGGCCCCTCGTGTAATACACGCCTTAATGAGGACTACGCTGCGACGACATCAAAACTATTTATATTCTTGTTGTTGGTGATGGCATTGGTATTTACCAATTCAATATGTTATATATACCTCCAAAAAAAAAACCAGAGGCATAATATTAGGCCCACACCATAGCCAAGTTCTCGACATTAAAAGGGGAGAACTTCTACCTTGCCTGAATCTATAATCTGGAATGAGGATCTAGACCATACGGTTACACTTAGTTAGCTCATCAATACCGGAACATTCCCTCTGTCACACCATCCTTTGGATGATGTTATGGAGTAACTGTGCATTTCATACAAACATATCTCTATAGCTTTAGGGATGACATGGCCTTGGAAGTTATTTTCAGATTGCAGAGTGATCAAATTGCAACCCTTATAACCACCGTACAATCGAACCAAGATTCTGCCAAACCCCCATTTCTTCCCTCCTAAGTTTCCAAGCTATTTAACACAGAATTCCTCGGTATACCCTAGAGTAAGATCTATGAAAAGGGGCCAACTACCCCACTGACTAATGTCTAAATGACAAATAATTTCAATGTAACCTTTTTTTTGCCGTAGACTTCAATGAAGAGAATATCACGCCGTGATAAAGAGAAAACTGGTATAGAACCCTTAAATGTGACTGTTTAGCTCACTCTTATGGTTCACCCTCGTCCCCGCCCTGGTTGAAGCATTATGTATTGCCCCATTTCAATTATATTTCCCCTCTAACACAAGACACATATTCATAACACGTACCACCTCTATCTACCATATCGTGTGCTTATAGCAGCTCTTCCGGAGACTTGTTAGGTATTTGGCGTATGCACTAGAACTGCGACATAAAGCATTACAGGTTTCTGGCGCTCACTGGAGCGTAAATGTAAACTATGATGTTCGTGACGGAACGAACTCGTTCTGGTAGACGTTATTATCTAGATACTCCTACACCTGAGGCTGAGCTATCCTACAAGCACATTATTGATTAACGGTATATGTGTCCCTAGTGTTTTCTTGGTATGGAAAGGCCTCCTAGCCAATTAGTCAAGATGGAAACATATACGTGTTTACTACCAGCACCCGGCTTCTCCTATTTGAGTATTAAATATGCTTACCGAGTAGTGGACATAAGGGGTGAGAGGGAATGCTTACGGGTGGGAATGTATGATAAAGAAGGAATTCTATGACGATCATCATCTATAAAAGCTTAGCCCGTGCTGATGGAACAAGCATTGAAACTAAAAACTCAAAGGTAGGGCATGAGAGTATATATATATTTAGTTCTGCTTAGAAAGCACGAAGCCACTGTACACCATATCTATCGCTTCTACTTTTAATAGTAATTTATTTCCTGGCATCTAGCTTCTATAGGGGCTTCTATAGGGACTCCTATAGGGTTGCCGGCTTTTCCAATTCCAGCCTTGGGTGAACAAGGCCATGCCACAATCTATGATTTTTAATGATCAAGCGCGCCCCGCCTTCATAGCGAGGGCTCTTTCATGCTCTTCTTTGGCCTTCTCATTAAATGCCTCCCGTAACTGGATTTGCTCAGCGTGGGTGAGGGGAATCTGGCTACCGCGTCTTCGACGCCAGCTCGTCTTGATCTCCCTGAGTGATGCGTTGGGGTCGTCAAGGTCCACAAACTCGTATGAACGCAGTTCCGTGTTCGCCCAGCCAGTACCTATTCAACGTCAGAGATAGTATGCTAAGATGAGACCCATCATCCTGGGCGATAGACTAGGTTCCTGCTAAAAATGACATGGTTTTGAGTATGACGTACCTTTCTCGGGTGCAATACCATCCCAGTCTTCTGTCAAGAAGTGCAAGATGCCCCCATGAGTGACCAATACTACCTGGGCATCGTCTCCTGCCCCTTTGACCAGTTCTCTCAGCCACAACCTGACATCTCGAGCTCTAGCTTCCAACTTGCTTGGGCTGGGATAGTACTTGCTGTTCTCAGACTTGTCATTCCAGCCCTGCTGAACAAGCCCAAAGTCTACCTGTTCGCCAAACTCAGCCTTCAGCGTGTCTGGCTCTGAGCCAATGTCACAGGGCAGAATAGACACCTCTTGGGCATCGGGGAGCGCAATGACTATCTTGCCCGACTGCACGACTGGTGCAAAGGAGCGCAAGCAAGTATTTAAAGTCCGTCGTAGTGGGGAAGCGACAAGATAGGTGATCTTGTCATGCGCATCAAACTTTTTGCAGAGCTCATCACATTGAGTCTCGCCCAAGGGAGTGAGGAGAGGGTCTTTCAGTTGCTGATTCTCATCGTTGAGGTTGTGATAGCCCTGGGCGTCTGCAACATCTAGAGTTAGCTATTTTCCCCACCTAGAGGATGAACGAGGGTTTAGGGATTCTGAGTTATGTTCTAGTAGTGAAAACCTCTGTAGATAAAGAAATGCGCTGTAGAAACACGTCATATAGGGGTTCAGATAATCCTGGAAGTTGCTTACGGCGCACAAGGTGTATAATAGGGGCCATGATACAACGGCGAATGATAGAGCTTTCGATAAGAAGTGACGGATGTAGGTAAAGGATAGACACCTTTCTATGATAAAATTTAATAGTCAAGTAAGTAGAATAGTAACAAACGGCCTCGCCTGGTTTTAAATAGATTTTAAATAGATATTCAATAGAACTGCAGTAATTTCTAATAATGCCAAGAAATAAAAGTCTATCGTGAGTTCTGAGCGATAGCGGGGCACTGCGCTGTATACCTACACAATCGTACTTGCAATTCTTTAGGTAAGTAGTCTACTATACACCCCACTCTGACGAAACGTGATGCTGACAGATAAAGAAGTAGGTATATACCTACGAATGTGAGTTCCGTAATCTAATAAATCCCTATTAGCATAGGAGAAGGTTGAACGTGCTCTGGTTTTAACTTTACATTCGTCCTTCTTGTTGAGCATTAGGTACAAACTGGTAGTCGTAAACAAATCCCTATCTTGCGTGAAAGCATATCCCATCACCCCCTATCTTCTGGGTTCCTTTTACGAAGTAGACTACCTATGTAATAATAAGCTATTACTGACTCTTGAAAAAAGAAGGTTTAGCTCACCACAGAGTCACCCGATCTCGGTAGAAGCAGCATACCTATCGGCACGTCATGCGGAATCGGGGGCCATTGGGCAAAGTTTAAAGGATGATGGCAACGCGTAGTCGGCTCCACTTGAACCGAGTCGCCCGGTTGACTCATTGTGAACGACCGGAGCCGGACATAAGCCGAACTTTCGGTCTACCACAATGGATACAATTGTCTTCATGTTCGTATTTCTCTTCGACCAATTACCAGCAATTGTCTTTCTAGATAAGGGATAAATAACAGTCTTGATTACTTCCCTGTATTGCTACTATGGTTGGTTGTTCGACCCGCTCCTACGCCTACCTAGTCACAGATTACAGATGTCCACATGAACGATTTGCTGTTGGTTTCCCCTCATTAGCAGGCTCTGAAACGCAGGAGGATGGGTTTATCGGGAAGCTTCCCGGTCGCACTTTGTGGTCGTCGAAATAAGCACACGTTGTATGATCGTTAGGAGGTATGTAAGGGCAGGAGGAGACCCTTCTGATTAATATCACTATCAGCACTTGTGTAGTAAAATCTAGGTAGGGTTTTGATTAATTGTTAGTCCCTTACGTGATCTCTTGTGACTACCTAGTAGTCAAGGACACGCACGAGTGATTATCGAAAATTAAAACATGAAGAGCCATTAACCATGTAGTAAGAGACATAGTGATAAAAAGTGCCTCGTATGACAGAACCAAGCTAACTATACCAATTGGCTTACTGTTCGTCGCCGTTGCTGAATTTCTAGCTTGTCTACTTAAGGAGTTACTAGAAGTTGCCCGTGACCCTAGAGCACAGGGAACTAAGCTCTATTCAGCTCTGAATTGGTATCGAGAGATCGGCGCTATAGGCGCTCCGTTTGCAAATTGATTAATTTGGATTGCAGGGCTTTAGTTATACATCATCATACCTTACCCCCCCAACTCGCAACTTCGTTTATGAAGAGCTAATATACGTAGCAATTCAAGACCACGTGCACACACATGATGTAACTAACGGCTAACTAGGTAGCATAGCAGGTATCGTCTATCTACTGCGTACGTAGTGGTATCCTGAACTTCGCCGCGTGTATATTGCATGCAATATGATCTAGGACCTGCTATCTCCCTGGCGAGGGTTTCTTGTCGTTGCTGCATACTTGGCGCCAACGGCTATCAGCCAATAACTCAACGGTTTAACTACTCTCAGTATGCATCATATACGATATAGGCGGGATGCTTACATTGTGCCTTACAGCAGCTCGCTTGCATCCAACACAGTGTGTCTCAACGTATCCCAACGAAGGGTGTCCTAACAGCCTGCTAGAGCAGTTCCCCTGAGAATGGAGTTTCATATATTTAACCTCGAGAGTACCTATGTATATAGTTATGCACACGCCCCTAAAAACGAGTAGACATTCATATGATCTTATGAATGCTGTAAATATATAGTTACGCATAATAGAGATCATATATCTATCGACATTATCCCCCAAAGGTTCAGATCAACGGCACTATTGGCGACATTCTGGACACTCTGCACATTGAAGCGTATGGAGGAGACGCGCCTTCCGTACCCAGTTACCTACCCAGATTCGGCAGATTACAGTAGATTACAGCGTTGATAGTCCGTGCATCGGCGCTAAGTTCAGGTGTCAGCTCCATAGACGTTAGACTAGATTTGGGATAGCGAGTCGGACAGGGGTAGCCACTAACTAAGGTTAGAGTGGTGGTGATTTTGGGGGTTGCTGTCCACGTTACCTCTTAGCTCTAGGTATTTTATGATTGCCCCCAATAACCTCCATCGCTTCCCCCATTTCCTCGAACTGATCTAATAACAGAAGTCTTGACTTCAGAACTATTGTGATCTGTTCGCCATCCGCCATCAACCAGCACAACACCGTCCAAAACGATCGTCATCTCTTTACCGACCTGTAACCTCACATTTTCAAGACAAGAGTCTACTTGAAAACCGCAATCATGCCTGGCGTTCGTAAGTCATCCGGTCCTGTCCTTAGTTTTTGGAACACGTGAAGTCTTGCGATGCAACCGAATATATCCTTCTCGTGCTTCCTGAAGCTGCGAATCCTGACAATAGCCCTCGGTCCATCATTTTCATGATGCACGCTCGCCTGACATCCTGGGTTGATGGCCACCTCCCCTTGGTGCATGACGTTATCATTTCGCGACTTTGACCCTGTACCGCGAAGCCATTAAGCGAGACGGTAAGCTAACCCATAATTTTTCATCGCAGCTCTTGGTGCTCTCGACAACCTTAAGGCTAAGCTCAAGGCTGCCTTCAAAAAGAAGTCCAAGAAGGGTGGAAAGACAGAGGCCGAGCCGACGAAGCCTGCTGGAGACAAGCCTGCGGAAACGACGACTGCCCCGGCGGCGGGAGCTGCTGCTGCGGCTCCTGCTGCTGCTGTAACCGAGCCCGCTAAACCCGAGGAGGCCCCTGCTGGTGAGTTGCCATAAACTTTATGCCTCCCAATCGTTTAGCATATCGCAGCCACTCGCTAACCCAGATGGCAGCGGCTCCTACCGATGCTCCGGCCACTAAGCCTGAGGAGACCAAGACTGAAGCTCGTAAGTCTTCGCTATATCTCTTAATCGTAGCATTGCTATCTCCAAAATATGAATTCGGAAGCGCATAACCTCTGAAGAAGTGATATGATTCCACTGCGCCTTGTATAGCTTGCAAGCATGGTCATCTCGAATCATTCGCTAATTGAAACCGTCTCTTAGCTGCTGCTCCCGAGCCTGCCGCCCCGGTTGCTGCCCCGGCCGCCACCGAAGCCACTCCTGCCGCTGCGACTGATGCTACCGCAACTCCGGCCCCTGCCGCCGAGGCCAAGGAGGAGCCAAAGCCCGCTGCCACTGCCTAAACCCTACGATCGCATGTCCTAAATCGTGCCTGGCTGCCTGATCATATGGATATTTCCGACGGTTGAAACTAGGGCGAGGAGGGAATGGCAAGGGATATATTGGCTGAAGTTGTGTGATTTTGGTGTCTGGCTTTTCTGAAGGATGAACGTGTCATTTTAGGGATAATGCGGTGGATAGCACGTTTTTAGTACCCTCTGGATGATATGGGCGATGATTTTTTCGCCGGAGATATCCATAATGTTTTGAGATTCGAGAGATACCCAAGGAGAAAAAATAAATTGCAGTCTTCTAGGCTGAGAAATTGTTTATTGCAGGATTACCTACATTTACCTAGGAAGTACCGCTATTGATCAATAGCTCTTAAAAATGCCCAGCTATGTGACGTCATCAAGCTTGCTATGGTGGCGCTTGTACTAGCTTGGCTAGCGTAATGTGGCACTTTGACTACCTATGCGGCTTACTGTTACCTACCTATTATCTAGCAGTGCCTACCAGTGAGTTCGATCTCTGTTTATTAGATACTTGGTTAAGCAGTATCATTCTAGAGACTACTACGGTCAAAGTTAGGGGCTCATGAATGTGTCTTATGTTGGCCTTGCATTTTCGGTTTCTATGCACGGGGTTCGAGCATGAACCCCTTATGAAGGCAGCATTGCATTGCATTGCATACATGCATGTAAGTGAATCTGGAGGGAAAAGGGTAATAAATTGATTAACATGGGGACATATCATTGTCTCACCTAGATTCATAGAATGATACAGCTTTATAGAATAAATGATATAGGATGAAAGCGCAGGCTTCTGTTATAGTGTCTATGTGGGTAGGCTATGATTTGTGTAAGGGACGAAGCCTTCTTCTGATCACTGTAAAAGGTTCGATTTACCTGGCTGCAATATAGTTAATGATGCTGTAGGGTGTGTATTGCTGCTGATACCTAGATAGTTAGTATACTTGGCTTCTCCCCTATCTGTATACTGCTGCCCGGTGAAATAAGGGAAAGGATAGGATCTGTGCTTTGCCTAGATAGTTTGTAAGACTAACTATTTGTTATTATAGGTCTTCTTGCTTAATACGAGCTTTAGTGAAGTCCTGTGCATGTGCTTAAGTTGCTTAGCTGTCAAACAATAGGGGTTTTATATCAGTTTTTTGAGGCTGAACTACGTTTATAGACGAGACACTGGTATGTCGTAAAAAGCCACATGGCAACTTTGTCCAATAGTAGCAGCTGACTATTCATATCATCCAAGCATGATCAGTTAGTTCACAACGGGGAAGAAATAGATTGTCCGAGGCACTCTTATGATAAGGGTTGAGCTAGGTACCTATGCTTTGTGGTGTACTTCTTTAGATAAACTTATAAATCTACAACAAATTAGTTTACATTTATCGTATAGGTCGAGTCGAACCTCTCTTGATATAATGAGCGGGAATCTCATGATGCAATGCTTGTTTCGTGGGATATGTGTGGTTTACCAGCACGTTTGACAGCTAATATGACACGAAGCTATAGTTACTGACTGACTTCGACGCCTAGCTGACCCCTAGCGAATATATATACCCAAGCACAAGTATTCATATCCTAAGAATACCACAGCCGTCTACCATTGTTTCATCCGCTTGGTCTGTCACTAGATTTTGCCCAAGGTGCGGCAACATTGCCTTGTAGCTGGGGAGGTCTTGGTATTGGATGACTGGAACCGAGTGGTCCCCGCGAATTTGACATACCTAGTCCACTTGGAGGAGGCATTGTTGTATTCTGAGCCCACGGGGCTGCCATCCCTGATAACCCTCCTCCCGCGGTAGGTATAGATGACGATGTTGTTGGTTGGTTAGTTAGGTGTATCGAATGTTGCGGGGTACTGGCATTGGGGTCTTGTTCCCAGGAGAAGAGGGAACCAAAATAGAAATGTTGCACTACCGGGAACTTGGAGAGAACTTCAGCATTGAACATCTTGATCATTCCCTATTATCTAGTTAGCGAATTGTTCTGGAAGTATATCCTAACCGTGCCATCTAACCTTGTTGACTTTGCCCCAGCCGTCCTTGATTCCTGAGATGTCAAACAATATCGGGCTATGCTCCCAGAATGGACCCTTTTTGACGTCGTTGATGAACCCAATGGCCGAGAAATACATGTTTCTTTTTCTTTCTTCGTCGACATATTCTGACTTGACCACTAAGCCAGGCTTGGGAGCACGAAAGAGGGAACCCTCCATAGGCATCGGCTCGTTATCTGTAATAGCACGGCTTAACTGTGCTGAACCATAGATATATGGTTGGAAGGAATGATCGTCTAGTCCCCACACGCCATGTGAGCCGGCAGGTTCTAGTGTGTACGTCAGAATGAGGCGGCGCACTACCCGAAGATACGGCTCAAACACCCCAAGGACAATGTTGCGTTCTATGTCACCATCGAGCTGCCCGTCTTTGAATGTGCCAAGTTTCCACAAGCATCCGAGGAAGGCTAAGAAGCTCAGCTCATGGCCAGTACCATAATCAAGCCTCTGTGCACTGCCGAACCCGCCAAGAAAATACGCCTTTAGTTCGTCTACGGCTGTGACATCAGCGCCGCCGCTTGCGGAGCCGAAGTTGAGAATGGATTCAGGTAAATATTCGCGAAGAAGCTCCGACGTTCTCCCCTCTAGTATCTGGTACCATTTGCGGAAGCTCACATTACCGAAGCGTCGAGGGCCCGGATCAGGAGGGGCTTCATCGATGTAGGATTCCACCTTGGACAACATTTCCTGGAGTTTGCGTACAGATTCGGCTGGTTTTGTTTCGTATTCTGAGCCTATCTGGAAAGTTTGAAACTTCTCCTTGCCATCCTCACCCTTTATTTTCCGTGGACACATGGCGCGGTTCAACTGCATGACAAACAAGCCGATATCCCTGTACGCTTTTGATGTTAGGAAGTGGGAGACATCTGGGCCTTCGTTTATCCTCTTGACTGGATTGATGAATTGGTGTGGCTTCGATGGATCTAGAACCTCTAGGACTGGGAATTGTTGTCTTGTTTGACTTTGCGATGAACCTTGGGTAGAGCCCATGTTGGCAAGTAGATCTTCAACGTAGGTTGAGAATGCGAGAGAAGGTGGTAAGGCAGGTTTTGGTGAATAAGCTTCACGAGCTCATGTATGTGAAGAAATGGCTGGTTCTGTAATGTTGTTATAATGGAAGATGCCTTTTTTATCTACACTCATGTAGTGGAAAGTGAGGTAGGTTTATACACGGAATATGTTATTAGTATGCATGTGGTAGATAGATGTCGTAATTATCCCACCTACCTAACCTATATCTAACCCCACTATCTATCTATAGGGACTATAACGATGAAGTAGCTGCCCAAGGCTGGTCAAGCTGCCTAAGCTGTGGGGAAGTAACTAAAGCTTACCCCCCTGCCCCCATACATATCTCTAGGAGGTAGGTAGTATTGTACATACAGCTCTAGTACATAACAAGAACTACATACCGGTATGTACCTTTAGCTCTTGCATTTATTATGGAAGCAACTTCCCTAGAGTTAAGGATCCCACTGATGGGCCGATCGCCTGAACAAATCCTTTTGTTTTGGCGAAGGCTTCTAGATTTCACTACTCTCTAGTTACCTCTTACTACCACTTATGACAATACAACGTCTCAAGTTTTTGCCATCTTTCCCTTCAGTAACTACTATTAGGTAGTTCCGGTTACGAGTCTTGAAAAGCTGGGGCTACCTTTCTCCCTTATGAAACTTTCCCCAATCAACGTTAAACCTGCAAAATGCAATCATGGTGTACACTCGAAGTTCGGCTTCTCGAAACACCGCTCCGACCCGAGGCAAGCCGCCTATCGAAAATTACGAAGTAGAACCCGAAAGCTCAGACGAAGACGATGAGGGTATTCCAAGTCAACGGGCCGTATCCACTCCCCGGCGTAAGGGTGCTGTCACCCTGTGCCTCCCTAAGAGATCTCGCGATGACGATTCCCCGTCCTCAGGCAAATCAAAGCGACGAATGCCCAGTTCCCAGATACCTAGTTTGGGGGGAGACCGGCCCCGATTGGGCTCTAATTCCTCCCAGACTGCGCCTCGAGCTGTTATTAAGAAGGATATTGGGAAGGAAGCCAGCAATGAAAGCCCCAGTCCAGACGCCGAAAACGAGGTGTCAGACGAGTTGGTGAAATGTGTTAGCTCTATTCTACACCCCCGGGACTTGCCTGTGCAGCAACAGACGTTGGAAGAGTCGCCTAGCGACCAATTGCTACAGGAAGAGCTATTACTAGCGACGGATCAGAGCAAATTTGAACATGGAGTTGAATCTGGACCGGAAGAACACTCGGATAGACTTAGTAAAACTGAAACGTCTCATTCCGATGTAGACGATCTCGATGTGAAAGACAATGCTTCAGCTCCCGATGACGAACCAATTGCTGCTAGCGAAGACCTTAGCATGGTGCCAGGCATTACCGTTGATCTTAACGACACGGCACGACTTTCACCTGCTCCACATGAACCTTCGAGTGACCAGCAAGATCCCTATGAAATTCCCATCTCCCCACCACCAATTATACATCTGGATGAAGAGGATGCTTTGTTTGTAGAGGCTCCCGAGTCAGTGGACGAGCCAATGCCTGAACGTGAAGTTCAGGAGACCCCATCCACCCCACCCTTTCAGGTTTTGCGCCTTCCCCCGGGCAAAGTTCCATCGCAGACCCATACACCTCTTAAACATGGAGACACCGAGGCACGAGATACGATATACCCGGTTGAAAAAGCTCCTCGCGGGGAAGCAAATCTTGGAGTTGAGCCTGAGAAAAGACCTGATGGTATACACAGAACTGCGTTAGCCGCGGAAGAAAACATAGCTAGACGTCGTAACATTCCAGACAAATCTAGGAGCTCAGCGGAAGATACTGACGCCAACGAATATCTGGCAATAAGCGATAGCGATGCAGACAAGTCTGGGGGCTCGGCTGAAGATCCGGAGCACGACGAATACCTAAATATAAGCGACAGCGAGACAGAAAAACCTATGGGTTCAGCGGAAACCCCGGACGACAACGAGTATATAGGAATAAACGACAGCAAGATTGATAACGATCATCATCGCGACAACATCAAGTCTCCCTCTATTGATGGTGTCGATAGTGACGTCGGTAACGAGCCTGATATTGACTTATCTGTCGAGGAAAGTTTCTCTAGAGACATCATGCTTTTTAAAAATCGTCGTATACCAGAGGAGGAAGTGCTTTCTGAGGTATTTGATGGCCCACCCGAGGATGACCTCATCGCCATTCATATACAGCCCGATGTATTCAAGAAAGCAATGAATATCATGGAACTTAATCCCTGGTGTGATTCACGGCGAGGTGGGCCAATTCAAACATTGGATGCAGCAATGGCAAAGACCCAACCGGGCCGATATATCATGCCGTTCCTAGCAAAGCTCAGGAGACTGTACTTAGCAACCCCAAGAGCCCCGCTACTAAGAGAGCAAAATATGTTTCTGTCTGAACATAGCGACATGATTACTTACTATTTTTCTAAGATTGATACTCTAGTCACCCATATTTGCACCGAACGACTCAAGAGGCCTGAACAAAACCAGTCTGCTACTGACCAAAATGGGGTGAAACGTAGTAAAATGGCAGACGAGATTATGTCTCTCATCATTCCTACGATTTTACGAGCCATAGAATCGGCATGGAAGCTCGGGGGCGACCAGGAAAACAACGCACAGCTCACAACTTCCACAGTTGAGTTTCTTAGGAGAGGAATTGGTTGGATAAATCGGCTGTACTACCGAGCATCAGAGGAACTATCAAAGAAAGACAAGTCTTCGGCCTGGGACCGTATGATGAAAAACCGAGGAGCCAAGCTACAGAACAGAGGCAGGTTCGCCGCACTCCTGGATCGAATGGTTGATCGATTAAATCGCGCTCCTGATATGCTGCTGGCAAAAGAGAATGAGGAGATGGAGAAGCAGCGAAAGCTAATAAGGCAGAGGGAAATAGCGATGCGGTGGGAGGAAGACAGACGGGAAAGACAGCGAAGAATTAAGGAGCAGAATCGCAGAGCATTCCTGTCTATTGAGGGCAAAAGCATGCATTCGACAGTCTTACCATCGCCTTCGAGAAAGGCGACATCAACGATTCACCAGCTTCCTCTATCCAAGCAGAAGTGGTCACAGGAAGAGAAAGAATTTCTTTTCAGACAGTTGAGCCAATCGTATCCCAACCTGCCTGATCTAACCGGCCATATCCGTCAGGAACTTAACAGAGATCTTGACGATATCAGGGGCATGTCAAGGGTCATTCTAGGAGCGATTTTGAAGGAGGCGTATGATGAGGTGGGTGTTGAAACGAGCTCTACAAACATTGAGGCCGAGATCGAGAATATCTTCGCGTCTTCCGGGCATAACTACAACAACTAAATTCGGGTTTGCTTAGGTGTATTGATGGATGGTTGCGGTTCTTTTATTGCTTAGCGAGCACTGAGATACCCCATTGCTTTTTTTATTTTATTTTACAGAACCCCGCCTTAGATCGTGGTTCTCTAGTTAGAAGTTAGATTGAACTTCCAATAGCACATAAAAATACTTAATACCTGGCTTAGGTTTATGATTTTCGGCCGTTATATTCAATATCTCACGCTTAGGCTTTCCCCCTCTTAATTACCCATCTATTACACTTGAGATGGTGTTACTTACCTACAGATTCGGCCCCTGACATCAGGTCGACGAGTGACCCCGACGCCATTCTCACGGCATCTGAGGATGAGGCACGAAGGGTCGTCAAATACACCACATTTGGTAAGTTTGGTGATAATAATGACTGCATTTTTGGCCAACTGAAAAAGAAGTAAACTGAAACTAGCTTGGACGGGTTCACCTTTGTGTGGAAGCGCATCCCGGACAAGAACAACTATCCAGAAGTACCTTGCTAAGATAGTACTTACCGTGGTCCTAACAACAGCTTTCCCCAGGAAGCTGGCTACATCAAGCGCCCCTCCCTTTGTATAGACGAAGAAGGCGCCGAAGACCATGAGATGGCCCGCAAGCTTTAGAGGCCATGATTATGAAGCGAATTGCCGAGTGTCTTCATGAAAGCACCGCGTCGTACTGCAGCTATCACCTCTCTAACGGACGACTGAAAGGCATTGTAAGCGATATAAGAATACTCTTAAGCTTCGTCCTCAGTTTGGGGGTTGAACAGGGGCGCGTTCACACATAACAACCTAAACCCACATTTGTAACACCATGATCCAAGGAAACATTGATCAACTTTGATTCATGCCAGCAATCCGGTGAAAGACATATATCCTATCTCCTTAAAAAGCTATGAAACTACAATGCTTCACCTTATTGTTTTCTTTCAAGTCAGTTTACTCCGAGATTTAACTACATACCTAGCTTCAGATTTACATAAGCGAAAAGTAAAACGATAATTACACTAACTATACCCAATTCATCGAAAACGGGGTTAACGTAATTATAATTTATAACAATTTACCTAATGTACCTAGGTAGGTAGTGCAAGTAGATGATTACACCAGCAAGTGGCCAGTCGCGACGCGTAACGGGCTTCTGATATGCGCGTGTTCTTTCAGTCAACTGGTCTGCTAGTTTGGGGGTTTTTAGACATAGATAACGACGGTTGGATAAGCTGATATATACTTAACTAACGTTAGATAGATAGATGTAGTATCCTTAACTATAATGAGCTATAATATAATTAGATGACTGCACCTGTATGGATGAAGTTCGGATTACCCCTCACAATCAACAGGTTTTAGAAGACGAATGATAAAACCGATCTACTCAAGCACTATCATATCTGACACCGGCGCTGAGGCGACAGCGCATGATCGTCTGAACCGTGGCTGGTCAATGGCTCAAGCCAAACGGGGCCTAGGCTTGCTATGTAGGCGAATAGAAAAGCGTCACTTACATGAGGCAAGAACCCGAGATGTTGCTCTTCCGTTTGGTGATTTAGAGACGCGCCAAGAACCATTGACGTTGTGCAAATAGAGGGAGGCTTGGAAGGGATCCTTGACCAAATCCAATAGTTTTTTTCATGGTCCCTGTTGTTATCCATTTTAGTTACTACGTGCGCTCGGGCCTCAATTGAGATAATTTGCCTTTGCTTGACTTGTCATGTAATAATAACTAACTGGAAAGTTGAATCTGACAGCTTTCATACCCAACTCTATCGTGTATACGTTTAAACTGAGAACAGTTGGTATATACATACATTCGACAAGTTTCACTCCTTAAGCACTTACCTATCTATAATTGGTCTCACTGCAAGGCGACCGATCAAGCTCTACACTGCGTGAACTACATAGGCAGGGATTATTTTCATTAGTGCGTTACATTTTTAGGCCTTATGGAAGCTGTTAATTGATTGGCTGATCCAAGCCAAAGTGGCCTGCCGGTCAACTGAGTGCCCTAAGCTTACTGGCCTAATGCCCTAAACCTTTAGTGGTTGAATGCCCTACGCTATAGGGCTTTAGGGCCCAAACGCCCTGAAGCACACAGCGTGGGGCATTTCACACGCTAATGAAAATAATCCCTGCCTATGTACGAATAAGGTACCTTGCAGGGCGCTTAACTACCTACATACATGTACCTAGTAGCTCTAGGTGGTCGCATTTCGATATTACCTGATTGCATACATACAGAGGAGCACCTAAGCTGCTAAGTTAGTACCACCTAAGTTAGTACAGTTGCCTACTTTATACTTATAAAGGTAAGTGGGAAATAAAATAGGGGAGATCGTCGCGAGATAATAAGAATACAAAGCAACTCAGCGTCCGTCGCCAATTGCAATTCTCAACTCCCCCTCTCCCGACGTGTCAAGCAGTTCAATTGAAATCATCCGTGGACTTTCGGCAATCGACCTGGTCATCTCCACCCCTATAATAAGCTATTGCGATTTTGGTAGGCATGAGAACGAATCTAAAAAAGGTTACTCTCTTATACGCTAACTTCAAAGCTTTTTAGTAGGAAGAAAAAGGAAGAGAAAAGAAACATGTCTGACGCCGAAGGTTTCGAGGTTGTCCAGAAGGAAGAGTCCATTCTTTCGGGCGACGAGACCGCAGGCACTGCCGTCACCGAATCCCCGAAGTCTACTACCACCACCAAGTCTTCTACTGCCAGATCCGCGACCAATGGCGCCAAACCCGAGGGCGCCGCAGCTACGAAGCGTCCAGGCAGTACCAGTACCTCATCAACTGTGCGCCGACCGGGTACAACTTCGACTACTGCCTCCAAGACTCCCACCACTAGCACTGCTACTCGTACTGCAGGCTCTTTAAGCAAGCCTCCGACTCGTCCTCCTGCCGGAACTACCGTTAGAAGGCCCGCTGCCACCAGCTCGACGGCCACTCATAGATCTCAACCATCTATTTCGGAAGATGACAAAAAGAAGTCGACTCTAGCTTCTGCCGCCCGCCGAACCTCTACCGTTCACAGTGGCTTGGCTTCTTCGCCGTCAAAGACTGCCACTACAAGACCGTCCCCGTCAGCTATCGGTGCTACGAGAAAGACCGCGACCCCTTCCACGACGACCTCGCCGAGAACGAGCACAGCGAGCAAGCCGCTTTCCTCTACCTCAACAAGCACTCGGCCTGGTGCGGCTAGCTCCGTCGCCTCCGATGCGAGAAGACGGGTGTCGGGTGTTTCGCAATCATCTGCAGCCCCGGGTAGTACCGCCACAAGACATATCACTCGTCCTTCTACGTCTTCTGCCTCCGCAGCTTCTGCGAAGGAGGTTGAAGATCTAAAATCAAAGCTAGCCGAGAAAGAGTCGGAAGTTGAAGAGCTCAAGGCTAACGTTTCTGCCTCAGAGGAGAAGGTCCTTGAGCTAGAGCAGAAGATCAAGATTGAGGCCAACGGTATCCAAGGCGCCGAGGATGCCGTGCAAAAGGGTCGCGAAGAGTTGTTGGACTCAATCAATGCTACCCATGCGACCGAAAAGGAGGGGCTTCTTACACAAGTCGCTGAAGCTCTACAGAAGCTCAAGGCTGCTGAGGAGGAACTGGCAAATCACAAGACGAACCTCGTCGACCTCGCTGGCGTGAAAGACGTGAAAGACTCCGAGATCAGTGAATTGCAAAGCAAGCTTGATTCGCTCCAGTTAGAGAAGGACACTGGCTCGAAGGACACTGAGGCGGCAATCGCCAAAGCTGCCGAAGAACATGCTATAAAGCTCGAAGAGCTCCAAAAGTCACTCGATGAGCAGCACCAAAGCACCGTTGAAGCTTTGAAGACCGCGCATACTGCTGAGCTCGACCAGAGCAAGGCAGCTTCGGTTGAGCATGAACATGCGCTCGAAGAGTTGAAGAATGCCAACGAGGCATTGCAGAAGAAGGTTGAAGAGATGGTCAGCTCAACCGAGAGCGAGGGGTTTACTAACGCCTCTAAGCTCTCTGCCCTTGAAGCCGAGCTTGCGGAGCTCAAAGCTTCTGCTGAGCAGGACAAGGCTGCCCTAGCGACTTCACAAGAAGAACTGCAAGAGGCCAAGACGAAACTGGCTGAATCCCTAGCATTGGTTGAATCTACCAAAGAAGAACTTGCTAAGTTCAAATCGGACTTCGACGCAATCCAAGAGCAGCTTAGTATGGCTAAGGCGGATGCTTCATCCAGTGTAGATTTGTCAGGACAGATCACAACTTTGAAAGAAGAACATGAAAAGCTAAAACAGGAACATGAGCATACAATGGACACCCATGAAAAACAGCTTCAGCAGATTTCGAAGGACTACGAGGATGAGATTGAGAGTCTGAAAGGCGATGCCTTCTTCAAGCGCAAATTCCATGTTCTAGAGGAACAGCACAACGAGCTACAGGCCAAATTTGATGAATTAACTGGGACGAACACCAAGGCTAATGAGAGCCATGCAGAAGAGCTGCAGGCAGCCAAGGCGGAACATGCTCTTGCAGTTGAAGCCCTCACGACCAAGGAGGAAGAACACCAGAAGGCTCTGGAAGCCCTGCAGGCCAACTATGCTATGGAACTTGAGGGTGCTAAGACTACTGCATCTACCGACAAGGAGGCGCATGTGGCTGAACTGGATGCCCTAAAAGAAAGCCATGCGAAGCAGATCGAGATCTCCAAGACAGAGAGTGAGGCTCAGCTGGCGAAGGAGTTAGAAGCACTCCAGGCTGCCCATGCCGGGGTACTCGGTAGCAC
Organism: Eutypa lata; assembly: GCA_022661535.1. Taxonomy (NCBI): domain Eukaryota; kingdom Fungi; phylum Ascomycota; class Sordariomycetes; order Xylariales; family Diatrypaceae; genus Eutypa; species Eutypa lata. Next base: position 136,258 of record JAKULF010000001.1, read on the forward strand.
CAAGGAGGAAACAGACGCTCTTATTGCCGAGTTGAAGGCCAAACACGCCGAGGAATTATCTGCTAGGGAGGCTGGCGACAGTGCTCATTCAGATGAGCTCGCAGCGCTGAGGGCTGCTCTCTCAGAGGCCCAATCTGAGCTCGAGAAGGCAAAGTCTAGCCTCGCTGAAGAACTATCTGCCAAAGAAGTTCACGATAGCGCCCACGCCACGGAATTGGCAACGCTCAAGTCTACAGTTGAGGCAGCCCAAGAGGAACTTGAGAAAGTTAAGGTGAGCCATGCCGAGGAGCTATCTGTCAAGGAGACGGATAGCAGTGCCCATGCTACAGAACTAGCTACGCTCAAGGCTTCATTCAAAGAAGCCCAGGCCGAACTTGAAAAGGCAAAGGCTACCCACGCAGCTGCTCTTGAATCCCTCAAGAAGGAGATCGAGGATGCCCACTCTGATGAAGTCGAAAAGCTTATTACCATGCAATCAGAAGCACTGGAGGCTGCAAGGAAGGATGCGTCAGGCTCTCTCAAGGGCGAGCTCGACGCCCTCGAGATCAAGCATTCGCAGGCTCTCGAGGAATTGGCTAAGGATCATGAGAGCAAGCTGGCAGTGGCAAGCACGGATTTGGCCGAGCAACAAACTCTTGCTTCGGAACATGAAGCTGCCTTCAAAGCCGCCAGCGAAGCTCTAGCTAAAGCAAAGGAACAAACCCAAAACCTAGAAGACGAGCTTGCCGAGGCTAAATCGAAGGCGGCCGAACTAGCTAAAGTCCAGGAAGATGCCCACGAGTTACACCAACAGTTAGCAGAGGCCAAGATGGCAAATGCTGAGCTGATGGCTGAAATTGACGCTGTAAAGAACCAGAAGCCAGATACCTCCGCCGCGGATGCACTTAAGGTCGAATTAGAGGAGCTCAGAAAGGCGCACGTCGAGGAGCTTGCTAACTTGACAGAAGCGTCAGAGAAATCAGTCAACGACCTTGAAGCGCTGAAGAACGAGCTTGCGGCAGCTAAGGAAACGTCAACAAAGTCGGCCGGTGACCTCGAAGGCCTGCAGAAGGATATTGACGCAAAGGTAGCAGATCTCAGTGCCATTCAGAAGCAACTAGAGACTGCTAAGGAGGAAGCCCTGCTTGCACAGAAGGAGCTTGAAGCCCATCAGAACGAGACGGAGGCGAAATTCAAGAATTCAGAGGCCGACTACAAGGACATGCATGAGACGCTCACTGCTATGGTAGAGGAGGAACAGAAGAAGCGAGCGACGGCTGAGAAGGAAGCCCTAGATGTGAAGTCAAGATTCGCTGAGATGGAGGCCATGTTGAAGGTCAAAGACGCCGAGATCGCTGAAGCCAAAGTGAGTGGCTCTGCTTCCTAAGTAGCTTACACTTAGCTATTGAATTCTAGTTACTATTTCTTGTGTGGAAAGAGAAATCTGACCTCCGTCACAGACAGGCGCAGCTACTCCGACGACGAAGAAGGGCCTAGCGGCAAGCAGGTTCGCCGATGACAACGATGGTGAAGCCAATGGCGATGAAGCTGCCGCCGGGTCAGAGTCTCCCGCAGCCGGAGGTGAGGAGCCTGATCACTCGTCGGCAGCAATGAGCGCGGTGCGCAACCCCGTGATGTAGAGACAATCACTACTCTTCATCATCATTTGCTAGTCGTGAAAACCAAAGCACCCACTCACGTCCTAAACCCTGCACCTCCACTTCCCTCATGATCCCCTTTTTTCATTTGTAGGGGCTTATTGAACTAACTTGTTTCGTGTATATAGCTGGCACAGGTTAATCTCACCCTGAAGGGCCTTAAGGCTATTGATGACGATATGAAGGATCGAAACCGACAGTATGTGAATTTTCTTCTCTGCAAAATTATTATCCGGTCTACACATATGACTGAGTGATGCTAACACCAATTGCAGGATGCTGAAGTCCATGACCGACGTGACGCAGAACGCAACGCAGACCGAGACATAAGCCTTGTAGGCTGGACTCTTGTTACGATATCCCGCCATGAAGGACCTCTGTTTCATCTGTCTGGTGATGTCTCTCTTCATTTGCCTTGACTTTCCGAGGCAATCTTCACACTTTACACTTATTTACCCAAAGCAGCGGTTTTGCTGCAATCATGATGACGGCCGCAGCAGTTTATGTTCTCACTACTTGAAATACCCCTTTACCTATCTATTTAATCATATTTTACTTCTTGTTACCTTCCTACTTTGCGCGCCTTGTGAGAAGGAGGCATACTGTCGTTTCTGTCCTGAGATACCACCTCTTTCTAAATTTGGAGAGCGCGGGTGAGATAGAATGCAGCGGTGGATGTATGTATGTACGTAATGTAATATTCGACTTCGACACTCACGTACATACACGCATGTATGAAGGAATTAGCGGCGGCAGTAGGTAGTGGTCGAGTTAAGGCCCGGGAATGCCGATGTTGCTCTCATTTGAGTCTTATAGTGTGTGGGAGGCCCTTATTCGCCTGGTCTACATAGCTTGTGTTTCGGAATAATGAACGATACCCTTTCTCTCGTTACTTAAAGTAAATTGTTCAACTGTATATTCGCATAATGCTTGGTGACAGGTCATTGGTGAGTAAACTCGCTCAAATCAGTCACGCATATTTGATAAAGGTATACTGAAGCCTCTTCTCATGATGCTATCACGGCTGCTGCTACTCGCGTTATGATGATATCTATAAACCCTTGCCGATGCCTTGCAAATTAACCTCCAAATAAGAAAATAACCCGAACATTATAGATCAATTGCATGTCTGCTACTCCCAGGTACTCTAGCGAAACACGTCATTAGACACTTTCTTCCTAAACTAGCCAACCACTACGACTCAGTCGCCGTTGCCGCCGCCTTCTCATTCTCTAAAGCAGCGTCGGGTTTGACGAGATCGCGTAGCTCGAAAACGGTCTGGAAGTTCTGCTGCTTGACGAACCAGGCGTTGACGAGCTTCCATTCCTGGCTCGGGTCCTTGAACCGGATCTGTTTTTTTGTCTTTCCGTTAGCTGAGGGGAAGAGAGTATGCTTGGTAGGTGTTATAGTGGGTAGGGAGGTAAGCAGGGGTTGTGGTTTGATAGGGAACGGAGGGAGGCGATCAAGAGAAGTGAGATGTTGGATATGTAGACTTAGATTAAGGGATAAAAGAGAGAAAGGAAAGTGAAAGAAAAGGCTCACCTCGAACCGCCGCAATAGACTAGGCACGACTTTGTAGATCTCCAACAGGCTAATGTTTTTGCCGATGCAGGTGCGGCTGCCCATCCCGAACTGGAGCATCATGCCGTTCATCTCGCGGATGCGCCTCTCCCTCTCAGCCTTTTCCATATCGGTCAGCGACGGCGTAGCGCCACCCTCATCTTCTTCTTCCTCTACGAGCCACCGCTCGGGCCGGTAGACGTCGACGTCGTCGCCCCAGATCTCCGGGCGGCGATGGATGATCCAAGCGGAGCAGCCGACGATGGCGCCGCCCTTGACGTGGCACCCGGCGATCTCGACCCCGGGCTCGGGAACGATGCGCTCCAGCGGCAGCCCCGCCGCCGGGTGCATGCGGAAGGCCTCCTTGACGCAGGCGTCGAGGTACGGGAGGCGCTGGCTCTCGGCCCAGGTGACGAGCCCCGTGTCGTGGTCGGAGAAGGCGCCCGCGCGGGAGGCGGCGTCGATCTCGGCGCGCAGCCGCGCCAGCTTCGCAGGGTTCTTGAGCAGGTAGTAGAACACGGCGGCCAGTGAGATGGCCGTGGTCTCGGACCCCGCGAACGCCATCGACACCGCCATGGTCATGACGAGCGTGTCGGTCATGAACTCCGGGCGCGCGTCGCGCGCCGCCAGGAACTTGGACAGCAGGTCCCGCGACTTGCCGTCGCCCCCCGGGGAGGAGGCGTCGACCACGGGCAGCAGCGGCTTCTTCGGGTCCCCGCTTAGGTTCGGCCCCAGCCGCTCCGCCATGCGGTCCCGCGCGAACCGGGCCACCGGCATCGTGGCGTCGAGGAACCCCCACTGCGATAGCTTGAGGTATAGGGGGTTCTTGAGGAAGAGACGATCTAACCAGGGGATCTGTCCGATCTATGGGGATTCCATGTCAGTTTTCCTATGTATTTATGTATGTATATTTCCCACCTAGTCTCGGAAGGGAAACTCGAGGTTCGCTTCCGAGCAGAGGGTGGAGGTAAAGTGTTGACCAGAAGCAGTGGGATCTATCTTACCGGTGCAACGTAGAGGAATAAGTTGCCAAGGTAGTTGACGATGCCGTCGATGTCCTCATTCTTTTCGACAAACCCGTGACGTTTCGAGTACGTGATTTCACCGATCACATCGAAGGCATAGAATTGTAGCCACTGTGTGAAATTGCACCCCTCCGGATTATCGACGAAAAGCTTCTCGGTCTGTTTGAGGAACAGCTTCGTGGTATTGTCGACGAAAGGCTCGTACTGCACCAGGGCAGACATGGCGAAGGCGGAGTTAACGGATCGCCGGAACTGCGCGTGGAAGTCGTTGTCTGTCGTGCTGAAGAGGGAAGCCAGGTTACGTCCATTCATAGTCGACTGCTGGACAACGTAGAAGTCGGACTGAGTTTTGCTAGTTAGCTTTTGGTATACGTCGAACTCTATGCAACTAGAAGGGTCTCACTTTAAGGAAACCTTTGTTGAGTCCGTAGATGGTTTTCAAAGCCTTCGGGTCCGCGAATGACAGCGCATTCGGCCCCAGACGGACAACATCGCCATATTTGGCATGCAGCCTCTGGTGAGTAATATCAGGGCGTTGACCATATACATCCCAAATCCTCCATAGGTCTGTTAAAGACGCTAGAAATGGCCCAGGGTACTTGTTCAAGCCATTGTGATATCGATTCCTTACCAGCCGCCCAACAACAACCGCGATGAGGATTGGGAACCAGTACTGAGCCAAAAGTCCCAACAACACAGAACCTCCAGGTTCCCCCATTGTTCCCCTAGTATCTTCTTCCGGTCAACCTGTCTTTAGCTAAGGCGTCCGTCCAACGCTTTTCTACCATATATGTATGCTTTAGGAATCCGGTCTAGCAGATTTGGGTTCCCAAGACCTAACACGACCATGAATGAATAGCTAGAGACGAAGGTTAGAAGAGTTGCGACTGAAAAAGGAAGCTTGAAAACAATTTTCTATGCTTCTCAAAGTCTTGGCTATCCGTCAAGGTCAGACATGCGGCTGATTTCCAAAGTAACCCAGGAGCTGCAAACACGTCGACCCGGGCCGATCTAGTCAAGCAAAGTCTAGGCTGCTTTATATTAAGGTTGATTTGGTGTAGGTCCAGCCACGAAGGCTATTCTCTCTCAAATGCCTATACACACCGTAAGTACTAAGCTTCATGCACGTGGTGCGCCGGTTTATATGTAGGGAACCCATCCTTTTCAAGATAGGATGCCGGCAAATTCATAACGCCTTGATCATCACACTACTGGGATAGTTTGGGGGCCTTAGGCAACCCAATTCATGATACATCTCAGCTTTGTCTTGGTTTGCGACGCCCATAATCTCGACTCGTGGCGTCGGAATCCGGTCGGAATCTGGGGAACCCCATCAGAGACGCGCGAACTAGACTAATGCTCGGCGGCGCCATTGATACAGTAATGAGGGGGTGGGGTCAACTAGGCACTTGGGAAGAGTTGATTTCAAACTCGTAGACACCAAACGAAGACACGATGATGACGATGTACCTACTCAGACATGAGCAAGATGGGGCTTCAACATGGTCGGCAGATGTGTGGCCCAATAATGTTGCGGCGATTTCGGACCAGGGATCACGGCAGCCTTTCCCGGGATCAACCAGAAACGTAAGGATTATATATTGTCCCCAAACATGGCCTCAAGTTCCGAGGCTCCAAAGCTGTCTAGGCAGTGGATTCCAGTAGCCAGTTTAACTTAGTTATCTTCTATGTATTGATCAGCGAGTCGACGTTGTTTGCAACCGAGGCCCCATACAAGCGGGTAGCGCTCCAGTACTAAACGCGGATCCTGTCAACCGATAAGGCCAGTTGTATGTACGAATAACTATAGGGACTACCTCTGGAAGAGTATAAGCTGGAAAGATAAATTCAACAGATAGGTACACGTATGTCGCAGAAGAGAAAAGTGCCGAGTTCAAGTAACAATGCACTAGAGGCTAGGATGCTGCGCCTCCAAGCGATGCGCGCGCTAAGAAATCGGCAGTGAAGTCGTGGGAGCAAGTTTATTATTAGGTACCTACTGAGATCTCGGCAGATGGTCAAAGATCCAGTTAACAACCAACCACCAGCATACAGAAAAAGCGCGGGTCGTAAAACACCGAGGTCAGAGGATACTTCGGTTGTAATTATGATGATGCTTGCGTAGTGCCTGGAGTTAAGAGAAAAGGAGTTCTCCCTAAGCCCACAACCCGAGGACAAGTATCCGGGTCCGTGCACGGCACGCGCGGGGGGTGTCTTAACGATACATACATACATACATACAATCTCAGCTCTCCAACTACATACTATTACCGCATTAACATCTACATGGTTTAAACTATACATAACTATGTACGTACGTATGAGGAAAAGGGGCTTCCTCATTGAAGGCATCCATGTTTTAAACCTAAGATGACGTTTCGTTGATGAACAAATATTTCACATGCTGTATTCCAGTCAGGCTCTCCCAATAACTCCGAGAGGGTGGTGCCATAACATGAATCGTGCATTACCCCTGAGTAGGCATTGATGAGAATTCCACCTCTAGGCGAGAATACCGTCCAGGCGTACTGTTCTATGCCAAAATGATACTCCTTTTGAATAACATTTATGCGGTACCATAAGAAAGTGTTATACTTAGCTTTAACTAGTCATGAATGGGCATTGTAAGATGATTTGGTAAGAACCATAGGCGAGACTCTCTCAGGACTAACACTACATTCATATCCGTATGTATACTACGAGACAGCTTCATAGAACATAGAAATATAAGAAGTAAACACCGGAAAATAAGATTTCCATGGTTCAATGTAGAGTATCTATTCCATTAGTAATAACCTTAAGTACTATTTCTCTTATGGGGTGCTTATTTACCAATGAAGATAGAATAGCATAGTACAAGACTCTTATTTGGGTTTAGAAATGAACCAATACCTCAGTAATCTCATAGGTTTCATATTTCGTTCTATCACGCACACCATGAATAGCTCATATTCTACCTAATGACCAAATAGTAATAATTTACCTTAATGTATCACTATTCACGTTTATAGGTTAGAAAAGTTATCGTTCAATAAGAATCTATAACCTTTTCGGTCAACAGGCGATTCCCCTCTGATGCATTACAAGTTAGATATGTAGCTCCGCCTACGAACTAAAGGGGAGCTTATTATGGATTATAATTCTATTCTATTATAAAATCCTCACCCGATTCGAGTACCCGTTTGCTAAGTACTGACTACCATCCTTCACTGTGTTCCTATAGATATTGAGGATTCAAAACATATATTATTGATCAATAGTACATATCCTTACCATTAGAGAACTTAACGTTACTGGGACTGTATTCAAATATCCTGCCCTGTCATTCAGTATTTCATGTCATTACCATAAATTATAACCCTTTAGAATTTTGAATGGATTAAAATTCTATATGGAGTAAGCACAACTTTGTTATTAGTACCATAAGGGCTTTTTTCACCCATAGCATATTTCCCCTTTCTGTCATACTCTAATATAATTACGAGACAAGACTCGAACTACAGTTTCAAGAGGTATCCAGCATATGACAGTTCAACCCCGTACTATCGAAAGGCTTTATCAAATTGTATTTATATTAACCGCACATTATTGTGCTCAAGAGTTCTGTCCTTTGAAGTGCTGCTGTCTTACGTGACAGTATTTGTAAGGTAAATTCATCATATTTGTTTTTCGTCTCTCACTACCCATAGTAATGTATCCTAGAACATCCAATTCGTAATATTATCTAGTAGCTTGCTGACATGAGAGCCGTACGCCGAAAATTTGATAGGATGAAAACAGGTCCGGTACTTCTCAGCTATCTTGGAATCTATCCATTTATTTAGACACATGTTGGAAACAATCTTCTACGCCCTGATTTTCTAGATGAGAAACCCCTGGTTTTATGCCAGGAATTCCCTTGTTAAATTCGATAATGAGGTTAGTTTCTAGCGCTTGGACGACATTTTATAGTATGTATATGCTACGCTAGATCTTATAAAAAGATGTAGCTATAGCCCCCTTATGTTGACGTAAGCAAACACCACCGCTTAACTCGGGGAACGTTTATGGCTTCTATTCATGAATACAGGTGAGAGTTACCCCGTTGTGAGCTTTTACAATATGAAACTTATCTACTCATTCTCTCATTTTCGACCCCAATTCCCGTTGAAATACTAACCCCTGATTATTAGAAATATCTTCCAGTTCCCATGAGAGGATCTCTTTGAGACCAAGTGCTTTTGGTTCGGTGATTCCGGAATGGTGGGATGGATATATCAATGCAGGATAGATACTAACACAAAGGGGATACGATGAGACTATAACACAGCTCCACGTTTACTACCACCCCAATGTTGCAATCTAAACCTGAAGCTTCTAGCATATACTATATCCTTGATTGACGAGATAGAGATCATGGAAATACATACCCGCCAAGAGCTATAATTGGAAGGTGTTTCCCCTCACATGGAGGAGATACGATAGAAAGACTGCAGCTGCACTGTCAGCTGTTACAAATACTCCTTGGAAAGAACAATTACGTGTTTGCTATTGTTGCCAACCATGCAAACGCTCCAATTATCAAGGAGCATAGTCTTCTTGACGAGATAGTTACGTATGCTTGCATGTATTATAACCGAGACGTGAGGGGCTGGCACCTGCAGCAATCTTCCCAGGGTGGAACTGTATATAGTTCAAGGGACTTCAGTAGTTGTTTTGTGATAACCATCATATCGTGTATTATCTTTTACTTTAGAGAGAAAGAGCTCTCTTGCATCTTTCTCTGGTAATATCGGGATCGCTTCACCTGTCGTAAGCTGATCTTCAGTCAAGTTAAGCTAGACAACCCGAAGAGTATATTCGAAACAGATTCTCCTCAAATGGACCTATCCCTAAGAGCTTTTGAGTATATCTGCCGGCCTTGGCGAGGTGTTGGATAGATAGCGCTTCTTGGGAAAACATGCGCGTGACGAAGACACGCATTTCTTAGCATTGGCATTTCGATAGGTTTAGTGGATTGATTGGACTATAAAGATGCAATAAAGTATGAATGGAGTCTTGGATATGGAGAGGAGTTTGCTGTATGGTTATCGGCTGAACTTAAAGATGAGGAGGGTGTGCTCCATTGGGCAATTCAGTCCTGCCAAGAAGTGATGTGATTGTTCCATCTTGACGGTCGAGCAGGAGAATATGGAAATATATGGGTCTCGAATACTACTATACAAATGAATGCAGTGTGGGGGAGGGGGCACCTTTATCAAGGTTCTTGACCATCATGGAGGATAGCGTTCCGGTGACTACAAGCAATAGTTATGGAACAGTCTCTATAAATAGAGGCTCGCACCTGGAGAATAGGCTGGGAGTTGAAAGGGTCCTCGATGACAACGCCGTTCGCAATTCGTAAAGACAGACCTCGGCCAGCTAAAATTAATCTACGGTAAACGCGCAATCATTGAAGACAGCATCATGGCTCCCACGACTGAGATCCCCCAGACTGTCCAATGGAACGGAAAGAAGGTTCCGGTCTACCCTATGGAGGTGGTCGACTTCAGTCGGCTGCTCTCCCAGGAGCCAGCTGAACTCGAAAAGACGCTGCAGTGCTGCCAGAAGGAGGGCTACTTCTATCTGGACTTGAACAACATCGACGGCCGTAGATTTCTCGAGGACCAGGAGAAGACCCTCGAACTCATGCACAAGTTCTTCGAGTCGCCGCTCGAGGCCAAGAACGAGTTCGGTCTTATCGCTCCCCATCTCGGCTACGAGGGTGTCGGCTCGCGTAACGGCGTCCTGCCAGATACTAGAGATGGATACGAGATGATCAAGGTCAGATACTGATGCGGCCCCCCTGAGTCGGTTGACCAAAGCCTACAGAACTGAGGCTGACCTTTTTTACTGTTACAGGTTTCCCGTGACGAGATCCAAAAGGACTCCCCACACATTCCTCACGTCATCAAGAACAGCCCTGACATGAAGGTCCTGGAGCACGCCATCTCGGGGTCCAACATCGTGACGAAGGCCATCCTGTCATCGCTGTCCACGGCTCTGGGTCTCACGGGGGCCGAGCGGTTCGAGAACTCGCACCGCAACGACCGCCCCTCCACCAGCACCATAGCCATGATGCACTACATCCCATCGGATCCGTCGCAGGACCTCAACGTCGGCCACCAGAAGCACACGGACATCAGCTCGCTGACGCTGCTCTTCACCGAGCAGTGGGGCCTGCAGGTGCGGCCGCCGGGATCCAAGGAGTTCGGGTTCGTCGCGCCCAGGAAGGGCTGCGCCGTCATCAACGTCGGCGACTCGCTCCGGTTCGCGAGCAACCACACCTTCCAGTCGTGCATCCACCGGGTCGTGCCCTACGACCCGACCGAGCACCGCTACTCGATCGCCTACTTCCTGCGCGCCGAGAACGACACCATGTTCACCGACAGCGAGGGTCGCTTCATCACCGCCGGCCAGTGGCACGACGAGAAGTTCTTCGCCTTCATCAACCCGCCCGAGGTTCAGGCCATGGCCCCCAAGTCCATGCTGCTGGGCGGCATGACCGAGGAGGACGACGAGGAGACACCCGCGGCCGAGCCGACGAAGGATGCTCCTAGCCCCGTGCTAGCTGCCGCTAAGGGTGAATCCGTCGCGGCGTACTAGATTGCTGTCTTTGGTTACAACATCTGATATGGATCTCCACTGTAGTATCTGGAATGGGACTAGGTTGGATTGCTTAAAAGCAGATTACATATGGCAAGCCGTGCAGATGTGTATATATGAAAGGGTGGGATTTTCTGCTCTTATCTAAGGGATCATTTCATCCCTACTTCAAGGGTCGGATGCCAAGTACCAATGTCTGGAACAAATAGCCCAGAGTCGTCACTATTTAGATCACTGTGCTATAAATCTTATTTGTACATACTTCCTCGCTCGCTCGTGTATCAGGGACTTATTGTTACATAGCTTTTTTCTTCTTCTCTAGAACGTCATGTTACTGGTCTGATATCGCTCTCCGTTACATTGAATTTGGCATTTGCCAAACCAACTGTCTTTTTCTCCATGTTATGGACTGCGTAAGCGCCGCGTAGGAAGGCGTCACCAAGCACCTAAATAATCCTTGTTAGCGAGAGTACACCACGAAATCGTTGAAGGGTGGAACGAAACAAGAAGCATGTGAAGGGGTCCTATGACAGGACTCGACTTACCATGAATCCATCCGGTCCGGGGGAGACACCAAAGGAGCAAGCGGTTTCGCCACCTATCAGGGGTGGATTCGGGTCGGGATATCGTTCGATCAGCTGCGACAGAGGGACCCGAATTACCGCTTCATTAGACCCTCCAAAAGAGAAATCAACGGTTATTGTCGAAGCATTTGGTGAGTTTGCAGCAGAGCAAGGGATCATCGACATCATAAGGTCCGGGTTATAGTTTGCACCCACGGACGATAGTAATGGTATGGAGGCACTCGCTGGCAGGAAAGCTTTTGGCGAGCCGGAATCAAGGAAGGCCCTTCCTGTGACAGAACTATTGCTGAACCACGTCGTCTCCGAGCCCGGAATCGAAAGGCCTAGGCCCGTCAGGTTGAGGTACCATTGCTATGTTCAATTAGATGGTAGCTTGCTTGCAGGTCCAAGGTATTGCTTACCGTGTAGTTACCGTCAGAGTTCGCAATCAAATCAAATTCCTTGATTTCGTCGATATGTTTTGCGACGTCAACCCCTCCGAAGAGCAATTCACCTTGGCTACGCACATCGTTCAAGTATTGAGAGAAAGCTGGCGTATCGATGTGCCCTTGTATAGCGAGTTCTTCCACCAAGACGGGATACTCGTGCTCTAGGTAGCCTTGATCCACGAGGAATTCCCCATGTGAGAATGACATTCCCATGAGACCATATAGTGGCCAGCCTCTATAGGTATGGTTAGTCCGACCTAATCTCGTACCGGGTCATCAGACTCACCCAGTGGCATTCCTAGCAAGGCCAACACGGAAGTTCTTGACAGTGACACCACCTATGTGGACGTCATCCTTGATATAATCGCCAGTTCCGCTGTTGCCGCTTCCATAGCTAAATTTGAAGAGCTCGGGCAGGTCCTCGTTGAAGGTGCTACTCGCATTAGGGCTGTAACTACCACCATGGCAACCATTCTCGACGTTACACTCTAACTGGTGGGGTTGTTAGTTATATGATGGAAATGTCAATCGGATGCAGGGTTCAGAGGTTACCTGATCAGCGAATACCCAGAGATCCGACGAGCCTGAATCGACTTGGACGGTCACAGTCTGTGGAGGGTTCCCGATGCTTATATTAGCTAGGTAGACTGGGCCTTGACCGCCATCACCGTGAGCGAGTGTCAATGGCAAATTGATAGTCTTAGGGTCTTGTGCCTTGACTAGAATCGGACTGCCAAAGGCTAACACTGATATGATGGCAAGTAGCGAAGTCATAGTGAAGCTCTGCGGGAAGATATCCGCATATGTTGGCTACTACTAAGTCCACACAGGAGTCGGTATCTTGGCAGACCTCTCTATTGACGGCGGCGGTGACTTCTACATGATTTATATATCTCCATGTTTATACACACCTAGCAAGACTGGTTTTAGTTCGGGAAAAACATGACCTGAATTGGTAGGTTGATATTTGGTGATTACTATGTTCGCGATTCTAGAACAGGCCAGGGAGCCCCTGAAAAGAAGCTGAACTGAAGCCATTGTCACTTTAGGCAGGAGGGCCAATCCTATCCGAGCATAAATAGTTGACTAGGTAGACAAAATTAGAATTACCTAATAGATCCTTGATATTATATATTTCCATGCCTCCTAATTCGCAAGATGGTTTTGGTCATTGGCTGGATGTACGAAGTAATGTCAAGTAAGTAGACTCAGGTAGGTAAACCCAGCTTAGAGCTCCAGCCGGGGCTGTTTAGCAAGGCTCGGGCATATAAAGATCCGAGCCGAGATATCCGAGACGGGACCTCGATGGACTCAACTGGGCTCCATCCGAGTGGATAAGTGGATATGGATGTACCTTGGGTAAATATCGTGCAGCTCTTGAGAAAGCAGTTCATCGTTTATGTTTCGTACTTGTTTGAATAACTGAAATGTTCTAGTTACATCTCTGGTTTGGCAGCGTTCGGATCATACTGAATTATAGCACATATGGTTATAGTACACAGGTATCTATATGCTCCAATCAACTTTAGCCTGCTGCCTAGACTACTTTGTAGGTAGTAATCGTCTACGTGAAGGAACGTCATTGTCTGTTTCACTTCTCTTTAAAAAACGAACCCAGAAACCATATATTCTAGAATATCTTCAAGTATCTATGTTATATTCTTTCTTTCTTTCCGAAGGGTTGAGACACATTGAATCGCTTCCTATAAAGCCGCCAAGGCCTAGGGTACATAACCCAACTAACTTCCCCCTATCTTGGCGAAATCATGCAAGAACCCGACAGTAGCGCACCTGCGCTTTCGGCTCGCAAAAGTCTGGTTATAAGGGTTCTAGAAGAGCTAGGGCTTATATCCCTGTACAATTCGTCGTTCGACGTCAAGTTGCTCTGCCTGCAGCGTCTCGTCCGGCTTTTCGCATATGGCATATCGACGTTGGTGTTAGTGGCCTATCTCGAAACGCTTGGAGCCACCAAGACAGAGATAGGTCTCTTCATGACATTAACTTTGGTTGGAGATGTGTGTATCAGTTTTCTTCTCACCTTATTCGCTGATGGGCTAGGTCGTAAGGCGATTCTTGCTTTAGGGTCGATCCTTATGATAGCTAGTGGCGTTGTGTTTGCAGTTTCCGGTAACTACTGGGTGCTCCTAATTGCAGCCATCTTTGGAGTCATCAGCCCAAGGTAAGATATTGGTACCATATATTCCAACGTAGGTAGTATACACTAACGCCATGTTCTGAAGCGGAAACGAGATCGGGCCATTTAGAGCAATCGAAGAAAGTATCATAGCGCACCTTACGGAGCCTCACAACCGTGGAGATATCTATGCCTGGTATAGCCTACTCGGGTTCGCAGGCTCAGCAATTGGCATGGCTACCTGCGGTTGGGTAGTTCAGCACTTGACGCATACCCGCCAATGGGGCGACATTCCCTCGTATCGCGCCATATACTTGGGATATGCAGCCATGGGAGTTTTAAAGCTGATCCTCTCGCTACTCCTGACACGCTCTGTCGAATTGGAGAAGAAGCAGCAGAGGGCTCCAGAGAATCGTGGAGAGACGGCGCCACTGCTTGGGGATAGAGCGGAAGAGGCACCCAAGAGAGGGGTGCGTTCTTTACTTCCAGATATCAGCAAGGACAGTGTCCCAGTTGTCATCAAGCTATGCTTACTTTTCGCCCTTGACTCCTTTGCATCCGGGCTTGCTCCATTGTAAGTCCCGTCTGAACTTGGCTACATCTTTTATCCTTAACTATAGCTTTATCTAGGTCCTGGATCACATACTATATTCGGTCGAAGTTCAACGTTGAAGAGGGTGTGCTTGGCACAATCTTCTTCGTGTCTCAACTGCTTGCGGCTGTCTCGATGATCGTTGCATCCTCGCTTGCTAAGCGGTTTGGAAACGTGAATGTAAGTCACCATCCAGAAATAAACGAGGTTTCTAGTTTCCATTGACTTTTTATAGACCATGGTATTCACACACCTTCCATCGTCGATATTTCGAGCTCTTATCGGTGTACCCAATAGTATTCACTTCGCTTTACTCTTCCTACTTCTCAACGCAAGCACCCAATCGATGGACAGCGCCCCACGGTCGGCATTTTTAGCCATGATAATCCTCCCCGAGGAGAGAACTGCCGTCATGGGGACGGCAAACGTCGTCAAAACAGTTTCTCAGAGTCTTGGCCCACTTCTTACCGGGTTTCTAGCCGACCATAACCTATTTTGGGTGGCGTTTCTCGGTTCCGGTAGCTTGAAGGCCTCGTATGATCTCGGCTTGCTCGCTGTTTTTAAAAATAAGGAGAAGGAGAGGGAAGAGGCAGAGCGGCAAAGGATCCAAGCAGCACTCGAAGTAGAGTCGGCAGGTCAGGAGTAGGCCTAGCAATAACTAATGTCATGAGAACTACAGGCAACTATTGCGAGCTTCAGCACTCTCTGGACACTTTGTCATATTACACCGTACCTGATATACGTTGTGGTCTATAAGTCTACAGCCTAGCATCCTTCAATGAATACGTTAACAATTGGGTCCTGATCAGCCGAGGCTGTATATAGGGGGTTTGAATATGGAATAATGTTGTTGAGATATCGAAATCAAGCTGTGGTTATAACTTATGATTGCAACTGTGATCTAAACGGATGGAGCCTCTAACTATACATATTAGGTATATTGCAACAAAGATATCTCTTGGCGCATATACTACTACTCAGCACCTATTTGTTATCTAACCACATTGATGACAGAAGATACTGCAGAATAATCACAAGAATGGGTTGCTATTGGTTCACATATCGGATGGTCCAACCACCATGGCCAGAACCATAGCCCGTGGCTTATTGAACATCTAGCTGGAGTGCGCTATCACCACACACGCCAATGAATGCAGACCCCCAAGTGATAAAGGCGCATTGGTCCCTCCAATCTAATATAGCTATCCAGGTAGCAACACTAGATAGTAACGCAACCACGCCAGAATTTAGAGTCTCCCTATCTTTAACAGAGCATGATTTCCCGAGGTGCTGAGTAAGTGTGCATGAAGTGTAATCGCCCCGCGATGATACGTCGCATACTATACTCTATTGCTAGGGACTTTAGCCAGGTGCATTGTCTAGATCAACTTCACTTTACTAATGGTTACTAGGGATTGCCGCGTTTTCTCCAATCTGCTATCAGGGGTTAAGATCACATTATCGTTCATTCTTAAGCAAGGTCCTAAGCCTACAACACTGGCGGGAAGTATTTCACACGAAAGTGAATTGACACCTAGTTTTTCTGATCCTTATCGAGATACTATATCTTATTCCCGCGCCTATCTTGGGGTGTCCATTTCAAGGAGTGCATCTAAGAACATAAACACCATAGTTCAAGATATCGCTTCTTGTCTATCATGAACTCGCCGCATCGACCCGAGAGCTGCGATAAACCGGCGGACGCCCTAGTGTCTGACTTGGGGGAAGTGCGTCCAGCGGCCGATATAGTTCGATATGATAAGGTAATGATTTCAACCCGTCTCAGGCTTTGTTCAGTTTGTGATGTTTTCTCACTATCTCTAGGGTGTTGATGAGGCAGTTGACCTGGTTGCTGGTCATATCGATGATATCCCTCTAGATCCTCAGGAGGCTCGGAAAATACGGAATAAAATCGACTGGGTAGTTTTACCCTTGATATTCTCGTTGTATACCCTTCAATTCTTTGATAAGTACGTGTCTAGACGCCCAAGCTACCTCTCACTAGGTTAACATTCCCCCAAGAGGAGCGCTAGGTGCTTCAGCCGTCCTAGGTATTATAGAAGACAATCATCTGACTGCAGACCAATTCAATACTCTAGGATCTGCATTCTATATTGGTCAGTCAAACATATGTGTGAGCTGGTTTTTTGTTACTAATTCCACTCCAGGCTACATTATTTTTGCCTACCCACATTCGTGGGCTTTGCAAAGGTTCCCTGTTGCCAAATACCTTGCCTTCAATGTGTTTCTCTGGGCTGTGATTATGGGCCTCCATTGCGCATGCAAAAGCTTTGGTAGTCTATGTAAGCTGCCCGGGCTCCAAAATCAATATGTAACCTATTAACACCGTTTTTAAGTCGTTCTACGAATCTTGTTAGGGGCATC
The DNA here is from genome assembly GCA_022661535.1 of Eutypa lata. Taxonomy (NCBI): domain Eukaryota; kingdom Fungi; phylum Ascomycota; class Sordariomycetes; order Xylariales; family Diatrypaceae; genus Eutypa; species Eutypa lata. Next base: position 153,227 of record JAKULF010000001.1, read on the forward strand.
TGAGGGATGTATCACAAACGGAGTGATGCTGATTACTTCTATGTTCTATAACCGCACTGAGATCGGTGAGCGCATCAGCTGGACTTTTCAATGCAATGGCATTGCTCTAAGTCTCTCATCTTTTCTCGCCTTTGGAGTGGCTCATTACGATCCGGAACGAAAACCTTCTCGCTGGCAGCTGTTAATCATCATTTATGCCGGGTTGACTGTTGTAGTTAGCATGTGGTTCTTATTCGTGTTCCCAGACAACCCGGTTCAAGCACGGTTCCTGTCAGAGGACGAAAAGATCAAGGCTGTGAGAAGAATTCAGGCGAACCAGAGCGGCACTGAAACTAAGTCTTGGAAACCTGAGCAAGCCATGGAAGCAGTAAAAGATGTGAAGACTTGGTTGTTCTTCCTGTTTGCCACTGTATCGTAAGTCTCCCAGCATTGCTTACCCCTATTTACTTAACATTGATGTTCATACTGATAACGGAATCTAGTAACCTGCAAAATGGCTTTGGTACTCAGTACGGCTTGGTAATACAGTCTTTCGGCTTTACGACTGCCCAAACCACTGCACTAAATGTTCCCGCAGGAGTTGCTATGATTATAGGCATTACAAGCTCCACCCTCCTACTTCGTCGCTATCCTGTATGTTACCCAGCCTACCACCGACTTCGTACATCACTAACCTATTCAACTTCAACAGAATTCAAGATGCTGGATTGCAGTGGCCTTTTTTGTACCGTCAGTTTTAAGTGTTGTGCTGCTGATGGCTTTACCATGGAGCAATCAGGTTGGACTATTGTGCGCATACTACATCAACAACTTCGGTGGAGCACCATCTTTTGCTATGGTGGTTTCCTGGGTTGCTGTCACCACTTCGGGACACACAAAAGTATAAATACATTCCCCATCTTTCGTCTTTATGCGTGGACTCTCTCCAGCTGACTTCGCCTAGAAACTTGCCGTTAACGCTATCTTCCTTGTTGGTTATGCCGTAGGCCAGGCACTCTGTACTCAGTTTTGGAGAGAGCAGTATAAGCCGAGAAACTATGTCCCATATGGGATTATGCTCGTAAGTCAGCGTATACATATCTCAGACCGTCAATGTAGCTAACCTGAGGCATCCAGGGATCTTATATTGGTGATTTTATTCTCCTCTTCACGATCCGTTATGTCCTTGCCAAAGAAAATAAGCGACGTGACTTGTTGGAGAGCTCTAGCGGTCAAGAAGCGTATGGCTATGTTGAAAGGGTCGATTCTGAAGGGCAAGTCATTCACTTGAAAGTAGATAGGGGCATGCTAGACATGACTGACAGGAAGAACTTGTCATTCCGATATGCACTTTAGTTGCTAGGGGCACCTTGATAACTATCACTGGAACCAACTATTTTCGGCCTTTTCCTGTCCCGAGGATGATGTCTCCCGCTCCCTTTGCCTCGTGTTTCTATAAAGTACATCATATATGATTATTTGATAAGCAAATTAGTTAATTGTATTACATTAGTTATAGAACAGATGCCAATGGCCATACCTGCCTCCTACAGGGGGAAAGTCGTGATGGAGTAGCTGATTAATATTACGGATCATTTATTAATTACATAGGAGTAAAGAGGAATTAGGCCTCTGCCGTTATCCAAGGAAACTCTTAGATTCCATTTCTAGGCTCAACGATCACACGCAGCCCTTTAGATTCTCTACTAGTCAATGCGTTGAATCCATCAACAGTAATCTTCACATCTCTCTCGAATACTACATCGTGCATCTTCAGTCTGTTACCCATACGCCGCACGACTGTCGCAACTGTTAAATACAGTTCTGTCCAAGCCAGATTAAGACCCAAACACATCCGGGTACCGCCACCGAAGATGACAAGTGATCTCCGTCGATGACGGACCTGGGGCGAATCGAAAGGGATCCAGCGTCCGGGACTAAAGACGTCGGGGTTTAAAAAGACATCTGGCCGTTCAAGAAAATCCACTGAAACATCTAGGGTGAGCATTTGTTTCTTTCTTTGGCGAGACATGGGAGCTATTCGGGACCAAAGAGTTTCCGAACTTAACCCCTTATGTAATCTCAAGCACTAAAGCAAGTCATGAAGCGGAGTGATAACTACAGAAATTGCTTACTATATGACATTCCAACCGCCACGCCGCGTGGGATTACCCGATCACCATAACGATATGATACGTCAGGGGAGACTCTAGCGAATCGATGAGGCACACCTACCGCATATTAACATGTCATCTTAGTACTTACAGTCTTGCCTTCTGGAAATATGTAGAATATAATATACGATGAGACGTATTATGAAGTAGTGATGTACATACTGCCAACAGGTTAGCAATTGTAGCGGAAAGAAACAGAAGTTGGGACAGGTTTTTAGAAGAATAGCCGTAGGGTTCAAGACAGATATGTTATTATACATGCCCTTTACTGAGACGGAGACCCTCATGGACCACGGCATTAAGATACGGAAGCGATTCCAGCTCTGCAACGGATGGAATGGAGACCGGGTCCGGGATTGCCGAACACAGCTCTTCAAAGAGCAGGTTCATGCAGGATGGGTTTGCAAGAAGATGATAGAAAGTTGTATCGAGAGCATTAGCAGTCGTCATAGCTCCAGCCCCAGTCACGGCTTGTGCCTCGTTGACGAGTCTCGAAGTAGACTTTTCAGAGACCGGCACATCTGCATCGAGCATAGAATCGAATATGGTAAGCCCTTCGCCCGACAACTTCTCACCACGATCGCGGCGGCTCATGACTTCTCCAATGTTCTTCCTGAGATTTCTTTGCCGCACCATATCAGCCGCTACTCCGTCTCGAGCCGCACGGGGCCCGATCCCTGGGAAGTAAGTCAAGACTCGGTGAAGCCAAGGGAACTGTCGGATGGAGGAACCCGCGCGGCTCGAGGAGACTAGGTTGGCGTACCATTCTCGGGCGAAATGCTTGTTCTCGAGATAGCCGTAAGGGACGCCGAAGCAGACGCTCGATATGATGTCTACCGTGAGCGCTACGAAGGCGTGCGTTAACGTAACCACACCGCTTTCCTCTTCGAGCCTGGTGCAGAGTCTGTCGATCTTATTCAAGATCAGGGGTTCAAGCGTCCGCACCGAGGTTTTTGAGAAGAAGGGGCTCAGTTGATTGCGGCGCTGCCTGTGTAAATCGTGGTCGATTGTTTTGAAGGCGCTATCTCGCGTCCACCTATTGAGGATGGTATAAGTACCTAGATGGGTAGCCAGACAGATCATGCATATGTTGAGCCTCAGGGTCACGTACGATTGTCTTATAGCCCATTCAGATTTGTTGGTTCTCCTCTTGGCCGAACTGACATAGAGAACGTCGAAGAAGTCCGGATCATCACAGTGTATCTCATATGGATTGATGCGGACGAAGGGACCTCATTCAGCTCTGTTAGTTCCGTATGTTCCCTATACTCCTATATAAACTAGGCGCATACCATATTTCCTGTGCAAGTCACGGATCTTCCACGTGTATTGACCCTCCTCCCAAACATCGTAGTAGAACTCGTACCAGTAAGTCAGAGCTGCCAGTTTTGGTCCTGGGAATTTAGCGTAGGGGGTGATGAATAGGCGATAGACCCCTAAAAGCAACAGGTATAAACATACTGACAATATAACGAGAGTAGAGACGCTGATTGGTATGGTAGAAAACCTAGGGTCAACTATCCTCGAACTGTCGATTGACTCCATTGTCATATCACCCACGAAGCTTAGGTAGGTACAATATTTTTCGATATAACAAGAAACATCTCCTCCTTATCTGTCTGCTCGGGTTCTTAAGCCCTATTCTAAACAAGTGGGGCAGATATCAGCATTGCAGTGATGTGCCCATGCATGCGATTCATGTAGTAGGTGATTGGACAACCTGTTACAATAGTTCGCCATGTGGTCTCGCTAGATGTTGCAGTATATTTCCCCGGCCATGTCTCACGACCGGCTTAATCCCACCAACGGGTTTAACAGGCCAATAAGGAGCGACCTTCTACAGCCATGGAGCGCCCTGGACTCTACCACCTGTCACTCCTATTTTCTATCGAGTACATGTCTATTTCCTTAGGCGGAAAGGGTTCTAGCATGCAATTTATCTCTTTAGTTATCGCCTTGTCTAACTTAGCTGGGACGATGCTAAACAAAATAGGGGGTTAGTTACCCCTATACTCAACTCGTTATGAGAACATAGTGTAGGAGCCGCTTAAAGGTCAACTATTAACCAATAACATTTAAGAACAAAACGTGCATATATGAATGGCTATTGCATGATGGTTTGCCTTTGAACATAATGTCTTAATATTTATAATCTCGCCTTAGCTAGCCTGTATGCTATATCATGCATCGCTACATCTGCATTGCGTGCAGCAACTACTGCGTCCTGCTGCTGCCGGCCTGGCTTCTTCCGATACAAAGCCATGGGGAACGCTCTGTCATCTTCGTCCCAAAATCCATTACCAGCTACAACACGCCTCTGATACTGAGAAATGTGTAGCTTCGCTAACTGCACTACGTCTTTATGCTCCGTGGTATGCTTATCCCACTTCAACAGTAACGAGTTAAAGTCGTCTCCGATTAACAGTTCCACCGGGCACGACTTTAGAAGAAGTCCATATGCGTTGATGGTGAGAAAAGGGCTGTAGACTAGTGTGTTTCGGTCGATGACGTGTCGAGCCTCGCCAAGATCGGACGGCGATGGTGTCCTCAGAACGTGGATGCCGAGGCTCTGAAGGAACGACTCATCGGCTTTGGTGAAAGTTGGATCTTGGGCATAAAGTTCAAGGCCAAGCTCCTCGTCCATCGGTGAAAGGGCTTGTCTTAAGTGGTCGGCAATAGCTAAAAATATTGCCAGTTGCTTAAATCGGCGTGGTTGATCTCTAGACTTTTCTGAGAGACTGCCGAGACCTAGGGATATGGCTTTGGTAACATTGAGCTGATTTCTAGCCCGAAGCATCGTCTCTAACGAGTCCGATAGATGTGATTGATTATATAAAGAACTGGATTTCTCGTATAGTCGTTGCATTCCTCGAAGCTGTTTAGAGACAAGTTGTCTAGGGGGGCTAGAGGAACCCCGGACTGGCTTCGGCGGCTCAGCCGTAAATTCGGCTACTGTGGTGGTGTGAAACATCGTGGTGACTTGCAGCTTAAATTTACTGCTATGGTAGATTCTATCTTGCTACATACTTGCGGATGGTACAGGTGTATAAATGTGTGTCATTTTTGCTACCACGGATTTCTAACGCACTGAAAAGGGATCTTACTAAACTTAGAGTACTGCGTGACTCTTCGGGATATTTTTGGGTGTTTCCATTTCGGAGTCATGAATTTCAAAGGCGGGAGCTTACAAATATGGCGTGCTTACCATGCTCAGCGTGCTTAGAAATCCCAATCAATCCACCGGCCGAAACAAAGTCCTCTTTCCCTTTCAACTAGACCCTTCTCACAAAGGGAATTTCAAGGATTTAACGAGTTATTAAACATATCGTATGTAACCTCCGACGCCACCCACGCATAAGGCAGGAGCTTTTTTGTTATTTCTAATTACTGAGCTACGAGGTAGGTGAAGCGAGGTAAGTACTGTAAGTACCTAGCACGTCGGTGGGGGCCGATGCGCGGGTGTTTGAAGCCGAACCCACCGTTCCTCTTCCGGCATAGGGAACATAATTACGAATGCTCCCTGAATAACATCAATTGATGGTATAGTAGCTAATGAGAATGAAATTTTGCCGGGGACATTAGTGGCTGGAATCGCGTGCTACCTCCGATGCATATTTAGGAGGTGGTTCGGAAATCACGGAAAGATATTGGCCTCGGGGGCTAATTAGATTAGCGGGCGGCCTTGGGTGACCGTCAGAAAATTGTTGTATGCCATTATTTTCTTTCATATGTCTTTGCTTTATAGATATTCTACGCCCGCACCCCCAGTGATGCAGCATAGCATGCCAGCATTACAAACGGACCTGAGACTACAAGTCTACACCGTCGAGTAGCGTGGTTAACAATCTGCTACTCTTAATCTCCTCAGCTCTCTCTAGAAGCTCCTCCGCATCGAAGTTGGCCCACACAAACTTGCCCTTCAGGAATGCGGCCTCGGGCGACGCGAGCCACACGTAGAACTGTCCCGGAAGCTCGGCTGCGCATCAAGAAATCAGCCGGGGAACACTTAAGAGAAAGTTAGGATGGAGAAAAGTATCACGTACCAGAATCAGGCGCTTCCTTCGAATTGCCGTTCGTCTCTGACGCCACCCACCCGGGCTGCACGCTCACGACCCGGACGTGTTGGTTCTCAGCTTGGATGTAGTCAGCCAGCTTGAGGAGGGCTGCGCGACTGACTGAATATAACCCAAAGTTCGAGATGGCCGGCCAGTGAGCGAAGCAGGTATTGGTGCTGAGCAGAATCGGGTCCGGCCCAGCCAGAGGGAGGAAGGCTTGTATCGCGTGGATAGACGTGAGGACATACCCCTGAAAGTTGCGAAGTAACTTCTCATCCGTTGCGTCAGTTATGGGTCCAACATCCGGTTCGGGACCAGCGTTCGAGACGAGGACGTCGATCTTGCCGCCTAGCTTGTTAGCGATGGAGTGCAGGGCCCGAGTGGTGTCATCGCGAGACAAGAGGTCGGCTTGCTCGTAGAGGACCTGCGTTTTAGCGTCCTTTGGGACGGCAGCAGAGATGGTCGCGGCTCCAGACTCGAGTCTGTCAAGGCGTCGGCCGATGATAGCGACTGAATTAGCGCCCGCCTGGGCGAAGGCGACAGCAATGGCTTTACCAATGCCTGTTCCGCCACCCGTGACGACGACGTTGCGTCCTGTGGCAGATAATTCAGGACGTGTTGGTGAGATGAATGGGTAGGGCTCGGTGTGCCACGTCTTGGTAAATGGCTTGATTTCGGGGAAGCTGGCCGTGAAGGACATTTTGAAAGAGGTGGTATAATACGAAGTTAGCAAACTTCTTGGTATTGGTCAAGATTTCACAAGATAATTATATGCCCCAAAAACCATTTGCCTCTCAGGTTAAAGAAAGGGCTTTTTATACACTTCCCCCCTGTTATATAAAGTCGTACCTACGCTCAGTTACTCTTTGGAGTCGTGCATTTGTCAAGGGGTACGCACACCTCTGAGGGCTATTGCACCAAACTAAGAATCTAACATCCTCAAGTCCGCGGCCATCCTATACGATCACTATGGACTTTCTCATGTGTAGGCTAGAATACCATCCTATCTTTGAATGTCACACCGAGATTATGTCAACCAAGAGATCGAGTACCCCAATCACCTATTGGTCAGTCAGCTGGTCCGCGGACCTCATTATCGCTGACCCCACCACCCCACTTATCATATATGTTGTCGTTGGTAAGCAGTCCAGCAAACCAAGACTCGAATTCAGTTGAATCATTGGTAATCTCTTGAGCTTCGAGTTCTGCCACAAACCCGAAGCTACAGGGCATGCTCGATACGCCATTGAGTTTAATCTCAAAATGCCCCGGACATCTGAGGATACACGCATAGTCCGCGGACTAGAGAAGCGCAAGGTACGTATATAAACTTGGCCCGTTCTATTATGCTCGGGGAGGTTGTATTAACAGAACGAAGGCGTGCGACCTCTGTCATATAAAGAAGATTAGATGCGATGCAGGGAAGCCCACGTGTTCCCACTGCGTTATATATGGCGCCCAATGTGCTTATACTCCGCACATTAAAAGGAGGCGGAAAGAGGTCCAAGTCCAAACGAAGTACGCGCTGCTTCGATAGTCATAGAGAGCTAGACTGACATGTGACCTCAGTGTGGCAGTTGCATCCAGCCTGGGGGAAGCACTCACTCATCCAGAGTCGAAATCCCAGGGCCTTAGCTCATCTGGTCAAGCCAGAACATTGTTCACAGAGACTCCTGCTCCTAGTCTCCCATCCTTACCAGAGCTTCTCCCTATAATCCATGACTACTTCGCCAACCTCAACAGTATCACCCCTCTCTTTGATGAGAATACATTTATGCGGATGCTCAAAGAAAACAACCCCTTCAGCCATCAAGTTCCAGTCCTCGTTGCAGCGGTCAACGTAATCCTAGCACTAACCTACCTACACCGTGCAACGAAACACTCTCCTATCCCCTTTTCGGACCCAGAAACATGCATCTCAAACGCCCGATCCATTATGAACAGCCTGGCAGCCGGCCATCACGATCTCCTTGCTCTTCAGGTCCTGCTCGGACTCGTAATGCTCAACCTCGGAACGCTGGGCCTCTCAACCGCTAGCTCCCTCATAGGCAGCGCCATCAAGCTCGCACACAAACTGCGTCTCCACAATAGCAGAACGAACGCCCTGTTAGACGACGCGACCTCTCTCCAACGAGCCCGCGTCTTCTGGATTGCCTATATCCTCGACAGGGACATAAGCTTCCGCAGGTGTGACCCGCCCCTGCAACAAGAGAACGACCACGACATTGCGGTCCCATATTCTTCTCAGGGGAGAGGCCTCGTTCGCTTCGTAACTGCCAGTGGTGCTGAAGTTTACCTTGACCTCTTTCAGACCTGGGTAAACCTTGCACGTATCCAAGGCGATATCTACGAGCAGCTATACTCGGTCCGTGCCGAGACCCAGCCTCTCGACACACAGCGGCGCAACAAGGATTTGATCCACCTGATGCTAAGGGAGTGGCTGGCAACCATCCCCGCGGAGCTCCACCCCGACCGGTTTTCAGGCTTGTCCCCGGAGCCAGCGGCGGGCCAGCTCGTTGTTCTGTATTTTACCTACTTGGCTTGCTTCCTGCAGACACATAGAGTTGGGTCACACGATGCTGAATGGATCGCGCGGCTCGTGAACTACAGTCAGTCGGTCGTCGAGTCTGCGGATCCGGGACTGGAGCCGGACTTCTCCTTCATGTCGGCGCTTCCCCCGTTTATAGAGCCCTCGACAGTCTGGGCGGAGGTCGTGGGCGCGGCAAGAGAGTGCATAAAGCTCTTTCGGGTGATAGACCAGGATGATTCCAAGCTAATCTGGTACCTACACACCCCTCCCCCCTTATTTCGCTCTCCACGTTTCATGTACCTATTACTACATTTCTTGAGCATACCTACATGCATACATACAAAAACTAACTTCAAGAGCGACACCAACCGCAGGAACGTAGCATGCACCTACATAGCATCAGCCCTCGTCTTGATAGCCAACGCGCTAACGGTCTCGGAGCACCGGTGCTCGGCCGACACCGACGCGCAGCTCATCGCAGAAGCCCTGGCGTTCTTCGAGCGCAGCACCGCCCTGGTGCCGGGCTGCGTCGGCTTCCGCAAGATGCATGCGGCGTGCGCGGAGCTAAGCTGCCGGGCGCGCATCGCGCGGGCCCGGTTCGCTCTGGATCTGGGCGGTCCGAGCAAGCCGGCGTCGGTGGCATGGCTCGAGGCGGAGGCGCGCCGGAGCGCGGGACACTCGGCGCTCGCGCTCGTCGAGGCCTTCACGACGGCTGAGGTGAAACCTTTTGGTGCCGCGGTTGTGGCAGGGCGCATATCCGCACCTACATAATATCATGTGTTCAGATTATGTAAAGGATTTTTTAAGCAAGAGGAGTTCTGTTGGGCTCTACGTACATTTTTCTGTTACTTCGCGCAGGCTGGGGTGGGTTTCCATTTAGTAGGATCAGTTGTTTTTTGAGTATGCAAACATTAAATTATTATTATTAAGTACTCTTCCATGCGACCATGATAATAGTCGGCAGGGTTCATATTTCATCAGACATAAGTATACGTAAATCGTCTCTGGTCAAATCCAGGGTTTGTACTTGGAAGTTGACCATTACCTCCTAGCGGAGTCCATATAATATGATTCACACGCTCTTGTAGAAAATAGGTGAAATACCGGGGGCCACTCTGCAATTCATCTCTTTTTACGTCACGCACGATATCATAGTAACGGAGTCGTGGTTCCAGCTTGCACCATCGGGAAGCGGCTCCAGGGTCGCGCACTCTGGCACGAAAGTGACGGACACGCAGTCGTCCGGGATCTCCTCGCCCTCGTACAGGAACCTCGGCGCGACTATGTCGGAGGGGCCGGATGGGAAGACGAACTCCCGCGGGCAGATTATGTACGTCCCGCCATCAGCGGGCCCCGTCAGCGCCGGGTAGACCTGGAGCCCCTTCGTCGTGCTGCCGACGACGAGACCGACGTTGTGCTCGTCCGGATAGCTGCTGTCGAATTCTGTCGGCCCTTGCACGAACAGGCTGATCGGATAGACGCCAATGATGTCGTGCACGACTGTGGCCCCTCCCTCGGTGTTGTTCAGGTAATATGTCGAGGGCTCTTCGCTCGTGACTGCGATGTAGCTGCCCTGTGACACTCTGAGTCCGGATAAATACTGTCCACTGACCGACGGCGTCAGGTCTTTTGTCGGGTCGTTGAGCTGGACGCGCAGGTTGAAGCCATCTGACTTCTTCTGACAGGGTGCAGCAAGCGTTGCCCCAAGAAGAGCGGCAGTGATTAGGAAGCGCTGCATTATGTATGGTATTTGACTGGTTGACTGATTGTTTGTCTATGTTGGCTGGGTGATTAACTAAGTGTTATATATTCACGTTGCCATCTACCACCTGATTATATCAAACATCAGCATGTGGAGAGCATAATCTCTTTAGTTGGTGCTTATATAGGCCTGCCCAGCCACCGCGCCACCAGCCGTTCCCGCGGAAGGGTGCCTGAACACGAACTTCCACTCAGCGGCCTGACGTAATTCTACTCAACTTAGGTACGTAGTATGCGCCACTCCGCTTGCGTCCTTTAAGGATCCTAGAGGGGCCTTGCTGTTGTCTATCGATACGAGAACCCCTTATTAATAGTCACTGTATTGTCGCTATCGATTTCCCGATCGAGAGTTATTTCACGATGAAGGATCCGAACAACAAAGTGCACTCACTGTACTTTACGTTCATAGCGTGATACGTGCGAACTAGCCTCACGCGAAAACCCCCACCACATAATTCGAATCCGCCCACTACCTTTTAGTCCTCGACTTATGCGTCTACCATTGGGTGACGAACAGGTGCCTACCCCCGGAAACCCAAGAAAAAGAGTATTGAGTGACAGGTCGCGTTTGTAGAGGATAACTGTCGAGTTGTTAAATTAGATTAAATGACGCCCATACCAAATACCGCAGGCAGCATAGAATACCACTTTGCGCAAGATGGAATTGCATTGTTGTCTAGAGTAGGGCTGAGTTCAATCTTCCAGATTTCTCTTACATCATAGTTGGTAGATTTCCGAGCAACATAAGGTTGTGTGTGACCCTCGCACGAGTCTGAGAAAAGGGCGTTCATCCTACTAGACTTTCAACTATGATGCCAAAACACCGCATTTCCGTACCTCCCTGAGCATTGTTGCAGATGAAACTCTAAGCCCAACTTGCATCCTGCTCCCCCTCAATATTATCGATTCAAATCAAATTATCCTGATTATATCTCTAACCGATTGTGCCATCCAATTCACACCACCGTTATAAACGCTAGCAAATGCCTCTGGTTGCCTAACGATTCCGACCCTACGGTAGGTAGGGAACTTCGCCTCCACTTGCGATAGAGACTGGAGAACCAAACAGACATCGGGATGGATCAGAAGTAAATGTAGTTCTGCCGAGTCGGCAATATGATTGGGGCCTTCCTCGCTCAAGATATAGTCTGCGAAGAATGGCAGCTCGAGGCTGCCGGTAAAGGCGATCTCATATTTGAGGTGGTCCTGTACACTCTCGCGGGGGTCGTTTGTAAGCCATGGCCGCGTCCAGACGTACTGCAGCCGCACGACACGGATGAAGCCTCCGACGACAACTTCACCCGAGGTGACTTCCCCGAAGGGGTTCTCACCCCTCGACTCTACAGACCAGGACTTCCAAGTTGGCTTGTACAGGAGCCAGGGTATAACCTCCGGTCTGGTAACCTCTATCCGCAGGTCACTCCAGTAGCTAACAGCACCATCAATGGAAGTCCATGACCAAGAAGGCCCACGATTTTTATCAATCACCTGGCGGGGTCCGTTCTTGAGTGCGCGAACCCTCCAGGTAAGATCGGATGGGAAAGTCGTACTCCACAACCCGGCGAGGTACCGCCCCAGGTGAGGAGATGCTCTATTTGCCAACCCAGACAGTGCCGGTAGGCGGTCGGTCTCTTTACTTAGTTGCAGTGATGAATATTGGCCGACGATCGCCTGCCATTGCCTAGAGGATACCGGTTGCTTATTTTGTACTTCGAATAGCCATTTGTCAATGGAGTATGGCAAGAGAGATTCCGAGTCGGCAGATGCGCCGCCGGTGACCCGCTGGAAAATTCGCTGAAAGTAACCTTCGCCCGGTGATTCACCTAAGATCCGCGCGGGAAATTTTCCAAACGTTTCTTCGGCCGATAGTCTGGAGGGAGTTATTGAGGAAACAGATACGGGTCTTGAACGGTTCTCTCCTGGAAGTTCTACAGAATCAGCTGGATCTGGCTCATGATCCGGCATGTTGTCTTCAGATCTGTCCCCGAAGTTCAGCAGATGGTATTTAATATAGCTTGCAGGGAGTGTGAGGAGCTCTGGTAGGAGGGCACCTTTTGGCGTTGAGGCCTGGGCGCGTGATTCAGGAAGTATGTCACTGTCGACGATATCGTTGAATAGCTCTCTCGGGTTCTTAGAATCCGAAAGACCGCCACATTCGCAAACCATATCCGTGTTGCATTCCCAAATCATCTCCTCCGCACAGAAGTGCAGCACTCGGGAGGAGAGGATCCGTTCTTGGAAAACCCAACCACGGGTGAGAAGGGGGTGTAGGCGCATCGTCTGCTCGCTGACATGGCCTTCCCAATGATGTGCCTTTTCACGTACTCTGATGATAGGGCTCCGCCTAGAAGTTGCTTTGGAGAAGAAGGATAGAAGACATGAAGTAGTCTGGCCCAATAGGGAGCGCGGTCTTTTCTTTTGGCGTCTCATAAGAACCGACTCTTCATCAAGGCTGTATTCTAGCTTAGAGTGTTGATCATGGGGGAAGCAACCTGCGGAACCGGAGCTGGAACTCGTTGCTGCTAGGGTGATATGTGAATTCTGATATATATCTGCCATTACAGCAGCTTCCTTCTGCCAATCTGCAGCATCATCTTGAACTATACACAATGCATCGATCCACAGATAACGGATGTCAATAGCCAGGCAGAATTGGATACTGTCTCGAAACGTCTGAGGAATCTCGGACCACGAGATGCCATTTTTGTGCTTGTCCAAGGTGGCTTTAGTCGTGATGCACCTTTGGTGAGAGCCCCATCGATGACTCAATGTAGCATACTCGGCAGTCATCTTTGAGTTTTCTAGAAGACGTACGGAGACATCCCCTGATGGTGAAGGTTGGAGAGCCAGAATTCGTTTCGGTAGCGCGGTTTTTCTGCCACGAGGGCAAAGTGAATGCTTGGATAAGCAAGTTTGTAATTTGTCATTCACCCATTTCAACCCATTTTGTGAGAGTGGATGGTCAGAAATCGAAGGCCTCGTCTTGATTGAGTTGATGTGAATTGCACTCTTCAAGTTCACATTGATGAAGCTGCCCCGTTTGGTATGGTAGCCAACGTTGCTACCCTGTTCTGGATAGAATAACTCGAGAATCCTCTTTGGTTTCTCTGATCTGAAGTATATCTCTAACGACAGGGTGTCCCGAGCAGTAGATAGACCGTATACATAAACCCGGGCAATGTCATCAACAAGAGACCAGGCTAACGGTCTCGAGTCTAGCAACTGCGCCTCACCAAATCGAGTGACAGCATCAAGGATAAGTGCACAAGAACTGCACCCATCTATCTCTACTGAATGAAGAAGTTCCTCAGGCCGAAATTCAAGAGCAAGTCGTACATCCTCGTCTTTCTTCTTTTCCAGTCCGTTGCAGAGACTACATATTGACGGCAACGTCTTCTGTGGGGCCATAGCTGGACAAGAGGCCGAGGACGGTGAAAGACTCTAGACTGACTGACGAGCCGAATCACCCTCTTCTTCTATGAGAAATCGTTTCGACAAAATGCGAATTGGCATACTTGCATGAAATTCAGCCCTTTGCTTACTCGCTTACTCTCACGGCTTAGCTAGTAATACTAGGTACCTACACTGGGCCATGATGACTACTTAGAGCCAAAATATAAAAGCGGGTATCAGTTTCCAAGTTCGTGCGTATATATGAAGGCTTACGTTATGAAAGATACGTTAGAAAAGCACCATTTAATATACTGTCGAAATAACATTGACGTTGTCATCAAAGTACCCTTACAGACTTAATAGAGCGATTCTTGTTTTCTTCTTGAGGACCGAATACCTGACATCAGAAAGCGCCAAGTCTGGCCTGGTCAAAAGGGAGAACCCCTTCGGCTATTTTGATCCCTCCTTATTTACTTGCAACTCCACTCCTACCTAGCACTACATCTTTCAGATCCTTTCCGCCTAAGTATTCATAAACTTCATTTCATCAAATTTTCGCGTTAAGTTCCCTACCTCGTATATACACATCAGCTGACAAGGCAATCTAGAAGTTATCTGCCCCAGTGAACCTCTCGTTTTGAACGAGCTCGATCCAGTAGCCGTCCGGGTCTAGTAGGAATGCGACGTTCTTCATGCGACCGTCTGTGAGGCGTTTCTTCCAGTTCACGCTCAGGCCCTCGAACCGTTGGCAAGCGGCGTCGAGGTTATCGACAGAGACGCCTACGTAGACATTAGCACACAATCCCCATATATCACTCATTCTCTGGCTCATAACAGGATAACATTACGACCAGGATCTTTGATATCGCGTCTAGCTAACTCGGACAGGGCAAGGAGAGAGGAACTCACAGATGTGCCCGAAACCCTGCGGCTCCGCGTTACCGTCGTGGTATTTGAAACTCTCGTCCTTTTCTGTCCCGTAGTTCCACGTGAGCTCTAGTAGACCCTCTCGGTTTCCCGTGAAGCCGTCCTCGGGGGCGCTGCCGTAGCCAAGGAAGTAAAGGTTGAAACCCGCAGCGGACTGCTCTACCGTCCGAAGCAGCGTCATTCCAAGGACCTCCTGGTAGTATTTAAGCGACTTCTCGGCGTCCTTGACTCGGATCATGGTATGGTTCTGTGTACTCATCATTAGCTCCTAACCGCACTTTCCATCTATCTATTCGTTTATTCGAGCCTCTTCCACCCATTATCAACTGTTCGACCACTGGTCGATCGAAAATATCGAGAGGAAAAGAAAACCCGGAAATGAATAAAGATAAAACCATCCCGCTCACGCCCCTACTCACCATACGATACGTGCCAGGGTCCGTCGTCGCATCCTGCTCCTCAGGGTCATCGGCGCCCTTGCTTCCGGGCCTCTGGCTGATGATCTCGACCCAGTAGCCGTCGGGATCGAGGGCGAAAGCGATATGCTTCATGCGGCCGTCGGTGAGCTTCTTCTGGAACCCGTAGCCCGCGTCCTCGAGGCGGCGGCACGCGGCCTGGATGCGGTCGACGCTGACGCAGACGTGGCCGAAGCCGCGGTGCGGCTCGGCGTTGCCGTTGTTGGCCTTGAAGTTTGGATCGTCTTCGCTGCCGTAGTTCTTTTTTTAGTAAAAACAAGTTAGTACCTAAGTTTTCATACCTTGTAGAAAGTTCTACAACAGAACACTGGTTTTTCAGTACTTACGTGTGTCAGCTCGATGACGCCCTCGCGGTCGAACACGCCGTTTCCGTGCGATGCGGCCCCGGGCCCGTCGTACGCTAGGAAGTAGAGGTCGAACTTATTGTCGGGGAAGGACAGCTTCTTCACTAGGCTCATGCCTAGGAACTCGTAGAACTTGACTGCAGCACACGGGACGAATAAGCAAGACTGAGGTCGTTTTCGTAACAGTTGGTTTGTTTCATGGTCCTTGGTGACCTCCTTTTAACCCCCGCCTACGATTGTCATGAGACCCTCTGCTATTTCCTCAACCACTATCTTCAATGCGACTTCAGGCGAATTAAAGCCCTCCCTAACTAGGAACGGGTATAAAACGTACCGGACGCTTTGGGGTCCTTCACTCGAAGCCTGTAGTCCGAGAGTAGATTAGTATCATATTATACCACCTCTGGACAAAAAAGGAGATTGCTACAGTAGGATCCTTACATCGAGTGGTTGAACTTATAGTTCTTGGTATCTGTTGTCGTAGCCATGGTTGTCGCGAGCCCTCGGAAAACGCCTAGATGAACTTGATTAACGATTCAAATCTCGAGAGAATTTATTTAGACAAGTTGTCGTCGCAACGGGTAATGCCAACTTCGATCGGTATGTTAAAGAAGTAGTAGAAGCTTCTGGGTGGGCGACTAAAGGCAACTAACTCACCCAATGACGATAGCGATGGTGTACCTGTTGCTGCTGTTCGACTTGACAGAAGAGATGATTGTAAATTGATTCTCCGTAAGGCGCGCAAGTAATACATAAGATAGCTATGCGTTACCATGGGTCTAGCAATATTCAATAAATGCAGTAACCCCCGCAACTAAGTAAGAAAGAAACCCTTGAGATCCCACGTTTCGATAGAATTCTCATGTCCCACAATGGCGGGACGAACGTAGCTACATCTGAATTACGGCCCCCATTACCCAAATGACGTCGACCCCGCAGCAGGATCGCACCCCACACTCAACTACGTATCTAGACACACATGCAGTCGGGAGCTTCTGCCGAACCACAAATATAAAACGGGATACGTGGGTCAAGTATTTCACGATATCTACGAACTACTACCTAGAGCTCTCATTAAGAATATTATGATGCTCTTGCTGTTAGATCACTCTGAGAATTTAAGTATTCGAGATACTCAAATAGTGTCAAGACATACGATTTTCCCTAGACATTTCCTATTTACGTTAAAAGACAAACAAAACAGAAAAACGAAAAACGAACCCGGCCGGGAACGCCACTCTACTTCCCCAGAACCGCCCTTTTTATTTTGCTCCCACCTGCCGTATCTTACACTGAAATATTGAGAAACAAGGTGACCATAGGAATCGCTGGTATCCGCATGAATATGAGAAAGAGAGAAAGAAAATCGATGGTTATCGGGGTCGCTTCCTGAAGCGGGTAGATTTCAGGCCTGAGTATCAAATTGGGGTTCAAAGATGCATAAAGCTAGGATGCCGGTGACAGCAAAGAAAATAAATAATCGTAAGAACCGAACGATATTAGTTAAGAAGAACCGAAAAGTCTGCCAGTGAGTGTACGTTCCTTCTCAAACTCCTCACTGGGAGTGACGAAGAAGGCCAGTGCGATAATAACGTACAGAGCCATCAACTAAAACCAGAATTAGCATTCATTCCACAGGCGGTTCACTTGAAATATCTCACCATGGCGCCCTCCAGATAGTTGGATTTTCCGTCCGTAACCGTGTATATAACTATTAGTACTGACAGGGCGAAGGCAACGGTTTCGACTAAGACATGACATTAGCATACGTATGCTCACAACTTATCTGGCAACTTACAAGTCTCGAAGTGTAGATCCATAGGCTGGCCCAGGATCCAGCCTAGAATGACAAGAAGAGGCGTCACAAAGAGGGCGATTTGAATGCTCGAGCCAATAGCTACACCCATAGCCTGAGAGGAAGGTTAGCTTTGCTTAGTCTCTCGAGTTGCACTTTGAAGACTTACTAAATCCATCTTGTTCTTAATTGCCACGACAACGGCTGTGACATGTTCGGCGGCGTTTCCAACAATGGGTATCAGAATAAGACCAATGAAGTTTCGGCTAATGTGCGCACGTTCCACAAGAGCATCGATGCTACCAACTAGATAGTCGGCGCAAACGGATACCAATACAGTAGTAATAATGAGAACGCCTGCAGCGGACCATGGGCTCATATGTATCTCCTCCTCTTCGTGATGTTCTTGGCCTAATGTCTCCTCAGCTGAAACACCGGCTTCACTATCTTCTCTGGGCTCAGAATCGGCCTGCTGGACGGTAAATAGGTTGTGATGCGTTTTCAACTGAAACCAAAGGTAAAGGACGTAAAGTGAGAGTAAAATGATAGCTGTGCCCCTCGAGAGTGAAAGAATAGTCTTTTCTCTATTCTCACTGCTTCCACTGTCATCATGGTCTGCGTTCGCCGTAATTATCATGAAAAGCTTTTCGGAGATTAGCGTCAACTCCAGCTAACTTCAACAGAGGGAATTTATCCTTACGGTTCCAGGGAGAATCATTGAGGCGGCGGAGAGAGTCATAAGGGAAGCAGTAGTCTGGGCAGTGCCAGATGCGAACTCTTGTTCCATGCCACCGTTCCCGTCCGCTCTCCAGAGGTTGGCGATGTTACCAAAGAAGAAACACATGCCCATGACAAGTAGAATGTTGGACAAAATAGAGCCTATCATCGATGATTTCACTACGTCAAACTGACCGTTATTCAAGGCAATGATGCTGACCTGCAGGTTCCATTCTTAGTAAGTGACCAAATAGCAGCAAGATGAATTATCCCTACGATTAATTCGACAGCATTGCCGAAGGTAGCATTGAGTAGGCCGCCGAGGGCTTCACCCAGGTTTACTGAAATTTCCTCCGTAGCAAAGGAGAGAACAGCGGCCAAGGGAATAATAGCGAGGAAGTTGAGGACGAAGGTAGCTACAGGATCCCATCCTGTCTCGCCAGCGATAATTCCAATTGGTACAAAGACTAGGAGTATGTTGACCGGGCCTTGAGATGCAGAGTTAATACAATCTTCACTGGTAGTAAAGGTATGGTCATCATGTGACCAACTTACTGCTCAGGAGAACGGCCTTTAAGATATGCCAGACATGTGCTGGGAATCTGATCCAAGGTTTTCTACTATCGGTGCCGGGAGTGTAGGCCGAGTTGAGGAAGAAATCGCGGGTATAGCTATGGCGGGCATCACCATTCGGACCGCCGGATCCACTTCCCAAAAGAGAGGTGCGCTCATGTGCGTCACCATTCTCAGTGGAATGGGTATGGCGAGAGTCCATGGTAAGGTTCCTGACGACTCTGTTGGCCTGTCTAAACACCTCTGGTACTGTATTGACAACCATCAAACATCATCGTTAGCTCCAATGCGCGTTTGCTGGAGATTAGTCCCTTGAGATGCCGATGTGTCAAATCCCTGGCGCCTGGTAAAGGAAAGGAATGTAGACCGACAAGGGCGACCTTAAGGGAGACAAGAATATGGGCAGCGTTTGGCCCCTAAGGATACGAAAGAAGAGGAAGAAGAGTAAACGAGTAATAACTTCACTTACAACCACCTGCCATTGGGGAATAATATCTATTATGGGTTATTATTATTATTTTAGTCCAAGAGGCCGAAACTAGGATAGCACAGGTAGGACCAGCGTTCCAGCGTTCCTGCGGAGGTGGGCGCGGACACCAGAGATCCTCTATCTCTTCCGGAGCGATGCTAGGCTGAACTGACAAGATCAGTCAAATATGTAATTACGATTGATCCGGTCTAAACTAACTTGGGTACTTCTCGGCAGGCCAAGAATACCACTGAAGGCTTAGGGTGATCTTTGGGTGTGTGGAATGTTTTGGGGGGGGGGGGCAGTCTGCAAGGCTTGGTTGATTAAGTAGGTAAGTATGTATCTTACTGTGATCAGCAGTAAGTAATTGCGAATGGTATACAAGTACTACCTAGAATAAGATGGGCGAGTGAAGGTAATACTGTGGCTTGGCTGTCTCTAATCGAGGGATGGATCATGCAAGAACTCAAAACAAAGATTGCTTTGGGGTTTAGAACTTTAAGGTGTAGAATCGGTAAGGGAGGGGACGAAACTGTGTGCTACGTACACTAGTAATTCCACAAGAATACAGCCCGTCAAACTTTATTGCGTAATGTACATAGAAACAACTTAACTGATGATTTCATGTTTCATGTCCGTTATTCACGTTTGATGCTGTCATATCAGACGAATTTTGAAGACGCTAAACATGCTTAAGAACCCAAAGCTGGCGCGTTCTCCACGTACCTAGGCAGGTTACTACTAGTTTTCCGTTAGTTGCTAGGGTAAAATGCCAAGGCACTGGCATATATTGCTCCACAAGGGTCTATGTGGTCACTAATCAAGCCAATCAATTGATGAGCATCTACTTCGTACTACAGGAATGTATTTCGATCGGTTTGTTCCTGTTCCATAAGAGCGTCAGTATTACTGTACCTACATACATACATGCAGGTATTACAAAATAAACCCCAAATACAGCCTTAAGAAACTACCTACCCAATTCACTTTCATGACAAGATATGACCGACCTATCATGCAATAATACATAGATAAGTAATAAACTCACGTACGCCCGACTGACCGGACACCATTCAACATCAGCAAACGGATAGCCATAGGTCCCTACCGATTGTATTGAATAGTGTACAAATACCCAATTAGAAGGCAGAAAATAAGCCAAGAGTGGCGGAGTCCAGAGAGTCTTTTGTCCACTTGCGGCACTTTAAAGTTAAGACTTATCAAATCGAAAGGGAGGCCTCCAGGTAATAAGAGCACCTAAGCCACTAAATAAAAAAGGATGGGCTTATCGATAAATGTAATACGCTCGTCAGGGTGTCAGGTAGTAAGTAGGTATGTAGGTATGTAGGTCTTGGGTAGCAAGGTAGGTGTCATTACATTGCATAGTGGCAGTGCAAGCCCCCATAGGTATGAATTCTCGGTAAATACCATCAACGAGACGTCGCGATTGGTCTCCATATGCTAATCTTTGACTACTCGACCCGAGTTATTGCAGTGGATCAGAACCACGTGAAAGGTTAAACCAATAAGGGGTTTGTCAGACAGTCAGAGTGCCATTCAATAGGAGTAGGAGAAGATGCAGGATGCCCGATTGCAGTAAGTCCAAATTAGCCAACCAGTTAGTTGCCTGTCTGCCTGTATTAATTGTTTAGTCTAGCTCAAGTAGATGAAAGATGCAATTGTAGGTCTATAGTTTCACCCTATGTTCTCGAAACAGGCCTTCGCCGCCCTGCCTGCCTGCCATCGTCATCGTAGTCGTAGCCGTCGTCAATGCGCCACTTGATGCGAAATTCCGATCGATATCCTACTCGTCCGTTCCGCGCCCATCGTTATCGTTATCCATCGTCATTACCAATCGGATGCCTTGCAAACAAGGAGATCTTGAAAAGCCAAGCCATGTAGCGTCGTATCGGTTTAATTACACAGGTCAAAACGGTTCTCCGTCGCTCGTAAATATAGGCATGGGCCCTCATCGTCGATAATGGTACAATTTACATAAACGCTGGCCTCCTCGTTAGCCCTCGAGAACACCCCCTAAAGGCAGGAAAACTGGTGAGGCGCAAGGCCAATAGTGACTCACCAGCACAATACGCCAAGTACCAAGAAAGCGAAGCCCCGCCATCCAGCCAAGCGGGGTCGAAGTTCTTGTCGGTGAAGAACTCCCAGGCCGTCCTAGGGTCGATAGTCGCCAAGTTCGAGTAAAGAATCCCCTTCCAGCCTCCCTCTACCTTCGCAGCGCGGCCTTTGTCGAAATATGTCTCCCACTCCTGCTTTACAAATGCGGCTGGCCTGGTAAGTTTGGTGCTTGGAAGGAGAGGCAGCATGTGAATGCCCTGAATGTACTCAATGTTCCCCCCGAAGTAGGTCGTATGGTCGCACTTATTCTCGAACAGAATACCGGCCACCTTGTTTCCAATAAAGTTCGAGGGCTGCACTGTGTTATCTGTCGTAAAGAGGTAGTAGTGGTTCAACGCGCGTGCCATGACCGACAGCATCAGGTTACCCCTATACAACGTAAGCTATGTTCATTTCGGCGAGCATCAAAATAACGATATTCCGCTTGGCTAGCTAGACTTACCGGGCTTCCATGTTGGCGTCCTTGATGGTTTTCCCCCACATCTTGATGGCATATGCATGCATTGTATCTTCTGAGCTCGACTCTTGGTCCTGTAGAATGTTAGGTTTCGGTAATCTCAAAGAGGTTATTAACATGACTAACCTTCCCATCAAGAGTGTCGTATAGCCCATGAGCCCAACTATGGCCATGGTACCAGTCGAAATTCCGGGATTGAGGAAAGTAGTTGTCGTCTTTTGAAGGGTTGGCAATATCTCGAACCAAAGTATTTACATAGTCGACGTTTTCGTTCGTCAACCATGAAGGATCCAAGTACCCAATGATAGCAGCAGCATAAATGAAATAGCCGTAGTGAAAGTGATGGTCATTATAATATGTGTTGCCGAAATCAGCGCCATCATTTCCTGTCAGGTAAGTAGCAGAGGAGACCAGGCCACCCCAAGCCGCTGTTCACATCAGTTAACTTTTCTTTCCCTCCAAAAGTAGATAGGGGTTCTCTAGCTCACATTCATAATAGAGCGGAAACTGTTGCTTATTTTCCGAGAACCGAGAGTACGCTGCTTTGAGGTTCTTTAATCCGCTTTGCGCCAACTTCGGGTTCTTCAGCAAATCCTGGACGGTGTAAGTCAATTGGGCGAACTTTGCCAGAGCCTATCTAAAATGTCAGTTCCAACTACGTTGAGGGAACCCTAAGGGTAGTCAAAAGCTGTACCTTTCCACCAAAGTACATAGAATTCTGGTTTGCTTGCTGGTCGGCACTCTGTGACATCTCTTTTAACGCTACCGGGCTAATTGCGCGGATCGCCTCGTCTGACAAAGACTTCTTTGGGCCGCCGACAGGGTCCCATGGAGAAAAGTCCATGGCGATGGCCATGTTAGGTTCAACCATCGTCCACGAGTCTGCCATGACAGCCATCGCCATGCCCTTTGTCGTTGTCTGCAATTTCAGGTCTTTTAAGCCATCTCTGGTCGCCTTATCGAACGAGTTGACTTGATGGGGCAAAGCATACATCATGAGCTTCGTGCTCTCATCTCCACCTTTCTTAAAGCCAAAGGTGTATGAACCCTTCGCCTCCGACACTGTGCCCGAGAGAGTGACGCCAATCGGATATGTTCCTGCTGCCATATCTATCGTAGTTTCGAAACTACCCGGATCTTTGGTGACCTGAATGAAGCCGGTGAATGGCTTGTCCGATTTTGCTAAGCCATTGTTGATCACCTTCAAATCGAGATTGTCACCGCTCTCTGCATGACTGTACACATGCCAGACCTTACCATCCTCTAGGTAGAACGTATACTTTGTTATACCTGGTTTTGGCCCCTTGGTGGATTTTGTGACGGTTTTGAAGAAGATGCCGGTGTTGATGACAGGGGTTCCACCATGATACACACCCGTCACAAAGCCCATTCCCTGCACAAGAGGAAACGTGATCAATGGTTTTGCTTGAGTATTCGGATGCAAATTGACGTTGATAGATTGAGCGGCCAGGTTGTCTGTCGTCAATTGTGTCTCGTCTCCCAATTCCGCAGCTGAAAGGCACAGGGATTGGATCCCAATAGGATTCAAAAAGTATCTCGCAGCACCTGTTTCTTGTCTTACCTGGCCATAGACCCTTTGATTTGCCTCCACATGAGAAATCGATAGACCCCAGCTGGACGAGGCTCCCTGACCCCTCGCCCAAGCTACGGTATACGGATGTACATACGCCGGCGAAGTCTGCTTACCTAGATAGAAGCTGGCGTAGAACTTGTTTGTTGCGATTGGAGCCGGACCGTTAATTCCGACTCGAGGGACGGGGTGATCTTTTTTCACTGGAAACATCGGCGCAGGGGCTGTTGTCGCAATGGGGTCCGCGAAGATGTTTGCTGATAGGGGTTGTTCCGTAGACATAGGGGCGGGGCGTAGCGAGTCTAGTACAGTTCCCTGCGGAAGTAAGCTGGATTTCGGAGTTGGGATCGAGCTGGTTAATAACGGCGCTGTCGATGGTCTGCCGCCTGTCTCTAGGGACGAAACAAGGGTTCCAGTAGTATCAGGTTTTGTGCCAGTTAACGGCGGCGGAACCTGAACAATCTTCGATGATACTGAAGTGGTGAGTACCGGTACAGGTATAATATCTACACGATATGGGCTCTTAGTAGTTGGAATGGGTGAGGGTCCTTGGCCTGGTCCTTGTCCTGGGGGTGGATCGAAACAAGCCTGTCTGTTACTCAGCGTACGCAGTGGTGACGACCGAATAGGAATGATCTGAAGCATTGTTAGTAAAAGATACAACAACATATTGACTAAGGAAATTCACGAAAGGAGAAGGGGGTCTTGGGAATATGATATATATTGATATTGAATCTATCTTGTCGGAACAAGCTATGCTGATCGGAAATTGGTGGTAGACGAAAGAGTTTAGATTGTGTAGCGATATAAAGATATCATAAGAACCGTAGGTTATATTATCGAATTCGTGATGATATAATGGAAGCTCAGTACAAGAAAGCAAACTTGGATATAAAATGATATTTGTTCGCCGTTTAATACGACCAAAAGCATAGAGGAATGAAGACATGTAGACTGGGAGATAAGCAAGAGTCCTCAATAGGACCGATTTCGAGTCTCGTGAGATATCCCGTATAGGAAAAATGTGTTGTCTTAAACAGAGGCTGAAAATCTTCCTACCTTGTAGCAGAGCAAGTGAGTCTAGAAGGGGGTGCTAAGAATGAGACAAGCGAGGATAGGGTCCTTTAGGGAAAGCGAAGCGAATGAATATCCAATAAATACAGTAGATATTAAGCCTCAAAAGAGAGCAAGAATGTTCTTAGGCGAGAAGATGAAAATAACTTAGGATACAGAGACATTGAAGAGAAAAAATGACTGGGATGAAAGAGAGATTGAATCAAACCTCGAGTTGTCATTGTGGGCTTGCCTCGAGAGAACCCACATGGTTCTGGCGAGATTGGGCGCCCGCAAGACCATTGCAGTTACCTTTACATTGGTTACTCCTCCATGCGCATATAATAAATCAGAAGTCAGAAGTCAGACAAAAGTTTGTTCCCAAGAGAAGTGGATATGACGGCTTCTTTATACAGAAAGTCCCTGCTGGAAACCAAGAAATTATGACTTAGACCCCCCCCCAACCAGTAAGTCGGAATTCGGCACCGGGAGGTGATGTGATAGGCTGGGGCAGGAACGATACTACTACCTGTTTTGTATCAACAACGGCAGAAACGGCCCCCATATCTCTCATGCTACATGTAGATAATTGCATATGTACATGGAATTGAAGCAATGCCTCTTCAATTACCAATGTAGGTATGTACCTGTATAGATATATGGTTGAGGATAAGGACATCTGGAGTTAAAACAGAACGTTTACGACATGCAATTTGAGATGATAGTTTTCTAAGATATATGTAGACAAGTACGTATATGATCTATCTCGTAATAGAAGCGATAGCCCAGGCAATGGGAAACCTTGTTTTATAATCCCAATGCATCATACTGACCTTCACCAAACGTCCTCCCACTCTTTGATCTTGTTGAAGACTGTCTATGCACAAGGTCGGTAGCTGAGTGTCCATCCACTTTCTCACGCTGACGATTGACCTCGTCCCTC
Organism: Eutypa lata; assembly: GCA_022661535.1. Taxonomy (NCBI): domain Eukaryota; kingdom Fungi; phylum Ascomycota; class Sordariomycetes; order Xylariales; family Diatrypaceae; genus Eutypa; species Eutypa lata. The sequence continues at coordinate 178,600 of JAKULF010000001.1, forward strand.
CGCAGTATATTACCATCTCTCTCCTTTCTCCGTCTCCGTCTCTCCTCGGCGTCCACGTCGGCAAGATGCTGTTTCTTTGCTCGGCGCACCTCCCGCTTATCTAGGAGCCAAGGCCGGCTCAGAACATCCCGCCGGAAATCCTGAAGTTTGTTCCAGAATTGGACCTCCTGTGCCGTGGACCTAACGCATTGGGCCTTCTGGATCTTGAGCTGCTTACGGCCTCTAAACAGCTTGATTCTGCCCTTCACATCGACCACCGTACCCACGTCGATTTCCGCAGCCAGCACGTCGGCAACAGTGGAGGTACCCTTTGTCTCATCTTTAGAAGATGAATCACCACGAGCTACCTCTGATGTTTCTCGAGCTCCAGGCTTTGGAGGCTTAGGGACCTCCACGCTGCACTCGATGCACTCGCCCGTGCTGTCATCGACCGTATAGACCCGATGACCGTAGAAGTCATCAACCGCGACCACCACCCCCACGATTCTTGCCCATATAATGGGATGGTTCAAAGAGAAGAAAACATCTTGACCTAAAGTTACCAAAGGGAGTTCATCAGTAAGTCACATGTCCTTAGCCGGTAACATATTCGGAGTGTTACCTTCAAACCCCGGATGCGACACAAGATTTTGAAGATCAGTTGCTGGCAATGGGCACCATTTATTGAAGGTAGGAGACAGGTGGAAACAATACTGCGGGTAGAAAACGTGTGGTTCAGCACTTGTCATCGCATTTTTATTAAACAACGGGTAACTGAGCCGATCAGTCGATTAGATGCGGGTTCAATTATGCGTATAATTTAGAACCCCGTCTCAATTGAGCACTGTTGAAAATGATAGAATGTGTTTATGAAGCGAGTCGCGTCGCGCAGTAATAATTGGTGGTTGAAAATGCCCCGCGTCCAAACCCATAAGCTTCTTTTTAGGTATAGGTAGGTCAAGTACCTAGCTACCTACTAGGTAGGTTATAATGCTATCTGGATGTTTATTAGTGGACATTACTGCATGTGACAGACCCAGGCAGCCAGGCAACACACCCAACTACCAAGTGGCTACATAAGTGATTAAGCTAAGTACCTACTTTGGTAAATAAGAGTCACGATAATTGAGGATGTTAACCTTAGGTACATGTAGGTAGGCAGACAAAGACTTCATTAAATGCATGCATCTAGTTACCAAAGTGTACTCAAGGACATCAACCATAACCATGTAGATTTATTTATCAAGAAACTTGGTGCTCTTGAATTACTAGCTATAGCTCAGAGCTAATGTCCGAGTATCCACGGAGAAGATACTGGTATCATAAAACACTTGAAAGCAATGAGAAATCATTTCGTCTTGTTGATGAGCTCCTCATAACCGTAACCGTAACCGTAACCACGTAACGCCTTCGCCAAAAGCAGACTAAAAAGAATCGAGTTCTCTGCCTTCATTTTTTGCTCTTCTTGAGCCTGGAGGCAGCGGCTTGGAATGCCTCCTCAGAAGGTTCTTCCTCTGCCGCACGCTTCTTGCCCCCTTTCTTAGGAGCACTCGGCGCGCCGTACTTTGTAGCCAGGTCGTCTAAGAAACTACTCCGACTTCGTTTTTGTTGATTGCCCTTGATCAGTGCGGCTAGGCCATCTTCCGATTCTTTCTTGCTCTTCTTCTTCTTACCGCCGAACACCTTATCGTGAACCCCCAACTCCTTTGCGTACTCTTCGGCCTCGCAAGCTTCCCCCCTAGCTTCTCTGAGTCTCTTTTGTTTGGACCGTTTGCTTTCCTTGGTATACGCCTTGAAGGCCGGGACGTCCTCCTTGGCGATAGCCTCGTCAATGATCTTACAGAATCGTTCCTCGTCTTCGAGCGGGTTGCTCAGCATCACTGTCTCGTATATCTTATTCATGTCGCCATTGTACTCCTCGTAGCTGATCAGTAGGTCGTCTTTTTCCTCGTCGGAACCTTTGTATTTCTTGGCGAACTTCTCGATCGAAGCCTCGTTGACAGCATCCTGGAATTGTTCTCGGTAGAAGTCGGACCAGCTGAAACCATCCGAATCCACAATGGACTCAGACGTTGAACCCGTATCATCATAGCGCTTGCGTCGCACCGGATCGGACAGGACAGCATAGGCAAATGCGATCGATTGGAATTTCTCGTGTGCTTCAGTCTTTTGATCATCGGAGACCTTGTCTAAACTCAATTAATTCGGTTAAAATGATGCCATTGTATGATAAATAGGCAAGGTCCAATGGAATTCCTAGCTCACCTGGATGATGCTTAAGAGCAGCTTTGCGATATGCGGCTTTGACCTTATCTGGTGTCGCCGTCCGCTCTACACCCAAAACCTCGTAAGGGTCGATCACGGGCGGTTCGCCCTCGAGAATATCTTCAGAAGCAGGCATCTCGAGGATATTGTTGGTTGATGATGTGCATTCAAGTCCATCAAAGGATACGTAGTAGATGGACAAATGATATCTCGGGGTGATCTTATATCTCCCCAACCTTTCCTGTTTCGGAACCCCCACTTAGTTCCATTTTCGACCCACCACCACTGTATTTAGGTGGGTCAATGTCAACGCTAGATCAAGTCGTCGGTTGTTTACTTTTTTGTTTACTGTTTTTATTTTGAAGCCATTCAGACCGCGTTTGACCGCTTACGGGCCCACAAATTGGGTGGTTTACTGGCAGAAAAAATTTACCTATTGTAGATTCTGCACCTATTGTCCTATTGTTTTGGTGACCTCTTATTTATTTTGCAGTTCCTTTCTGACCTTTCCTTCTTCTTTTCCTTCACCCATCAACAGCTCTGTCAACAAATCCATCAACAGATCCATCAACAGATCCTTCCTTTATTTTTCCTACGCAGTCAGCAGCCGAATTCATGAAGGAGTTCGAAAGGAAGGTTGCCGAGTTACCTGTATCACAAGCTGTTACACTGAACCTAGAGTCCCTGTTGCCACAACCGAATCTCACGATGGTAACCGCGCCAATAGGTGCTTCAACACCAATACGACCAGTCACGATACCTTCACTTATGCCACCGCCAGCTTCAACAGTGAGACCGGTCACTGAGTCTCCTTCCTATCAGCCAAGTTCGGTGGGCAACGAGAGCATTTTGTACAGCAACAACGTTACTTACACAACACCCACCACCCGTGTTACGATTACACCTAACAACCCAGGTTACGTGGATCTGCGAATGCCCTTATATTTACCTTTAGAAATTAGCCGTACGCCGCTGCCACCGGGGCAACGCAGTGTACACGGCTTGTTTTCTGCGGTTGACAATATGATCCACAATACGGTTGAAGCAGATACTACGTACGGAGCTGACGATAGCTTCATTCAAGCCATGGCAGAGATTCCTTCACTTATTCAACGGAAACGGCCTAGGACCGTTAATGGGCTTCCTCAATATCCTGCCAATGGCCCTCGAGACGCTTGTTGATGCCCGAAATGTTGGCACAAAAAGCCCTGAATTCAGAGGAGGCTTCATACAGCAAAAGTAAGTGAGAAAGGTCTCTTCGAACGCAAAGAATTTGTGTACTTAGTTTATTTTGTTGATTTTGCATAATAACCAAACTTAGCAGTCAGCTTCAGAATTTTTCTGATATGTCCTTATAAAGGGGATGGGCCGGGAGGTTGCTATGGGCAACCGGTGATTTTGGCCTTAAAATGCCCACAAAAAATAGTAAGTGACCCACTACTGACCCACTACGAGGACACGCTAACTAACACCCGAATAGGAAAGGCGGGGGAGATTTATGACCACTCGATATCTCGTTGGGATGAGTGGGGGACGCGTGAGACGCGTAGAGAGCATTACCCACAGCATGTAGTTCAATATATCGATAAGTGGATACTTAGATAACACAAGCCAACCCCACCTACTCTGCGATTATGCAACCGCGGGGTATCGGCTGCTTCTTCTTGGATTCCTACAGTACCTCGATCGATATCTTCCTACCTATCTACCTCGACTTTATGCGCATGAACTTACATACAGTAGAGGATGACGCGGTAATTTTCATTACACAACTTCAACAAGCGTATGCATAGCCTTCAACCTTCAAGATGACTCAAGCTGCATCACTCCACCCAGAGAGTATTGAGCCTGGTGATCACCAGGCCTATATGAGAATAGCTCTTTCTTTAGCCACCAAATCAACACCTAAACCAACCAATTATCGCGTTGGGGCTCTCATACTAGATGTAGCGACAAACGAGATATTGGCTACGGGCTACACCTTAGAGCTACCTGGGAATACGCACGCGGAGCAGTGCTGCTTTGAAAAACTTTCCGAGAAGTATTCTGTGTCACCAAAGATGCTTTCGCAGGTACTGCCTGACGAAGTTGCTCTTTACACGACTGTAGAGCCGTGTTCCAAAAGGCTGAGTGGGAACCTTCCTTGCGTGGATCGTATCCTAGCTATTGGGAAAAGAATCAGGACTGTTTATGTTGGAGTCCAGGAGCCTGCCAAGTTTGTCAGTGAAAATTCTAGTAGTCAAAAACTAAAAGATGCTGGCATAAATGTTGTTCATGTTAGCGGATTAGAGCAGGAGATCCTTGAGGTTGCTACAGCAGGGCATGAGAAGCAAGCATGAGCATAAGTTTCCAGTCGTTCGTGGTGGTCCTGCTATATGTATTGTTTTAGTTCACAGTAGCTACTTGATTTTAGCAGTCAGAGTCTATCAAGTAACGACTATGTCCTAAAATAGCACACCCTTGTTGAAGATAAAGTGTTACATTCCATGATAAACACATTCATTCATTCATCTTGTCCGTGAAAGGTGGAATAATTATGTTGAATAACTACTTCGTAGCTAACCTACCCATGTAGATTCACTTCATTCAAAGCAGTAACATCTAGAGCACTCGTCCGCGTTCTACCTAGAAGAGCCACTACTAATTCCAGTTTGTAGGCAGTAGGCAAACATTTGAAGGCACTAAAATAGCAAGAAATGAAGAGCTGTAGCTACATATGTAGAAGCTACCCCCCTAAGTACCTACTCAGCATACTGACGGTTAATTCTCGGGGTATGTATCCGAGGCATCCACACCACTTACACACACGGTACTTATATAATAATAATCCAAATTTGCTTCAACCATTAGAAGCCAGCAGCTTGCTTCAGCTGCCCGGTTAGCTCAATCGGTAGAGCGCGAGGTACGATTTCTCTCTTCCTAGCTTATCACTGGCTTTACTGACTCCTAGAATAGACTCTTACTCAATAGAGGTTATCTCGAGGTTGCGGGTTCGACCCCCGCATCGGGCTCTATTCCCGGTGCATCTCGTTCAAGCGAGACACTTCGAACCATTCTTTTTTTACCTTTTCTTTTCTTTATTTTTTTTTTTCCTTTTTCCGGAGACCCTTCTCTCCTTCCAACCAACTTTCTTTAAGTCATTTCCATACTATTATTGTCAGCTCCTTTCCCTGTCACCTCATCTTCATTCATTCGAACGCCCTCAGCATTAGCTTTACTGTTTTGTGCGAAGATTGTTGTCGTTATTCAAGCAGAAGTTCCATTGACAAAGGGGGATGGATATATAGATAGATATATAGACAGATAGATCCGTATTCTCATACATATTTTCCTGTATTCTACCTAGCTAGTTCAGTTTCAATTTTCTTCTCGGTCAGCGTAGCCAGCTTCACATAGCTGAAACGATCAGCCTTCGGGAAATATTGTTTAATTTGCGGGCAGTATCTGAAGATGATTCATGGTTTATATTACTGCTGTCAGAGACCCACCGTATTGTTTCTCGTTCACTTACTAGACGTAGCTTTAGAGCAGCATATTTCTTATCGTCGCCTGAAGCCGATAGACCCCGGTCCCTAAATCCCAAGTCGGAAGGTTCGGATCGGAATGCGGGATGCGGGATGCCAAAGTGGGACGTCGGAGCGACCTCCGGCACGCCGGTCGGTGGAAGGCACAACTCAATTTGAAGACACTCATGTCGCCTAGAATGTTGCAGCTAATATTAAAAGCTCTCGTCCATTATCATGTCGCTATTTCGCTTCATCTAACAATTTGACTTAGGTACTTAGGAGGTATGTAAGCTACATGTAGGTAGACAAGATTTCAAAAAGAAAATTGATCATAGTTGCAATCCGTGTCTCAAAACGCGCATCACCACAATATATATAATTGGTCCCACGCCTTAATCAGATAGGCGCCAGATCACGACTGCATTCAAATAATTGAATGGCTGAGGGCTACCCAGTATTTAAATATAGTCCTCTACTAAGCCAGGACAGACAGCCCTTATCTTGTCACTGGATGAAGATGGTTGCTTTAGGGTATACAAGATAATCATGGTAATATGTCTCCGCCTATCCTTCGTATATACAAGTGGTATGCTTAGCATATCTTCACACCTTTATAGCCGATTAGCAGCTGCTTCCGCCTCCGCTATCACCTCCACTTGAACTTGATCCTCCCGAGTCACTACTACTTCCACCCCCTCCACTACTACTGCTACTGCTTCCACCACCACTATATCCACCACAATCGCCTCCGCTATAAGAAGGGGTATAGGTATACGGGCTATAACTGTTTCCGCCGCCGCTGCTTCCGCTACTGCCGCCACCACCACCGCCACTATACCCAGTGCGACGAGTTACAGGCTTCGTCCCTCCATTGGTGGCTGGGGTGCTGTAAGTAGCCGGCTTGGGAGTGTAGATGATGTTGGGCGCTTGCTGCTTCTTTTTCTTGGACTAATTTGCGGTCAGTTAACAGGATCTTCTAATACATTAAGGAAACTTCGGCTCAGGTACAAATGGGTTGCTGAGTCCGAACAGCATCTTTGCGATTGGCTTTAGGATAATAATCTAATGCTTGAAGTTTCTGATGATTGGCTTGCTTGATAGCTTGATGGTTGAGAGAGAGAGAGTGTGTGTGTGTTGATGTGTAAGTAAGTTGTGCGAATGTTCAAACTTCTCCCTCTTCAAACGCATGCTTCCCGACTTCGTTTTATATTCATCTCAGCCGCCATCTCGATCAATATTTAGCCCTCGAAATTCGGCCTCGGCTGAGTGCCGCTTCACTCCTCCGCCAGCTCCCGAGGCAGTGCAATGACGTCGCGCGCGCTAGCACGCCCAAAGCGAAGCGTCGTTCAGCCGCACCGACCGATCTCCATCACCGAACTCCCAAATTGGCAACGGGAAGCGGAATCACCTCATCCTCTGCCTGTCAGCCTTGCGGCCCGTTGTTTTCCGCTTTAAGGCTATAAGAGATAACGCTACTTACTTGGAACGGGATTGCGGCAAAGGCGCTGCGGCGCGCCAAGCCCGACCCCTTTTGCTCCACACAAGGTCATCGTGACCTACTTCTTAGCGCTGGTGCACGGCGGAATTGTAAGGGACTCGGTCGCTAGATCAGGATAGCAAGACTGGCGTCACTTCACGCAAGGCATACTGATCGCGTCACATACGGGGTAGTCGTGATTAACATGCATCGTGTCGCCTCTCCCTACTTTGACTCTGATCAATAACATCTATCCGTACTCCACATTAGCTGAATGAGAACCTGGTCTACTTAGAAACAAATTAAACACCTCGGCAATATCTCTAGTAACAATTCTTAATACCTACTGGTCAGTTTCGCTAAAGTTGCATATGCCTCTGCTGTCTCACTTGTCGTGACACAAGGCGCATATCATGTGCCTCCCTTATTGAGTACGGGTGCAGATGGACGAAACGTTGTTGATACCACAAAACCCATTGAATCTTTCGACCAGAGTTGGGCACTATCATGTGGTTTTGGCTTTGGGGCATTGGGTGATCTCGAACCTTATTAGACAAGCAAGCTTCCTCTTGTCGTGTCACGTTTCTGTCTGAAGCAGGACCCGTTAAAGCAAATACCTTGCTTGTCATTCCGAATTCGAGAAGAGAATTATGTCTATAGATAAGTTCTGGGCGAGTAAGGTTGTGCGTGGATATAGCTACCTCGTTGAGAAGTACCTCGTTCCAAGCTACGATGATACTACCTAGCAGTACTCCCCTCGGGGAATTCGGGATTTTAAGAGAAGTTAGATAACTTTTATCTAGAAAAATATCCTCGTGAGCTTACTATATATCTCCAAATATTCGAATAAAATTAGTCACATGCCCAAACAAAACCGGCTTGCTTTAGGAGAGGTATATCCTTCAACATATGAGACATTGACTATGTGTTGATGGAAACCAGAAACCAACGTATATCCCACTAAGGCGAGCATCCCATACACTGAAGAACTTACCTATTATTTACATGTCATCTATTGCAGGAACGATAACTCATCTAATGTATGATAAAATTACAATCTAGCTAGCACCTTACTTTTAAATAAATACAACTCTATATTTACGACACTGTCACTAAAGCTGACATCAAAGCATCTCTCTCCTCACCAGTTGCCTCGATCATACTCTTTGATTCCCTAGTTGAAGGGGGAAGATTTTATCAACCCCCCCATAGAAAATTTACCAAGATGTTTTAGGTAGCTAGCAAGGGAAGATTGCTACTGAATTCAGAGATGTTTGATCAACCTTTTTTTTTTTTAAGACATAAAGACAACTCGGAGCATAATTTGACAATTATATAGAGTCAAGATATCGACTTTGTTTAACAAGAAAATGTAAAGTTGGCCCTACGAATTATCATGGATTCCTGAAAATAATACACTCGAAGTATACCAAGGCCAGGGGCTGGTAATGTATAAATAAAGCTTAAGAATTTGTAGATACAGTGTCTACCTCTCCAGACAGCTAAAAATAGATACACAGACACCCGCGTACCTATTATATCTAAATGATGGGTAATGCTTAGCTATGTAGCTGTGAAGTTCATAAACTCGCTGTTTACAGAGCTACAAAGTCTACATCTACAAACCTTCCGAATTCAAACAAAATAGTGGAAATTGAATTCTGATAACTAATTCCATCGTTTTAGATGTGAGTTTCATAATGTCAGAAGTCATGATAACTATTGCGTGAAAGGCCCCAGTGTGGGTTCTCTAATCACATATAAACACATTTGCGCATGTGATGAGAGGTAGCATTTACTGATGTACCAGAAGATATTTGGTCTATAGCCTGTCTTATTTAGGCAGCTATGCCCAATGATATAGTGATTGAACGTTGTAAATATTCTTGACGTAAATGACCTAAGTTTCATGATTGGTCAAGGACCGATCACCAGATTTCTACCATGTATCAAACTTTCCTCTCCTGAGTCATACACATTGGAACCAATCTGGATTTCCCCTTTTTATTGCTATGATCACCCTCATTTTGTGTGCAAGGGTGGTTATTTTATTTTAATATGAACTTGGCCGAACTTCAAAAATGAAGACATGATTCATTTACACAGTCTGAACTTCAGCAATTGGCTCAGAGACCCACAAAGACTCCATGTACTGTCATAGGACTGGAGCCACGCACCCGATGCGATGCGACGCGACGGGAGAAGTCTGCAAATTTGTAGCGGATCTTAGGCAGGACTGCACCACTTCTTCTCATTCAGGCATCATACTGCCCATGATAGCATCTTTCCGGAGGTGGGGAGACTGCAAGATATCGCACTGGATTTGCAGATTTGGCAGTTGACCCAAACATTCACGAGCAGATGCTGTGTCGGCACTGCAACCCCGAAGCCGCGTATGTAGTTATCTTGGGCTGGGCTTTTCTTTAACATCACATATCAACAAGGGTACTTACTTCCTGCATTGGCCGATTGCACAGCTGAGCTCTCCTATTCGATCAGTGTATATGGGAATGACGTGGAAGATTTCCTTAGAATGTTATCGTAACTTATTTCTCAGAAGTTGTCTGTAGAGAATGATGGATGCGTATCCTGGTCCGTTTGCGGCTGATACTACGATTGCCTGATCAAGAAAAGTTCGACGATAAGCTACATCAGGGTTGCATTGCACCATCCAATGGGAAACCATGGTTTCGGGTTCGAGAATCGAGAATCGTGCTCAACCCCAGCCTGCCCAGCATGCAACCGCGTTGACGGATATTTGCATCCAGGATTCCTGACAGACCGGTAATGGGAAAAAGAAAGAAAGAGAACGAAAAAGAAAAGAACGACAATTGGCGGTGTAAGCATTAGCAGAAGATATAGCTACACACATGTAGTAGGCCCCCTAATATCAAACTAGTTTGTAAAGAAGCATGCTGAGCGTTGCAAAACTACAGGAAGATGTGTCTGTCAACTGCTTAGATGTAGCTCTTTAAAAGATGAGAATAAATAAAGATGAGAAATAAAGAGCAATAAACACAATCTTATCAGAAGAGAAGACAGACAATAACTACCTAATTTGCAGGCATGTGCCTGTCCTGCAATGTGGGTTAGATGCAGGCTAGGGCCTAACTAACTACATGCACTCTATACTGTATGTATGCAGTATGTAGTTACTACTCTGCAAGAAGGTACGATCAGGCTATTCTACACCGCTATCCTGTTATGCAATTTATACATGTATGTATTGTACAGTGTTCATGCACAAGTGGCATTTCACCTCATCGTTCCACAGCAGTGCAGCACTGCAGCTTCCAAAAGGCAATGGTGGCTGGCCCCATTTTTATTGTCATCTTGACTTCGCACACAAGCAGACACCTCGACCAAAGCAACAAGAGGTGGTTGCTTAAGACCAACTCATCAAATTCACGTTCCCTTCGAGTCATACCTAGTCCACAGCATATATCAATACTCGGGGACACCAAAATCGATTCATCATAGTGATTCACCAAACCAATCATCATTTCTGTTTGTACACACATCCTACTTCTCGTACCTACAGTAATTCACCCACACTCTTTACACCCGCTCCAAACGGAAACCTTGCATCTTGTATTTCATATACAGAATTCTTACGGCATTCAGATACGATTTATGACCTATCTATCTGCCTATCCAAATGCAGTAAGTGTTTTTGTGATATCTACCTGTTTGTGTGATGCCTAGTAAGAAGTGTATGGATCATGATTTGTTTGGCATGGTGGTCATATCCTAAGCACATTTGAATGGTTGTGATTGGCAAACTATATATACATTATCTCACTTCTGTCCTTGGATCATTCAACTATTCTTCCTAACTTGGTTCACACTTTTTCTTTCGTATTCCCTAGCTGTTGGAACCCAACAAAGAGAGTCGTGAACTAACACATCAATTCTGTTGAAGACATTGATAGACTAGCGTTGAACTGAGATCAAATCTGAGAATGTCAGACCGGGGAAGAGGTCAATCGCGTGGAGGTCGCGGAGATCGGGGTGGGTCTCGCGGCGGGTTCCGCGGCGGTCGCGGAGGTAATGAGGGTCGCGGTGGCTACCAAGGTGGCCGCGGCGATGGCTCTTTCTCTGGCCCCCGAGGTGGTGGCGACTCCCGAGGTGGGCGTGGCGGTGGTGAGCAACGAGGTGGAAGAGGCGGCGGCGAGTATCGGGGTGGCCGTGGTGGTGGCGGCGGCGACTACCAACGAGGTGGACGCGGCGGTGGAGGTGACTATCGCGGCGGACGCGGCGGTGGCGATTACCGTGGCGGTGGACGTGGAGGTGGCCGTGGCGGCTTTAGTGGTGGCAGACCAGAGAAGTTTGCCGGCGAGGAAGAGGTCTTCAGGTATGTCATCTCTTCTATTATTTCTTGCAAACCCGACTGACGAGAATTGTAGACAGGATGCTGCACCTGTTCCCGCTCCTGATGCCACAATCACCGAGTTGGAGGACAAGATCCTACAAAGTCATCTGAACACACTTGATATCACAAACAAGATGTCAAAGTTACAGGTCTCGTCCACTAAAGGCCGTGATGGTTCATCATCGGAGAACCATTTTCCCTGCCGTCCTGCCTTTGGCACAAATGGCAAGAACGTTGTTCTCTGGGCCAACTATTTTAAGCTCAGTGTGGCTGCCAATGCACTCTCCACGTATGCTATAGAGGTAACGCCAGTCAAGAAGGAGAACACCAAAGCCCAACCGCGAGACGCCAAGGGTAGGAAACTGCGAACCATCGTCAAGACAGCTCTCCAACAAGTTGGCCAGGGAGTGCCCCTAGTCTCAGAGTTTAAAAGCCAGGTTGTGTCCATGAAACCGCTTTCTCTGCCTGGTGACAATTCAGTCACAGTAAAATACACCATCGAGAACAAAGATGACGAGTATAAAGTCGTATTCAACGGACCGGGATATATCGATCTGGCTCAGCTACTAAATTATCTCTCTACTATGCAGGATCCTACTGGAGACACATCGTTTCCCAAATTTGAGACTGCAATCGATGCCTTGAGTGTCATTATTGGCCACAGTGCTCGGGAAAGTGACCTGGTTTCTGCCCTCGGTCGAAGCCGTTATTTTCCTTTGGACCGCAACGATCAACAGTTCGACCTCGGTCCAAATGACTACAATACCCTCATCCGTGGCTATTTTCAAAGTGCTCGCCCAGCGACGGGTCGTCTACTCCTTAATACCAATGTCTCCCACGGGGTCTTCCGATTTTCTGGCCCCGTTCCCGAACTGATGAAGAAATTCGATCTTCAAAATGATATGTCTCTTCAGGCATTACACAAAAGCTTGGCAAGGCTCCGAGCACGAGTCACCTACCTGACTGAGGGCACTCCATCTGGAAAGAAAGGCAAGAAGCAACCGGGAGCGAGCCGCGTTGGGGAGAAGGTCATTTCCGGATTAGCTACGAGATTTGACGGTGAAGGAGCCAATAGACCTCGGGTTTCCTACAGCGGGGCAGGACCCCATGAGGTGCAATTTTGGCTGCGAGAGCCTGCTCCCGCTGGAATGCAGGCAGATAGCTACATCACTGTGTGTGATTATTTTGAGAAGAGTAAGTTATTCGTGCACCGAGCTAGTGATGCTATATATACTAACTGATCGATAGGGTACGGTAAGCAACTCAACCGTAATTTGCCAGTTGTCAATGTCGGAACGGCTGTGAAGCCTGTGTATATGCCTGCCGAGTTGGTGGAAGTCATACCTGGACAACCACTCAAACGGAAGACGAATCCTGCAGAGACTGCACAGATGATACTGTCTGCTTGCCGATCGCCCTTCGCTAATGCGACATCAATCACAACCATTGGCCGTATGTGTCTGAAATTAGACCAAAACCCGAAGCTTGTAGGTGATCCTCCCTGGAAATAACTTAGATAGTAATGCTAATGGTGTGTAGAATGAGTTCGGCATATCTGCAGACAGGCAACTTTTGACGGTCAAAGGTCGAGAACTCATCCAGCCAAAGGTCATGTATTTCGGGCAGAAGGAAGCACCAGTGAGGCAAGGATCATGGAACATGATCAAGGTCCGCGTGGTTAAGCCCGGACGAAAGATCACTAAGTGGACCTTTGTGCATATTGACCCGCGAGACGAAGATGCTGTTGTCGATTCCATGTACAAATGGGTAAAATTTATGCAAGAGATGGGAATCGCCATTGAAACGAATCCCCTTCATCCGAACGGTATCAACATCTCGACGAGAGGCCAGTTCATTAATAATCTCAGGCAAGCGTTCGAGAACCTCAAAGCACAGGATCCCCAGTTCGTCTTCGTTGTGCTACCAAGACAGGATACAGGCATTTACAACGCCGTTAAGTCTCTGGGAGACGTCCACTACGGCTATCACACAGTGTGCATGGTGCGCAAGAACTTTATCAAGGACAGAAGTCAGGAACAGTTCTTCGCCAACGTCGCTCTCAAGGTCAATCTCAAAATGGGAGGGACAAACCACAAGCTGAGAGAGGACGTTAGTATCATTAAAGATGGTAAAACTATGGTGGTCGGTTATGATGTAACACATCCTACCAATCTTTCAGGTAACGCAGAGGGCCTTCCCAGTCTCGTAGGACTTGTGGCCAGCGTGGATAAAGATTTGGGGCAATGGCCGGCTTCAGCATGGGCCCAAGAAGGGAGGGTCGAGATGCTTGATGAAACCCTCGAGACTGCATTTGTCGAGCGACTTAGGGTGTGGCAGCGATTTAATCAGAATCGCCTCCCAGAAAACATCATTGTCTTCCGGGATGGCGTTTCCGAAGGTCAGTTCAAGCAGGTGTTGGAGAAGGAGCTTCCATACATCCGCGCTGCTTGTAAGACAACATACCCAGCGAACAACTCGCCTAAAATCTCTATCATCGTATCGGTCAAGCGTCACCAGACGCGTTTCTTCCCTACAGATAAGAACCACATGACCAACTCTCGCAACATCACGAACGGGACCGTGGTAGACCGCGGTGTCACTCAGGCCAATATCTGGGATTTCTTCTTGACCGCCCACCAGGCGCTACAAGGTGAGTTAACTCCCGAATAACCCATAAACCCATGTGAGAATATACTTGCTAATGAGACTCCCATGCAGGAACCGCTCGTCCTGCGCATTACACTGTCCTCCTAGACGAAGTCTTCCGCAGCGCAGTCGGGCGAGAGGCCGCGAACACTCTGGAGAAGCTGACGCACGAGCTGTGCTACCTATTCGGCCGCGCAACCAAAGCCGTCAGCATCTGCCCTCCCGCGTACTACGCTGATATTTTGTGCACGCGCCAGCGCGTCTACATGGCCGACCTCTTCGAGAGGAACGATGACCAGTCCGTTTCAAGCGCCAACCAGACACGTTTAATGGGTGCACGAATCCATCCAAGACTTAAAGACACCATGTATTACATTTAAGCCCTCGCCGTGGGCTAATTATGATACGAACTCATACTTGCTTGAACGGATGCAAGGGAGCCTTCACATAGCTCCAAGAGTTAGACTTCCAGACTTCGCGGTCGTCTTCATTCCGGTAGTTTGGCGCCTATAGACTTGTCTGGACTACACCGCGCTCGTTTGGTTCCATGGAAGGGGTACTGTTTGCAGTAATTGCATTCTTGAAAATGAAGGCCGTGCTGGAAGAATAGCTTGAACGCGCGCACGCATGTGGCGACTAGAGCTAGCGATTGTTATCAGTTAGCATCTTGATTATCATGCTAGCGGAGAGTTGTCGAGTATACTTAGATATATATATAGCTTTGACATCATCTGGCCGGGGAAAAGGGGGGCTGGAAAAATTATCGTTTGCTAGACTAGAAAGTACTTACTTCAATATCAAAAGCGCTATTTCCTTTTCTCAACATGTCCTTTTGAGAATTCGCTATATCCTTCAGGTAACATGAACTTGGTGCACCTAATCCGGATTCGACGTTATGGTGGCGTGTGTGTGTATGTCAATACGAGATTGCTATTTCATCTTGGCCTAAGTCATCTCGGTATGAAAATTGACCCCCCCTTTCTAGGATGCTTGTTCTTCCCCACACACGTCTTACAACCACAGTCACTTGAATAAGCTCAATACTAAAATTGTACTATCGTATAAATGATCTGTCTGCGTTGTTCTCCGTATGTCATTAAGACATGCATGCTACCGTGCTATGCTAGTTACAAATAAACTCAAGATGCAATGCCATCGTCCTACCTTGTTCTCCCGCCCGCCCGTCCATCCATCCATCCATTTCCCATCCTACCAACCATGCGCATGTAAATGATGACCCAAGAACCCACACACTTGCGCCGTTCCTAATAAAGCCCAATACCACCTATACACCATGAATGTATGCGCCTGAGCGCTTCGCTTTTCTCAAAAGAACGTTATAAATCTGTGTATCTCCATCTGCCCACAAAATCAGAGGGGAAAGAGCAGGAAAGGGAACAAACCAATCACACTTTCTCCAACTCCCGATCCAGATCCCGGGAGAAGAAAAAGAGAAAGAGAGAAAGGAGAAAAAATCGCCAACGGGTGAATATAACTTAGTCTAGCTTGGAAGTAGCTAGCCCCTTATCGTCGTCGTCGTCGTCGTCGTCGTCATGGTGGTCGTCGCCATCGTAATGGCAAGCAAGCAAGGTCTTAATCTTGACCAAGAGCTCCGGGATCCTGAAAGGTTTCGAGACGACATCGTCCATGCCAGCAGCGCGCGCAATGGTAACCTGCTCGGCGCGGACATTGGCCGTGACCGCGATGACGGGGAGGTGCGCAGCAACGCCCTTATTCCTATCCTTGGCAGCGGCCTCCAAGCGCCGGATCTCGCGCACGCACGCCAGCCCGTCCATCTTGGGCATCTCGAGATCCATGAGCACGACCGAGGGCCGGCGCCGGCCGCCGCCCTCGTCGCCCTCGTGGCCGGCCCACGCCGTCTCCTCTAGGAACGCGAGCGCCTCGACCCCGTCGCTAGCCGCGCTCACTCCGGCTCCTGTCTTTCGGAGCTGGCGGACGAGCACGTTCTGGTTCACGAGGTTGTCTTCGACTACGAGGACTTCGAGGTCGCGGGGGTCGAATTTCTTGGGTGTCGAGTTTGGCATTGGTGCTGGGGTCGGTGCCGGGGCTGCCGTGGTACCGGTGTTGGGGTTCGATTCATAGCTAGCGGCGGCGGCAGCAGCGGCGCTGGGAGCCCTTGCCGCGACGAGCGCCGCCACGGCCGAGCGGGGCTCAGGAGATGCCATGTCCTGCCGCTGAGGCGCGACACGTTGGGAAAGCGTGCAGCTCTGTCCCACCAGGTTCCTCAAGGCGCGGTCTTTTTCGGACCGGGGCGACGTCGCGTCTCGATCTGGTATCGGGGGCGGCGCGGCCCTCCTGGCTTTGATGAAGAACCCGAAAGTCTACAATACGGAGTTAGCTACATGTTTCTCTTTTCAGATAGTCTAGCGATGATTCGGGAGCTAGCTTTGAGTTAAGAGTGAAGACTCCTATTCACAAAGAAAGGTGTTCCCGAAAAGAAAAAGGAAACGCTAGATGGGGGATCAAAGTAAAACTCTGGAAGTTTCTTACGCTGCCGCGCATAGCCTGCGAAGATACGCCGATCTGGCCTCCATGGAGCTCGGCGAGCTGGCGGGAGATGAAGAGGCCGAGTCCACTACCACCGTATTGCGCGTGGGTCCGGGGCGAGGCCTGCGAGAACCGCTCGAACAGGACGTCGACTTCTTCGGGCGTGAGTCCGCAGCCCGTATCTTGAACCTGGAACCGGACACAGAGCAGCTCCCCGTCTCCCCAGCCGTTGCTGTCTGCGAGAGAGCTGGGACGGGGTGTCCGCGTCGGAATGTACCGGAAGCAGCCCGAGGTGTGAAGGAAGAGTGGCGGCTCGAGGGAGACACCGACGGATAGGGTGATCTTGCGCTCGGCCGACCCCGTCGTGAATTTGATCGCGTTCGTGACGAGGTTGATGAGGATCTGCAGAACGCGGCTCGGATCTAGCATCATCCAGTCGACCCCCAGGGTTGTGAAGGTCGGTTCAACCTCACAGACCATTTTGATGTCTTTGGCTTGCAGTTCTGGTTCGAACATTCGCACGACGCGTCTGACGACATCAGTTGGCTGTGCGGTGGTGGGGGTGAGGACTAGTAGGTTCGAGTCGAGCTTCGAGACGGTGAGGATGTCATCGACGATTGACTTCTGGTGCTGCACACATAACGAAATTGTCTTGGCCGATTCGATGCAGCTTTGTATATCTTCTAATGGTGGTGGTGGCTGATCTTGCGAGCAGCAATCCTTTAAAGTTGAGAGGATGTCGTCGGCACACTGGAGAATGGCACTTAGAGGGTTTCTCATCTCGTGAGAAGTAATGTCCATAAATTCGTTCTGCTGTCTCCTTGTCTCTTCTGCCTCTTCGAGCCTGCGGTTTTGCAAGCCCTGTACCCATTTCAAGTGTGATATGTCCGTTATAGATCCCATAATAGATCGCAAGGAACCATCGGATGTAAACTCGGGATGCGCATTGACTAGGACCCAATACTCGATAGCTTTGCCGTCTAGGCCAACAGGCTGGACAGGTAACCTCTTGAGCTGGAGCTCGCCGTTCCATGACAAATGGTCTACAGCCATTCGATTCCAGCCCTCCTCCACCACTTTTCTGCTGCTTTCTTCAATCGGCTCAATCCATGACATCACAGGGAAATCCCCTCCTCTCGGATGGCCAGTCATCTCAAAGTAGCGGTCGTTCGCTTCCCGCAAGACACCCTCCGGGCTAATGAGGAACATACCGAGAGGAGACAACTCCGTCATTCTCCTTAATCGGCTAGTCTGCAGGGCCAGCTGTTGTGAGAGCTGCTCTTGTTCAAGAGCTGCGGCCTCGGCCATATCTTGACTGCGCCGAACCTCATCTTCGTAGAGCATATACGAGGCTAATGAAGTAGCCAGTTGTCTATTCAGCATGCTTGTGAATGCCCTATATCCATCGTCGTATGGCCTACGGGGGTTGACACCGATAAGAAGAAATGCCACGACTGACTCCCCATTGGTAGGACGCACAGGAAATATAACCGCTTGGTGGCAGGGGTCACGGAAGCCCCGGAAGTCGATGTTTTCGAGAAGCTCTTCGGGAAGTGACCCGTCTCTTGTATTTAGCAGAGTAGGCTCCCTCGTACGCATAGCTTCTCGAAAGGCAGGTATGAATCCCTCGCGACTCCTCTTCAAATCAATCTGCTGAGGTGCTGCAATGTGCCCATCAGGAACCGCGATAGTTCCCTCGAGGAAGCATGATCGTAGTGAAAGAGTGCTCCCGGAGGAAGTAGAAGACTGATCCCCGTCCTCGTTTTCTTCCACAGAGTAGAGAAGAGCAAAAGGCACATCGAAGTGGTTGGGTTCAAGGGCTTCAAGCAACAATTCCCAAAAGTTCCTCTTGTTCTGCGCACGTGAGAGATCTACCCCTATCTTGTTGATTGTTTGCATTCTCCTTTGACTTAATACGGACTGCGTTGTTTCGAAAGAGGCATTATAAAATCCTAGAATCTGGTTGGTACCGCCATAGAGCGGGGTCCAGGACCACGAAAAGAACGTCTCTTCAAGAAAACCACGGCGTTCAATAGGTAGATCTACTACACATTAACATGCCTTTCTTAACTTGAAGACTTACTCTTTAGAATCTGGGACAGAAGATATAATTAGTATATCACGAAGGAGCAGTATACGTACTGGTAACAGGTCAGCAACTTGCAACGGAAATGAACATAAGCCAAAATAGGTCTCTTGAATAGAATGCTTAGATCAGGATTCAAAACAAAAACGCTCTTATACATACCAGTCATCTTCCTTCCGAACACTAATACCTGTCCGAGCGCATTCGGCGAAGGCGTCCTTGACGGAGTCCCAAAGCTCCGTGAAAGGACCGGAGAAACCTGTCCCCATGAGGTTTGGGTGCTTTCTGCCAGCAACCTCCGCGGCGTAAGCCTCGTTATATAGCATTGTCAGATCACTACCCCAGAAAATAGCTGCTGGGTCTGAAATCTAATGTTAATGATTTCCCATCTAACTAGCGTGCAGATGCTCTCATGAGGATTCTAAGCCAACATGCTCCGGAAGGCGGTGAAGATGATACCCATGATTATTGATACAGTATAGAGAGGACTTACGAGGATTTAGCATGACTAGATTCACAAGTTGCCGAAATTCTCTAGACCACTTCTTCATCGGCCCTAAGGGAGTATTCTCCCACGATACTGTCCTCGCGAATGCGATATGCGGAGATAATATTCCTTTAGGGTTGGGCGCTGTCCAGTCCCCAACAGCTTCGTCTGGAGCGGCAAGAGTCAGTCTATGGCTCTGTGAGGAGCCGCTCGTGTTATCAGAGCTTCCACCAGCTACTCGGAGTGCATCGGCCTGGCCGGAAGATACGAGCGTGGTTGCGCCCGTGGTTGCGCTGATCTCCGTCGGCGAAAGAGAAAACTTTCTCTTTGATGATGACTTTTGGTGCTCCCCTCTCGCCGGTTGTTGCTCTCCACGAAGAACCCCACCGAGACTCCCAGAGAAACCACGAGGAGGAACACGACCACTCCATAGGTTGCCTGAAATAAGCCTCCATCTCTTCCTAACGGTAGAGCCAGTCCAGATCAAATCGAAAAACAGGAAACTATTTGGGAAGACATCCTTAGAGTCATCAAACTTGGTCGATCCTGTAGCCCATATGCGAAATTCTTCGTAGGCGGATGGTAAAGGCTCGGTACCGTTACCAATAATAATGTCAAGCAGTCTCTCATGGACTCGGAGTTCAAAATTGCAGAATATAGGAGAAATGCTTTTAGCACCAATGGTGACACTTTCGTCGGGATCCAAATCAATAACAAAGGTAGGACGAGGATCCTGGTCCAAAACCTCGGTAATACTAAGTGAGTCGAATTCATCCCCTTGATCAAGAGCAGGATCGATAACTTTTCGGTGGATTTCGCCAGTCGTCCCTTTAGATACGAAGAACCCGGCCATGCCGAAGGAAGCGAAAGGTGACTCGTTAAGGCAGCTTCGACTTTAGCTTCTCATTACTACAGGAAATGCCCATACTACCTAACGTTTGGCAGTACTTCTCTACTGGGTGGCAAGCAGGCGTGAGCTCTGTAAGACGTGAACACTGATGAAGCCGCTGAGATTTTCCTAGACAAAAAAGAGGTGAAGCATTAATGGCGGTAATTACTAGGTGGTTAGCTACATACATGCAGATAGCTAATTTTGTCTTGTACGACCTCCACCTGCACTACATAAGAAGTAGGTGTAGCTTATCGTGTCTCAAAAGCTTATTAAACCAGGTAACTTACATCTGCCAACTAAAGGAAACTCCACCCCTCGCTAGCTCCCGCAATATCCTTTTAACCTGAGTAAGTAGTTGGGTTGAGAAGGTTCAGCGACTCATCTAGAGAGAAAGGAAGCTAGAGCGGTAAAGCTTGTCTTTGCTGGTTTCTCCCTATACACTTATATATATTATATATCAATGGGGGTTATTAATATTTTGAAAGTTGAATTATTCAATGCTCATCTTGAAGAATAGTACATGTTCTTAGGTAAGTTTTTGGGTGAGTAAACTGCATGTGACAGCATGAACTTGTCATAGTTAGGTTTGACATAAGGAGGGGTTTGTGCACCCGCTAATACTGCCGTGTGGGTCAATGACACGGAAATATGTAATATGAAGGTTTTGTACTTCAAATGGTATAATTAAGTAGGTTATTATGCAGCATGGCCAGAAGTTGCTTTAGCACAATGCAGGAAGTGAATATGTAGTTAAAGTCTGAAACGAAAAGATCATTTTTGTGTGGTACCTAGTACTGGAAGATGTATCTCCATTTCATCCAAGCTCCGTTAGGTATAGTTATGTACCTACCTACCTATGTACATATGCAGGTTTGTATAACTTCAATGTTCCTAGAGGTATGTAGGAAGTCCTACGTCCGAGGAGATATCACCATGACTCATCAAATTCCTTCAGCCCTGTGGCTGAGAATTCATTTAAGCTTTCTGCAAACCCTTCTTTGCAAGCGTCGGGTACAGTTTCAGCCCAAAAGTGGATTTATATTAGGTAACGGCTAATCAAATATCACCCATTAAAATACTACCAGAAGCAGCGAGCAAAAGACCATAACTACTTCGTATATACTCCTGATTTCTTCCTAACACTACCTAGATATAACTAAGTGTGATCATTCATGTCTTCACCGACTACCAGTCGGCTAGTCAAAAAGCATGCGGAAATCTTGCCATCCTAAGTTCTAACTACTCTATACTTTATTTTAGCCGTGAACATGCAGGCAATCAAGCCAGTTCGATATATTACAGCGTAGCAGTAGCCTCGGTCTCTTACCTAGGTAAGGAGCGCAGTAGCTTTCAGCCCTTCTCCAATGCTACCTGGGTTGGTATTCATGCATCGCCGCCACGTTTTAGACGGGTTGGCTCACCCCCTCCCGATTACCTTTGAATCGAGAGGTCCAGTAGCGGCGACAGGGGTATCTTCAGCTATTCTTGGCGTTTCTCGCTTGAGCATCTAATGTTTACACTATGTTGACCTTCGTTCACAGGGGCAGCATTTTAGTCTGTCGATGATCGGATCACGTACCCCTCTCTTCAGCCAGTCAGCCAGTCAGTCAAAATCGCCCCCAACGTAGAGTGATGTGGCAGTAGGTTGAGCTTGGCAGGTTGGCCTTTGTAAGGCCATTATGTAAACCGACTTAAACTCGAGCAAACGAACGCAAGTGTACATGGTCTATCCAGCACTACGGATATTACCTATAGTCATATGACTCTCTTATGAATTCTGTGGCGTTCAGCCATGCGTCGTTGGACTTCATGCCCTAGTTTCCAGACAATGTCCAAGTATGTCGTCGAGGCAGTGTCACTCCGTTCATATCCTATGGAATCGAGACGGGTCTCTACAGCACGGGGACAGATCTTCGACTGGGATATCTGCTAATACGGGATGGATTTGAGCCGAATATTGGAGCAGACACGAACCTGTCCAGCCGCTCACGATGGTGCTCTTGGCTTCGCTAAGTAGTATTGTCGGTGGCAGACGCCAGTCGTCCCCTAGATCCTAGGCTAGGATTCCTAGTCTTAATTACGCCTAGTCGGGGCTAACTCCATGCCTCACATTCTATAAGGCGTTCTTTCGTTTCCTCTGTGGCTGCTGTTGTTATTATTAGTCGTTTTTTCGGCTTCACTAGTCTCTTGGGTCATGATGAACCTCATGTATAAGAGAGGGTTTCTGCACCCTACCGGGCGAGAAGTATAAGCAAGTGGCAAGTACGCTCCTTTGCTCCTATCCTCAAGATCCAACACTACGTACCTACGCTCTTCCTTCCTCTCCGACAGCCAACCCCCTTCCCCCCTTAACACGCCACCGTCCATACAGAGAGCACGTCTCTAGTTACTACATCAACAATGCGTACCCAAATCCAACTCGTCGCCAGCCTCGCCCTCCTGGCACCGGCAGTGGTCCTAGCAGACGTGGCCGCAGTCGAAAAGTCACGCTCGCGTCTAGCCTACGGTAACAAAAACCCCGGGGGTTACAGCCCCTTCACGAATGTGTTCGCCTCGTCGTGCGCGACGGGCTACGAGGTCTGCGAGGAGGGGTGCATCCCGATCGGCGATGTGTGCTGCTACGACGGGTCCAGCACGTACTGCGACGCGGGGACATACTGCACTACAACGGGGTGCTGTCCAGATGGCGAGATCTGCACGCCGGGTAGTGGTGGGGCGAGCTGCGATGCGGGTTTAGTCGAGTGCGGCGATAAGTGCATGCCCTTTGATGCTACGTGCTGCGATGATGACACGTATTGCCCTGACTTTGGCACGTGCTTGGGCGATGGTACTTGTTGTCCTCTGCTTTCGACTTGTAGTGGTGATGATGATGATGGTGACTTCACGTCCTTTACGATTACATCGACCAGCACGTCGCCGACGACCACGGACGACTTTGAGTTCACGACTACTACGGATGATTTTGAATTTACCTCTGCTACTGCCCTTACGACTACTACTACGGATAGTGACACGCCTACAATTACCTTCACTAGCGAGCCTACGACGACTTCTACGGAAGAGGATGACGACGACGACGACGACGACAACGACGACGACGACGACGACTTCACCTCTACCACGACTAGAGACAGCCTACCTACCACCACGAGCGAGAGCTCTACTAACGTACCGTCCTCTACATCCTCCACGGCTACTCCATCCACGACGCCCCCTTCTCCTCCTGGTGTCCCGGGTGCTGCCGGTCACTTTGCCCCTGACACCAAAATGGCTGCGGGTATCGTCGCTGCCGCGGCTCTTCTCCTCTAAAGATAGGGTTGCGGGAATAGCATTTCGGTTATGATGGTTATTTAGGGGTGGTTTAGGGATGATGTTTTACATCGCCTTCGTCTATTTAGGGACTTAATATTTAGCTGCGTAGGAGACAGGTATTCTAGTTTATAAATTTACGTGTAAGAACGAATTATATTTCGTGGTAGGGGTGTTCACTCGCCGATATGGCTAGCTTTCCCCCTTTACTACTCTCATATACCCCCTAAAAACAAATTATATGAAACGAATTACGATGTTTGCTGTAGTACTTGACAAGTGAATCCTGTCCACGCTTCTACCGAGGTACTTGAAATGATGACAAACACCCACAAGCCGTCAATTCAGAATCTCATATACAGCGGCCCAAGATAGTTTGATTGTTTCACATATCCAAAAGTGGTTCTATCCTGACCGTCTGCCTATCCTTGCTTCTCACAATTGAACCCCTCTAGAAGCAAAAGTAGCTTATATACGGTACGAGTTATGTCTATCTATAATTAAAGAAAGTACAAATCTGCCCCTAAAAGTATCGATGCCAAGCTTTCTTCTTCCCCTCTAAAGCCGAGTTCTCGTGGTGGGCGCTTCCTCCGCCGCTACTGCGCCCACCTTGCGAGGAAGTGCTCCCCGTGTTCTCGTGGTGGCCTCCTCGTGTGCCTGAGCCGGCCCTAGAACTACCTCGCGCGTCCTGGGTGTCCTTTTTGGGGGGCTCGACATACTTGACGTGGTCCTTGTGGTGATGCGTAGGGAAAGCGAGGTTTGGCGAGATGTGGTTGTTTGTTCTGTCGCTAGAAGAGGACATGTTGGACAGTGAGGGATGATCTCCGCTTGTTGTTGGTGTTGGTGTTGGTGTTGTATGTATTGATGCTAGAATCAGTTTGGCATCTCTCCCTGTTTCCGTGTATCGTGAGATTTGGGTTTGTGTTTGAGGCGTGTGTTAGGAGGCATATGAAAAGTTAAAAAGCATGCTGCGGTTGGTATTCCTTAAATACATTTCCAAGATTATCTCTTCGGACTGTTCGTTTGTTTGTAGAATGGCATGGACCTGGATCCTGACGAAAGGGCGGTATCTCATGAGAGAATGTAAGTCATGGTCAAACAATATGTGTTACACGCCGAGATATCCATATGTATACGCCGGTGAGGAATGTTCTTGCGAATTATCCCGTCAGTGAAATGTGTATAAATTTAAACCTGTACAATAGCAGTGCATAGGGAAACATTCACCTCGCAGATCTACAAACCGGACTTCCTCAGGAACCCGCTGTCCCCGGTTGGTCTATACAACAATCTTTGCCTTATACTTGCTCGACTACCTATGCCTTGTCGACGACCGTGGAGAAGTACGTAGTGGTATTTCAACACGATATGTACAATCTAAAACCAGCGATGATGACCTTTGGTGAATTTTCTGACAGGGGTGATATCTGGAACCTTATTCTAACTAAGTAAAGGTGCTGGTGCCAACACGAAATGCGATTTGTTGTTCCGGAAGCTCTACGGGCTTAAGACAAACTAGACTTAGACAACTAGTTCCAGCAACTATGACTAGGCCCTTCCACGTTGACTTTCGAATACGTCAGACACCATGCTACAGATACATAAAGTCAGTCACTTAGGTAGTGATCACGCCTGTACCTATCATCGAAATAGTTGAACGGTTAGCCGTCGAACAGTTTAGCCGTCGTCTAGTAGTCCTTTAGAGACGGTCCAGGTCTCCCACCCAGACATACCATAAAGGTACAAATCCTACTTTATAATGCTTGTCTTGGATTGCGGCCTTCAACATAAAGTAAATATATAGGCGAGATGTGATGCTAAGAAAGACACCCCTCGATATTGCAATAAGAGCCATCACACAATACACAGTAGCCAATACTTTCATTAATCTAGGGAGGAAGTCGTAATCGTGATATTAAGACGAGAAGCCAAGAGAATCATGGCTGTCAGTAGTGCATCATCATGCCTTCTTATCTCCTCCAGCTTTCTTGTCAACCAAGCTATCGGCCATAGCATCAGCGGTGGCTTGCTTAAGTCTCTCGCTATCCTCCGGCTTGATCGGCTTGTTACCTCCCTTCGTATCCCCCTCATCTTCACTATCCCCGAGACTGAAAGGGTCGTTTTCGGCAATCGGGCTTGGTTCCACCGCGGATAGAGGCTGCCATTTACTCTGCTTGCCGGGAGGGGGAGTAGCTCTACTGTCTTTGGGAGGAACTCTAGGCGAGGCATCGTAGGCATCAATATCTTCTACCCCCTCTTTGAAGGCAACCTTACGGCCTTCGGGTTTCGGTGATGTTGACGGTGGTGGTGATGGTCTGTGGAGGTTTGACCCTGCCCCGCGCCCTGGAGGGAGAATTAGCTATTCGGCTTATAGTATGTAAGATATAGGGAATACATACCGCCATCTGGATGTAGTCTCATGCCGGCAAAGTCATCACTAAGGACCTGAGGGTCCGCATCATAGCGTTCGTAGTCTGCACTACGTCGGCTACTCTCACCGCTTGGTCTGTCGTGACGATGTCTCGATGGTTGCGACTCATCCTCCTCCTCGTTGTACGAGTCGTCAATCTTCTTCTTCAGGTTGGTGAACCAGGTGTTGACCTGTTTCTGGGTATCGAGGAAGCCTTTGCGCAGGTTTTCCTTGATGACGGGTAGATCATCGTCGATGAAGCTGTGCTCGCGATCGTACATCTCGTTGGGCTTTAGGCCAGTAGCTTGTCGCCTAGGCTGACCACCGGGACCACGATTCGTAGTCCTTGCTTCGTAGGCGCCAACATTCTCGTACTGCTCGGCAAGTTGACGGGCATAAAGCTCGTCGGCTTCCATCTGGGTCATGGGCGTGCGACCAACAGGTCGGGGAGGTTGAGGCGGTGGGGCAGCCTCGCGCTCGGGGTCATTCTGGATAGCGTCGGGATCACTCATACCCAGGAGGGCATTGAAGGCTGGATCGATGCGACCTCCACTCGCGGCCAAAACGGCCTTGATAACGGAGAGATCGATGGAGGGGAAAGCCTCTTTCAGAATAATCTCATTCTTCTGCTGCTCGGTGACAGGTCGGGGAGGCTTCGCGGGTGGTGCGGAGTCTTGGGAAGCGATAGGCGCAGTTGTGGATGTGGTAGTAGCGGTGGCAGATGTAGGTTGCGCCGCGGTGGCTTCATTGTCAAGGTCGTCGTCGCTCATCTCGAAGGGTTTGACGGTAGTTGGACTTTCAGGAGCGTCCTCGGAAGTAGCGTGCTTGCTCTATAAAGTTAACTTGTTAGTTGCGGAGAGGACGAAAGTAAGAAAAAAAGCTCGGGAAATATATATATAGGCTGGCTACCCACCGTGTCTGGCGGAGCTGACATGTTGAAAAAGTAGGTATGCCTGTATGCTTGTATGCTTGTATGCTTGTGCTTGGTTGGTGTTGGATAAAATGATGGATGAATTACTTCTAGGTGGAGTTTCAGAAATAGGAGATTAAGTTAGTCTCTAGTATGCAAACTAATAGGGAATATATGGACAGGAAATTCAAAAATGGAACCTGTGGTATTGACACCTGCATATGAATGGGAACAAGTATAAATTACCTTTAGAGTAGGTATGGAGGTGCAGGTACTGAAGGTAGGTAGTCGTAATACATACGTACCATGGACCGTTTGATGAGCGGACGAGCAGACGAGGGGCTATTACACCGTGAAACAGTCACAAGGGGGGGCATTAACTTAGGTACCTTGTACAATGTATTATACTGTATGTATACATACAATCTAGGCTGCCTTTATTTACCGCCACCGATGACGACGTGCGCCACGAACATTAACGTATGTAGGTACAAAGTAGCTGGAATTTGCGGGGTTTGTACTTAATGGATTGCGCCACACGTTCTCTGCTTCAGCCTCTGAACGTCTTCAAACTATAATAGGACGGTGTCGCATACAGGTGGTCTTGTGATCTCGATATTGAAATAGCTTTGTTGATTAGCTTAGCACAATGCCTCTCTAGTAGATAACGTTATCCGCCTTTATATTTTATATAATGCACAAGACACCCAGACACCTAAGTGATGTAGATAGGTAGTCTGGACCCAGAGATAATGACTTAACTTTATCGCCGAAACACCACTCAAAGCTACACTCCCAACATGACAGACTTTGATCTTAGTGCAACTTTCATACCTGCTCTCCATAAGCCCTCAGCTCTCCTACCCATTACAAAACACCGCGAAAGTTTACTCTATCTTATCGAGACAAATCCAGTCACAATTGTCGTGGGTCAGACGGGATCTGGCAAGACTACGCAGATACCCCAGTTTCTCGAACATGCAGGATGGTGTTCTGATGGCAAGATTATCGGCGTAACTCAGGTTAGTTGTTAAATTCTACATATTCATATCCTACCCAAGTCGTATGTTGTTGGTCATGCTAACTGAAGGTAGCCTCGGCGTGTTGCTGCCACTACTGTTGCCATTAGAGTCGCTGAAGAATATGGCTGTGAGCTAGGAAAGGAGGTCGGATATTCGATTCGATTCGAAGATCTGACGTCCGCCGCCACCCGTGTCAAGTTCTTGACCGATGGGTTACTTATCCGAGAGGCTCTAGTTGACCCTCTCTTATCACGCTATTCCGTTATTATGGTTGACGAAGCACACGAGCGGTCAATATCAACAGATATTCTCCTAGGCTTACTGAAAAAAATACGGAAACGGAGACCGGAACTACGTATAATTATAAGCAGCGCCACACTTCAGGCAGAAGAATTCGTTCGCTTTTTCTCCGATCAAGCAGAGGACACTAGCAGCCAGAAGCCTGATGAGAACGTAAATTCACAGATCGCAACGATCATCAGTCTTGAAGGCAGAACGTATCCGATAGACATACTATACCTAGAGTCACCTACGGAGGACTACGTTGAAAAGGCAGTGTCGACTGTATTTGAGATTCACACGAAAGAGCTGGACGGTGATATTCTTGTCTTTCTCACGGGGCGCGAGGAGATCGATACTGCGGTACAAGCCGTTGCGGAACGCTCCCTGCAACTTCCTCCAGCTGCACAATCAATCTCAGCTCTACCGCTCTACGCTGGTTTGTCAACCGAGCAGCAGATGTATGTATTTGATGCGCCTCCTGAGAACACGAGGAAGGTCATATTCTCGACCAACATTGCCGAAGCCTCGGTAACGATCGACGGGATCGTGTATGTGATTGATTCAGGGTTCGTAAAGCTACGTGCCTTCGATCCTCGAACAGGCATCGAGTCCCTGACCGCCACAACAATCTCACAGGCCGCAGCAGCACAACGTGCTGGACGTGCTGGCCGCACGAAACCTGGGAAATGTTTTCGCCTCTACACAGAAGACGCTTTTCGAGCACTCCCTGACGCAAACGTCCCGGAAATACAAAGGTCAAACCTAGCGCCGTTCATACTACAGCTCAAAGCACTAGGAATAGATAATGTCGTACGATTCGATTACTTGACCCCACCGCCGGCAGAGCTCCTGATCAAGGCGACAGAGCTGCTTTTCTCTCTGGGGGCGGTAGATGAGTATGCGAAGCTTACTAAACCGTTGGGTATGCGAATGGCGGAACTCGCAGTTGAACCCATGATGGCGAAAACGCTATTGACGGCCCCTAGCTTCGGCTGCTTAAGTGAGATGTTAACGATAGCAGCCATGACGAGCATTGGTTCTGTATGGATTCAACGAGATGGCGAGAAGAAGCAGATGGAGTCTGCAAGACGAAAATTCGCTGTGGAGGAAGGCGATCATCTGACTCTCCTAAATGTCTACCAGACGTTCATAACAAAGGGCAAGAAGGAGGCGAAGTTCTGTCATGAAAATCATATTAATTTCAAATCTATGGCTAGGGCTGTCAGCATCAGATCCCAGCTCAAGCGCTATCTCGAAAGGTTCGGGGTATCTGTGGACGAGAGTCTGAAAGCGCCTCCTGCCGAGCTAGGGGAGAAAATTAGAAGGTGTCTGACGGCTGGTTATTTCGCACACGCCGCCAAAATGCAGCCCGATGGGAGCTTTCGCAACGTTGAAGGTGGCACTGTCCTCTACGCCCATCCCAGCTCTCTGATGTTCAACCGAAAAGCCGACTGGGTTATATTCCATGAAGTAATGGAGACAGGCAACAAAACCTTCATACGAGATATCACTAAGATCGAGAAAGGTTGGCTTTTAGAGTACTCCTCAGGATTTTACCAGCTTAAGGCATAATTCAGGAAGTGGCTGGGGGTCGATGGTATTCCGGGTACTGATATCCCGTCGCCCTTTTCGGAAGGACAGGTCTTATGGAAGGTGACACAGGTCGATCTATCGTTGATATGAGAATGAGATGACATAACTAGATGGTGCACACGTAATCATCGTAATACAGGCCATTGCTTGTTGAGACGTCAATTCAAGTGCGGAAATTGGCAAATCTTCCCAAGTCGTCAAATCAAATGGCACGGTGAAAACACTACTACGTATACGAAATCGAATAATGTATATGTAGCAAGTAATTAGTATCAGTGAGGACTCGTAACTTTGTATCGATATAATACAATAATTATCATAGTCACAAAATATGTTCCACTTAAACATGTAAACAATACTCAACTTACAGCGTATAACATGTCTAATCACGATGCTCATACAATAGAGGAGGAGTGAATTATTCTAGCAATAATTCATCTTCCGGTCCAAGCTACCACGCCAGACACTACCATTATATGGTAATATTTGAGTTAATACATAGTAATTGAATATTCCAGTGCACATGCCGTTGCAAGGCAAACTTACGATATGATATTTAATGTAGAATATGATGGCTACATAGGATTCCCGACATACGTAGAACCTAGACTCCCCGCTCATATTACTTGACCGGCCACTTTGCTAAGTACTGTATGCTCATCTTTCCTTCATTTAGCACCGCCACCTGCGCTTTTATGATATACAAAAAATCAGCTGATTAAGCCCTCGTGAACATCCCGACATAATGCCTTGCTACACTAGGTAGGGTATACTTTGCTGTTCAAGGCCTGACTTTTACATTGGAGGGGGGACAGTTGGCCGTGATTCTTACTGACGTAACTGACTTTCCCCTGGGTCTAATTATACCATTTCTCGAAGCAACTATTATACACAGGAGTGAAATCTAATATTAGAGATATGGATTAACCGAAATTGTTTCTCAGGATGGTCCGTTAGAAGCCACCACCTTAGTAGTGAGGCATCTCTTCAAAACCCCATGATAGCTATTGCCGCCGAAAGCTTAACCAGCGAGGAATTATCCCACTAATCATGTGCCTAATAAGCAAGTCTACCTACAAGCATTATTCCAGTGGCTATACTACTGTCTTATGCAGTGGAACTTGGTGTGTTGAGGTTAAGTGGTACTCTAATATCCTGGCTACTACGAGCGAAGTCCGCGTCGATCGATTTGAGGCACTGTAATAATTAATATCTTACTGAGATCTAGTTCACTGTGACGTGATTTTCGCGATGTCCAGGATTCTGTATGGCGGGTTGACTCGAGTAGTGTTTAGATCAGCCCTGTGATCTACATGCTTACATGGACTTCGATGTGGTGGTACAAGGACTAAGGTTAGCGAAATCTAGGTAAGCAGGGATAACTGTGAACTTCCTACGCCTACATCTACCTGTTCTGCCTGTCTACTACTTACTCCCCATGAACGATAAACTAAAATCTAACGTGAGGAGCTTATGTTAATCTCCTGGCTGTGATAGCCATCCCACCATAACATCAGCCACTTCAGCTGCGACCGCAGTCGAATCCTATGTGCCTGGGAACCTAATAAGTTAAAGTGGTGGTATAAATTGGACTCTTTCCTCCTCTTAGCTGTATGGGAAAGCAAACACCATTTCATGTGTAAATAGTAGGCATTATTCAAAATGATAGCACAGTCGGCGGCGCTATCAGCTGCCGCGCTCCTAGCCTGTATCTCCCCGGTCTTATGCCAAACCACTACACGTATAGTTACGGCCCCCTCATCTGTCCCGCCCGGTGCTTCTCAGACGATAGACTCTTCTTTCCCCGGCTTCGCATTTGAGCAGGCATCCTTCTACAATTACTCATTCAACGCGCAAGGGGAGCCAAACCTCTTCTCCCAGAACCTGGTGAATGCGGTACTAAGTCGCACCGGTGGCACGCCATTGATCCGAGTTGGTGGCACGTCTGGGGACTACGGGAGCTATGACCCATCTCAAAAGGATGCAACCAATTTTCCGGCTACGGACTACGGTCCGCGCTTCGACGGCGACCTGGTCATCGGGCCATCGTACTTTGGCGCCTTCAAGAACTGGGGCTCAACAGGGGCAAAGTTCGAGTTCATGGTGCCGTTCAACGGAACCGGGTCAAGTCACAGCGTGGAATGGGCCCAAGCGGGCATGGACGCTATCGGTATCGATAATCTATACACTCTGGAGATTGGGAACGAACCCAACTTCTACGGCTGGTTTAAGCGAGCCGGTAACCACGCAGCGGAATACGCCAAACGGTACGGAAACTTGATGAGCCGGCTTGAGGAAAAGATCCCCGCCCTGACGGGAAAACGCATCTACCAGGCCCTCGACACGGCCACGAACTCCGCAGAGAAGCTAACGGCAAAGGCCGCGTTCCAGGCTGGGTTGGACCAGCACGCCGCGCGCATAAAGCAGGTGGCCTTTCACTACTACCAAGGTAGAGGTCCTCCTGATCTAGCTTCGCTACAGACGTGGATCCAGCACAGCACCACCGTGACCAACGTGACCGAGAACTTTCTCCCGAGTATCCGGTACCTCCAGAACAACCACCCGGCCATCGGCTTCGCCTTCACCGAGACGGGATACAACGTAGGGAGCGGGAGCGGTAAGGCCATCACCGGTAACAGCCTCGCAACGGCCCTATGGGCCGTCGACTTCCAGCTATACTGCATGACGGTCGGGGTCAGCCGGATAAACTGGCAGCAAATCCTGGGCGGCTCTTTGAACATGTGGCGGGCAGTAGAGAGCAGAGCCGGCCCACCGGCCGTCACCGCGAACTTCTACTCACAGCCCTTCGTGGCGGACTTCATCGGCAAGGGTGGGGACACGAAGGTAGCAGAGCTAGATATCACTGACAGCAACGGTGACCACGGGGACGGGTACTATGCCGCGTACGCCGCTTACAACGGCGACGGTACCGTAGCTAGGGTGGCGGTGCTAAACTTGAAGATCTGGACGTCGGATAATCAAGAGGACAACAACAGGCCGAGCATCAATTTCCAGCTCCCTGGGCTGCCTGCAAATGTCGGACAAGTCGTGGTGCATCACTTGAACGCGCCTGGTGGTGCCCTAGCTAGTAAGAATCTGACCTATGCCGGCCTTGAGTGGACGTGGGAGAGCCGTGGCCAGGAGATCAAAGTCGAGGATAACGATGACATCTTAGATGTTGTGAACGGGGAAGTTACTATATCCGTTGGGGCTAGTTCTGCTGTCTTGATCGAAGTTCAGTAGGTAGAAACATTGTTATGCCATCATCAAGTTAATACACAGTACTTTTGGATATTGTATAACCGAACATAAATACCGTCGTCTTCTAAAAGCCCACGCTTGGATGTTTTAGGCATGTAGTGAAACGGGCCCACAAAGCTGTGGTCTGGCCGATGATGGGTTTAATCTATCGATGACCTCTGGATGTGTTGCATGGATGAAGAACATCTCGTTTGTTTCTCTTGAAAACGCTCATCTACATAGTTATGTAAAATCTAGATATTGGGGATTGTTACTTACTTTATGGGAGTTGCTCTACTACCAGACTGATGTACCTATCGTATATGAATGAAGCATTAACTTCTTGCCTTGGCTACATGAGGGAACTAATTGATAATCACAACTTTAATCAAGAGGTTATGAACAAATACACAAAATCTTCTTGGCACCCCTGACCAATTGTCGATCTCGGCAAAACTACGAAGTACATACGAATGAATAACCACCTGCTTCCACACCTGTAAATAAACCGGATGATCTGGGAGTTGGCAGCTAGGCGAAAAGGGGGAGAGCGCGCTAATCAACATGAAGACTAGCAATATATCAACCCCTGTCTCCCATCTTTTTATCATGTGTGTTCCTGCATTAGGCCGAATCAATCGTGGGTGTTTACGCTACGGGCTGCAGTCTTTCTAATCGCGATCCGGCCTTGGTTAGGCTTCTTTTCTCTCAAGGATTCCTATTGTCTCTTGTTAGTTACCTTGAAGTAGTCAATGAGAAGAGTGAGTAAAGTATTGTACTCAATAATAATAATATTGTTTATGTCTATGTGAGACAAGTAGAGAGAAGCCATGTTCTTGGAATTCTTCCTGTATGTACGTACTTTCGTAGGCCTGGCATTGGAGGAGCAGAGGAGACAGAGCGAGTCCAGTAAAACCTCCACACCCCCTTCTTTCATTTCCCGCGACATTAGCTGTCATTGGCCCGTTCCCTTGCCCTAGCGCTCTCATGGTTCATCGGGCTTGTGCTCCCAAACTCATGCAGCTAAGCTCTCTCTCCTCTCTCTTCTCGGCTCCTTCTTAGCTGAGGTTTTCTTTTCCTTCTCCTCACTCCCATTCTTTAATAGTACCTATTCCGACCTCATCCTTTTAACTTGGTAGGCGTCCATCGACAATCCGGTCTTAGACCAAACTGCCTGCTTCCCGGCCTCAAAGCCAACTTTTTGTCACTCTTTTTTTTTTGCTTTTCCAGTCACTCTTTTCAAGTCACTCATTTTTGGGCGCCGGGCTACTACGCAGGTGTTACATGCTGGAATCTCGAAAGAAACGGGACGATCGATCTTTTTCCATACTATCTCTAATTATCTAATTACTCACGACCATAACGACTGTTTCTCCGTCTGCCAGCTTCGCCTCAAGTCGCCATACATTTGTAACGAGAATCTACTCGTTCCTTTCCCTTTTTGAAGTTGCCTGATGAGAACAGTGGTTTATCGTGGTTGGGAAGTTTGGGTCGAACATCGTGCGTGGACAATATACTCGTCATATTGTACATGATGTTGGGAAACCGCCATCTCCATAGCCATGCTCATGCTCATGGGCATGGCCTTCGTCACCGCCATGCTGAGGCCGAATTGTCATACGCTAATGTCGATCGATTTTCCGGATCCGTGGATGGAGGAGCAACTGGTTCGGTCACGGACGGTCATGCTCCTACGGTTCTAGCTGCTAGAACTAATGCCAGCGATGAGAAACCTGTCTCTGCTTCGTCTACAAACCTGATCATTGCTATTGGTGTTGTGTAAGCATAACCATATTTACTTTTGTGCGTTATCTTAGCTGACTGTGGTACAGTGTTCCGCTAGCGATTGTCTTGTGTGTGTTAGTCTACCTGCATCGCAGAAACAACAAGCGAGTGGCACTGGAGGACGTGGATGACAAATATAGGTCTTTGGATTTCGGACTTGGGGACAGTGTCCCAGCCGGCGGGAAAAAGAGACGGAGTGCCTTCTTTGGCAAGGAAAAGGATTCCCCGTCGCACAGAGCTCAACTGTCTATGGATATGAATCTATCTAGCCCTTACCTTCTTCCGCCGGAGCTTCAGAATTCTCGAGAGTCTCTGAACTCTCTGGCACGGTCATTACACAAGAACGAGGATCCCTATCGTCATGTTACAGAATATACGAATAGCGAAGTTGGTTCCTTGCGTTCTTTCCAGCGGGGACCGGAACGAGGCTCCTCTTATACCAACAAGACCGGTTCCACCGATCGCTCTTCTTCGAGAGGAGCACGGGGCTTACCTTCCTCCCGCCAGAACTCTATACCCGCGCCCACATCTCCCCTTCCACAGCTGCCTCCTGCGGCTCAGACACCGCAGAGACAGGAATTCGAGGGAGACATCCCAGCTCCCCTGGCACCATCCAAGAATGAGTTTCGGTTCACAGACAATGCGTCCTCTCGCGGAGTTCCTTCTATTACCCCAGAGCAGGTCCCGACCATCCAGGAGCCGCCTGCTGCTGCTTCTAGGCTCTCTCACAAGGCTATTACCGAAACTGTCCGGCCCTTCTCGGGAGAATCAACCACAATGGGTCAAGCCTATATGGGTGACCTGGTGAATGACCGAGAGTCGATGCCTCAGCGTGAATCTCTGGCAACAGGCCAAGCAATGGAGAACAAGGATTCGACGAGACCCCCTCGAATGGATTCTATGCCTGTCATAGATGCGGGTGGAATTCAAGACTACCAGGACTACTCGGATCATTTCCAGATCAACGAGCCTGACCATACCCATCCACAACAAACCTCTGGACAACCAATGGCCCCGCACCCGAATGATATCAGCGGCCCAGCTTCAGCTGGATTGGGTGTCCCATCCCAGGACAACCGTCGTTTGTCAGTAGGACTCCGACCGTTACCCCCGGATGATTTCCTCGAATCAGAGGATCCTGAGTTCAGAGCCAACAGAATTCGTTCGTTCTATAAAGAGTATTTCGAGGACAGCAAACAGGACACCGCAAGACCGCCAATGCCAACGCAAGCGCCAGCACCAGGGCCGCCGCAAAACAACTACTATGAGGATTATGACCAGAACTACCTCGGCGAAGCTGCCTATTTTGATCCGGAGACCAATGCCTTTGTCATGCCTTACGCTGCCCCGGTTACTCGTAGGGCCATGACACCACCTCCGAGCAACAGACGTCCCATGCCGGGTCCTAGGCAGCGTCGTCCATCTGGAGGTATGTCTATGCAGAGCGGACCTGGTGGAAGACCCAGAGCTGGATCGACTATGTCGGCTGGCAGATGGGCTCCCATGAGCCCGCGACCTGGATCTTCAGCCTCCAACCCACGGTTTAGCAACAAACCACGTAAACCAATGCCGCCTCCAACTGATCTCAATACTTTGCCTACTCCTTCGAAACTTAAGGATGACTCGTTTGCAATCTTCAATGCCATGGAGTTTGCACCCCCTCCTTCCTTCAAGGACCAGGCAGCTGGTCGGTCCCAGAGTCCCGTCGGTGAGCGGGTGCCATACCGAGCTGGTACTCCTGTTCATTCACCTCTCGTCAGCGCGTTTGAAGATACCGCTCCACTTCCCAGCCCGTAAGTATACATACCATCCGATTTATCATAGTCGTCACTAACATGCCATCACAGTCATCTTCTGCGTAAATCGTCGACATTCACTGGCCTAGACTTCGCTCCGCCACGTCGGTTTAAGGATCCGGAGGTGATGAGCGATGCCGGAAGCATTCGCAGTAACCAAAGTGGTTTGTCGTCCCAGAACGCCATGGCTCTTCGTAACGGAGCTGGTCGTGTCAGCCGACTGCCTGGCGATACCATCTTCACGCAGCAAGACTCGGCTAGCACTCTCAAGCCGCAATGGGGCATGCGTGCCTAATTCTAGATTCCTCAAGTTTCAAGCGTCTGTCTATCTATCCGTCTCACACCCTTAAGGGGGGTATTGCTTATGCTTATGCTTATGCTCATGCGGCGGCGCAAAATCATTCATAGATGGGTCAATAGGTTTTCTGGTTTCACGAAGCGCGGAGCGGGCGGCTGGCTTGCTATTGTTTCCGCCGTTGCATATCGGTTACGGTCGTCCGTATTGGTAAATGTTTTGTTCTGCGGCAAATCACACTTGGGAAAAAAGAGATGGCCTCTCGGAAACGTTTTTGGCAGATTCGGGTCAGTATTGTGGCGAATCAACATCGATCATGACTATTGTAACTTTCATCATTGATCACAACAAATCTCTATTGCATGGCGGATAGGTGTATATTATAGAACGGATAATGGGTGCGCTCTCCGGCGTCTTCGCGCGCAATCAGAGCGTAGGATCGCCTTGGGTAGGGTACAATACAAAAATTTGCTTCGGGTTTGTTCTTTTTCACTGTATAAGTAGTCCAGCCACTATTGCGCTTCCTAAGCCCCCTCAGACATGCATATATCGTACTCCCTGGGCGGCAGGCTTAGGCGTTATGGGGTGAAAATGTTTAGTCGTTTTGGCTTCCATACTACGGTATGCTAGCTTTTGACATTGTAGTGTTATATCCTTTAATTCAGCGCCTGGGCTATTTTATTTCGCAGTAGGACTTGGACTCATTTGTGTATATGGGAGTTCTAGGGGGATTATGGTGTGGTACTTATCTGACTTCTAGTTATGGCAAACACGGGTAGATCAAGAGCTTATGTTCCAATATACATTGTATGGACTATGTAATAAACATATTTGTATATCGTCCAATGTCGAAGAATTAGCGTATTGTTAAACTCAACTATAGTGGCCTTTAGATAAGTGTATGGACATCTAGCTGCGAATGCCAATCATCTTCATCTCGGGCTGCCGAAAACCTCGAGGTTTCCTAAGACTAAGTCTATCTAATGACGAAATCTACCTCGTAGGTTGCATTTAAAAGTTCGCATTGCTTCGAATGACACAGCGAGAAACAAGACTGGATAGAGGTGAGAGTCGGCGTGAGCGCACGCACAGACGACGTGACGACCTCGTTTCCGCGGCCGAATCTGAAGAGATCGTCGAAACATTCACTTTATGTAGAAGGTAATTATCAAAAAGGCCAAATTGCCTACTTGGGAGGTGTCTGTTCACCCGTGCCCTACCATTTATATACTCAATGGGGGATTCAAGGTCTATCATGAAGCGGAATGACGTTAAAGATATCACTGATCGGGCTGCCGCCGAGGTGAAACCGGGGGGTCGCATCAGGGGGATACGATGGGATCTCCGCTGGGACAAGCAAGGTTTCGGGTAATAATGGCTTAACAACGTCATGTATGTAGGTATGTATGTAATATCCGCTATTCGCCCCTGATCCATTGGTTGAGTTCTCGGTGAAGAAACCTCCAGAGCTATAGGGCTGTAAGAAGTGATGGCATCATGAAAACCAATTCGATCTAGGCCTATGCGGTCGATATTCGACATTATCTATGGTGCTAGGTATATAGAACAAATTGTAGAATAACCTATGTAGTTAACTGCTGACTGCCCACTGACTTTGCGGAGGTGGAGGCTATCCGTCGAACTGGGAATCGAATGTATGCGGTGTTGCTTTGTATGTGCCGAATCCCCGAGAGCCGCCAACCGCTTTCTTAGACAACGCCACAAAGCAAGATCAACGCAACTGCCAGTGAGGGTGGCAAGATGGCAATTGATACTATCAGTACACTTCGTTCATTATTCATTGTTCCTCAATTATCGTTTATTCTGTCTTTTTCCCCATCACTCCATACATCATATGTCGGACCTACTTCCAATGCTGCCTAAGTAACTAACCTCGACGGATGAGAAACTACTATTCCACCGCCACCTCAATTGAGGCTGTGTATGCAAAACGCCGAGCAATATTTTTCCCTTTCTTTTTACGATCTATGCAGAGTACAATATTATTGGCGCAGATCTCGTCATCCCAAAAAGGTCAAAAATAACTCGAGATATGGTTCGTTCGACTGTTCCATAGAGAAACTACTTGGGTCCGAGCTACCACACGTTACACCTCTCTAGTAGTATGTAGTACAGAGGTTTACACCACCATCTCGAGTCTGTTTTGCGACGGTGTATGCATGCATGCATGTGAGCAATAGAGAACATGCGATGCGTATCGGATCGAGGCAAATGTATAGTCGCATGTTATATGTTGCATGCCAATCCAGTCTAGAGTCGTAGTATGTGCTGAACTGCATACATAGTGTGTAAACCAGCTTGTCAGCATGCCGGTCATGTCTGTTGCTGTTATATATAGATCACAGACTATACAACAATAATACACTCTCAAATTACTAGATTGCCTTTAGTCGAGGCTCCCTGCTGTGACACTTAATACCTAATATTCATATTTAACATGCACGTCTTGTGAAGCACACATGCTATCAAAACGGACTTGTCACATCTCCCCGTAACACAAACCACATGTTCATTCTAGCTTAGCCTTGCCGGACATCTGCAGGATCATCTAGATGGGAGATGGATGGATGGTTTTGCAAAAGTAGATCGTCCAATGTAGGTCAGCAAATTGTGGGTAGTGAAGCTTACCTGCCTGACCTAAAACTCTGGAAAGGGCAGGAGGATGAAGAAACGCTTCGAAATGAAGATATTTGGGATATCGTCAACACGTCACGTCTACGTATCCTCACATACCATAATATAAAGTGTGCTTAGGTTATCCTCAAAGTAAAACACATAAGTAACTTCAATGTTGATGAAAATCCATCACTAGCCACAAGGCGCTTGGCCAGAAACCAGGAAACGAACGGGCTTAGCTGCGATCGAGGGCACGTTACTGTATCTGAACCTCGCTGGTGGCTGGATCTGCTGCTGACTCGGCCAATACGATGTGTACCCACCGCGTATTAATTCACTAACTGGACTGCGCATCCTCGGAGTTTTAGGTACAGTTTAGTGTCACGTAAAACGAAACGGACCGTCATTGGTATTGCACAAGAAGAGGGAATTCAAAGCACCGGTCTTACTTGCCGCATATGTAGCATATCAAGTCATAAGCTACATAACTAACCATTGTCAAGTTTTAAGGTAGATAACGCTGATTTGAAGCTGGGGGAAGGGAAAAGGGTTAGAAGGTTAGATACATCTGTCGGAAATGAGCTCGAGGGGTTTTGGAACTATAAACGCACTAAATGTATCGCCTACTTCGTACCTGAGTTTATTCGTTATTCTCCACCTTGAGATCATCTTTGAATCCAACCTTGGAAGTTTAAGTTAGCAGTTGGCTACATACCTAGGTACCTACAGTTAGCTGCCTCCTACCTCTTACCTCCTACGTACCTACATACGTATGTAAGCTGCTAATTTGGTGTTTGTTTCTTCAAAGAGGCTTTGAATCATAAGACAATCTTTCGCACTTCAACTTTCGTCTATAATGTTATTTCTTGCAAGTTTCTCTTATTGCTACTTATTTTTCAATAACCGGTGATACCATCTTCCTCTACCTATACACACACACACTCTCTCGGTATTATACATACCTAACTGAAGCAGAGCATCTCATTCTTCTTTTCTATCCTTTCTCTCCAGCTTGGCGCCTTTTGAGACGCGATATACAAGATCGACCTTACTCAGCTTAAACCTGTGTCCTATCAATTCATCCGGATTCTTAGGAACTAATGGGAGAGAAACAAGGCGTATGACGAAGACAACCGGGCAAAAACTCAGCCACGAAACAACCCTGCACTTATTATTTCACTCGCTGTGATTATCCCCCCAAGTTCCCCCTACTTGCACCCAGATAACCACCTGCAACCCCAACCAATTATCGATTACTGGGCAGTAGACCTTACTATTTGCAGTAAAAGACTGTCTTACCCACCCAACCGGCTTCTCCATTCATCTTTCTTTTCGCTCTGTTCTCTCGCCCGGACCTTCATCCACTCACTTCCTTTACGCCCACTTACTCACTCTCGATTTCTTACCATCTCTTCGTTGGCTCTCCATATTCCCAACTCGAAACAATAGTTAGCTTTTCATCCTCAAGCTGCTGAGCGACTCCCTTTCTCTTTAGTCCGGTCTTTCTGGACGGGCCTAGCTCAATTAAAACAGTTGGTTTGGGTTTCAAGGTATGCACTCATCCGCTCCGTTCAACTTTGATTCACGGCGTGTCCTCGGGTGACTTTGCTTTTATGCGCGCCATGTATGACAATTCACGACTATCACTGTTGGCGATAGTCTCGCTCAACTTCTAGTCCAGCCCCACGTTGGCATGGTATGGCATGGCATGCGCTTTCCCCGTCAACATCGTCTTCTTTTCCCCAGTCTACATAATGCCGTCCTTGATTTTATCTCTTCCAATGGACTGCTCGGAATCTTGGAAACGCTCTCGCTCTCACGAGTATTAATTACTCTTCGCTAACATGCCACCCTATATAGTCCGGCGGTTTCCGGTGTTGCAGACCGGAAGGCAAAACTTCACCATGTCTACATCATCGGCTAACAGTACAAGTACGGATGGTTCTTTACCAACCACTACATCAGATCCAAATGTTGCTACTACAACGTCCGACATCCCAACTGATACCTCTACCTCTATAGCTGAAACTCCCACCGAAACTCCCACCGAAATCCCATCTTCTTCCACTTCTACAATTTTGCCTACCTCATCATCTGAAACATCCACCACCGACCCAACAACGTCAACAGATCCCCCAACGAGTACTTCCAGCGAAGAGACTTCCACTTCCACCACCCCTGAAACATCTTCAACACTGCCCTCCACTACGACTAGTACTACCTCAACCAGTGAAGAGCCAACGACAGCGCCGACGTCGACATCAACTACTCCTACTTCTACTACTACCTCGACGGAGCCTTCTACCGTCCAAACCACTGTCATAACCAGCGTCCAAACTCCAACAGATGGTTCCGGCAGCATAACTACCATTACGTCCATCTCAACTTTGTTACCAACCAATCCTACCTCAACCGGAGCCAGCTCAACGTCTTCTTCAGATGCCGGTCTTCAGACAAATGATGGTTCGGGAGGCGGTGGCGGTTTAAGTACAGGCCCAACCATCGCTGTTGCCGTCGTTGTGCCTATAGCAGGTGTTGCATTGCTGGTTGCTGGGGCTATCTTCTGGTGGAGGAAGCGGAAACAACGTAAAGAGGCTGAAGAGGAGAGGAGAAAGGAAGTTGAGGATTACAACTATAATCCTAATGCTGATCCTACTTTACCTGATCTAGGTGGTGCTGGTGGCGCTGCGGGTACTTATGAGATGAAAGAGGATGGATCATCCGGTTACCGCGGTTGGGGATCGACTACTGCAGGCGGGTCTACAGGAAGGAAGGCATCAACGACTATGTCGGGTGGTGTAGCAGGCGTTGCTTACTCTGATGCAACATCGCCGACTCGGGGCCAGTCTGATACAAGATCGGGAGAACCCCTCGTTGGTGATGGGTCCCAAACTCCTGAAGGCGAAATCCTTGGTGCGATGGGTCCTGCTACCGGCGAAAACCAAAACCGAGGAGGCAATGACAATAATGTCCATCGTGGGCCCTCGAACGCATCGTCTTCCTACAGTGCTGCTGGTCGATCCGATGGTTCTGGAGAAAATGGCGTAGGGGTTGCTTATGGTGGTCCTGCATATTATGACCAGTATGGAAACAACCCGTACAGCGATTCAGGATACGCCCAAGCCCAGGGAGGCCAGCCCGTCATTCGGGATAACCCGGCAAGGCGCAATACTCGGATTGAAAGCCCGTCGCATTTCCCTCAGCAAAGCGCAGGTATTTCGCAGAATTTCTAAGACGCCGCTCGACGGGTATCCCGCCAGGACGCCTAATAGCAACAACATCTTGATTTCCGTCACATTACCGAATGATACCCAAGTTCGGGACTCGATCTCTCCGGGACCGAATCATTGTGCCCTTTACAGCGTTATGCAACCTTCCCTTTTTTGTGTATTTTTGGGTCAGCGGCGTTTGATGGACAAGCGCATTACATCGATATTCCTTTACATATAATCTTTTTACTACCTAGGTACTTCGTACGTCACCTGCATCTCAACCTCCTAGATTCAACGGTCATATCAGGAATGGAAAATGTCTCGACTAGCGTATATATCTCCATCGTTTGGAAGGAAAAACAAAAGCACATACATGACATCTTCTGTTCATCGTCTCGAAACATATAACATCTTCTTTTTTGCCTTAGCTCGTAATGCTAATCAGCACCACCGCCGACATCTGTCATTTCATTGTCTACGTGCGCCAGCGATGGGCTATGTGCTCGGTGGCTGAACCAGTCAACACCACCTAGCCCATAACTAAGCTGGCTGTATATTGTGAAGCCTATCTCAGTCTACGTGGGTGACGGCATATCTACATAAACAGAGAAGGGACATATACGCCCATTTACGAGTAGGACAATGCCATTTTCGAGTTTCATCTTTTTTTTCTGTTCTTGTTCTTGTTTTGGATAGTAATGGCAAGATCTTCGACGTCGTGAAGCTCCTTAGGTAGGGGCTGTCTAGATATGAGTGCGAATAGGGGGGGCTAGGAGGAAGGGAGAGGGGGGGAAGTTCTCACGTGAAGGGAGTATGAGGAATCGGGTCTTTACGAAAAGTAGCCTATCTTCGGCTTTGCGGACCTTATACATACGTACGTACATATTATATATAAACATCTAGGTAGACTTTAATGACTTTAGATCTTTCTATACCTCCCTTGACTCTTCATCTCTATTTCTTCTGGCGTGATTTGTCTTGATATAGTAAATCCCTCTCTGGCACTGTACGTTAGGGACCCATTCAACATATCGCTAAGCTCTGCCTACCCAGGGTAGATGGATTAGACATGTTTGCTATACCGACGCTACCTACTACACCTACACCATAAAGTGCTCATCTAGCCAAAATGGCACGGTTGTAAGACTATGGGATGGATAATAAGTACCTAGGTATATATGTTGGAATTCCGACCTTTAC
Organism: Eutypa lata; assembly: GCA_022661535.1. Classification (NCBI taxonomy): domain Eukaryota; kingdom Fungi; phylum Ascomycota; class Sordariomycetes; order Xylariales; family Diatrypaceae; genus Eutypa; species Eutypa lata. The sequence continues at coordinate 222,509 of JAKULF010000001.1, forward strand.
ATATAAGCCGAGGTCCTTAGAATGATACTTGGAATGATACTTGTCAGTTATCAAACCCAGTCACACGCCCGTTTCTGGTTCTGGTTGACTGGCTGAATGAATGCCCGGTTAAGTCATCTCAACATCAGGCAGGTATATATATATATGTGTGTGTGTGTGTGTGTTTCCCGGTAACAAAGCACGCTTGCTCACTGGGATGTGTTGAACCCGTTGATTTCAATAATCTGAACTTGGATTTCTGTGTTGATACTTCCAATAGTTTTAACTAAACAATATAACGAACAAGAGATCCGCAGACCCGCGGAAAACAACGGTGTCCTAATCACTACTTACTTGCTTTACTCTTCAACAAACGCCATAACGACCGGTTTTCGAGACAACTGCATCTTCCAACTAACTCCCCTGAAACGAGTAAAAACACCTATAACACGATATCCCCCCTTCACGAAGACTGATTGCCTGCCTGCCTGTGTGTCAAGACCTACTACGCATAACTCCTCAACTTGAAACGCCAGTTCCGGCGTTTTTCCCAACCAACCGAATACAACGGAATTAATTAATACAAAAACACAAAAAATTAAAATTTAATTGATTCACACATATGCGCACACGGTCTCTCCAGTGTGCTAGTTAAGCGGCGATATCTCGCAGCGAGGAGATCGTCATTCTCTTCTGGGCCTGCTTGGCAGCCCACTCGCGGCTCTTCTGGCGTGATTTCTCAGCCGCCTCTTCCCTGGCCAGCTTGGCTAACGCCTCGCGTTCTTTCTTCTCCCGCGCCCGCTCCTCGGAGAACGAGCTGTCTTTTTTGTAGATGACCTGGCCCCGGAGACGCTGCTGCTCGAGTTCCTCGGCCGAGAGCATGCTTCGCTTGCTGCTGCCACTGGAGCTAGCATGGGACGCGGCTCGGTGAAGGTTGACTGCAGCTGAGGACTCGGCGTGAAGATCCCGGCCGCGGAAATGTGATTCGTTGATTGTGCTAGAGAGCGGTGCCCGGGCACTGTGGTACAGTTCACCCTTGTTCGAGCGAGCTGGAGTTGGATGATGAATAGCATTTTCAGCTGTAGAAGTCTTGTTCTGTTGACGTGCCCGGCTAGCAATTGTTTCACGGGGGAAAGAATTAGGAGCAGCACCTGATCGAATTGGTCTCGCCTTGAACTCCCGCCGCTTCCGCTCTTCTTGCTCCTGCGCCCTCAGTTGAGCTTCATGCTCTTCGCGCTTCCGACGTGAAATAGCCTCACCTGGGAGCTCAAAAGTAGGCAAAGTTGGTGCTCTGGCAGACTTGGTTCGTCGTAGAGTTGGCGCTTGGGCTGTTGGCTTTGATGCTTGCTCGGCCGCCGCTTGCGTCGCAGCACGGGCTTCCCGTCTCTCTTTCAATCTTCGTGCCGTTGCATCTCCGGGCAGCTCAAACGATGGGATGGTGAGCGGCTTTGTAGATTTTATAGGCTGCTTTGGCGGGTTAAGACTCGTTGGACGAGTTACAACTGGGTGCTTAACAGAAGACGCTTGAGTTAGGGGCCTCTCCTCGCCCCTGACCTTGGGAGAGACCGGGTTAATAAAGGTCATAGACGCCGCCTTGCGTAACGAAGGTGTTCGCTTAGGTTCGATGGTAGACTTGACCCTGACAGTGGCAGAGCCTGTCTTCAGCATAGTATTGCGCTTTGGCTGCGGTGTTGTAGGCTTGGTTTCACGATTGCTAGATGCGCTAAGCGCATGTGTTGAGGATTTCTCGGACGTTGATTTCCGCTTCTCTTTGGAGGAAACCCGGTGAAAAAGAGCAGCTTGGTCGAATGCTTCTAGCTGCTCTTCTAACTTGTCGAGTGCTTCTATAGAGTCCTCTATCTGGGAAAAGCGTCTTGAAGACGACCTCGATGTACTCACGCTCATGGAACTCTCACGCCCCCCATTATTTTTGACCGAAGATGGAGTAAAACGTATAAGCTCATCTTCTGGAGAAGTGACTAATACTTTCTTTGGTGTGGTCTCCTCTCTGAGGCCTTCCGTAGGAACCACATTTTCCTGCAATGGAGGTCGCAATTCCATCTTTATCGGCTCCTCATTGTCATCTATGGGAGTGACGAGAAGCACATACGTATCGACGGCCGTGTCCTTCATGGGTATCTCTGGTGTGGGTTGCTTCGGGGATGGGAAGAGATTGCAACCAAAGTAGACTTTTTTCACTCTAGCTTGGGTGACAGTCGGGGCGTTGGTGCCGTTGGAATTAGCAGTAGATTGTGTGGGAAACCTAACACGTAAGATCCATTCGAATTGCCCGTCGCGGTGTTTTGCAAGCTGCTCCTCGACTGAGGGGATGTTGCGGGCGGCCTTAGCTAATGAGTGATTTGCGAATTGAGCCACTACCAAGTAATACAAGTTAGTATCATATTAGTGAACTGATCGCGGAGAAATAATTACCAGGGATCTCGAGACAGTGCTGGGTAGAAGTAGCTAGGTTACTTTCTACTGGCTTCAGCGGATACTGAGATTCACCCTCGCCTTCGGGAACAGTTTGGAGAGGGTTGAAGGTATCAGGCGCAATGATTGGTCGTGTCAATCGGTGTCTGTACTTGGTCTTGACTGGGTTGAGCTCGTAGTTCTCGTTTGATACATGGGAGTGAGATTCAATACTGACGGGCGGACTCGTGATTGTCTGGCGGTTTTGCGATTCCGAGACAGGAATTTGACGAAGAGCAGTGAAGCGATTGTTTGTGGATGTAGCTTCATCTCCTTCTCTCGAGTTCTGGTCGTTGAAGATATTGAATGCGACTTGAGATCCAGAAGCTCTACCCATGTCGCCTACCACATTTGGATATTAGTTTAGTACACTAATGGACAGGGGTTTCTGAGCAATGAGGAGACGCGATTTAGAAGATGTGGACATAAAAGGCTTAGGAGGGGGAAATGGACAAGGGGTTTAATGAGTGCTTTGCCATGGATAATTTCGGGACATTTATTAGTTACTGCTATTATCTGTCAATACTTACCGAGAAGTTCGTAATAAGCACAGGGTTGGTTGTGCACCCGGCGCTTAGTTATAACCAACTAAAATAATTACTTAGATGCGATGTAACTAATTGACAATCGATCGGTTGGTATTCCCGAAATCACCTCGAAGAAGTTCGATGGATAGCAAGATGATGCTCTTTGATGGATAGTGAGACAAATGCTGAGAAAGTAAACAAGACGAGACTAAAGTTAGGTAGGTGGGTGAGGTGGTTATTAGTGGAGGTAGGATTGAGTATCGTGTTTATTGAACTACCTACTAAGTAGGTAGGTAACACCTGCAGTCAAATCAACGTCGGACAAGATCGAAGTAACATGAACACCATAAAGCTCCTTCCTTGGAGCTGTTTGCTGTTTGCCATTTGCCATCTGAATCCATGATCAGTGACTAGATAGGCACTTAAGCAACCTCCCTGAAGTAGCACCCATTTCTTCCCTAGCAACTGCTGACTAACATATCTGGACGCGTTTTAGCGCGTCTTTCCCCGCCTGACCTTACTAGTAGAGGTACAAAGTACAAGTTGGTTCTCTTGGATCGGAAGGTTAGCAATAGAGACTGCTAATAGGGGGAATGACTTGACAGACCAATTATAGGATTGCAAAGGCTTGAACTGCCACAAATATAGGCATTTAGTCAAGTCTGGAATCCCTAGTCTTGTTGTCCATTTTAGCTACCGAATTTAGCTATTATGACGTGGCTGTAGTGTCTGGATCCCCCTCTAGAGCACTTTCTGCTTGTGCTTGTAATGATGGTGCATGCTCCGTTGGTATCCGGACCAATGTTTGTGGAAGGGGTATTGAATCTTCTTGCGAGTCAGATTCGATATCCTGGGCCCCCTTTGGCTTCGGTATCTTGGCTATTAAAATTTCCTGGTCAGCAAGCCTCTCTCTAACGACCTTTCAAGTAAGCGCAATAGTTTGACCGTACCTGATGCCATGTTAATGACTTGGAGAACGTTATGCCAGTTCCCTACCACTGTCGCAATAGCTATTTCAAATTGTTAGAACATAACACGTTGATTGCCTTGTCGTGAAGAACTGCATACCTTCTGTTCCATCTGAAAGAGTCGCAAGTTTCTGTTCTAGAGCCTCCATCTGATTCGCTACTGCCGCACTCAGATCTCGTAGCTCTTTAAGGTTCTCTAGCTCCGCCTTCTTCTCGTTGACACGAGCCACCAGAGCAGGCGACTGTCCAGTTGACTGAGCATTGATATTGGACGTCGTAGATCCTTGGCGCATATGGCCTGACAATGACCTTGAAGAGAAAGCCATGGTTTGCAAATACCGATTGCTGCTGCTATTGACCGCAAATGTGACTGGCTATAATAATCCGTGGTCCACTTTCTGAAAAGAACAAGTTGTACAACGTATTGCGTTGCGCTGCTAAGATCAATTTAATCCTTAAGTGCTTCTTATTTTCTTAGCAGCTTGCACTCCACACAGATAGGTAATCCAAAAGAGGACCAGAGTGCACTCGATGCGTATGTAGGTATGTTTTAGCCTCGATAGTATTGGGCCTATTTCTCGTTTCTTAAGGAGTTTCTGGTTCCACGTGTGATGACGGAGGTGGGGGTTGCCAACGAAGCGACAGGTTAAGGGAATAGCTAAATTGGCACTATACCCTTTTTAGAAGTTTGTTGACATTGGAAACTTATTCCCTAGCAACTTGCCCCAACCCATTCAAAAACTTTCCTTCATTCACACCACACCGCTTCACGTAGGGTATACAACTGGAGAACACATCATCTTGACTTTGCTGCTATATGCAATTTTAGTCTGCTTTTGGTGCAGTATAACTCTCTTTGCACACATACTTAACCTAATCAAAACAAAACTTGTTTATCAAGCCAATACAACGCCGAGTTCACGAGATCCGCTATATTGATGCGTCTTCCACAATGGCACGACTAAACGAGCCTTTGGTGCCAACAGACAGCATAGATATATGTAAGTACTAACTCCAGATGATGAGCCCCAACATATCTGACAGCGCGCCATAACCTCAGTGCGTCGAAAGTTTCTACGTCAGAACAGAGATATCGCCAGAATAAATTCAACACAGTCGTTGCGCATCCGAAGCTTAGAGAATGAATGCGCTCGAATGCTCTCCGAGAATCTTGACCTACGGGGGCAGATCCTCCGTCTTGAGACAGAACTACAAGACAATAGAGCACAGAGGGTCGCCGACCACGCGCTCGCGATTAAGGAGAAGATGGAAGCCCAGCTGGTCGAGTGGGGGACTATGTTAGCCGGATTGGGCCATGAACCAATTCCACGACACCGCTCGCCGCGTGCGGCAAAGAAGGCGAAGAGAACTAGTATCGGTTATAGCAGTGCTCAGTGGAGACGAAGGGACTCTATAGACTTAGAGGCCCTTGCACTTCACGAGGGCAGATTACCCCCTATCTGGGAAGCAAAATCATATCCTCGCGAGACATTAAAGTAGGTTGCATTGATGCCCAACTATAACGAAAGGGGAATACTGACACACATTTCCCCTTCTAGTCGTGAAGAAATCCTCGCGATATGCTCTGAGGCCGCGGATAACACAGACTCTCCCGATCTTGGGCCACCACCCGTCTCACGCTTCGTTGACGAGGATCCGGTTAAGATCGATTTGCCTGTGAGGGCAACTACAGATAACTCAGAACCATCCACCCTCGCCGAGTCAGCCACGGATCCCATCATACGACCAACATCGACTGTACCCGCTGTCAAGAAATTTGAAGATGTGGTAGCGAAAGAATCCCAAACTATGAAATCCGAGCAGTCAGCTAAGAAGGAGCCCAAGGCTCATATTGAGAAGAAGGCTGAACCAAGAACCACTGAACCCACACCTGTTGCTGAGCCTGAGGCTCCTGCTCAAACAGTTAAGCCCAGTTTGAAGAGGAAGTCTAGGGAGGAGGAAGAGGTTGCCGAGGGCCGTGTGACGAAACCCCTAGTTCAAATTTCCGCCGCACCCGTGGCAGCCCAGCCTCAGAAGCCCGCGGTCTTCAAAGACCGACCGGTCAACAGACCCATCAAAGAGCTACCATCACTTAAAAAGGATGGGCGAGGCAGACCAAAGAACGTCGCGGCCACAACAGGAGCCCAAAGGAAGCCCCTAGGAGCGAAGACCACGAACGAGAATCTCAGCTCTCCAAAGAAGGCGACCACGAAGCCAAATGTGGTCGATGAAGTGAATAAGGCAAAATCTGACGCGAAGCGCGACGAGCACACCAAGAACCGCGCGGAAGCCAGGAAAGAGAAGGGGAGGAAAGAAGCACCAGCAGTGATCGACATCCCGGCTTCCATTCCCGAACCAGCCTCAGCATCACCAGTACCCATTGACATTGAGCCGACTCCTTCAAGCCAAGCGGAAGCACCAGCACCGCAGGAGCGCGAGTCCGAACCCAAAGCAAGACTATCAGCCACGCCAGCACCAGCGTCGCCGACGCCCACGCCGTTGCGGGAGGAGGTACGCGACACGCCGCCGCCGCTGGACATCTCGTCGCGGGGCGAGACGACGCGGGGCAGCCGGCGCACGCGGATGACGGTCAGCTACGCGGAGCCGAACCTACGCGACAAGATGCGGCGGCCTACTAAGCAGCTGTTCGACGCGGTGGCGGGCGAGGGTAAGAACCAGATGCAACGGCGGGCTAGCAGCCAGTCCGCGAAGAGTAGTAATGACCTGCCCACCCCGGCTTCCTCCGTGGCTCCCTCTTCTGTTTCTTCGTCGGCAACAGTGAAGGCAGGAGGAAGAGGACGAGGAGGGGAGGAGGTCAGGATGGCACTTTCGGAAATGCCGGCTAGTCCCCTGGCCCAGAAGACCGCTACTCGCGTCTCATCGACTGTTGTGATGGAGCCCGAGGGCACAAGCAAAGGTACTGCTGTTGCCAACTCTACCATGGGACCACCGCCACCGCCATCATCGAAGTCCACAAACCGCCGCCTAGACGAGATCGCGGCACGCGAGGCCGAGGTTGCCAAGATGTTCGACGGACCAGACGACACCTACGAGATCCGGGATGGGCTGTCGCCTCGGAGGGGGGATACGACAACGACAACGGCATCGTCCTCACGCAGCGGGAGAACTAGACGTCTCTCGTCCATGGCGCGGGAAGACCACGACGCAGGGGCCACCGCCACCACCGCCGCCAGGAACGGGGCCAGCAGCAACAGCAGGAAGAGGGCCTCTATGATGGCGATCAGCAAATCCAAGATGGGGGTCAACGATGACCCGGAGGTCGCCGCCACAGGGCACGACAGCAGCTCGCTGGAAGGGGATAGCGCCCTCACCGCGAGCTCTACGGACCCTGCCGATGGATCAGCAGCGAGGGAGAGGGCGGCGTCTACACGGCGCAGGAGCATGATGTTATGAGTTATTACTTGATTTTTTTGTTGTTGGGCTACTCGTTCTACTTCCCTTTTCCACGGCTAACCGACTGATGAGAAGAGAGAGGGTCGCATGGCGTTTTTGGTAACATTGCCTTTTCTTCTTCCCTGGTTCCTTTTCTGTCGCTGGATTCAAAAAAAGACCGCCTCACGTGTAATTATCAGGATTCTCCTTTTGTGTGTTTTGCATCTGTCTGGGAGAAGGGAGAGAAAAAACTTCTGGAGCAGATTGTATAGTTTGTTTTGATTGGGTTTCTTCCTACTCGTATTCATAGCGTTGGAGTACCTCGTACCCAGGATACCAATTATATGCCTTGTTTTAATTTCGTCCACACAGCTGGCCAAAATATTTTATGGTTGTTTCGTGCTATGATACTCTCCTTCCTAGAGTTTCTCGCCCATTATTAACTAGGGGATCACTTGGTGTTAAACCCCTAGCTCTAAATCCATGGTGTCCCAAAAGCACCTGTAATGATTCATGCGTCCCTCTATATCTATCATGACGAGCCTCCTGTCGGTTCGACCGGTTTCGTATAAGTCACCTTCTCCACCGCCACGTTCTCAACTCCCTTTTCATCTTTTCTTAGCTGGTAGACGTAGAGCGTGAGGGATATTCCTTGGACCTGTGCAGATTGTAATCAGTCATCGGCCTCTAAGCATAGTCAAAAATTCACATTCCCAGGAGGTGTTATTTCCTTCTCCCATAGGTTCCACGTATGTATATATATATATACACATTCAATGCTTCTCTCCCAGAGAAGAAGGAGAAGCCGCAGTACCAGCCGCCCCAAGGACAGCAAACAAACAAACTTACATCCATCAGGCAAAAGCTAGGGACCATCTCCTCGTCGGGCTTGTCCTTGGCGAGCCAGCCGGTGGTCATGGCGCCGGTGGCGCTGCCGGGGTTGACGAAGAACTTGTCCATGTACTCGAAGGCGTCGAAGCGGTGGGTGCCGCCGTAGCAGAGGACGTCGACGTCGAGCTTGTGGGCCTCGGCGAGCAGCAGGTCGGGCTCGGTGGACACGAGCGTGAAGCCCTCGACGAAGCCGACGCGCAGCGACCCGTGCGTCACCACCTGCGACAGCGGCAGCGACGTCGCCTCCACGTCGAACCGCCCCTTCACGATCTTCAGGTCCGGCGCGATCGACCGCAGGTACTCGTACGTGTGCCGGTCCGTCAGGTTGCCCAGGCACAGCGTCTGCCCGATCTTGCCCGGCGAGAGGAGCTTCTTGAACTGTTGTGTGTGGCGGGGAATGTTAACCTAACCTGACTTGACCTAACCTAACCTGACCTAACCTGACCTAACCCAGAAGAAGAGAACAGGTATATATATTATGTGCTGGATATGGAATGACTAGAGGCGCACCTTGGGCGGTATGTCGAGGGCTCGGTCCGGAATGTGTAGGTCCCCGATGACGAGGATGAGGAATGCCATCGTGGGTGGTATATGAACGGAGCCTTCTTCGTGTAGTAGGTTTCTGGAGGTATATCGACTTCCTGCGTGAGGATGGGAGCGCCTAGTACTGTCGTCGTCGTCGTCGTCGTCGTCGTCGTCGCTGGATAGTCTGCCTAGTCGCAAGACAGTTTATAGGGCGGTGACTGCTTATTGGAGGTTCCGATTCGAATCACATGCGACTATTAGTACATCGGTTCGGTCTAAGGAGAGGTTAGGCAACACAATTGTTAAAATATGAAGGCAGAGTTCGGAATTCACTGACGTATCACTGTAGATCGAGTGAGGATTAATTGAGGTCATAGCCCCTCGATAATGCGCTGCGTATGAATGTTCGTTCAAGCTCCAGCCAAGCTAGAGGCTAGAGGCTAGAGCATAGCAGGCTAACGTATTCCATGCCTAGGCCCCCTGCTAAGAATAGACAGGGGATCACTAATGAGTGGACCTCAATAGCCTTGCCTACTGTGCGTAGGTTAGGTACTTACCTACCTACCTAATATCACCGCCTACGTACATACCTGTACAATACGTGCATACCTTCAATGGCATTTACGTTGGTAGATATTCATACATATGTAGGTAATTCCTTTCGCATTAGCTCTATGCGTACCAATTGAATTCATCAGAATAGAACTTAGAAAAGTTCCAATGTAGGAGGTAGCCAAGCTATGTAGGCTGATAGGGGTTGGTTGTTTCAATTATATACTTAGGTAGCTGTATACCTAACTATAAGTCTAACATTTGAATCGTGACAAATAACTGCGACACCGCTGGTTTATTAAGCCGGTTTCCCGCGGAATTGGTTTGAGTTACCGATCTCCAATGGGTAGACTATTTTATGTATTCCCATCTTGAAGAGTTGTAAAGAGAGATCTTGTGTCCGGGGAAATCCTTCTAAAATATTCAATCACACCAATCAAACCGATCCAATTTAAAAACGAACTTCTTTTCCAAGCTCCAAAGGAAGGACGCTACTCCAGCAGCAGGCAGCAAGACCTCTGAGAGACAACTAACTTCCCCTCACCAGCTAAAGCACCACCTCTGTGTGCTCTTCAATCACTCTGGCTTGCATTCGGAGGGTTCCGCGAGCACTGCTCGCCGCCGGCGTCGGTCGTCCCAGCACTATCCGAGGTATCATGACCCCACCACGCTCTATCATTGACAACCCCGCGTTGGCATCATCCCGAATCGGTCTCCTCTCAGGACATCTCACTGCCGGTTCATCTTCAAATAACAACACCATTTCTCTTCCTGCAATCCAGAATCGTACATTTTCATCATCTAAATCTAGCAAAATGTCCTCCCAACCTGAGCACCCCGCATTGCTCATCCCGGGCCCCATTGAGTTTGACGATGATGTCCTACAGTCGATGAGCCATTTCAGGTTTGTCTTCCGCTTTCGCCTTTCCCCCTTTTTTAGTAGGCAGATGCATAGACTTTAGGGTACAAGTACGAGCGCATATATAGTTATGGCGCAAATGTACATAGCATATCACTATTAAATGTATCGGGGGGGATGTTCTCCTTTGATCTACTTCCGCTAATCTGTCACTGGCAGCGAGTCGCATGTAGGCCCTGGTTTTGTAGCAACCTTCGGAGACACTTTGTCTATGCTGCGAAAACTATTCCAAACCACTTCGCCGTCTTCTCAGCCGTTTATCATCTCCGGCTCCGGAACCCTTGGTTGGGACCTTGTCGCAGCTAACCTCGCCGAGCCCGGTGAAAATGTCCTCGTTCTCAGCACTGGCTACTTCGGCGACGGTTTCGCGGATTGCTTCCGAGTCTACGGCGCAAACGTCGACCAGCTCACCGCCCCAGTCGGTAGCCGCCCGCAGTTACCCGAAATCGAAGCCGCCCTAAAGAGCAAGAAGTATAAGGTCATCACGGTCACTCACGTCGATACCTCGACCGGTGTCCTGAGCGAACTCCAGAAGCTATCTGAGCTAGTCAAGAGTGTCTCGCCGGAAACTCTGCTCATTGTTGATGGTGTATGCAGTGTAGCTTGTGAAGAGATTGCGTTTGACGCCTGGAATATTGATGGTGTGGTGACTGCCAGCCAGAAAGCCATCGGGTGCCCGGCCGGATTGTCGATATCCATGTTCAGTGGGAAGGCCATTGATACCTTCAAGGCAAGGAAGAGCCCACCAGCCTCCTACTTCGCGTCGATAAAGAACTGGTTGCCTAGTATGTCCAACAGATTTGCTTGTGCCTCATATTTTAGTCGGATACTGACAAGAACTAGTTATGCAAAACTACGAGGCTAAAAAGCCGTCTTACTTTGCAACCCCGTCCCCGCAACTGATCCACGCATTGCACACAGCTCTAACCCAGATTCTCGCCAAACCGCTTTCCGAAAGATTTGCCAAACACAAAGAGGTGTCGGACAGGATCAAGAAGGCTGTGACCGACTTAGGCTTGAAACAAGTTGCCAGCAACCCTGACGACCAAGCTCACGGCATGACAGCCATTTATCTCCCTGAGACCATTAAGGCTACTGATATACTACCGAGGTTGGCGAAAAATGGCATCATCTGGGCAGGAGGTATCCACAAGGAGATCGCACCAAAATATGTGCGATTCGGACACATGGGTGTCAGCGTGGTATGTTTTTCTATCCCTCAGATTCTAGATCGACATAAGAAACTGACCATTCTAGACTGATCCATCAAGAACCGATATCGACCGAGCCATCGATGCTTTGAAGGGGGGTTTAGCTGAATGTGGTTACCAGAAGGCATAGACAGATGCGCCTGCAAATGAACCTTCCCCACTAGGATATGTGTCACACTAGCTCATGTACATTGGGGGCTACCACTTAACTAGATGTACTTAGATAAAAAGATTAGTCACAATAGAAAAGAGACAATCCTGAGAAATTAGCTACGAATCCACCATACTTGCGGTAAGTGTAGAATCGTTGGATATGTATAAAGAGCGGATATTCAAATCCTCGGTACTCTATGATTACCACTAATTTATGTTTAAAGAGCTAAACAACTTGACAACTTCATACCATCCTTTTCTACCTACGTAGTTCAACTTAGTTACCTACGAAGTTGGCCTGCGTACGATCTCATTCCTGCAGGCGGAGAAACTAGCAGGAAACCAGACCACGGTGTAAACTAGAAGAAATGTTTATAAATCAACAAATTTCACTTCGCATGACACAAATGACATAAATAGAACTTTCTTGGGGACAAACGTCCGTTCCCTGCAGGATCGGCACGGACGGGCTTGAAAAGCCCCACATGTCCGTACCGGTCGAGACGGCTTCTTCGGAACTTTTGTGGGACTTGAGGACCACAATCATCCGGTATCTAGAGGTACTTGGTGGCTCAAAATACGGCTGAGAATATTACGAAATTCCTTGAAAGGGTCTTTGTCGGATAGAGCGGCATACCTAATAATTTAGCCACCCCCTCCATGATTCTACTACATACTAACACCGAAGCTTACTATTCCCCAAGTCAACATAAAATTAAGAAATGACTAGTCAACAATCTACGGTGCCACACGAATTGATTTGCATATTCTCTCTGCTTCTCCAAGTTTACACGTAAAGGCCGAAGCATGATCTCATATAATTCCAGCCAGCTAAGCGCGGGGATTCTTTGGTTGTGTATCCTATAGAAGTGACGGAGCTGGAAATTGGTGTTTTAAGGTTCCCGAAAGAACGGCGAATGCAACGGTCCGTAGGACCCAATAAAAGATGAGACGGATTGACAGATGAACCGCGGTGACAACAATTATTGCAACACCATGATTGTATACCAATAGATCAAGTAGCACTCTGATGAATTTTTGCATATATGTGTGTGCTTTCAGCTCTAATCCTACATACTTGGGGATTTTATCAGCTTATCTACAAGCAATCTATTTACTTTCTTCCATGCATGTCTTCATGCATACATATATCCCTGGTTTCCCATTGTACACATGCAGAATTATACCCCGAAACGCATGTGATGAAGTCTCTTTAATATACTCAAACAATAACTAGACACATCTCATCATAGGTTGAGCCGAATATGTTACCCCCCATAATATGTGTGGGTGAATACTGAGGTACGGAGTAGTGCCGTAAAGAAGCTACATGAGGTTGAAAATATGTGAGGGGTAGGTTCTAGGATGGCTACCTAGGTAGGTACCTAGTTAGAAGGCATAGGAAGATAGACAACTGCCTAAGTTGCATGTAGTCACATAATTAAAGGCCTATCTCGAGGTGGCACATTGAATAGGTATTAGTCAGTGCTTAATAAAGAAGAGCAAGCCTGGTAATGAAAGAACCAACAATGGATAAAGCGTTATGAAGTAGGAAGAATACATAGACACAGCCTTGCACCTATGTATGTAATTTTGACTGGTGACATCAAATCACCGATGTTTAATTCGAGCTAACTATCCACCAACAACCCACCCTACCTTGCTATTGTACCTTCTCTCAGTACCCACTTGCCTGCCTAGAAAGTCAGCAGAAAGTCAAAATTGAATTGAATGCGCGGGGCATAATACTAGTAGTTAGTAAGTACGTACCCTGGTACCGCTCCTCAGTAGGCATGTAGCTGCCCAGCTGACTTCCACTAAACTACGCGCCGACCTCCCGACTTTACTGACCTCACAGGCTTCATGATCAGCTACAGCTACAGTACTGCACGCCTGCACGACTGCACGCGTATTGTACCACCCGCCGCCAATCGACCTTACTACTAGTTAATTAAGCCTTGGGGGGTCACAGCCGCCACCTTTTTTTCCAACAACTCATTTACATTTTCACGATCTGATCTCCACGTCTACAACCAACCTTTTCTTACCCTGATGACAAGAACAACTACCAGTCGGTAAACCTTCTTTATCCTTACTAATTCTCTTCTTTGGAGAACGAACAACCCCTCTGTCCTTGTCCTCTCTTCCTCATCATCTCGTAGCTACTGTTACTGTCTACGCCAGTCAGTTAGTTAGTAACTATACGTCACAAAAGTCACTCCCCCGCCTTTCATAGACACGGTTCAGAGTGTGCATCCTGCCGCTCATCTAGGCGCGTAGCCTGCAAGCCTGCTTAACCAGCCAGCCTACCTATCTGACATTTCCCCGCCACAACCCGATTTCACGAATTGTCTTCACATAGCTGCACACGCACATGGCGCCCACGATCCCTGAATTGGACCAGGTTGTCCAGACATTCTATGAAGGTCGTGGTGAACAGGTAAGTAATCCATATTCTGCATCCTCTGTTTTCCCTCTCTACTCGACGCTCTCCTGTGCGACCGAGAGCTATCTGCTAATGCTTATGTCTTCCCCGCCTCTAGCAAAATGCAGCCCAAACTGCCTTGAATCAAGTAAGTCCACACCAAGCTCTCTCTCTCTCTTTCTACCTTAATAGACATAGTAGCAACTAACCCTTCTCTTCGCACAGTTCAAGGAGGACCCTGACGCCTGGCTTCAGGTAGACAAGATTCTCGACGACTCCAAATACCCACAGACAAAGTGTATGCTCATATCGACTCTCTACCCCTAGATAACCACGTTGGGGCATTGGATAGAAGATAGGCTAACGGGTAAAATTAGATTTGGGTCTCCAAATACTCGACAATGTCATCCAGACAAGATGGAAGGTTCTCCCTCGAGATCAATGTCAAGGTTTGCGACTACCGGTGCCAATGCAGCATCATACCATATGTGCGATGACAGTAGTGTAGCTAATATTGACTACAGGCATCCGTAACTTCGTCGTTCAACACATCATTCAGATTTCTAGCACTGAAGACTCGCTAAAGGCCCAGCGGACTCTATTGAACAAGCTTAATCTCGTGCTTGTATCCATCCTGAAGCAAGAATGGCCTCACAACTGGCCAACCTTCATTAACGAGATCATTGCAGCATGCCGTACTAACCTCTCCATCTGCGAGAATAACATGATCATCCTGCGTCTTCTCTCTGAAGAAGTCTTCGACTATTCGGCTGAACAGATGACGTCGACCAAGACCCGAAACCTTAAGACTACCATGTGTAACGAGTTTTCCCAGATCTTCCAGCTTTGTCAGGAGATCCTTACCAGCGCCAACCAGCCTAGCTTAGTCAAGGCCACTCTCGAGACGTTATTACGCTTTTGTAACTGGATTCCTCTAGGCTATATTTTCGAGACGCCGCTTATCGAGACTCTTCGCACGCGCTTCCTTGAAGTCCCCGAGTTCCGAAACGTTACACTTCAGGTCTTCACCGAGATTGGGGGTCTAGCAACCAGTGGACCAGGGCAACCCAATGCCTATAGTGAACAGCTGGTTAAGATGTTTGTTGAGGTGCTCACAACAATCTCTAACATCGTACCTCTTGAGCTCGATCTGAAGAGCACCTACCCGAATAGCAACTCTAGAGACCAGGAATTTATTCAGAATATGGCTCTCTTCCTCTGCAATTTCTTTGGCCAGCACGTTGACCTCGTTGAAAAGCTTCCGAATCGAGACTTCCTTACCCACGGTCATTTCTACCTGATCCGGATATCTCAGATTGATGACCGAGAGATCTTCAAAATCTGTCTGGATTATTGGCTCAAGCTCGTACAGGAGCTCTACGAGGAGATGCAAACCGCACCGATGGATATGAACCCCCTCTTGAACATGGGAGGTTCTGCAGGCGGAGCAGTAAACCCGTCGCTTCTAGGAAGTATGCCTCATCTTCGAATGCACAAGTACAAGGAGGTTCTATCAAATCTTCGAGTTGTAATGATCGAGAAGATGGTTCGACCTGAAGAGGTTCTCATTGTCGAAAACGATGAGGGTGAAATAGTTCGGGAGTTCGTCAAGGAGAGCGACACTGTGCAACTTTATAAGACGATCCGTGAATGTCTCGTCTACTTGACACATCTGGACGTGGTCGATACGGAGACCATTATGACGGAAAAGCTACAACGCCAGGTCGACGGCACAGAGTGGTCGTGGCACAACTGCAACGTCTTGTGTTGGGCTATCGGATCTATCTCGCTTGCCATGAACGAAGAGACGGAGAAGCGGTTCTTGGTCACCGTTATTAAGGACCTCCTTGGACTCACAGAGATGAAGCGCGGCAAGGATAACAAAGCCGTTGTAGCAAGCAATATTATGTACATTGTTGGGCAGTATCCTCGTTTCCTGAAAGCGCATTGGAAGTTCTTGAAGACGGTAGTTAATAAGCTATTCGAATTCATGCATGAATCTCATGAAGGTTAGTTTCAGCTCCCTTACTAGATGAGACAGTCACTAACATAATAACAGGCGTTCAGGATATGGCGTGCGATACTTTCATCAAGATAGCCCGCCAATGTCGACGACACTTCGTAGCTCTGCAACCTAGTGAGTCAGAGCCATTCATCGAAGAGATCGTACGGAATCTTCAGCGTATCACTTCGGATCTTACCCCCCAGCAAGTTCATACTTTCTATGAGGCTTGCGGTTACATGGTTGCGGCTCAAGGGAACAAGCATCAGCAGGAACGACTCCTTGCCGACCTCATGGCTGCACCAAATGCTGCTTGGGACGAGATCATCCGAGCTGCTACAAACGATCCTACGATATTACAGGATTCAGACACAATCAAGATCATCGGTAACATAATGAAGACCAATGTATCAGCTTGTTCCTCGATCGGTCCCTATTTCTATCCTCAAATCGGCAGAATATACCTAGATATGTTGCAGATGTACAGGGCAACAAGTCAACTGATTTCCGAAGCGGTTGCACGTGAAGGTAAGTAATCCATACATATGCGTTATTTAGGACGCTCCGACTGACATAGTATTCAGGAGACATCGCACCTCGCATGCCCAAGGTCCGAGGACTTCGAACGATCAAGAAGGAAATTTTGAAGTTGATCGAAACCTACGTAGAGAAATCCGAAGATATGCAAGCTGTCCGCCAACAGATGGTCCCTCAACTATTAGACTCGGTTCTCGTAGACTACAACCGCAATGTTCCAGGTGCTCGGGATGCTGAGGTCCTCAAGGCCATGTCTGTGATCATCACAAAGCTCACTGTATGTATACTCTCATCTTCACCCTCCCAAGATACTCTGCTAACTCATTCTAGGGTCTTATGGAGGACCAGGTCCCCATTATCATGCAGAACATATTCGAGTGCACTTTGGAGATGATCAACAAGGACTTCTCTGAGTTCCCTGAGCATCGTGTAGAATTTTTTAATCTACTTAGAGCAATTAACCTCCATTGCTTCCCGGCGCTACTTAAGCTAGACAACCGTCAGTTCAAGTTCGTGATTGATGCTTGCATGTGGGCAAGCAAGCATGACAACCGCGATGTTGAAGGCGCAGGACTTAACATGTGTCTGGAGCTTATCACTAACATCGCTGAGAAGACGGATGTTCAGACGGCGAATGCTTTCTTTCAGCAATTCTTCGTTACGATTCTGCAGGACGTCTTCTTCGTCCTCACGGATCCTGACCACAAGGCTGGGTTCAAGACGCAGTCTATGTTGCTCATGCGAATGTTCTACTTCGTCCTCCCGGCCGATGGGACGACGCCTAAGATCCAGGGGCCTGTCTACACTGACCAAGCACCTGCGGGTACTAGCAACAAGGACTTCCTTGCTGAGTTTGTCGGCCAACTCCTCCGCAACGCTTTCCCCAACCTTCTTATGTGAGTATCTCTGCTTGTATTCAATGATGTTTTTAACTAACAGCGTCCAGTTCCCAAATCGAAGCCTTCATTCAGTGCTTGTTCACTTTGAACGCCTCGTATGAGAAGTTCAGACTGAGTGTGCGAGACTTCCTAATCTCTCTCAAAGAGTTTGCCGGAGACAATGCCGACTTGTTCGTTGTTGAGAAAGAGCAGGAAGCTCGAGACAAGCTCACGGCCGAACACGAGCGGCGGGCCAAGGTAGGCGGTCTACTGAAACCGTCTGAGATCGAGGATGACGAGTTGTGACTGCCTCATGAGCTACGTAATGAATTTGCACCTCGGCGTGATGCAGACGCAAGGGCATCGAAACCCCAACTTTCCAACGACCCCTTTGATGGGTGGGATGTATATGGGCTATAAGAGCTTGCTGCACCTTCTTCAAGAATCTCGAGAAAACACGGTGCAACGTTGGACTGCATCTTTCTTTATGTCTCTGTTTCTATCTGCGGTACCAATTTGGAGCTCTGCTTGACAACAAATAGCATCAGTCGCCTAGAAGTCCCAGTGCTTATCAGAGTGCAAATCCACGATGATATACAGAGACACAACCCTTTCTCATTTGTTAGATTTAAAATACGGGAATGCTACGTTAGACAGTCAGGGAAGGAAGGGTCGATCTGTCCCCCTGGTTGAGATGGCATGTTGAGGACTAGAAAAGGGGTGATGATGATACGTACAGAGTGGGTGAGCCTACATCTGATCTGGTGCAAAAGAAAGAAAAAAAGAAAAAAGAATCAGGCCAAGCTAGTTATGCTACACTGCCAATAGCTTGGTGGATAGGTCTCCATGCGATACGCGGCATAGGGAACAGGAGGTGCCGTTCATAATACTTGTACATGTCTAGAGCCCTGGTATATGTTGTTCGAGTTTTTGAGAGGGGGGGTGTCGATTCCCTCTGGGCAGTTTTCGTCTCACGTTTTAGATCCAGCAAAAAAACTGAATACCTACCTGCCTACTGATAGTCAATAAGAGCTATGCTTGAGAAAATCCATACCTAAGACAATTCATATATGTGTGCATACAACGATAGAGTCTGCTATCGTACTCCAGTACTGCTTAAAGGTTTCCTCGTAGGTGGTGTTACTATGTTAATAATGTATGAGAAGGCATAGAAAACAACAGTGTACATGGACCCTAGAAGAACACCTAACCAACTATTCTTTGGAGGTCTTAATAGGAGAAATGTTGTTGTAATACATACGATGGAGAGCCTAGGCCGAACTAAACCGTTCGAACGTCCACGCATGTTGCCAATATTTCTCCTTCTGAGGCTATGTATCTTGGTGACTAGGCCTTCAGTCTTTCCCAGTAAAATCTTATCATATTAATTCTTAGCTCAGGACATGGTGAACTGAACCAACATGTGTGTATGCATAGACAGCCGTATCATGCCACTGCGGGAGAAACCCATGGTGTCTAGAAGTGCATTTGCTCTTTTTATGCATTGAGAAGAATAACATAGAGAAAGAAGCAAGAATTTATAGTTGAAAGCTCATGACTACCACCTACAGTTCTTAACATAGTTAACAGTCGCCCGTTTACTTCCGTTACTCTCTTTGTATACTTTCCCTAACCAAAATAGAGCTACCTCTGCTGGTTTTAACACACCGATGCTCCTAAGTATATTGCTTTCTTTTCTGCCAGCGTTCCTAGCTTAGCCCGCGAATTCTCGGTAGGGAGTATAATGATGTTATGGTGGAAGACTGCCAATGACAGATTCGTCGCATTGCCAGTGCAGTTGTTGGTCGAGAGCCATAGGCTAGCTAAGCCTACTAAGAGGTTATGATGACCCTCACAACACTCCTAGAGCTAAGAACAAGGAAATGCAAGTAGAGAACATGCTTATCAAGAATATACGTGACGTCAAAGCAACCGATACCCAGGCCATCAGACACAATGAATGCCTCGAGGAAATTGGCTTAGCAGGCCACATCAAATGCCTGTGATGAGGGTGGGATGGGAATGAAAGATGCAAAGAGGCGTATCTGGTGGGTGGGCAAGAGAGGGGTGAGATGATGGGAACTTCAGGACGCATAGCCAGGAAATGAACAAGGCTGTGACCACTATGGCCAGTCTATGGGCCGATCAAAGGTTTGAATAGATGGAAGGTTACTATGTCTGTCTCTAAGAAGTTATAAGATAGGAAGTCAGCTACTGTGTATATCTACATAAACTCTGGCCTTGATATGGAGACAGCCACCTCCATAATATAAACCTAGCTAATGATGGTTACCCTTTGGTGAACTCTACATGTCACAAATCAAAGCTTGTTTTATACATTATCATCTTCAGTTTATATGATAAAGGAGTAGCTTGGCTATGTATGTAGGCACCTAGAGTACAGCTAGAACCTGCCTGCCTGTATACTAGGTAGCTAGACACTAAAACCCGTGGTCTGGTCATGCCCGGCAGCGAGCCGATGCTCAAAGTCGTAATGACGATCCCGGCCCTAGCCAGTAGACAAGTGTGCATAGCATAATATATACCATAATTTAATTGATTGGTATGACGCGAGGCAAGGGGACGACGACCACGACGACGATGCGCTTAACCGCTCGGAGAGCAGGCACCCGAAGAGATCAGGCAACGAACCCGGGCGGATAGCCACTCCTCCTTCGTATGTATGTATGTATGTATGCAATTCCTAGTCTAGTTAGGTAGATTAGATGGCGTGGCTATTCTCTCCGAGAGAGGGAGACACACACACAGGGGAAGAAGGAAAAAGGAGTGGTGGACAGGAAGGCTGACAGACAGGCCGACGAGCGGACGGCACGCGGCATTGTCGATGAAGAGCTCAGTCCCGTCTATGACCGACCGACCGACCGACCGACCGACTCTAACTACCTCATTCTACCGTCCGGGCGTGTGACTTTACATATAGCATATGTGGGTAACGGACAACGGCATGAAGTCCGAAGAGGCCGTACGTGTGACGAGGCTGGGTAATATAAGAAAAAGGGGGGAGGTGAGTACTTCCCATGAAAATAAAGGGCAATAGATCGCGGGTTTCGGGTGCCTGCTGTTTGCCCCCTAGATCTGGGGATGAAAGGTGCCCCTTGAGGTCTCGCTCCTCCCTCATCACGGCACTGTCATCGGTGTCCGCCTACGTGCGTCTCGGAGAGTTTAGTTTAGTTTGTTGGGAAGGGAAAAGGGAGGAGGGACAGACAGAAAAGGCGCGCTGCGGATAACCGTGAGCCGCCCCGGCTTGGACGATACCGGCGGACAGTTGATGCGCACGTTCTGTTCTGCACAGCCATGCCATTTGATTTTGATTTTGGTTTTGATTGCTACATAGAAACAAGTCAAACCTGTGTATATATCTCCGTATCTCCGTGAGGGCAATGTATTACAGAATAGAGTGCCGAGATAATTTAGGTAACCTCGTATCTATCACACGATATGGTACAAGTTGAGTACTATGTAATTAATATATCTTGTATCACCTTATGTAGTTATAGAAGTATACATGCCACAGTGGTGAACAGAGGCGGCTCAAGTTTATGCATTCTTCTTGATTCTTACCTTGTTTTAAGTTTTCTTACATTGCCCCTTAGGATGCATTAAGTCGGTTCTCTATCTAAGGCGAGAGGGATTCGAACAGTGGATTCGACAGCCCATATGTTGCCTCCACGCTTAGGAACAGTTTAGTTTTATTTTACTAGCCCATAGTACACAAACCTCTAGTCTCGATTCGCTCTTGATTGCATGAATCTCGGTCTTTTTTTCTCACCTACAAAATTCGAGTCTTGGGACTCTTCTGAGCTAGGTCTTACGTGAACAAAGCCCCAACCAGGAATTGCCTCGGTTAGCCAAAACTAACTATTGACTCCCTCTTCGGGTGCTCTTCTCCGTACTCGGGACAGCCCTGCTGGGCAGAGGCTTGCTGCCATGAAGCTGGCTCGCGCCATTCATCCATCCCACTGGGACAGCTCAATTTGTCCGTGGCGTTTTCCCCCTCCCCTCCTTACCTATCTCGAACCCTGCCCGAAGGATTTGGAGAGGAAGAAGTGCTTGGTTTCGTGGGTAGCGAAAAAAAAAAAAAAAAAACGTAACAGGACCAATGAGGGAGGAAACCCCACGGTGACTGACGCCTTATCAGCAGCTTATGCGCTTAGCTTAGCTTCCTGCCCGTAGTAAGGGTGGCCAGACCATCGTCCCGGGAATATTTTTCAGATCCTAGATAGGGCTGTGTACCACTAGGGGTCTCCTCTGTTCCTGAGATTGGAAGCAAGATAGATAGGGAGGGAGGGATGGCGCTGACAGTGACCACCTTCTATGTAAGTTGGTTCCTGAGATTGGATATTATATTTACCACGTTGCTGGGTAGCAGTGGCAGGTGAGGTGATATTTCAAACCCGACAACACACTGGGAGTGAGCGTGCGGCTAACCCAGGGCTCCAAATCGGCGATTACTCTTTCTGCATAAAGGGTTTAGCCAGCCCGGCTTGATACCAGCTGAAGCCATCCAAGCCAAACGCAAAGCAAGTACCCGTGAATGTGGGGTGACTGACAGCTGCTGAGCAGGGCTTGCTGGGTTCCCTGGGTGGACTGGGAAAATAACTATACCTACCGCTTTCCCAAGCCAATACCCAGACCAGAATGTCAGAATGCCAAGCTGAGGGAAAAGGTGAGAACCACGGTGTCGGTGCCATGGGGACCAATAGGAGAGATGTAAGCCCGGGCTAGTATATTCCCTAGATTACGGTAGACCCTAGCACTAGCACGCCTCACCGTTGGGCTGTCGTGTGGGAAAGCACGCGCTGTGGCGCACCATTATCCAGAAATTGGCGCTCATTGATAAGTCATCCCTTAGATTAGCCCATTTGCCAGTTGATCTCCACAAGGTTGAGTGCAGCTCACGCTTGGTTTGCTTGTGTATGAGCGTGCGTTCGCCAACCGGTCTGCCCATCCGTCCGTCCCATGGATTGAATGCCGGATAGCCTGACCTGAGAGGTCATTTGAGAGGAAACATCGTAGAAAAAGCAATCGGACTACCTATGACGTGGGAATCTCATCACATTCGGCCTTCTCTCCGATCCTTGTCCGACCCAATCGCAACAATGCTCGTCTGAAACTTATATGTTTATCCATCCTGGCAACTGGGGATTCTAAAGAAAAGAGGCAGGCATAGGTTAGGTGAGGGTGTGTAGGCATATCCATCGCATGAAAGAAGTTGTTGATCTGGAGTCTTTGATGACGGAATTTGGTAAGGAAATGTGGTTGGAGCATTTTTGCCTCTTTACGGCACCCCCCAGTGAAAAGGTCGAAATACTGCGCTAGCAACATCGTACCGTATGAACCACAATCGTTGGTTATTGTCAAAGCTACGTGTTGTATTTCCTACAGGGCTGAAATCCTACAAAGTACGCAATGCGCCGTGTGAAAAGGCCGGCTGTGCAAACGGTGCAGATACCAGGTGATACATCATGCTTCTCCCTGCAGTGGGCACGTCCTCTTGAGCGAATCCGACGCCTTTTCGTGGACAAGGACAGTCTATGGACTCATTAGAGATACTATACGAGCGAGGCCTACGCAGAACACCGAGGCCCTATGTATGTAGTCTTGTCGTGTAACATGACAGGTGGTGCAGTATTTCCTAGAGTAAAGAAAGGTCCACCTTGCAGCTGCGTTGACCGGAGGAGGTTTACGTCGTCCTCGAAGCAGGCAGGCAACGATCTGGAACATGCAAAATGGCCTCTTTTGTCGGATGACTCGGCCTCGCAGCCTGGGCAAACGCACTGTAGAAGGATAGCAGAATGCTACATTCCACGCATGTCGATTCTATTTGCAGACGGGACTGCATTGCATGCGATGTTCATAACAGAGGGCAAACGCTTAAGTGGATGGTATATATTGATTATGCATTGCCATGTTGCGAATATAGCTGTTGATTGCAACGCTGACCTGGACTAGCATGAGGTAGGTGATAGATAGCATCCCCAAGATAAGGCTGGTGGTAGGCAGGAATATCGAACCAGCATGTACATACTGTACATAACTAATGTGGTACAATACAGTTTGGGTTGACTGTCCATCTATGTAGTTACATGTAAACGTAAACGTAAGCACCGCAGCCCTTGAGTTCCACTAGCGTGTGATCGCCCTGTGAAATCCAAGTTTCAAGCACCGATAGTTTCCCAGCTTTTACCTATATACCTATATATATGTAGAAATGCAAATTGGCAGGGTACAGAGTGATGAAACGTCGGATTACAGATGGGAAATCATGATCGTGATTTATGAGCGCAAGAGCACTAGGCTCGCATAGGTTAGAATCAAGAAATATCACTCTCTCTTGTTTTGTGTATATACCTACCGAAACATGGAATCGGAATCGGTATAACATCGTGATCGTGATGATGGATTGGGTTGCGCTGTGACTCCTAATTCCTTTTACTTACCTACATAACTTAGGAACTAGGTATATTCGCTTACGCCTTCCCTGCAGGCTAGGCCAGTGGGTAGATGAGTAGCAGCAGCAGCAGCAGCAAGAGAATTAATTATACCATGCAAGGCCATTCCTTCAAAAGCAAAGAAAAACACACCCCAGATATTGGATTCCGAAGTCTCGGCCGGGCGAACTGTGACAGACCTTGGTGGAACATGCAAAACGAGGGCTGGAGTTCCCCAAGTTTGCCAAGCGTCTAAAATGCGGGGGATGAACATGCCATAGTAATTCGTCGAAACCTTTCATGTCGGTCGGTCGGTCGGTCGGTGGCCTCGCATCTCGTACATATGCTGATATGTAAGTATGTATGGATGTAGGTCGGTCGGCCAGGACCCCCTGAATCCAGTCCTGAATTATCTTAACAGGTATCATCCATCCCCCAACAGAAGTGAAGCCACTATTACTAATAAACCCTCACTCATATTGCGGAGAAGACGCATTAGGGTACATATCCTCGAAGACTAATGCAAGAGCTCTCAGCTGCCTCGTTTTAATCCGTCTTCGTGCAGGTTGTACATCAATACCTACATTCTGTACAAAAGTCCTACTTGTAGTAAAGCTATGTTTCTCCCTCACTTTCTCGCCATCGTGTTTGGATAGTACTTGGCCGTGTCGATGTTGGACGGTGGTGATTTCGGTGTGCTGGAGCTCGGGCCTCTGCGTACCTGCAGCTCGTCCTGGGAATAGTAGTGATCATCGCTAAGCTATTTGTTCGTCACCAAGAGCAAAAAAGCAATTCAATAGTTAGTTAGTGCTAGTGAACCGCTCATTATTTCTACCACGTGGTTGAGCCCCTTGAGGAGATAAGTGGCGTTTTTGATAAGCGAATTTAAAGACACACTGCCGAGACTTGCGATACATATGTATGCAGATATGTTTATATCGTCCCCCCATTGGATGTAGATCACACAAATAGAATCAAGAGCTAACTAACCAAGGAGACCCTCTTAATTAAGGATAGTTTCCTACAAGGCATGGATACTGCCGATGTTAGTGAGGCTGATAAGCCATCGTGTCGCTGCACGATTGTCTCCTTTTTAGGAGGGGGGGTTCTCATGTACGTAGGCAATGCCGATCCCGATGGACGTAGTAGTGTTAGAAGGCTGGGCTGGCTGGTAATAATTCGGGAATTATGATAACTTTTTTGATAATTCATGCCTCTGTACCAACCTAAACCGTTTTCAGGATACGTTGTGTATCCACGCAGCCACGAACTGTCACCAGAGAGAGAGAGTATCATCGTCACCATACTGAGCTAGGTATAGGTATCCCGTAGATCTATACTCGGAATATGCCTAGGGGGTGATCTCCGTGAATGACGTCCCTCGGGATCACCCACGAAGTAAGAGCCTAGCATTTAGTAACCACTTTGCTATGCCGCTATTCCACATATGTACTACGATCCCGAACTTTGAACTCCGAGGTGTGAGCTAAAAGATAACGGGTGGGAACTTATCAGCAAAAGTAGTCTGGTAGTCTGGTAGTATAACAATAGCTTCCTGATTATTAATCTAATGGTTGTTTAATTCCCCTTCTACGTCCGGAGATAATATTCGCAAAACAAGAATTATCAACCAGGATACTTAGGTATTGGGTATGTATGCTTAAAAACCTTGGAATATTCAAAAAGAGGGAGCCTTAATAAGCGCAGTACCGTGGCATCTGGGCATCTGGGCAATCCGGACGTTGCTCCTTATTGAGGCGACACCGACGCAGGTGCAATCAATATAGTAGGAAAATATTGGTAACGTTGGGGGTTATGGGGAAAGCACTGCGACAGGGTGTGGGACTCGCCATATCGTCTACCTCATCCTTCTGCTCTGATTGGAGAAGAGGAAGGTCGCAAATCTTAAGCATTCAAAGCTTAAGGCTTCGCTTATCAGGGTATTCCGAATTTCTAATCTATCCGACAACCGGCTAAGCATATCTTGCTCTAACTTAAGGTACTCTGCTCCATATTCATTTATATGCCTTCACGTGTTCATATTCTACTACGTACTTGAGCAGTGGGTTTCTCCCTTGCCCAAAAGAAAGGCCAAGAATATTCCGTCATTGTGCAGGGTCAAGTTGAGATGATACAGCATTGGACCCTTGGTTGATACTGGGGCCCGTTCATCCTGGCTGAGGGAAAGACTATTCACAAAAACACTCTAGTGCAGCCCCAACTAAGAAGCTTACCTCGGACTTTTCCTTGGCTCAAGTGAAAATTATTTTGCATTTAAGAACTAATTAGCTAGAGGGTCAATATTTAAGTCCACGATATCAGGGTACTTTTTCCCTTAATTACACACCCCTAACTAACCACTAGGCATCTTTGGCTAGAATCGTCTCCTGGACGAGATGCACACACACACACACACACACACACAAGCGACTCATGTGACCAACGTCTCCTGCGGCTTACAGACGTTTTGATTACTCGCCCTACCCCGATTCGTAGAAGGTTCCGCAGTGATGGTGGCGTCTGCCAGGCACGGTCTGACCGTCAGTCTCGCCCAAGGCCTGGAGTCTCGATCCATCGGGACGCTCTGGGAATAAGATCAAGTTTGACGGGCCCAACTTCGCACCCTCACGGGTCAGCTGGAGGACTCTGTGTAACCCGGGTCTGGCCAGTTCTAGCTATAAAGACCTCGAAAAGACCCTATCACAAGAACGGGCCACAAAAAGGCAAAACGACCTGTCAACTAACTTAAAACATCCCGCTCATATCACAGCGCGATTCGTGTGTTTTCTTCTGCCGGATGTTACCTACTGCTTATCGGGTATTTCTGGTGAGCGAATTGTACGATTCCGAATGACCATGCTGCTGGGACATCCCAATCGCGATAATGACATGGTGAGATTGACTAACAGCCCTCTTACGTCCCGCCATGTTGATTTGGTACCGTACCCGGCAAAAATACCTAGTCCAGTTCCCAGTTAATTTTCCCACGCCGCACGCCAGGAGTGATATTTTGCGTATATTGAGCAATATTAGGCAATCCTCCCAGTCATTGCCAATCGTCATCGACTCAGCCCTAAGGGGAGCTTGACCGTAAATAGAAAGGGTTTGGCTCCGTTCGCTTGAAAGGTGAGAGTAAGCGTGGTCCGTATATGGCAAACCGGTCATCATTTACGAAACATGAGCGGTGACATATCGACGATGTCCTTTGCACTAGGCTAGTCGCAGTCAGACGTTTGTGGGAGCTATCTCAGCGTGTTCATGCGCTGCCCCTTGTTTGTACTTCCCAGAAATCCCATTCCCATCTGGCTGGGTCGGCTATATACCCCAGACAGACCACAGGGGCGCAAGCGTGTGGGTGGTGGCTGAATCCTCCTCGGCTGGTGATCACGTTTTTTTTCTCTGACGCCTCGCAAACTGTTGCTGGGTTTCGGCGCGACGCCATCTGCGGAGAGCGTTGCTGAGCCGTCCCGGCACAAACATTCTCGGCTCAATCCTGTTTCGCTGTACGTAGGCGCACCCACGCATGACGCTGTTATCCGGCCAGAACCATCGGTCGGGCAAACCAACAACGGGACAACCAACCGTGGGGGGGTAGAGGGGCATCGGCAAACTTTGTGACTATCGTGATAAATACACTCTATGAGTGTAACTCCGGAGTTTGGGGAACCTTTGAGGAAGCAAGAGGTCAGGATAAGGCAGGCGGCTAAGGTCAAGGCTAGCCTTGGCGGTTCTACGTGGTGATGTAGGGATAACCCTGAAGCAATCATGAGTTTAAGTCTTTTTAGCGCTTCTACTACATATGTATGTATGTACGTATATCTAATTATTATCGCGGACCCCTCGGGTTCTCGAGTCCACAAATGATCGTGCCCGAGCGTGCCGTTCCTTTGGTGCTCAGAACTACCTCTGGCTTGGAAGATGGTGGCGCTCTTGCCGCCGCATTGGAAATGCCGGGAATTGGGCATCATTAATAACATGGTGTTAGATGCAAGATCTCTCTTTCCAGATAGATGTGTTGCGTAAGTACTTCCTTAGGGGTTATTGCGACGTTCGAGTTAGGTAGTCCGAATGGCCCGCACGACGTTGCCCAAACCACACAATATCCTGAATCGGAGAACCTTTTTGACTACGGAAGCACGTAAAATTGAGAATAGACTACGAAATAAGCTGTGCTTATTATTGTCTTAATGCCCTAATATGGTATATGTACGGCTGTGCAGCACCCCAATGACGAATCATTTTATGAGTGCTATAGCCCTTTTAAGGTGTAACTTACCCATCGTCTCGCGTGATTTGTGACAGGAAATGCAAGTCTCACCCGATGCAGGCCGAGAGACGTGAAACGTACTGCAGGCAACTCTTAAAGCTTTTAACGAGTACATAGCATCAGGTAACAGCCAAACGACATTGGCTTCTACCTAACTAGCCGTGGGGTGTTTGCCGGAATATTGTGATTCGAGCTGCGATGGTATTAGCAGCGAGCTAGCTTGTCATGTACGTATGTAGGTCCATTTGCTTGGCTGACTATTCAGCTCGGTTCGCGAATATTCCGTAATGATCGTATAGTAAATAATAATTGTGGGGGGTGGGAGGTATGTAAAAGGTGAGATATGATACTATTCGGGAACACTACCTGACTACCCAAGTACGCAGCTACGGGAACGACGGTGGACATTCGGCAGGCTCGGGCAGCCGACCCCACATTATGATGCTGGGCTCTCCGTCGTACGTACTTCGTACGCACATGGAAGACGTTATTTGATGGACTGGCAAGGGTATGTATGTATGTAGCTCTAGAAGACAAAACAATACTAGCAGAATCAACAAAATCCTTGCGAATCCTGCAATAGTCTCGTTGAGGGTTAGCTAGCTGGCCAAGGAGTTCGTGGCCTAGTTAGACTAAGGGTTCGCATCAGGAGATGAAGCTAGCACTCTTACGATCCAAGCTATTTCGAGTTTTCTCAGCGAATCGCCACTCCTCCAAGCTTCCTACAGCATACCCAGCGCTTCTTCAACTGCGCTAACTGCCAACGGCATATGCCAAGTTGGGAAGATGGCTTGGTTTTGGGGGCCTGGAGGGGGACCAAGCGCGTCCCCAAACGAAGGACCAAGAGGACAAGAGGCGGACCAGCTGGTTTGGATCCTTCCAGTTCCTCGGGTCCAAGGGTATACGGATGACGGGCAACCGATTATGGAGTAGTTACTAGAGAGCTAGCAATGGCTTTTTGAAACAAAAACAAATTTTTTAGATCATAACAAATTATAGTTGGGCAACTTCGTTGATGACCATACACCTAGAGGAGAATACGTATGTGGACATTATGTCCAACTATGTTGGTAACTAACAACAAGTTGGTTTGCGGCCGTCTTAGCAATACATAGTTAAGCTCCGTTTGTTATATTTATCTTTTAAATACTGAAATTTTATTCACAACCCTTTACGGGAACTCTATTGTGGAGGTGTTATTATAAACTGAATCAGGTGTAGGCTATGTTAGCGACACTATTATTCAAGAGAGAACCCCTTATTCTCACTTGGGTATAGGGAGATCTAGCCGAGTTGCACCTACCAGCGATAGATGTGTGCATACTACATACGTACCTAGCTAGCTCTAACTAGAGTCTATGTAGGTATGTATGTAGGTAGGGATAAGGGGGGTCGTCATCTATATAGAGGGTCTCATTACCTTAGCTGCTGCTCATCTCCATCAACCAATCATCTGCTTGTTCTCTCCCCTGTGGTATTGCCAATCGCAGCTGCAGATGTCCTGTTATCAGTCCTGATAGCAATTAAAGCCCGTGATGGTGTCATTGGGTGAAACGGTATCTCTAGCGTTAGATAGGATAATATGCGCCATCATGCCTGTCCTCGCGGTTATCTGCTTCATCAGATGAAAACGCTCGCTGTGTCGTGTTTCCTTTTCTGGGCAACTACATAGAGCATATAGATAGTG
Source organism: Eutypa lata (assembly GCA_022661535.1). Taxonomy (NCBI): domain Eukaryota; kingdom Fungi; phylum Ascomycota; class Sordariomycetes; order Xylariales; family Diatrypaceae; genus Eutypa; species Eutypa lata. Next base: position 252,347 of record JAKULF010000001.1, read on the forward strand.
CACGAAAATGGATTTATTTTCTCTGATACCCGCGACAGCCCCCTTTGGACATATGTAGGTACTTAGGTAAGTAGGTGGCCTTCCTTTAGACTGGTCGAGATCACCTGGTGACTCTGTCACCAAATTTTTGAGAAGGGCAGTCGGAGATCGGCTACCCCAGACGTCCTGATTGGCTAATGCCCGTCAAACACATCTAACCCAAGTCGACAGCTGAATCCTGCAAATAATAAAATTTCTCTCTTTCTTTTCGAAACATCGATGGGAGGCTTGTAATGGTCGGAAACATGCATACGCGACGTATACTTAGTCATCTATGATCTGCCCTAGGAAATAAGCCAAGCAGTCTCTTCTCTTGATTGGCTACAGTAGATTCTGGGGGAAAAGAGCCTTCTGCATGTTTGATGTCGTAAATCAAATCCTAGGGGGGGGCCGATCTGTTGACCCTTTCTGCATCCCGAGCCTTCGACGAGCAAGCGCCTCACTGGACGAAGGGACTGTACCTACATCAGTGCAGACCTTTCTGGTGGTAGATGCTGCATCTACTAGAACTTCGCGTCGTAGGATTGGTACAAATGGTCAGGTGGCGACTCTGAGGACAAGCGAGAGGTGTGACATCCATTTCCATTTTGTCATGGCCTTATGCCCATATAGCCACCGTGTAATTATTGTTCTCATCTTCGGGCCAGTTGGCTGAAGCAGAGCAAGCATGCTGCACGAGATTTCCCCGCCCTCAGACGCAGGCAAAATTGGATTCGGTCTAGCGTCCTGCGCAATGCCCCTCCCATGCGCGTCCTCTGTTACCAGCCACGATATCATATCGACGGCGAAGAACGCTAGCCAGGCCCGCCGCGAGCAAGAAGGTGTCTGCACTGCACCTGTAACCTGCAACGACGCTGCAACCTACATACATATATACTCACATACTCACATACACACACTCGCACCTGCGGTTGCCACTGGTGAGCTCCCTGGCTCCCACCTGGGATTAGCCTCTGAACACGACCTAGTCTTGTCGGATACGGAGCAAGTCTCATCAACCGACTCAAAGAAGTGCAGTAGGTAGCAGGTAGTTACATGGCCACACAATGATAAGAAGGCGTTCACACTCAGTATATACATACCTACCTATGTGGTCATGTCAAACGGGCATGGTGTAAGATCTTCCCCCCCCCCCCAGAGACCCAATGCCGCGTTTACACGCTCTTCCTGCATATGCCTAGGCAACTTTTGGTCTCAAAGTCAGTAAAATCGACGTCTCGGAATGTGGGGATAAATCGTGGGGAATTCTGCACAAAATCGATGTAAAAGATAAGGTAATTCATTAGCTTAAGTTGGTTAACTACGTAGATAGCAGTCTGATAGTCCGATAAAGAGGCTGCGACTATCGCTAGCAAGTTTGAGGGCTGTTTGAGGCAGACATTAACGTTGGAGACACGTCAGGTGCCGTCCATCACTTGCGTACAGATAAGTGAGACTACAGAGCAGCAGTCTCTTTCGGGAAACCCGTGATAATGCTATGTAGAAGGGTCCCATCCGGGATAGTTGGAGCATGAGTGGTCCGCTGATGTAAGGTACCGGCTATAGTGGATATTGCCCTCCGAACCTGAAGGCCGTATATCATTATGTGTGTAGTTGAAGGTCATGTCCTAGACATCGCATACACAGTGGTGATAGGCAACAGGTAGGTAGTATTCTACAAGTTAGTATATTCTCGTCGTAATGTATCCCGGGAGTAGGCAATTATGATGTCAAGAAGGCCTGGGCAGCGGCATATCACTCTATAGACGAGGCTTCTCGTGTGTGCTACAGGCGAGGTCGAGAACTATGATGCGAAGCAACCAAGGGCAACCTAGTAGGGAGGGGACGCAGCACTGAAAATCTTGAACATGTTCGTGGCAAAATTCGGTTGTGATTGGAACGCATGGTGAAAGTGGCTTCGAAGTAATTACGATACAACCCTCCAAGAAACATTCTGCGTAAATTGCCATGCTCTTTCAAACTGCATCAAGTGACCAATGAGAAACAGCAAACAGCCGTAGCCATAGTCGTCGTAATAAGTTAGCTTTATGACACTAGAAACGTGCTTACGCAGGTTTGTAGCTATGATTTTAGGTAGGTAGGTAGGTAGAATAATGCACTATATTGCAGTAGACACACATGCGCGCGCTCATTCGCATCAAATTCAATGTGCTTGTGCTTGTGTATTCAATATGCCGCTAGTCGCAGATTGCGCGAGGATTGCCAGATATCGCCTGACAATTTTGCAGACGGCAAAGATGCTGAGCTGTTTCAGTTCGATTGTGTAATGCAGTGACGATAAAAACGCAAGCTGTTTGCGATGTTGCCTCTTCTATGTAGAATGACAACTGCCGCGCACCGGAGCCTTATACCAATGCTGGGTAGGCATATTTTGCCTACCTAGAGGTACATTTTTTTTTTTCACGAGGCAGAAGAGTTGCACAATGCGCAAGATTTCTTGAGGCAACCTCTTCACTCCCCTGTAACCCGTAACTACACACCTTTGACGCTGTAAGTAGAAATCGGCCGAGACTTTGTAGACACACGCTCTCCACAATATTTAGTTACATAGTTAGTAGTTAATGGATACTTAGATAAGTTGCATAATGACGATAGTAGCATTCGAACATTCGTGCGAAAGGTTGGACCATGGTTGAGAGCTCCGCGAACCCCCACGTCGTTCCACTATACATATCCGTCTTAAAACATTAATGATTTACTTGTAATTATGGGCTTGATATTAGAGCATATATACATATCATTTAATCCGAGTTTTAAGTTTTCAAAGTGGAAACTATAACTATGCTGGGGCGGGAGCGGAAGAAAGGCGAAAAAGGGGGTACTATCAATGGTTGACCCATCTTGAACCATTGGAGATTCACCAGATACTGGATCGATCAGGAGGAGCACAGTGGATATAATGGCGTAGAGGAAAAACAGTCACATAATATTTATTCTCTAATTGAACGACATACATCATCGCAAGACGTAACAAGACGTAGCTATGTAATAGATTGGAGAAGACTTGGAGGCAGTTATGAACAAGAACACAATATCAAGTCTGGTGACAGCAAGTCCATACCTCGTAGGGCAGGCAATGGAGCATAACTCGGCCGACTAGCCTAGATACAGCTTAGAAGGGAGTGTATTAACTCCCTAAACTAAGACTCATCAATGAACGGAATACTATGGGGGGTTGTTGCAATATGGGGGGCCTTCTGGCATAAAAGTGGCTCTCTTTTTCGTACAGGTAGGTATAGTAAGAGTCACTGACGACAAAAAAACGTGCGAATAGGTAGAAATTTCGAGGACGGGTTACTCATTTGCTCATATTACGCAATTATGTAAAGAAAAAAAGACAGATTGAGGTAATTAGGTATTCTGGTTCAAACTGTAATATGTCCATTAGTTATGTCTGTCTTATTTTGGTTTTGTTCATGTTAATTCAATAAAGAACGCCCTCAAGGCCCTCGTTCTTCCTTATTTAATTATTTCCAATCTCACACCCAAAAATCTTTCCCTAATTAGGTACTCGCCCGGTGAAAAAGTTTTGGTTCAACTTTGTGCCTGTTGTGTGAGAAAGTTATTCACTGATGAAAATTCAAGGCCCCACCCCAAATGTCGCACTAATCCTTGCTCATAAAGCTCCATTTCTTTCGCCAGGCCCCCAGAGCGATCAACCCCAGCGCTAAGCTCATTACGACCTGGTGTCATATGCAAGAGCACGACAAGGACCGGGATTGTCCAGCAAGGCACCTGAGTCCTACGATAACGCCCTTCCCCACCCAAATTGATGCGTCCAAGCCAAGCTGAACCAGCCAGATCACTCACACAGAGGAGAATAGGGGGGTTTGTCCAATGCTACCCTTGTAAAACCTACCCCCCGTCTGTGGGCCTAGCTGCTGATCGACTGATCTCTTGTTATGTAGCATGTATCCTCCCACTTGCGATTCCACTAGCATGTACATCTACGGTGCTATGGTAGGCTACACAGGTACCTTGAGGGCATGGATTATGGGCTGTGCAGCAGGGGAGGGACGAAGGTACACACCCATCAACACCCAAATGGCTGCAATAATACGTACTGCTTCTTGATACACACCTACCTACTAATATGAACCTTTCCCTCCACTTTCGTGAACTACTTCAACTCTGCCAAACTGCTCTTGCTTCTCGACTCTCTTTTTCCAACTTGATAACTCTACTCAACTACGACCGACCATCAGCGGAACAGAACGACATACACTTCGATCAACTCTCACCACCAGTTGCCCTACGTAACTACTCTAGACTAGACCGTCCTCGTCCCCCCTCCTCGTCTATTAGTCACATACGCTCTAGGACTCTCGCTGAGAGAAACTTGACAACGACTCTTCCGACTTAGGTATTAGAAGAATATCTAGGTCCGGAACGTAATTGACGACCATACCTTGCTACTGTTCGAATTGTATCGAATACAAATAAAGTCATTGTCCTCTCCTTCAACTGGGCATCCTCGCTACGAAACGGCTGAGCCGAATCTCAGCTTACACGATAGACCTCTTATCACTAGGCAACACGGACAACCACTCCGCGATACACAATGTCTTCCGATCTTTCCTGGGAACACCAATTCTGTTTAGCCTGTGATAGGCAAACAGATGGTGCTACGTATTGCTCAGAATCCTGCAGGCTGTCTGATTTCGAGAAATCATCATCATCTGCCCCAAGCACGCCAACGGGTTCTCACAGCCCCGGAGAGCCCTCGTTCTCTTGGACGTCTCCTAGATCCCAGTCGAAATTTGTCCTCTCGCCCGCTTATGACTTCAGCAATGCTCAACCGTATGGGTCCACACCTCTACCACAGTCCTTCCTCTCGCAACGCTCAGAAACGACTTCTTCGGCTCGCGTCTTGACACCCTCGAGCTCGCAGACCAGTCTTTGCTCTATGCAGAGCACATCGTCCTCTGGCAGTGGGACTAGCCACTTGTCAGACAAGGCTCGGAAGCAGCTGAGAGACTATGCCAGTTCCTTTGAGCACGCTCAATTACAACGACGAAGATCGTATTAAACCAAATCCGACCATGTATCACGTATTCACTTCGACTCTAAAATGTTTCACCTACTTTTATCAACTATACCCAATTAGCATATCATATTCGAACCGCGCGATCCACCCATCTCTTACTCCTGTCACGACGGATTAGCGTGAGGGTCATCTCAACACACTCCATTTTTTCTTTGTTGTATATGAGCATTATCGGAGCACAGCATCATAAAAAGTTTTTGTCATTTCCCCCCAGGGACCTCTTCCTTCGAATTGCTTCCAGCCACAGGCGTACGACGGGAGCGATCGGTACAAGGTCGTGCTGTATTTTTTTGTTTTACCATGGGAACACTAGTCGAGATATCACTGTTTTTCTATTGCATAGGGCTCAAATGCCGGGATTGGGATTTGGACTTGGATGGGTAAAGCAACCATTGGTGGTTGCTGGTTCACGAATGGTGTTATCGTCACATAAAAAAGAAAGGAAGATGACGATGGAATAGGTTATAGTCTACGAGACTTATTACCTCGATATGGGAAGTATCCACTACCTGTGGATTGATGGGATCTGGCAGCAATGTTCATCCATTCGGACTAGAATGTTGGAAATGGCACGAAGCTACTCTGTACTGCATCGGCAGTTTGGCCTTGCACCAGAAGCAGAGTTAGATAGACCTTCAAAGTACAAATGAACAAGTCGGACCCTCATACACTTCCTCCTGGTCGTATCAGACCAATGTGCAAATTTTTTCGTGAACCATATATGACTGTAATGTAATTTGCAACTAGCATTTCCCATGGCGCCTGAAACTGGCAGCCCAAATGATGTCCAACTTTTGAAACCGGCCTTCCTCATACGGTCTTTGAGATCAATGAGCCCAGCAGGCCCATCCGGAGACTCCGCTCTCCCTTCCTCTGTGGAGAGCAATGACCAGCTACGTGTACGTGGTCCAAAACAGCAGGTAGACGGCGGCTCTCTCTATCTCTCTAGCTAGTGGATATGCTGTTCGGAGAAAAAGTGGACGGCTATCGTTCCAAATTGAGATTTCCCCAGACTATGATCTGCTAATCCTATCAGCGCCCCCCCCTCATCAGCCGTACTTAGTATTGCAGAGCTTTGCTGAACGAAACGAGCTACGTGCATAACTTCAAAGGCACTATTAATGTTACTAGCTTAATACCGTACACGGGCGCCGTGGGACAGTCAAACGAGAGAATAGCGAGCGACGCCTACTCGAATAGCTGACTTAGCTCGTTCTAGGCCCCCCCTGGAATACATATGAGAGCTAAATGGAATGACGACTTTCCCATCAACAAATTGCATGCTCGCTCGCCCCAGCATGGGTGGTTCGGTAGGTTGATACTAACGACACCGCACAGGCCTAAAATGTGGCTCTTCTTCTAGTGAGAACCTCTCCGGTGCCTGGGTGCGCACGTTAGATCCATAGTTAAAGTGCTACAGCTAGCTACCTAGAACTCGAATTCTTATTGTTTAGTCAGTAGAGCCTGCTCCACACGGACTACATGAGCAGGTTACTAATAAGCGGCGCCGTCGGGTTTTCGTGGCCCACGGCATCCGCTTGCAGTTCCTTTTGAAACCAAAAGGTTTTTCTCTAGTGAAAACTACATAATATTGTGTGATTCATCAATAAGATGATTCACTCTATATGCACTATCCATCCATCCATCCATCCATCCATGGGAGGCCCGATCTCGCGCAAAGTGAAATTAATAGCTTACTCTGGCCGATAACGGCAGACTGCTTAGGCCGCACAGGTCCTCCTCTCCAGTAAACTGTGAATAAGCTCTTGATTCGAGAATGTGGCTTCCCGAGAGTGACCGATAGCGGAGCTCTTGAGGGTTTGAAGTTAATTTATTGCAAAATACAGAGATACAGAGAGAAGGCTACGGCATGCAGTGTAGTTATAAGTGGTGTATGGAATCAACCTTCATGCAAGGCACGTCGGAATTCCGGATGCGAGTCGGAAGTCCCTTAACTATCAATGCAAGGCACTGGCTGGACTCTTCGCTAATACAGAGTAGGTAGTATCAAGGCTACATCCTTTCGGAGCATGGGAAGCTTCATACTCATGAGTCTATTTAAATACATATGTACCTCAGTGTAGTTGAACATTGATAGGTATAACTATAGTAAAATGTTGTCACTCTAGTGAAACTGTCGTTGTTATTACCTATGATCTGTTACAGTACATAGTAGTCATATAACTGCATGCACACTGTCAAATTATACATAAATAGCAGCCAAGAGAGGAAAGGTCATGGAATAAACGCGGCATAGCGGCTATAAGGGACCCGGCATATCAATTTAGTGAAAGTTTATGTGTGGTTGGCAAGCGATATGAGTGGGTTAACTAGCGCCGGCAGCAACCCATTCTTCACCGTTGGAGTTGAGGAGAGTTCTGTTCTGCCGATAGTTGGATGCCTGCTTTACAAGAGTACGGGCCAATTCGGAATTTCTTTCTTTTGATTAATAGAGTGAGAGAATATAACTAGGTAGCTACATAGGTAGGCAATAAGTGTAATTATTGAACACAATGCGCGACAGAGGACAGGGACATGGTCGTAGGCCGCCGCCGGTGATTGACGTGGAAGGCTCCGGTCCAAACATTTCCAAACAACATAAATTGGGGACTTGGCTGAATGTTTTATGCACTTACTATACAGAATGAAACGCCGAACTTATGCAAGGCTTACATTGCATACGGATGTAGGAAGTCCTAAGATATTTGCCGCATTGGATAAACTACGGGCATCAATGTTCTGTCTCGTCCAATGTTATTCCATACGTAGGTACATATGTATTGTAGGTATGTAGGCATGTAGTCGAGGCCTACCTCTAGGTGTCTACGCAGTGTCAATTGTCCGAACCAAGAGAGTGAGAAGTAGTGAAAACTCTGATTGTTGGTTTTATTTTTACTTCCCTTTCCCCTCTTCTATGTATCTCAATATGACAGATGTTGTTGCCAATATTACCGTTCCCTCCGGCTGTAGCATAGCCCATTCATCTAAGCCTGCATGCATTACGTTGCGTTGCATCGCATCGCGACTACGATATTTCTTTAATAACCATGTACGCAATTGGATATACTGAAACAACTTCAAGTAGGCTGTCTACGGTCGAACGGCCTCGAACCTCTCCCTCCCCGGGGTTTGATGGTTCGGGCGAAATGCAGCAAGCATGAAGGGACAAATTTTCCTCAGCCTTGAGGGTGCTTGTCCTCCCATCTCCCCTAATCCGGGCCAATCGAACACGCTTCCATTATGTAAGGTTACAACATCGTAAAGCCCAATGACGCAGAACCAAGCCTTTCAATGGCTAAACATGCCAATGAGAAGAGGCGCCGTTGATTAAAGGAGATGCCTAGTTTACACCCACCACAAGTCTGCTTCGGATACCAAGACTGAACGAATGCATTGTCTTTACATATGAGTGGTTGATAGAATAGACTCTGCAGATTAATCTGGGTATCTCATGTATGCCTTGTTTGGTTCATTCCGGCTGGCCTTGGTACTCCATTTTCGACTCCGTACGTAGATGAGACGTACAACATCTAAAGCCTATCTAAACATGAGCAGTATCAACGGCTTGCCGAGATCAACGGGGAAGCCCCCGACCTCTCGGAGCTTCGTAAATGCATAGGACGTCGCTCCCAATTCCGTCTTCTGACACGGGTGGTTTAGCGATATTCGCCTTCTTAAGCCGTCGATCGATTTCTTCAATGGCACAGAATCATTGGGTGTACGCATTACTTTGCAAGCCTACATGTCGTGTCATTGCAGCAGAAATGATATCGAACGGCCCCCAAGCGGGAAAACACATGTCATTTCTCGTCAACTATGGACATGCAGTATCGTAACTGGAGTTCGCAGTCAGACAGTCTGCGGAGGAGGCACCGTTACATTGATCACATACATATACAGTTTTAGGTCCTTATTTAGTTCCTTGAATAGCCAATCATTCAACTCATAGCCAATGAAACAAGTTAGACAGGCCCAGCGAAGACAGGGAATGCCATAATTCGGATAATTCTTCGTTAATCCATGGCGATGCCTTGATAGCCTCATTGGCAACCAGAGATATTCTCTTTCCTCAACTTCTTATGTATCACCACCAGCAGGCGAATAAGTATACGATGATGCGTGCGTTCAAGTCGCACTTCCAGTCTCTGCATAAATCCCCCACGGCATTAGCTGACATACGTCGCTATTGTAGCTCCTGAATCGCTGAGACAAAGTGGACGGATGGGGCTGCTAACGTGTCAATTCATGAAGCCTTCTCAGCTTCTAGAACCCACATAGGATTTACTTCAATACAGTTTTACATTCTTAGCTGGCAGCCACTCAGGTTCCCCGAATCAATCTCACCACCGGGGGTTTCAGACATGCCGTGCTTCCAGCACATCATCATCACTCCCCGTCATTTTCTTCAACTTTTTATTATTAAAATTCTTCATCCTTTTTCTCCCCCCTCGGGCTATTTGGTTTGTCAGATTGGGTAAAACGACATAATAATAAGCCGCCAAAGTGGAGTTTCGAGCTGTTGTCCTCCTCCTTAGCGAATTTTTTGTCTTGCTTCTTGCTTCTTGCATAATAAGTAATAGGTAACCACATACCACCAAGTAACCCCTTCGGTCCTCCGGCTGATTGCATCACAACAACGGCAAAAACCTTGAGGTCCCTCGTGGCACTCGATCTAAGTACATAGCAGGTTAGACAGTCTAAAACTCGGCCCAATCGAAATTAATCAGGTCTGAACGCGGGACAAGTGTCTCGGCGCCTGAGGCACCATCCTGCCATCATCATGTCAAAACGATGACAGGGTGATTCAGGAACAAGGGGACAGCCAGATGGGAGAGACATAACTAATGCGGAGGTCTTCTTCGGACTGTCTAGTATATCCGTATACATGTACGGTTATCACACAAGAACGACCGCAATGTGGTCAAAGCTTAGCAGCTCCGCCTAGATCGGTTCAATCGGATCACAGCCTCAGCTGAGGTCCTCGCCCTACGGCATCTAACTAGGACGTCCTACATACGTGGCCTTCCTACTGTACGTATCCACCGGGAGAAGAAAATCGAAGAATCAGGCTCATCGTCAGATCGTCAGCTTATGACAGGGCGTTTCAAGTCGAATTTGGAATCCACCATAGCTACCTATGACTAAAACTCTATTTTGGGGGCCTCAGGGCTGGATTTGTACCGTGCCCAGCAATAAGGCTCCTCCTTGTCCGCCTTACGAGAGAAAAAGAAAAAAGCGAAAGAAAAATTGTTTCCTTAACATCCATCGGCCCACAGAAGGTGACTCAATAACATCGTGTTTCATCATGTCATCTCCCACAAAGAACGGGGAGGGACTGCTCCATAAGACAATTAAAAAAAATTCTCTCATGTCTCTCGGTTCTAGGGTGACCGTGCCGCTCGTAACTGATGAAGGAGATACATACATAGGCGTTGGTTACACCTTTTCCTCGGTACATATGCTCCGATCTTGATATTTCTGAAAACAGCTTATTTTGTGTATTAGGAATGCTGCCGTACATGGATACTCTGCAAGGTGGTTTTGCTTCCAAGGTCCGTCCACTTGGCCAGAGCCGCACCCGAGTATTCAATGGCATTCTATCCTACCGTCCAAGGGACAGAGGTACTTCAGAAGTAGAATAAGTATATAGCGATAATAATAGTAGCCTTTACGGCCTACGAAGTACTTTCCCTTCTTCTACGAGATAGTAAATTTTGGTAACTCTAAACGAAGTACACATACCTTTTTTTTGTAAGTCATCTTGACGTCCAATAAGCCATGTATTCCTTGCCAACGAGAAACAAACTAAGTAGGAATGATTGTGTGTGGTCTAGGACCTTCCCTTCCTTTCAAACAAAAAACATCTTAGTGAGCTTATGGGAAGTTTATGCATTGCTCTATGGTGCTACAAACTCACTCACCACGGTAGGTATATCCCTGTCCTTCTCCTCTACATCCACGGCAGTTCTCTAGAAGGTGGGAACTAGTTAGCTGTCAACAACCAACCTTTAATCTAAATCCTCAAGACGAACAATCAATCTACATACATGCATCACCGTCGAGACAGCCTCCTCGCATTACGCCACTTACTGCCGCAGGCACGTGTGTGTGTTCCTCACCGGTGTCGCACCATGCAAGAGTAAGATAGACAACAAGTAAATATCACAACCGGCCACGACCGGTCTGCAAATCTGGCAATCGAACGATCAACGATCGAGTTCTCTTACCCATCTGTGATAAAGACCAGGTCAGGGTATCATCATAACAAGATCTTCCCGGCTGTGGATCGCCCGCAGTAACATGACTCGCATAAAGCTTGGCATCTAGCCTACCTGCACTGTACATAAATCATTCATACATACATACGTCGGGCGACGAGAAGAACACCCTGCCCCTGTTCGACGAACTAAAATATGCAGTTAGTTATATGTCAAGATTACATACGTATAACATATATATGTAGGTAGAGAACAAAGGAGTAGGTACCTAGGTAGAGTGAAAAGCGTGGATACCGTACATAGTCTTGTTAACCTTTGTTCAAGAAACTTAAACATGCCGCGGAAGATGCCGTCTCCACCCGCCATCAACTTAAACCCGGGGGCTTCCACCCAAGGAGCTTCTCTCGGTGAGAAAATTATAATCCACACGCAGCATTCCATCGGTGGGAGACCCGCGACAGCGGCGTGGTAACAGCAGCCAGCAGTAGCAACACTATGTATGTGCACGGGTGAGACAAGCAGGCAGGCGGGCAGGCAGGCAGGCAGGCAGATTGTAGTTATGCAGATATATGCAGAAACGACTGGCAAGCCTGTTTCGAAATTTTCTTTTCCACCACACATTGAGAAGACCGATTCGGTGCAGATCGGTGAAACCGGGGCGTCCCGTGGAACGCACCGCATGTACGTATGTACGCCCTCCCGGCAGAAGGGCATAAGGGTGGCAGGTAATCTATCTGACTATCTGACTATGTATGTAGTTACTACGTAAAGTAGGTAGTAATAGATCTACTAGATGTCGAGAGTGGCCGAGCGCCTCCTCCCCGGTTCGGAATCGTACATACATATACACTTACCGAGGCAATGCAATGAGCATGAGAAGTTTTAAACGCCCAGTTCATTAAGAAAGGGAGATAACTACATACACAGGAAGCGAAGGCAGGGGGGAAGGGCCTCGTCGTCGTCGCGCGCGCGTACTGACCGCACGGCCCTGGTGGCTTGTTTCCTTTTCCTTCTCCGAGAAAGGAAGGAGGGCGGTAAAACTCTCTCATTTTTCTTTTTGAGGTTACATACATACATTGACCCCCTAAGTAATCTTCTATCGCCTAATAGCGCTGGTGATGGCAGAATTTAAGACTGGGGTTAAAGGAGAAAGGGAGGGGGGGGGAAAAGCCAAGACGATCCGCAGTAACCTAATGGCGGCCCGTTCCCTGGCGTCACAAGCGGGCTACGGCAAAAAAGTCGTGCAAGGCCCCCAAATAAATGAATGAATCGGGGGCGTAAAGTTGCCCTGTTCATACGCTCATACTTCGTACAGATGAATGGAGATACCAAACTAAAACATCACATTACTTCCTACCTCCCTACATGTAGTCAATGGGATTATTACTAGATATGTACACTTATTTCCTATCATACAGACCGACTCATAACTAACTTGTACATTGCGTAACGAGTCCATCTATACCACAACTAGTACCGACACGATTAGATAATTAATCGTTGCTCGGGAAGTGGGTGAGAGGCGGATAAACAACGAAAGAGGCATATAGAGTGAAAAAGAAAAAAAAAAGAAAAAGAAATCTACAAGATCATCTATCACCAATCTACTAATGTTTTACGATTCCGTTATAGCTCTTATCTATCTGTCTGTATAGTAAGTTCACTCACTTGCTTGCTCGAATGAGGCAAGAATCTGAAAAGATCCCTTCGGTCGATCCGCCCCTGCAGGTACGATGAACCGAACCGAACAAGGTTGAAGTTTGTATGATGCAACCTAACTAAAGTGAAGAGGAGCGACACCAACGACAACAGCGTCGTACGATGCTACCGAGTCATGTAGGCATTTTGCATCCCCGGCTTGGCACGAACCATTCAAACCCAGGTATTATGAAGCGGCTCCCGGCCTGGGCGAGAATGACGATGACGGCTGATGGTAAGCTATAGCTTGATACGTTGTAGTAGTTGTTGTAGTCCGGTAGCATCGTAGATGGATAGGTTCATCGCTCCATGCATATGGAGTAATTAGGCAAGTTAAATTTTGATAAAAAAAGGTCCCTTTAAACAGGGTCAAAAACTCTGTGCAAGATAAGTTAGCCTGTACGATCGAAACCCTGTCTGACGTTGCTTAATTGCTTGCGCAATGTGTATTGTGCGCAGTAGCGCAGCGATATAGTAGTGTTTTATTTTTGCTCCTCGAGCGCGATGCTACGCTACGCTATGCTATGCTACAGTAACTGGCTAGCTACCTACATACCGTACCTACCTACCCAGTCTATAGGTCTACCACCTATGGCACAAGGGGAGCCAGGGTCTCGAACCCGCGCGCGATAGCGCCCTCGCCCCCGGCCATCTCGAGCTCGTACTCGACGTCGGGCTGCGCCTCGCGGTACAGGGCGTTCTCCTCGCTCGCCATGCGGAAGTTGTACGCGGCCTCCTCGTCGCTGATGACGTGCTTCGGGATGCCGTTGGCGGCCGCCGCCTCGGCCGCCAGCTGCACGGCGCACGACCGGTCCAGCAGCCCGAACATGAACCCGGCCTCGTCCACCGTCGCCCCCACCGTCAGCAGCCCGTGGTTCATGAGGATCGCCCCCTTGGCCCGCGCCCCCAGCGCGTCCGCGATCCGCTCGCCTTCGTCCGCTCCGAACACGATGCCCCCGTACTGCGCGTACACCGCGAGCGCGTCGCCGTACTGAAAAATGCAGTTTTCGAGTCAGTTGCTTCTCTTTTCTAGGCTGGATAGATGGCTTGGCGATGGATTGATGATCCCGGTAGTTCTACCCAAGCCGCGTTGTCTCACAGAGTGGAATGAACAACAGCAACTGCTGTTGATAAGGAATACCAACTCGCTCTCTAACTAGGGCAACGCCAAACCCCCGGGGAATAATAATAATAAAAACTCGCCAACGAATAGGTAGAGTAGAGGTGGACTTACAAAGTTACACGCGTCTTGGGTCAGCATCTCCAGCGGGCGGGCGAACACGCTCCAGGCCCGCCCGGCGTGCGTGTGCGCGTGGCAGATGGCGTGGATGTCGTCGGGGCGGCGCTTGTGGATGGCCGAGTGGATGAGGTAGCCGGCGGCGTTGGCGGGGCGCGACGTGTTCCCACCGGCGACCCGCCCCGTCGCGACCTCCAGGCAGATCATGTCGCCGGCCGAGAGCATGCCGAAGTGGCGTCCGAGCGGGTTCATCCACATCAGGCCCGGGTGCTCCGGGTCCCGCACCGAGATGTGCCCCGACTGGCCCTCGGTGAACCCGTGCCGCGCCCAGTACCGGAACGTCGCCGCCATGTGCACGAGGGTGTGCCGCCGGTGCTCCGTGTAGGTCGGGAAGGTCGGGATACCTGGGTTTGGTAGGCAGGTAGTTAGCACGTCATAGTCAGTGAGTAAGCAAGTGAGTGGTTTCTCTTCGCTTCAGCTCTATGCTGACTGCCTGGGCCTTCAGGGGGTCGACAGCCCATGATGTGTATGTGAGGGACTACGCAGCATCCGAGGCCAGGAAAATCAACACTGCTGAGTGTAGGTTTTCACACGCACCTTGCATTATCACACCGTGTGAGATCGCCTCTAACGGCGTCGGTTCCCTTCCATCGTGAGACACCGGCCTGCCGTTGACTAAGGCTTGTTTCTTGGTATTCACCACCAACGTGCTCGGTGCCGCTTCCGCAATCGCTGAAGGGGCCATAGTGTTCTCTCTCTCTCTCTCTCTCTCCCTATTTTGTGTTGATTGATACTTAAATGTAGTTACGTATTGCGTGATTCCCTCGTGATGGTATGTATATCTCATAGATCATAAACCAAGAAATATTTTCGCCACCAGGAGAACACGCAGTTAGTTGGGTAGCTCCCAGTGGAGTGAGTTGCTAGTTAGTTAGTTGGACCGAAATGCGGAGTTCTGCCCCTATTGGCGCGCTCTTCCCCGCGCGCAAGATAGTACGATGCCTATATGGACGCATCCCAAGATCGGTTTCCAAGGCCGGACATCCACCGGACCCGCATCTTTTGGGTGCCGGCGTCCTATCTATGGCTCAGCATTGTTATCAACTAGTTAGGTAGCTTTGGTGAATGCCAATACCGAAAGGTGATAGGAAGACTTTTTTTTTTTTGTATGGGGTTTTTCGTATTTCCCCCCCCTTCTTTTTCGTATTTTTGATTTGGGGACTCAAGGATGAAAGCAGATTGGTAACTTAAATTCTCGCTAACTAATTTGAAACTCCTTTGAGTGGAATGGTTATTCTATACAGACCTAAAGACACTATTATGCTTCTTGTTCCGACACCGGGTCCATGATGCAGCTCAGTCTAAGATACATGGAGCAGACGATAAATCTTAGTGATGGTTGAGTTGCTGTGCCTATATAAAATCTGTAGTTGGATTATTTTAACGTAGGTACAAGCCTCAGATTGTGTATGTTGTAATGCCCGGTACGCCTGTTAGATCTGATTGTCAGTAGAGATATAAACATAGTAAGGCAATCTACCCGAAATCATGAACAGATCATCTCGTAACCTACCTAACCTACAAAAGGGTGAAGTGCTCCTTGACAGTGTGAAGAGCCCGAAATTTCTCAACCCTACATAGCCGGAATTAGGTGAAATTCGTCCATAGATTCAATAGACCATAGCTGATGGTCACACTGGCCTTGCCAGTCACATGCTTACCCCGGATTTTGTTCTAAACGCTTGAACGAGAGCTCGTTATATTGGTAAAACAGATGTCTAGGACAGTTGTGGGGCGAGGTAATATATCATATAGCTTGGGTTATACGTTGCATAAGCCGCTGCGTTATACTAGAAATGAAGCTCTTCAATAGCATGTAGTCGTGCTATAATTACCAAAATGCATATTGGATTATGGGAAATGGCTTGGTCTTATTAACATCGCAATGGTTATTGAAGGCCCATTAACACTCCCAGACACTTTCTGGCACCTGAGTCTTTTATTATTATTAATATTCTCATCTATGTAAGTTAATAATAAAAGGGGTAGGTACAATGTGGTTTGGAGGTTGAGATTATGGATAAACTAAAGCATACCTACTTGACGTATTAAAAGACGTGAAAATATGTAGATAATTAAAGGATAATAGCTTGACTGCTACCTATTCAGGAAGGATCCAGTATACTGATATCCTAGGATATGCTAAGTAGGGAGTCAATCAACATGTTTCTATTCCACCCCGTAGGGTACTATAATTACATTGGAGCAGAATCTCAGCAGCGGTAGTCTAATACTATCCAAGGGGGTTGAAATATTTGCCCCGTTGAAAGTGACTGTACTCAATGCCTATATGAATAGTTTTCACAGTCGGCATGTCGACGCTACCTATGAATTTATTCCTGTTTATGGCTTCCCCGGGATTCTGCTTGGGACAGGGAAACCCTAGCTCTGAAAGTGTTCACAACTTATCCAATAGTTAATAGCATTCTACTAAGGCTCTCTACGAACGTTTATTAACACGAGGTTTAGGGATAGCCATTATTTTACAGAGATGTCACTACCTATGTGTGGCACTTGATTCGCTATTAGCCACCCAGTATTTTTCTAATGGATAACCTGTAAGGACTCGAAGAGGGAGAAGTGTAAGATATCCACGCAAAGGTAAAAGCAGCAGATCCTGCTATAATTGATCTTAAGCTAGTGGCATAGGCAACAAGAAGCTACAGGAGTCTCAATAGGGATGGAGTAGAGACTAGCTATGCCTAGTCTGAAAAAGGAGAGAGATTATGATATAAACTGAGACTCGCTAGATGGCTCCGCGTATACCTTAGCTATGGCATAGGTAGCCTTTCTAAAAATACTCGCAAATCTTCTTGCCACTGAACGTTCAAAGGCAATTTTAAAATAAAACAAATATTATGAACATAGTCATACTTGAAGAGAGATGTATAAGAAGAATATATTGTCATAGTGCTTTGGTTACCTACTTAGAATTATATTTGGTTTCCCGTAATAGTTATAATCCATGTAGGTGGTAGACTCGACCGTTTGTTGGTTTCTAAGCTGTTAAATCCTTACGATCACCACTATTTGAAGCTATTCTTTTACGTCACAGTAGTTCCAGGTACAGTTAAACTCTTCGTATTTATAAACACTATTAATCTACCTATAACGACTGTATAGCAACTATTCAGTACTGGTGAAGAGTTTGCGAGGACCTATAGACGGAGGGAACTTAGTAAGACAAGTAGATAGATAAATTGTAGCCCAATATGACAATGGAATGAATAATGGGACGAGGGGCGTATTGGGCGTCTATTTAGCTCATTCCAGTGCATAGCATCCTGCGTCTCACCGCAGGCTGGATTTTAGGACTGTGGAAGGTGAAAATTAGAAGCGTTCTATCTCTCGACATTGAATAGGTAGGTAGTTACATGTACCTAGTTGCCTAGGTACACATAGGTCAGTACCTAGGTATTACATAATCAACATGCACGGGCCCTGCCCCTCTATCTTATCCCGGCGAAACATTTTCTCCATTTTCGTGGAGCTCCCCCCAGTGGAAGCTGCTAGGCGACAATAGCTTTTTGAAAGAAGCACTGGAACGGAACATTAGATTTTCTGGAGTACCTAATCCTACAACATTTACGTCCTTGTACAAAATAAAAGGATCTAACGGAGATCTTTCTTTTTACAAGGTTTTAGTAAATTTCTCGGGGACAGCCGACAAATCCTCTTCAAGATGCAGGCGCCCGTTGTGGTTATGAGTGAGCCCCTCCATCCCTCGTATACCATATATCATATACCATGCAAAGATATCATGATGAGATCAGAGCTAATGAACGAGTAACTTAGACACCCAGAGTGGTGAGAGGCAGACGGGTCGAAAAGCTCAATTATCCAACATTGCTGCTGCAAAGACGTATGTGCCACCTGCTTGTTACCCACCTTGCTGTTCCCGACCAATACTTACCCTTCCTCCTGTTTATTAGTGTCGCCGACATCATTCGATCATGTCTTGGTCCTAAGGCCATGTTAAAGATGTTGCTGGATCCCATGGGAGGTATAGTACTCACGAACGATGGCCATGCTATTCTGCGAGAAATCGAGGTATCGCACCCTGCTGCGAAGAGTATGATCGAGCTCAGCAGAACACAAGACGAAGAAGTCGGCGATGGCACAACATCAGTCATTATCCTAGGTACGTCCTTTTCATGTATACATAGCCGTATCACTACATGTTCCTGACTATATTAGGCGGTGAGATTCTGGCACAGGCACTACCTCAGCTCGAACGGAATATACACCCCGTCGTCATCATCTCCGCCTTCAAGCGTGCCTTGAAAGATGCGCTCGAAATCATCGACGAGATTTCCCTCCCGATCGATATCAACGACGACCAGGCGATGAACAGCTTAATATCTTCCTCCATTGGTACCAAGTTCGTCTCGAGATGGTCTGATCTGATGTGTAGCTTGGCTCTCAGCGCTGTCCGGACCGTTGCCTGGGAGGTCGGTAATGGCAAGCAGGAGGTCGACATCAAGCGATACGCGCGTGTGGAGAAGGTGCCTGGTGGAGAGATCGAAGACAGCAGGGTATTGGACGGAGTCATGCTGAACAAGGATATCACCCACCCGAAGATGCGAAGAAGAATCGAGAACCCTAGAATCCTGTTGTTGGATTGCAACCTGGAATACAAGAAGGGCGAATCGCAAACGAACATCGAGGTCACCAAGGAAGAGGACTGGAACCGCATCCTGCAGATTGAGGAGGAGGCGGTCAAGTCCATGTGCGAGGCTATCTTGGCCTGCAAGCCCGACCTTGTCATTACAGAGAAGGGTGTATCGGATCTGGCGCAACACTATTTCATGAAGGCCAACGTTACCGCTCTTCGGAGAGTACGCAAGACGGATAACAACAGAATAGCCAGGGCGACCGGCGCGACGATCGTGAACCGTGTAGAGGACCTCCAGGACTCGGATATTGGTACCAAGTGTGGCTTGTTCGAGATCGAGAAGATCGGTGACGAGTACTTCTCCTTCCTTACCCAGTGCAGGACCCCTAAGGCTTGCACAATCCTGCTGCGTGGACCTTCGAAGGACATCTTGAACGAGATTGAGCGGAACCTGCAAGATGCCATGGGAGTGGCCCGGAACGTTATGTTCCACCCGAGATTATCTCCCGGCGGAGGTGCGACGGAGATGGCAGTGGCTGTGCGGTTAGGGCAGCTGGCAAAGGGCATCGAGGGCGTCCAGCAGTGGCCTTACAAGGCTGTTGCTGATGCTCTGGAGGTCATCCCCAGAACGCTCATCCAGAACGCGGGTGCCAGTCCCATCCGAGTGCTTACTGAGTTGCGAGCCAAGCACTCCGAGGGCAAGAGCTCTTGGGGTGTCAATGGCGAGACAGGTGGCCTTGCTGACATGAAGGACTACGGCATCTGGGAGCCGGAGGCCATCAAGCTTCAGAGTGTCAAGACTGCTATTGAGGTAGGTCATGTTTATCCCCCTGCCCTACGCGGACTATCTCATGCTAACTTAAAAAATTTAGGCCGCTTGTCTTTTACTGAGAGTGGACGACATTTGCAGTGCCAAGAAGGCGCAACAAATGGGAGCCCCTGGAGTGGGTGGCGGCGATGATTAAACGACGTTAACGCATGACGGATGGCGATCCAAGGCAAGGCAAGGCAATGCCGGAACAACTCATACCCCTGTACCATCAGACGGTCTTAGATGGTCTTAATAGGCTCACTGGGATAGAGAAATGAAAACAAAAGAAACTGCTTTGCTGCCATTAGATGTAATTAATATTGAACTGCTTGTCCGTGGTATCCTTTTGTACATGGTCCAGACTAATCGACCGAAGTTTTGTGTGTGAAAGCATCTCTGTAACCAGCCCAAACCAACGCCCTCGATTCACCTCCGTTTCTTTCTGCCTGGTAATACAATCGATATCTCTACACTCCACCCAAACAATGCAATACGACGTTGGTGTCATCACCACGGTGGATGCATGGGTATCTCGATACGCGCTCGCTTTAGTCCTCCGCAATGATAATGCCTTGCGTTTCCTCAGCAGTCGTTCCCTTATCCGGTTCTCCCTGTGCGACGGCCTTCTCTTTCTTATCACCAACGCCGCCGCTACTACCATCCTTCTCGTCCTCACGTCTCGCAATGTTAACCCTAGGACCTTTGACACCCTTCCCACTCGGTTTATTATTCGGAAGGGCGCCATTCTTCTTCTGCGCATCAACACCACCACCACCACCACCACCCCCCTTATTCTTCTTCCTCGCCTTCATCTTCTCCCTCTTCTCCCGATTCCGCCTCGTCTTCTCCTCGTCCCGCCTCTCCCGCTCCTCCCTCTCCCTCTCGAACCGCGCCGCCTCCTCCTCCAGCTTGACCTCCTCGTCCATCCGCCTCAGCCGCTCGTACTCCCGCCGCCGGCTCGCCTTGTACACGTGGAACTCGCCCGACCCGGCCCCCGCGCTCGACCCCTGCACGTTCGTCACGATCTCCGGCGGCGGCGGCAGCGGTTTCCGCCCGCTGATCGTGACTGCGGTTCCGGTTGAGGAGGAGGATGGAGGGGGAGGAGGCGGCATCCGGATCTCCTGCTCCGGGTGCGCGAACAGCGCTTCCACTGACGCCGTCTGCGCCGATACGGGCGTCAGTGCCCGCTTTTTGGTTGGCCGCCGCGACCGCGGGTCCGCGGACGTCGGGATGCTTTCGGGTCCTTCGCCTGACATTTTTGTGGCTTTTTTCCGGCTCTCGTTTCCCCGGGGTTTTTTCTTCTTTTTGTTTTGGTGATATGTGGGGGGTTAAGGTGTTTTTGGTTTTGTTGTTTCGGCGAACGGCGGAAGGGAATCGGCTATGTGTGTAAGAAACCCCCTGGTGGTTTTGAGATGAACGCGGGTGTAAGAAACTCCTAGATAGGTGCTTGCCAGGGGAAAGACAAGTGACGATCTCTGACCAACTAACTAACTCTAACTAACTACTGTATGTATGTAACTAGAGAGATGTGCGTGGGCCGGATGAAGATGGGTTCAATATTTCCCGGGATGCCTCGCGACGGTGATATAATCGGATGTCGCTTACGGGTGATTGATGGTGATGATGCAAAGAAAAAGTTGTTTAGAAAGTCAGATTTGGGACGACGGTGTTTACTAATTGCCCCACTGTAGATGACCGGGTGTAAGTACTAAGACCCCCCCGCCAAGGCGACCTCCCAGGTCAGCCAGGTCTTGCTTTAGGCAACCCTCGCGGAGCCTCAACAGTTGGAACCAATCAGGAGCCGTAGCTTACCAGTTTCTAAACGCGGTGGCTTCTGGGTGTTAACTAGAGCTCTAGGGTATTGTTTCTCGCATCGCTAATTGGTACGAAGTAGTTAGTATTCATGGAACTATAAACTGAACATATCATAAAGCGTTTGCATATAGGTGCTGGCGGGCATATGCACACTCTTATGCCGGTGGTGATGTTATAAACAGCTAGTTAATTGTACCAAGGTATTGCACCTCTTGTTAACGGCCTGATAGTTGGTACTAGGGATCGGGAATGCATACAATAATCCTAATCCTAACCCTAACTCAAATCCTAAACCATCCCATCACCCTATTCGTAGCTGTAAATCGCCGAAGTTATTTATATCTATAAATATAGTTAGTTACATGTGAAATGACATCGTAGTCGTTTCGAAGAGTTATACATAACTACCTGATACCTACATAGGTAACTTCATTCAAGTCTAAAATACCAAAAGAGGTTTAGAGGGTCCAGAAATGCAAGGCAATCTACTCTCTGATCTCTTCGCTCTGAAACAGCCTCCAAACGCGCGCTACTACCCCACTACCGGTGGACATCTTTCTGCTGCCCGACGGCCTGGCTGTAGCCTGTAAGCGCAGATACATAGCTAAAGGCCCCGGGTGGCGTGCATCCATTTCCCTGGCTGAGGGCCTTGTTGGCAGCACACGACAGGGCCGCATGAATGGGATGGAGGGGCTGATCCCTGGAGGCGGCCGGCAAAAGTCATCGAGAGCAAACATCAGACCAACCAATGGCATATACTGCATTTATCTTCCTTAGCTTTAATACCACCTACACTACATATACACACACATACACACACATACACACTGCATTACATAGACTTCGTACATA
Source organism: Eutypa lata (assembly GCA_022661535.1). NCBI lineage: Eukaryota > Fungi > Ascomycota > Sordariomycetes > Xylariales > Diatrypaceae > Eutypa > Eutypa lata. The sequence continues at coordinate 274,739 of JAKULF010000001.1, forward strand.
CATACAATACAATACACTCGTACATATCATCAACTTACCCATTTCTTAGGCTCTTCAGTAGTAGCACAGGCGGCTGCGACAGCGTTTAAAATCATTTCGTGCACTTCGATCGAGTCATCTGTCTTACCAGCTTAGCACTCGCTAGGTACCTGAGGGGTAATAAAAGAACCGTTCCAACTGAAACATCGTCGCTTCCACTCACTCTTCTACTACTACTCTCTTTGCCACTCACCCACTCACTCACTCGCCTTTGACTTTCTGGTCTATCGTTCATCGGCCGGAGTCTTCCGTCCGACTTTCTGAATCCGCGTTTCTACCTCGAAGCTTTTAGAGAACGGCTGCTACAACAAGCTTGCGCTCCTTGAAACAAATAACGACTATGGGTCGACCAAGACTTATCATCCTAATCAGACATGCCCAGTCAGAGGGAAACAGTACGTCATTCTTTTTACTCTACATAACCGAGCACCTTATGCTAGCTATAGTGCCGTGTGGACGTAGCCTTGAAAAACCCCCAGGCTGACATAACCATATACAACCCCACACAGAGAACCGAGAGATACACCAGACGATCCCCGACCACCGGGTGAAGCTGACCCAGGATGGCTGGGCCCAGGCGCGCGATGCCGGCCGTCGACTGCGAGCCCTGCTCAAGCCCGAGGACACGATCCAGTTCTTCACGTCGCCCTACCGCCGGACGCGGGAGACCACCGAGGGCATCCTCGAGACCCTGACCTCCGAGGACCCCGACCCCACCCCCTTCAAGCGGGACGGCATCAAGGTGTACGAGGAGCCGCGCCTGCGCGAGCAGGACTTCGGGAACTTCCAGCCCTGCAGCGCCGAGATGGAGCGCATGTGGCAGGAGCGCGCCGACTACGGCCACTTCTTCTACCGCATCCCCGACGGCGAGAGCGCCGCCGACGCCTACGACCGCGTCTCCGGCTTCAACGAGAGCTTGTGGCGCCAGTTCGGGGAGGATGACTTCCCCAGTGTTTGCGTTTTAGGTACGTCCCATGTTTTATATATCTGTGTAACCAATCTTCAATTTATGCTTGGCCTTAATGGGTGTGTTCTAACCGGTCTCGGTAACAACAGTAACGCATGGTCTCATGTCGCGTGTGTTCTTGATGAAGTGGTATCATTTCACCGTCGAGTACTTCGAGGACCTACGCAACGTCAACCACTGCGAGTTCCTCATTATGCGCCAGCAGTTCGAGACGGGCAAGTACGTTCTAGAGAACCAACTCCGGACCTGGTCGGAGCTTCGCCGGGAGCGAACCGCCCTGCTGGCTAAGGAGGAAAGGGAGAACGAGGGTAAGCCTAATAAGGACGCCTCTTCTTCTTCCAACTCCAAAGTGGTAGAGAGGCACAACCCACCCGTTGTTCCCGCCGCGCCCCGGAAATGGGGAGGTTGTCCCGAAGGGTGCAACCACGGCAAGAACTTCAAGATACGGAGGGACCTCGCCGAGCTCCGCCAGCACGACGAGTTCCACTCCAAGCACAACTTCAGCCATGGGAGCGGCGGGCCCAACGGAAACGGAAGCGCCAACGCCGCCGCCGCCACCATTGCCAGCCGCCGCGCCGCGGGGAAGCAGCTCATGCCGAACAACTCGGACGACGACTCGGACGACCCGCGCGGCCGCGTCCTGGACGTGCCGCCCATCGACGTGACGAGGGCCCGGGACGAGGTCGTGTCCTCCCCGGACGGCACGCCGTCGTTCATCAACATCGGGGACCGCCTCCTCCGGGGCCTTCCCAAGACCCCGCTGAAGACCTCGTACCTCCACGTCGGCCGCGACGGGGGCGGCACGTACTCGGGGCACGCGAGCGAGGAGGAGACGTCGGAGATCTCGGAAGACGATGCGCGCCGCCGCCTGGCTAGCAGGGCCGAGCGGGTCAAGATGGGCGGCAACGGGGTCGTAGTAGGAACCACTAACGGCAAGGACGCCGCCGCCAAATACCACCATGCGCATGCGCACGCGCACGCCAATAGGCTTGGCGATGTGCCGCAGCACTCGGATCGGTCATCGGACGCTGGGGACGAGGCCGAGGTCGATGATGATCTCGAGAAAGCCGAAGCAGAGGATAAGAGCGTTAGGGGTAGCGTTTACTGATGGTTTGATTGAGAGTGGTTTGTTGATTTATGGACTGACGGGCTAGGCTAGCCCCCTCCAGCTTTATGATATGATATGATGTGAGATGGGATGGGATTGGATTGGATCCCTGTTTCAAACCCCTATAATTATAATAAAAAAACCCAGAAAAAAAGTTAATGAGTTACGACCTTGCAAACGGACAGACGGACGGACATACAGATGACAGATTGTACGATGCGACGAAACGACGCGGCGCTTCGCTTTCGCTTTTTTTATTTTTACAACGAAACCCTCACCCAACCTTGCTTACCTACCCCCCAAACGAACAGAATAAAAAACGGTCGGATGGATGGATGGATATACCCTTAAGTTAGCTACCAGTTAGAAAAAAGTCATGGGAATTTTGTTTTGGAATACAATAAAACGGTTCTCTCATTCTATCCTATTGCATATGTATATATGTCTGTGAGCTATGTATGTATTGGGAATTATCAGTGTGTTTACGTTTTTGCCGGACTACTATACTATTCTGCACACTGTTGATTGTTAAACAAGCCAGCCCCCTTTCCCTCCTGATAACCAACTAACCAACCCCTTAACCCAAGTCGCTATAGAGAGAGAGGTGTGGGTGTGTCGTAGCTGTGAAAGTAAGTAATAAGAAGCAGAGCCTACCTACTTAATGCAGGCGCAGTGAGTACCTAGTTGGTTCGTTGATTGATTGCTCAAAAAGAGGAGAGCAGAATTGAGGATTACCAGGGTTTTCTCTCCATGCTCTCTCCTCAGCTCGCCTACTTCGTATTATACCATCTCATCTACCTACATCGTATCATCGTTTCTCATCACCTACTCAAGTAATAGATAAAAAATGAAAGCCCATTTAACTAAGTGTACTTGCTATCGATCGTTTAGTCAGTCCTACGCCATTTGCCCAATGTATATGGAAACCATCTACCTATCTCTAGGTACTATAACACCAAGAAGCTTGCTTGCTTGCTTACATTATTACTTAACTATGTAGGCCCTAGCGTGAAGAGAGACCTTGATCCTTATACCCAGCCGCGTTTGCTTGTATACGACTCATGAATAACCTTGGCAGGTAGATAAATCCCACCCGGCTGTTGTTATTGGTGGTGGTGGTGGTGATGGTGATGGTGATGGTGATGGTGGCGAGCAACACCCATCTATCTATCTACCGACACATGACTATGGCAATTTTACTTTTTCATATAACAATAGCTACTATGTACCTCTAAGCTCTGACCAAGCTACCTACCTACCACACCAATAAGAAAACAAGGGACTTCATTCAACCCGAACAGACATTGCATGATCTCGTCGTTTCCATGGTGCCCAATATTGAAAAAAAAAACATGCATAGGTAAGTAGTAGTACGTAGGTAAGTAGATTTAACCAGCTGGCTGGTATGATATGATATGAAAAGAAGAAGCAAAGAGGATGTTTTCTTACTACCTACTTATTCATATATGGACTCTCTCTCTCTCTCTCTCTAAGCGTTACTTACTAAAAATAGTCGTCATCAACTAGCGAACCCTAAGAAGTAGAAGAGAAGAAACCAGAACAAAAAAACAGAAGAGAAAAAAAAACAAATAAGTTAACAACAAAAAAAAGCATTTGAACCCGCCGGCTTTCCCGCAATTCGCGCCAGTAGTAGTAGTAGTAGTAGTAGTAGTAGTAGTAGTAGTAGTAGTAGTAGTAGTAGTATCAAGTAAGTAAATTGTAAGTAGTGTGTTAACGTGTTTAGGCATGAATCATAAAAGAAGTAGAAGAAATGCAACAGCACACGCACGGCACAAGAAGAGGGGGGGTTTGTGTTGTGGGTGGGTAGCTAACCTATGGTAGGTAATGTAGATTAGCATGATCGATCCTCTTCCTCTCTCTCCCTGTCTCTCTCTTTCCCTGTCTCTCCCCCTCTCTCTCCTGTTTTTAGCCCTATTCATTTTCCCCTCTTTTCACTTTCTACCCATTTCCATCATGAATGATAACGCTGTGCCGATTCAGCTGAATCATAAAGCCGTGGTCTTCCAACCGCTCTGATTCGCCTTCTAATAAATAAATAAAGAGTTCTCGATAAGAAAAGCGAGATGGACCTTCTACAACAGACACACACCCCTTATGTGTATGTGTTTTCCCCCTGCCGGGTTGCTCTTTTTGTTTTGTACATGCCCCTTGTAAAATCAAATATAAGCTGCCGACTCTAACCCCCGGTTGATTGGACAACGACGATGCTGCCTTTTGATGAAATGCGCTCTTTTGAAGAAAACGCCCTTTGAAATGCTCAAACCATATTGGACCCTGACCTGTCCATTGTCCAGCTGAATTAGAAATACTTCGACATGGCCTTGCTAAGGTCGACGAAGTCTACCGGTTTCGTGACGTAGTCGCTGAAGCCCGCGGCAGAGCATTTGTCCTGAACATCTGACATGACGTTCGCAGAAAGTGCTATGATTGGCATCTTGGAATACTTGCCCTCTTCCTCCCACTGACGAATCTCTTTACAGGCCTGATACCCGTCTTTCCGTGGCATATGCAGGTCACACTAAAGTAATCATTTGTTAGCACTGAAGGATACTTGAACAGCAAATAGCATCATCTATGTACTTACGAGGATGAGAGAATAGTAGTGCGGCGGGTGGGAGAAGACTTTGTCCGTGCACTCGACACCGTCTGTCGCAATTTCTGCATCGATGCCAACTTTCTTCAAGTACCTGACCAACACCTTCTGGTTGACCGGATTGTCTTCGACAAGAAGAACTTTATAACCTTTGTTGCCGATGCGCTTTTCAACATCAAGGTAATTCTGCTTTTGACTTTCAACCATCTGTGCGGCGTTTGAGCGGTTCAGATCAATACTCAAATCACGTTCATGCGCCGGATCGAATATGACGGCAAATCGAGAAGGCTTGACTGGCTTGTAGATGAAATTAATCCGTTTCTCCGCTAACAGCTGCCTGTGCTTCTCGCCCGAAATCAATCTGAGGACGGCCTGTCTCTGAACCGAATCAGATAAGACAAGAACAGACGTTTTGTCTGCGGAACTGCTCATGATCTGGTCAATCACATCCGTGACTTCCTCGGCCGAGCCTAGGTTGAGGACGATGTGGGTGAACGTGACAGATTCATGCCCTCCTATCAGCTTTTCAGCCTCGGATACAGTCGCCATAGCTGTAATCTGGTATGGGGTATCCTTAGGTAGCGTCATCTCAATATGTTTAGTGATTGCTTCCCTACTATACTTCTGTGGGCAGATGACGAGAATGGAATAAATCGGAGGACGGAACAGCGGCCGTCGTTCGGATGAACTAGGCGGAGCACCCAGGGGAGTCATCTGAGGCGATACCTTTCCCGATGGCATCTCGAGATTCATCTGGGATAGGTCTTGCCCGCTGGCCTTGGCGGCTTCACTAAAGCGTACGAGGCCGGTATTGACGGAAGATATAGAGGACCTGGCCGTTTGTACTGAGCGTAGGGAGCGCACGGAAGGATCGGAGCCAGCAGAAGATGTCAGAGCAGGTGAAATGGGATCAGCATCTGAACTGGGACTGGAGTTTGGAGGAAGATCCATGGCTTTATGGAGTAGGAATGATTTCACAGCTGGAAGGGGTTTGACCGTTGCTGGTAACTGGGTGGATGCTGTCATAGGAGGAGTACTAATAATGTTAGGATGGTCGGCTGGGCTAGGCAAGCTGAATTTTGCACCGAATGTAAATGTCGACCCTTTTCCTGGCACTGCACTACCATCCATCTTACCCCCATGAAGCTCAACAAGCTGTCTGGATATGACGAGACCTAATCCGCTGCCTCCGTGTTGCCGAGTGCTGCTGCCATCTATCTGACTGAAGGGCTTGAAAATGAGTTCAGCTTCTTCCTGTGAGAAACCACGCCCAGTGTCGATGACCGAGAATTCGAGCATGATCTGGTTATCGTCGAGCTTTGAATCTTGGTTCGAAACGACCCTGCAGCGACTAAACACCTCCCCCTCGGAGGTGAATTTGATGGCGTTCCCGATTACGTTGAGGAGTACCTGACGGATTCGGACCTTGTCCCCCTTGACCCACGAAGGGACGTTCTCTTCAACGATGTAGTTGAGCTCAAGTCGCTTGGCAATCGCCATGGTTGAAACCAGCTCGTTAACGTCTTCGATCAAGGAGCGAGTGTGGAACCATTCGTATTTCAGTTTCATCATACCCGCGTCTACCTTGGAGAGATCGAGGATATCGTTGATAATCATCAAGAGACTGTTGGCGCTCGTTTGGATTGTATTTGTGAAATCCCTCTGTTCTTCGTTGAGCGTTGTGTCCTGCAGGAAACTCACCATGCCAGAGATGCCGATGAGCGGTGTCCTGATTTCATGAGACATATTGCTGAGGAACCTGCCCTTGGACTCCATTGCTTCTTTAAGCTTCGCCTCTAGAAGTTTATGATCGTTGATGTCGGTCGCAGAGCCAAAGAACGAGCTAGCTCCGTTACCAACAAAGTCGATATTATCGATTTCGACACACCTTATAAGGTGCCAGCGATACTCGCCTGTCTTGGATCTTAAACGCAGCTCCGTAGTATACGAAAGCCGGCCGTTGCTGTCCGTCGATACTTTGATGATACCTTTCTTGGCTAGCTCACTGAGATCTGCTGTAGAGAGGTCGTAGGTAGAGCTGACATCAGCGATACAATCTCGGAACACTGCGCTCTGAAGGGCAGATGGTCTCCTAGGTGTCGAACTCAACGATGGTCTCCTGGGCCCACCGGGGGACGGTTGTTCCGTCGGTGTATCTATAACACTACCGGCTGCCGTCGACGCCGTTGCGCGGTCATTGGGTATACGGCATTTTGCGAGGTCATCCGGATGTACGAAATCTATGAAACCAAGGCCAAGAGAGCTTTCAGAGCTTTGACCCGTGTATGAGAACCACTGCTCATTCGCGAAAGTGATGCCATCCTCCTCCGTTGCGGTGAAAATGATCTGGGGTATTAGGTTTGCCAGAAGTCGGTGTTTAGCCTCGGATGTTTCGATTTCGTGCTGATGTACGGCCTTCAACTTAGCGATGTGCTGATCGTGAATATCCATGTAGGAGCCGATGAACTGCACAATAATCCCGCGCTTGTCACGTGACGTTATTGCACGAGCCTGGTGCCAACGATAAGCACCGTCAAAACGACGAAGTCGGACTACCCTGTCGAACGTGTCACCTGTTCGGAGAGATTGGCTCCATGATTGAAGATACTCCTCGCGATCTTCAGGATGAAGACTACTCCAAGGGTCGGCTACAAGATCTGCAACCGTTTGACCTCGATAGACTAGATATCTACTGTTGACCCATACAATCTCCCCCGTGTTGGGTAGAGCCACAAATACATGTACAGGTAGCGTATCAAGCATCAAACTTTTCAGCCTGTCTGACGGTGGTAGCATACTCACCGATCCTGCCCCGACTACGGATTGAGCGGGAGACAAGATTGTGGGCTTGGTAAGCAGGGATGCGCTTGGTGGCAACGACTGGAAAGTCGTCGCAAAATCGCCACCATAAGAGTGTAACAAGGAATGTCTGTGGTTATGCGAATGTATGCCTTGACTAGATATTCGTTTTCGAGTCTGGTCGACGTCCTGCTGATGGCGCTGATCATCCACCTTGCTTCTTGCATCACCAGAACCCTTTGGACCGGACCCTTGTATAGTCTTCGAGGGTGTTATCTCGTCAGATGTCCGGACATTGCTGCCTGCTGCGTCTGAAGCCTCAACCTCGATGGCAGGTGAAATTGCTTCTGATTTCGTGATTTTTAGGCTGCTAGACCGTCTGTGGTGCTTGTCAGCGACGGATGGATTTTCTTTAGCACCTCGAACAGCGCGCTGCCCTGTCATCCCCGTGGGGATCTCAGCAGGAATTCCCTGACTTCGAGGTCTTGCATTGAAGTAGCTTTCACCCCCAACAGGACCAGGACTATTACCAGGTGTTCGCCTATCCACTATCAACCCAAAAGATCCTGGCTCCCATGTCGGAGTACCGCCCTGTGAACCAGGTACGCTCCGGGATGGTCCAGAATAATCACTTGGACTAGTGAGGCTACCAGTAACTGAGAATTGCGATGGAACTTCGGGAGATGCGAGATTAAGATGGGCGACTATAGCTGGATCGGCCAAAGGTCGCCCGTCAGAATCTACACCACCGAAGCCAGCAGTTGTCGGTCTTCTTCGGCGAAGTCCTGCAACTTCCGTCTCAAGTGACGAGTAATGGCGGCATAGATTGAAAGAAGTTGCTAAATGGGGTGCTAGGTGTTCCAAGGAGCGTCGTAGATTTGAGGGATAGGGTATCACTGGTGTTAATATAGACAAAATCGCAATGGGGGGCCGGCGATTGGTGTCTGATGCGCTTGGCGAAGGAGATTGCTCTGACTGCATACCGGCTATTTTTTGAGATGGATTACGTAGATGGTTCTTCTCCTCTAACGCGGTCGAATCCAACTTAAAGGGTTGGGTGCCTTTGGAGAGGAATATGTGGTTTAACGGGACGTGAAGAACAGTCCAGGAATTGTCGACCCCTATAGTCTCAGGTGTTTGCATGGACGTATAATCCTGCGGACTTGGGGCAGGATTGAATGATTCTTCATCTACTACAGCATCCATAAAAAAGGGGTTCTCTGATGGATCAGCTCGGACAGCGGGTGACGGCGCAGGGGACTGAGACCAAGGCGACGGAGGAGCTTGCTCGTACTCTTCGTACTTAGGCGTAGGAGGCCTTGGCGGCAGGTCGTCCATAGCGGATAAGAGGTTTGCCATCTTCGTCCTCTCCATCGAGAGAATTTTCCTACTACGTTTGATAGATTGAGGAGTCGGAGCGTTAAATAACGATGAGAGTTTTAACCCGGACTCAGAGCCAGTGAATTTTCTCGGCTTCTTTTTCGTTTCCTCAGGTGGTGGTGCAATAGGAGTTGGCTTGCCTTCGTCTGGCTTTTCGGCCGCATTGGGGTCAAGATATGGATAGTTGCGGGTGAGAGCAATGACCTTCCCCCTCTCTACCACACGTTGTATTCCGTTGTGGTCGATTAGTGGGTCAGCCTCAAGATCCAATGCCTGCAAAACGGGAAGTACTCTGCCTTTGACTTCTCTGTTTGAAACGAGGGGTTCTTCCCAACTTGGAATGGGCTGCTCCTCCTCAATCGCATCGTGCTCCTCAAGTGCTTGTTCGTTGAGAGGCAGATGCGGCGAGTTACCAGTGTGTCGATCTATCATAGGGAAGTAGCTCTTACTCCGCATGATCGGTGCCGGTCTCCGCGTAGCTGCAGTCGAACCCGTCGAATCAGCAGCCTGTGATCGCCGAAACTCTTGTTTCTCCTCGAATGCCGTAAAGGAATGTCGACTTTGAATATCTGGCCTCGGTAGCTTCTCTAGCTTGTGAATGTCTTCAGGGTTCACTGAGGGCTCAGGCATGTCACCAACGCTACTAGGAACCACGCTACTACCCCTCGCCATATAAGCCATGCTTAATTCATCCTCCTCATGAGCACTGTACGTAGCTTTTTGGCCCCATGGCACATTGTAGATATCGGTAGCATCAGCAGGCATGGAGAGCGTTATTCTCTCGGCCTTATAATTCTCCGTCATTATCTGGACAACACTGTTCCACCAAGCATCTAAACCAGGCTCTGCTGAAAGCATCAATGCCAACTCATAAAGATTTGGCGTGGGGTAATCAAAGTGCTGAGAGGCTTGGGCATAGCCAGCAGGCAGGAAAGTCATGGCAGAAGCTGGTGTAGACGGGTCCGACCGCAGCTGATCATGAAGGATGGAGGCCTCGAATTGTCCACCAGTTGAGCGCAAGAGCGGAGATGGGGATTGTTGGTTGAACGACTTGGATAGGTTAGATGTGGCGAAGGCTGGTGTGCCCATCCGAGGGAAAGGGTACGACGGTGTTCGAGCTACATGGCCAGGGGTCATGCCTCCACGAACAGTCTTGTTAGATTCGGTAGAGGCAGTCAGAAGATCCGACCCTGACATTGAAGGCGTCGACGATTCCTCTCGAATGGGCGAAACATGTGACTTGTCGAAACCTAGTAACGATGTCGTCCCCTTTGCTGCTTGTTCTCGGCGTTCGATATCGCGGGCAAGGCGTTCTCTGTATGCCATGATGGACCGTTGACTGTGGATAATTTCTGGCGAGTTTTCTGAAATGCTGACCTCCTTGGCTTTTCGTTTCTGCGCAACTGCAGCACTAACGGTGGCTTCTCCGGGTGGCGCATCCTTCTCGAATCGTGGGGACTGTATTATAGAGGGGGGTTTTGCAGCATCCTGTCCTGCTAATCCGCCACCGCGTAGATCAACCGTGTCGCTGTTGACAGGATATGTGTCGGAACCCGTTATCTCAGCACTATCAACCTGCACAGGCGAAGCTTCATTATTGGCCGGATGCAACATGGATCCTGACGAGTCTTGTGCCCGGCGACCCTCCTCCAACACAAGAGGGTCTTGTTGAGCTTGGTCGTCGCGAGTCTCGACAATTATGTCATCATTGTCTTGCAGCGTAGAGTCGACAGGATCCAGGAGGTCGGTACGAGAAGGAAGCCGTAGTGGGGTCAGCTTCGGCGTCGACGTCGGTGGCGCCGTCGACGATGTTGGTTCGCTAGGATCTCGAGGAGTGTTGTTAGGGGTTTGCATTCCTCAAAAAGACGTCATCAAGCGCCCCCCATACAACAACTGTATCGGGGACCACCAAAACTAGGTTTGACGAACGTCTCGTGACTCGGCATTCGCTGGAAGTTATCGACTACGTTGGGGAGTAAATAGTAGCAGCAGCGGTAGGTAAGTAATAGATTTAGGTAGGGAGATGTGTTTGACCGTAGATGTTCTGTTTGCGTTCCGTTGCGTTGTCTGTCTTCTGTCTTGTTCAAATGAATGATGACCTACTAAATTACAGCATAGAGGATTAACTTAGATTACTTGGGGCGGGTTTCGGGGTTAATCAGTTTGGTTAGGCTATGTCGATCGATGTCCCCTACTGGTATGTGTGGACGGACGGACGTTCGTTCGTTCGTGCCTTCGTTCATGTATCTGTGTGTGTATGTAGGTACAGTAGTAGAATGAAAAGACTCGTCTTAATAGTTCAATTAATTGGTGTGATTGATTTCCCTTTACAACATCCTACCCTAAGATATGAATTAGGCAGGTTTGGTAATAATAGCGAATTTAATGCAGATGCAGGACTGGCAGGTGGTTGAAGGGGAAAAGAAGAGGGTCTTCTTGTCGGTTTGCGCGCAGACTGGAAGCTGGAGTGTTGGAAAGCACAATGACGTAGTGCCTGCAGAGGCTACGGTTACATACCTCACACAACTTCAAGTTTCTCAACCAACCTAAACAATATCTACAGTACAATACCTGCCTATAATTATTCCCTTTGCATTCAACTCCGCACTTTATCTGCTTTTTCTCCTTCTTTTATTCAACCCAGCCCCTTACCCACGTACCTATGTCTGTACCATTGATAGTGTTTTACCTGCATCCATGTAACTATACGTATATCATCATGTAGGAACAGCCTCTTTATGTCATCGCAAGCACCTGTTAAGTTAACGTTTATTCGGTTATGCAGTCCCTTCTTTTTTTTTCTTTTTTCTTTTTCCCTTGTTCTTACGCCATAGACTTTGTAGGCTACGTACAAGACTTACTATAGACAGAATGACATAAGATTTTTAGCCACCAAAAAATGAGGGCTTAACAAAACATTGTTTCCGTAGCTGAAGTAAGCTGACGATAATGATGCCACACCAATCAACTTGGAATATGATTTTATTATACCTACCTCCTAAGTAGATAACAGTCCACAGATGAATGAATCGGATAGTGCATTGGATGATATATAGGCAGACTACATACCTACCTACACTGCATAAGGTACCGAGTACCTAACTAGATGCCACATGGCTAGCGAGCGAGTATGTCTAGGTGCGCTAACTCAATTGATTTAAGGTCGAGGACAGTGAACAGGTTGCGATCAATTGAGCTATCCCGGTCCTCCCGGTTCTCCCGGGTCTGCGCAAGGTAGGCATTAACTAGTTAATGCCCTCTGACCCTCTAGAGGTTAGTTGCCTCTATTCTACCATCTAGTTAATATAATTAACTACCTATACTCTGTGCATTTGTAGTATGCTCGTGTTGGTTACTACTGTGACGTGTGTGACAAACTATTATCTTTGGACTACTTTTAACTATGGATATCGTGACCCGGTGACCTGGATATTTCATTTCGCCAGATGTGTAAGGTTCGCAATGATGGTAAGGCACTACACCACCATGGATACTCTTTGTTGACGTCAAAACTACCGGATGACATGTATTGGCAGTGATAGGCACTCGTAGTATATTGGGATGGGCGACCTATTCAGTCAATGCTGCTTTTACGACGTATATGGCCCCTTTTATAGTGCGGGGGAAACCATGAATAGGTATCTTTTCGTTTAACGACTGGTGACGAACGGTTACTAGTTAGCCCAAGATTCTCGCTATGCATACGCTTCACCGACAGAGACAGCCATTTATTTATACATATATAATAGGTCAAGCGAATTGAGAGTTCTTACAGAGAAAAGATTGTCATATTGCTATTATCGAGACGGATATCGAAAGGCACAAGGAACATGATCCACTCCTTTAAACAAGATCTCTTGGCATGAGTGCCAATTCAGCATGTCGTCAAAACCACACACTTACGTATGGTTAAGCTAAGTAGGCAATCGGCATAAGGATATAATAAACGGGTATAACACTGAACCAGTTGAGTTATTGAGTGGTTTTGACAGTTGAAGTGTTGCTTAAGCATTCCTACTTTCCAGGTCAACTTGGATCAAACACATAACATAAAAGTTTCAGGCTCAATCAGTTTCCTGCATGTTAAGTCTTCCGGGAGTTGCAGTCGTTATAATTAGATGCCCAGATGCCCTACAATTTGTATCCATCCGCCTGGGTCTCAAGTGGAGATTCCTTTTGTTTATCCCTCCCGCTGCCATTCGCTTAGGGCATGTCGTAATCGGTTGGCTGAGCTGAACTGAATTTCCGACATTCAACGTTTGTTCTACTCTAAACAGACGGCTCTCAGTCGTAGTAGGGAGATAGTTATACGCAAGCTTGTTGATGATCAGGTGCTCTCGATTGACCCGATTACAAACTGACGGCTTTCCCGGAGACAGCTTTACATATGTACTATATATAAATAAGTAGCTAACCACGAGTCATGTAGGGTCGCTAGTTTCTAGCGATTTTTGGGTCTTCGTCTTCAGTCCAGCTTGGAGAGCCCGGCTGTTTGGAACCACGCCATGTAAGCTCGTCTCGGCGTCATTACCTACGTATGTATTGTACTACTACTACATTAGTAGGGAGAGCCAAACCTAGGATTCAAGATGATATTTGAGATCTTTTTGCACTCGGTCCATCCGTGAACTTTGGTTATTTAATAACTAGAAAACAATGAATAGTTCATTCTCTAGTCGAGCAGATTATTGATATGCCTACATGGTTAGGAGATAATTCAAGAAAGACTAAAAGGAATGTCCAGCGTGAATATTACAAGAGCTACTAACTAGTCCAGCTATCAAGCATCGCAAGTAACACAGCCCTGGGAGCGACTAAGCCTTTGAAGTCGCAGCGCCTGGTAGTAAATATTAGTGGATGCTTCAAAACGAAGCAAAATTCTCGATCTAGCACTAGGGGAGGTGCTCCAATATCTGGGGGATAGGGGCCGGCTACTATAAAAGTATGCCTATCTCGACTTCTCCGCATCTTGCTCCATGCTTACTAACAAAGGTATAGTCGCGAATTTCAACTTCTTATCGGTGGTACTCTGGTAGTCTTCCTCTTTTTTTTTTTCTGGAGCACGTCATGCGTTACGGCAACTCCAAAATCCATAGGTACTGACAACTGCAGGATAACCGGGTCTGACGGGCGGAGGTGGAAGTCCGCGTCCCACGTCGAATGGCAACGTCGATCCAGCCTGCCAGCCTCAGTTAGAGAGGGGGGGACGGGATCTAATTTGTGATATATGAAGACCTATATTCACTTATACGCCCAACCCAAATCGTGAATTCATCATCCAATATATACATCTATACACACCAAAATCACCTGGGTACAATGGCCACTCTCGTCGCACAACAGACCCCCGAGTCCTTCCAGGCGCCGGTGCCAACGTTACCCGCAACATCCCTATCCACCACCAGCACCACCACCATAACGGGTCGCGACGTCCGCCTAGCAGCCAGGACCAACGCCCTAACAATCCCAACCTCCGGCCTAGCGCCGACCTACCTCCAAGCGAACCTACTGATCCTCCCCTCCCGGCACGCGGCGGACTTCCGACTCCTCTGCGCGCGGAACCCGGTCCCGTGTCCGCTGCTCGCCGAGTCCGCTTCGGTGGGGCGGTGGGACGCGGTAGCGTCCCGCGTGGCCGGCCTGTCGGGCTCGCAGCTCCTGTCCGCCGACTGCTGCGACATCCGCCGCGACGCCCCGCGGTACAACGTCTACAAGGACGGCGTGCTGCTCGCCGAGCACGCGGGCTGCTTCGACGTCGTGGATCACTGGACCGACGACCACGTCGCGTTCCTGATCGGCTGTTCTTTCAGCTTCGAGTCCGCCCTCAGCGCCGCCGGGCTGACGCCGCGGCACACGGTGCTCGGGCGCAACGTGTGCATGTACCGGACTGCCGTGCCGCTGTGTCCCGCTGGCGTGTTCACCGGTAGTACGTATGTTGTTTCGATGCGGCCGTACCGAGCTTCTGAGATCGAGCAGGTTCGGGAGATCACCAGAGGGTATACCGATACGCATGGCGAGCCTATTGCTTGGGGATGGGAGGCGTTGGCTAAGCTCGGGATCGAGAATATCGATAAACCCCAATGGGGCGAGGTGCCGTTGACGGAAGATGGTAGGCCCCTAGGCGAGTTCTACGGCTCGGATGAAGAAGTACCTGTGTTTTGGGGATGCGGAGTCACGCCGCAAGAGGCGGTCGTGAGAGCTAAGATCGGGGGGATGGTGATGGCACACGCCCCTGGGCATATGCTCGTATTGGATTGTAGAGATGATGATATTTTGAAATAGGTCATGTCGATCTTTGTTGTAGCAGATTTTCCGGAAGAACTTGGTGCACAATGTTCAAGAAATTCCGCCTAGGTCTAAGGTGTCGCTCGTGGACGACTCGTTCCATGACATTTGTGCTGTCAGTAAATTCTCATCCGGGACTAGCATTGCTAGATCGGCATCTGACAGATGCAGGTCGAGACCACCTGGCTCCGACGGAAGAACGCCAGACGAACCGATACTAGACAAGAAGCCGAAGTCTAGGATGGGGTCTTTGCCTGCTTCAGGGGTGGTCCGGTTTTCGGTCTGCATTGCCCGCAATACGCTTTCACGGATCTCGATAATGCATGGCCAGGTGTATTTTATCTCCTGCATGGCTTCTAGAACCGTTTCCATCGCCTTTGAAATGCTGCTATCATCTGAGGGGAGGTTCTCAAGGCTTCGCTTCATCAAGATGGTGCCAGCGGCAACCGACAGAGTGTGAACAAAATCAAGAGGCAAGGCGGAGAACTTGTAGAACCTTGAATAACTTCGCAGGAGCTTCAAGATGGCTTGCAGTGACTCGTAGCAGAATTCCACGTCATCACTACTCGCTATACCTGGACTTTTGAAAAGATGACGTGGTGGCCGATGGAGGATAATCATAACAGTGTGAAAGAGCATACTATGATAAGTGTGAGCATCGCATAGCGTCGTTATAAGGAATATGGGAGCTCACTGTAGATGAAGTACAAAAGGCTGAATTTGCCCATTGCTCCATTGGTTCCAATGCAATTTTCCAGGAAGGTTGGTAAGCCATTTAGTCAAGGCAACGTGAATACGCTGAGCTGTTGCAGCCAAGACAGTACCATCGGCGTTGTGCCGGCGGTTTTCGAACACATCTGTAATCATATTATGTACAATCTTCATGAGTTCGACTCGATATATGAACGACCCTGCGAGGGCAATGCCGTCTTCATATGCAGTAGCGGACACATCCGGCGCAATGTAAGTCTCTAGGAGGCCCTGCCAACCCTCGGGATACGGAATCCTGATTGTGTTCCTCACGTCTGATTCATGGGGGTACAAAGCTGGTGGGCGGCCGAAATACAAACTGAGATGCTTATCTGAATTAAAGGCCGCCCAATAAGCACGGCGGGAAATTTCCCTGTCAATATGAGATTCCGAAGGACCACTCCAGTTATTTGGATCAAGATGCAAGCCCATCTCATGTGCCAACCGAAAAGCCATACCACAAAATAGCCAGCCTTTGGAAGCTTTCCCATGCCCGATATAACGATATCCAAGAAGTGTGAGGGCCTGTAACAAAGCTAAGTCCGGTTGATCTAATGAAGCATACACAAGACTCTCGGCTTGGAGAGCAAAGGCCTCGGAGACTGGAAGCATTGAGGCCTCGCCAGTTGCCAGGGCTCCCATAGCACAAATCGCATATAATAAAACATCCGAATAATATCGCCCTGTGCCGGTATCATAGTCACGGAGGAAAAACTCGCGATATAAACACATGAGATACGGATATTGGAGTTTCTATTATGCATTAGTCTCTTGCAGGGAACGAGCAGTGGCCATATAAACAAATAGATAAATAAAAGCAGATGATTTGCATGACATCCAAACTTACTGTCATCCAATTAGTAGATATACAGAAGAGGGGAGGGGCATTTTAATACGCACCAAAGAAGTTGGCCATTAACTGTTGACATATCTCATGGTGTGGGGAGTAAGGGAAAATGCCAAATGAAATGGAGTCTAGATCGAGTTGCTGAATCGACGGGTTAGCTGGTATTGAGTCCGGTACCGTGTTGGTTTCCGCTGGAACTGCGGCCTCTGGTAAGTCGTCATCAGCATGAATGTGAAAGAGGCTCGTCCCCCCGAAGAACTGCGTGGCATTCCCGGTTCGCAGCTTTTTGAGCTGACCGGTTCGAGCCCTTGCCAGTACCAGCTCAGGGTCAGCCATAGACTCATGTTTCCCCTTTGCTGGGGTTACTAAATCACTGTCTCGCTCCAGCTTCCCGACGTAACTGGCGAGGAGCTCATCTCTGCTCGCATTGTCGGCCCCAGATAATCTCTGTATGAACAGCTCTAGGGAGGCCGCATGTCCTTCAAGAGCTGTGACATAGCTCTTAGGAACTGGCCTAAAGAATACAGCCATTGATTAGCGCGACATGCGAGATGATGGCCTGCGCTGATTCTCACTACGAACCTCTGCTTCTCGCCGGCGCCCGCTATAATACAATGAGTACCAGCCTTTTTACAGCCAGAGCAGGGCTGTTGTTTATCACATTTGATCTTCCGTCTTCGACATCTTTCACAGGATATCGTAGCTACATCGCCGATTCTTGTCCTTGTTTTCTCGTTTGGGAGATCATCATCCATTAATGAATTGTCTTGAATCAAAAGCGCTTGCAAATAGCTAGTTAAAATAGCAGCGATAGAGATCTGCTGCCTTCATTTGGTAATCAATAGGCGATTTCGCAACTACTATGAGGCTGTATTGGTTACGGGAGGATGGGTTGAAGCATTCATGACCGCAGTAAGTCCGTTGTACGGTTGGGCTAAGGTAAGACTTTAGTGCAGTGCGGAGTATCGCGATGGGCCAACTCCGCTCTTAGGCCTAGGGATATACCTACAATCTTGGAGCTAAGGATTTCCCATTACATATCATAACCCCCTATTTCTGATGTATATGACCATCCGCCCACGTTCGTTGTTGGCTTGAATTTATTAAAGTAGATATGAATTTCAGATACTTATATATCTTGCTGAAGCTGTTCTAGGACCTGCTAATACATACTCTTTTCAATTGGTACCTCGAACCTAGATGCGTTTAGTACACTCATGGTATCGCGAATATACATCTGGAACTTCATTTCCTAGTCTCTCTCCTCGTCGCTTTAGCCCCTCTCAGCAATTCGTTTCTGGCCCCTTCCATCGTCGAATTTGCTCTCCTCAATCCTGGAAACAGTTCTCTCCGCCCACTTCAGTCCGAGGGACGTGACCGAAAATACTGAGGGCCACATTACGCTTGCCCTCAGAATAGCTGAGCGTATTGTAGGCGTAGGGGTACCGAATACCCGCGGCTCGGCCCAGGAGTGCCATAGAATTTCAAGCGCAAGCCCGGTCGAGCATATACGTAGTAGTTGTTCTTTGCCTGTTCGGCTGTGTATGTAATAGGCTAGGCTCTCTAGAGTCATCGGTGCTTGGGAGTCTTCTATCTGTGCTTGGTTATATGAAGATGTTGCCAACGAGTCCGAGATCGTGATTGGGTAGTGCTGATGGCAATACTAGTTGATAGACTTATTTGCAAAGATGGCCGGTGATTTTAGCTTATAGGTATTTAAATATCATGCTCTAGTGGGTTTACCATCCACATGAATCAGGAGTCGAAGCAACTTAGGGACAATGAGGCTTTGTTTTTGTTAAGTTTTGAGAATTGGGGAACGACTACTTTGACAGTCCTGGGTACCGAGCAAGGGCATGACCCCGCATAATAACTCCAACTGAGCTACGAACATGGAAGAAAGCGAATATGCAATTGCAAGATGGACAGCTGAAGGCCTATCCTTCAATGATGAGGGAACACAGATGCTTCGAATTTAAATCGAGACGAGAGAAACTTGTCATTTCGATGAAGAATTCTAATCATAATGTCACATTCTGATATGGGGAAATGCCTCACAATAAAATCATTGAAAGTGCTGTTGATACCCTCGAATTGCACCTATTCCCGGTGACACCGCGACCTTAAGAAACTAAACACCTTAAAGCTTTCCTTTTCCTGATACCCAAACAATCGTAGATCGCCGTACACTTTACAGACCCAACTTATGCTTTTTGATGCGTGGATAGACTCCGAAGACGAGCAACACAACAACGATGATTATTGCCCACAGTTTGACGCCAATAACGTTGAGAACATAATCTGTTTGCGTAGCCGAAATGATTGTCGCCGCATAAAGCACGAGCAAGCCGTAACCACTAACCCGGTGGTACTTCCAGATCTTCTTGGCATTGGCCTCGCCCCCATAAAGCTGTGGGATGGCATACATGGTAAAGCCCACGAGAAACTGGAGTAATTGCCAAACGGACGCGATAAACCCTACATAGGCGTGGATGGAGTGGAAGTGGGCCAGGTTGTTCTTGAATTTGTTGACCTCAATCGAGGTAAAGCCGGCAATGAATAAAAGCAGTGCGGTCAGGTTGAGACCAGCATGAACCTTCTGGCCGACCTGTTTCTGCGATGCCGTATGAGTAGGCTGTAGGATGAGGATGCTCTGAATGAGGACAGCAAGTCCGAGTGATTGTGCAAGCGGGTGGATCGCGAATAGGACCGGCGGCTTGCTTATGAAGATTGCTGCCCAGACCGAGGCGACGAGAAGGATGGCCGAAGCCTCAGCAAGAACGCCGGTACCTGATGACTGTATCAGCTTTACCATCTTGCTATCTAGAATGTGTAAAACCGACGGTGTATATGATAATTAAAGAGTTGTTAGTACGGGGAAGGCGGGTGAGGCGTAGAACCCATACAAATTAGGATGAGACAACGGAATTTATCCCCTCGAAGATAAATATTCAGTGAAGAAAGAGTTGCTGACAAATGGAAGTCGGAATGACCATACCTATAACGAGATTTCGAGCAATTGGGGCCTCGTCTGCTTGTGTAACATCTCCCGGACGGCCGAGGAGAGGTTCAGTGCTATCGTCCTGGTCATTACCCGGAACGTGCTGGGGAATACCCGTAGCTGACGACATTGTTCTAGTTAGGAAGGATACAAATCTGTTGCGAAAATGGTTCTCATAAACTGTATATTGGGGGAGCTTAGAAGATGGACGGCAGTATTAATGACTGGAATGAAATGTGATGTTTGTGTTTCGGACAGAGAGATGCCTTTTAAGAGTTCTTTTGGGTATGAATAAAGGTGAGATTCATTACATACACCCACCTCCTAACTGAATAACGCGGCTGGCTACCTAGGATGTATCTAGATAGGACTTCATTGAATAAAAAGAAGCAAAAGCTTATGGTCGCAGTGTCTCATCCATGACGAAAATGACGAAGCCCCTTTGACTAGCCTATGAGAAAGCTGCTATTCCTCAGCGTGGAACCGGGGGCCAGGGCTGTCAGTGCTCTTTTTAGTGCGGGGCAACCTTGTCGCTAGGTTTGCTAGGTGCGTACCTACCTTGTAGGTTCGCTCCATAGTGGGGTTTTGCTATCTGAAGTCGTGACCCCTCAGCTCTTATTATTCTACTACATACATGAGGCATGTAGAATATTCACTTATACACCTATTTAAGGGATTTCCTAAAGATGGAATTTCTCAGATGAACCTGACGCCGAGCTATTTTATCAGTTGTCGTTGTAAAAAGCTTTAAGTTGTATTCTATAGTTATTCGTTACCTATATCTTGTCTCAGATGGAGCTTATTGGTGTTATTCAGCTCGGGCTGCTCGGGCTGTCGGGGTATGGCATACAAGTAGGTATTGTTTGGTGATATTAAACACATGTGTGTAGCGGTGAGACAGGGGCGCGGTAGTACATATTCAAATATTTGGCTGGAGGGTAGAACTTGTAGATTTACAGATGCTACATACGTATTACCATATATGAACCCCTTCATTTTCCCCACGTATGTACCTGTGTACTTGGGTGAGGGCTATGTGGTAGACGTAGTTACCTTAATGCTTAAGATTGACTTAAACACGCCATGTTCCATGAAACTTCGCATCTCGGCAGGGCAACATGGGGTCTAAATGAACTTTGAAAGATTAATTCTTCATATTTGGACCATGAGTTCGTAAATAGGGTCTATACTGAAGCTTGTCAAGCTTGTTTTAGTTCCTGTCTTTTAACTGGCTGCTCCGGCTAGCTCCACAACATTATTCCGCGGTGAGAAGTAAGGAGCAGACACCGGGCATTAACCACAGCCTTAACCATTTCACCTATCTTCTACATCCAGCCTCATAAAGGAGAGAAAGTACCTTTTAGCAGTCCATTAAAAGCACATAGCATAGCAGTAGCTTATGCAACCAGAAACAGTGACGTTATTCATAAGCCAAGCTTCAGAGTACGGGCATCGAGAATGGCATTCTTGGTAGCAGAATCACCATCATCCAGAAGAACTAAGTGGTAGCTTTCAAGGGAATTTGAAAGTATCCGGTGGTCATGAATTTCTTGAAGAATGAACCTCAAGGGTGTCTCCAAGGGCGTAGCATCAACAAGTAGCAGTCATCGCTCCACAACCAGCTCATACATACTATGTAGTTCAACCCCTTTGGATCGCGCCTCCTTTTGGAGTTTACATGCAATAGATGCGAGTTCCTCTAATATGAGACTCTTATAGACTTCTGATAGCACTTTGCTATATATTTATAACTTACGCTTCTTCCAGGTTATGTAAATTCCGGATCAACATCCGTTGCATTGCTCAAGAGCGGAGGTAATGGTATCGAGTAACACATTGGCAAAGGGGGGCGGGTAGTCCGATCCCGAAAGATAGGCATGGCGGTCTCAATATCTTTTAGCTAAAATTCTCAGGAACAAACATCAAACGTTCTTGTTTCTTACTATGTGCTACTACTATAACACGAGTGTAACGATACCGTTTACGTAATAAAATACACTTGCAAACAATGGTAATTGTATCAAGTCCTCGTGACTAAAAACGAGATAGATTGTAATGACCATCCGGGCCTTAGTTGCATTGGAGTTAGCCGAACACCGGCGCAACATATGGTTACCCACTGTATTGAGATAAGTAAACTAACTAGACCCCACCATATATGTGGATGACTCAGGTTGGAATGTACGGCACTGTGAATTACTCTGTACTTGATCAATCCAACTCAATTCAACGGTCAGATCAAAATATCGTATTGTAAAAACGGTAGCGAGACACACAATGATCGAGGACATCGAATATCAGCTTGAGCCTGTCAAGGCGACTCGTGTCTCTTCTGATGACATCGACAAGACCTTCCGATCAACCTCCATCGGTAAGTGAGCACAGCAAGTGTTGAATGTGATCCGACTAGCCACGTGATCGTAACAGAGCAATAGGCTGACAAGGACGCAACCATAGACTTGATATCTGGAACTCTGGGCGGCAAAGTCTTGGGATTTTCAGATGAGTGGTTCGCAGAGGCGAACAACCTGGTGACCCCTATACCTCCCATAAGGCAGCCGGGTAAAATGGTCTACACTGGTGCCTGGTACGATGGGTGGGAGACGAGAAGACACAATACAGAAGCCTTCGACTGGGTTGTCATACGGCTCGGTGTTGCATCCGGTACCGTGGTGGGTGTTGAAATTGACACGGCGTTCTTCTCGGGTAACCACGCTCCGGCTATCTCAGTAGAAGGAACCTTCAGCCAGGATGATGACGAGGTCCTTTCCTGGAAAGGAGGGAAAGGGAAGTGGGAGCCTATCCTAGGTATTCAGGAGGCCGGACCTTCGCAGCGATTCGGCTGGAAGCTCGATGAACCTACGGGGAAGCAGTACACGCACGTGAGGTTGAACATGTACCCCGATGGCGGCATCGCGAGGTTCCGGCTGTTCGGACACGCAGTGCCAGTATTCCCCGAAGACACAGAGGCGATATTCGATCTTGCCGCCGCTCAGAACGGCGCTGTGGCAGTTTCCTGTAGTGACCAGCATTTTGGAACCAAGGACAATCTCATCCTGCCTGGTCGTGGAAAGGATATGGGAGATGGCTGGGAAACGGCACGATCTAGAACCAAGGGACATGTCGACTGGGCCATCATCCGGTTAGGAGCACCGGCGCTCATCCAAAGTTTTGTCATCGACACAGCATATTTCCGGGGCAACTTCCCCCAAAAAGCGAAGCTTGATGCCATCGAGTGGAAGGGAGAGGGAGAGCCGGCAGCAGACGCAGAGGGGTGGGTTGAGGTGCTAGGACCTAGCAAATGTGGACCTGATCATGAGCATCCGTTTCCTAGCTCTGTCACGAACAGAACCTTTACTCATGTAAAATTGACCATCATTCCGGATGGTGGTGTGAAACGACTGCGTGTCCTAGCTAAAAGATCCATCTAACGGCTAGCTCTGCCATTGGTAGAAAATTTATCATTCAGTAATAAACTACCTAATGTGAATTTGATTTATGATCTTAGAAAACAATTGCATTGTAACTAATTTTGGAAGAAGTATGACCTACGTATAGTATACACTCAGTAGATAGTTCAGGGAAACTAGATTCCCCTTGTTGGATTTCTGTCTATTGCATATCAATAGCAGGATATCAGGGGCTGAATGAATCCTTAAACAGCCTTTCTTATTCAATCAGGTTGAAAATTGGCTGTTAACAAATAGTAGGACAATAATTTAAACCGAGATATACAATTTTCAGCCTCTCTGTTCACAATAGACAAGCTCCAGCTAGTAACTAGAGGCTACATACCTGCCTACATAATGTAGAGCGGACATTCCAGGTATAATTTGATTGGTGAAGTGGCGCACGGACCACTTTGCTCCTTATCGGTTTGACTCTGACGCATTGTCCGTCATTCCCTTGCCCCTTAGTCTACACTACAAGTTACTTGACAACCTACCTAACTTAATATAATGCAAATAACCTACCGATTAATATCTACGTCGCATCAGGACAACATCTAAGCCTACATACCTACAAACCTACATATGGTGACCTAAAAGAATACACCATATCAAGCATGGTGCACTGTCCGATTATAACTTGAGAAAACCCATACATGTCCTATGGTTCCTAGCCATGCAACCATGGATCTTGGAATCTCAGACGGCGGGGGATTTGGCGGGGAGGAACAACAGCATGACCAACAACCAACAGAGAAGCCTCGCGACTTACCAGCTGATCTCCCGAAATCCCTAGATGATCGAAGAAGTTTCCCTACCGAGCTTGCTCCAGAAACCGAGTTCTACGATGGCTGGCAAGGTCCGTCTATCCGTTTTAAGCATTTACAAACAAAATAATGAATGCATTTACTAAACCCCATGTCCCAACAGGCCAGTCTCAATTCCTGACCACCCCCGTGGTCGCAAAACCTCTCGCTTTCGATAATCTCACCCTTGATGATCCTAACTACGAAGAAGACTTGACCAAGGGGATGCCTGATAGCGACACGCGCTTGATGGAAATGCTCGCAGCTCAGGCACAGCACCATGGTGGCGCTTTCGAAGACGAAGATGCCATCGCGGCAGATGAGAAGCTCTCCGATGAGGAAAAGAGGTCTATGCTACAGAAAGCCTTGACTATGTCGGCTAGCAACGGTGATCTTGGACATGTCAGAAGTATACTAGAAGGCAAGGCCAGACCCTTTGTCGATATCAATGCACAAGATGAAGATGGCACGCCTCCGCTGGTCTATGCAAGCTGCTTCGTTAGTTTAGATGCCTAATCTTGTTAGTTATAACATGACTAACTGTACCTAGGGTCATGAAACCGTGGTGCAAGCATTAGTAGATGCTGGCGTCAATGTGAACAAGCAGGATCGCAATCATTGGAGTGCCTTGATGTGGGCTATGACCAACAGACATAAAGGTATCGCCAAGATTCTACTCGATAATGGAGCCTCTCCCGAAGCCAAAACATCCTCAGGAAGAACCGCCTTCGACTTTGTCCCCCCTGATAGCGAAATGTCCTTTTATCTCCACGATAACGGTTACAATATTGGCAGTGCTGGTGTCACCGATGATTTCTATAGCCCTGGATTCTCCCAAGATAGGTTCGAGGAAGAAATGGCAGAAAATGAAGTTCGCCGGCGCATGATGATGGAAAGTGCAAGGGATCTTGAAGTCGACATAGGAAACATGGGCATCGATGATCAGCCAGAGGTAAGTGGTGCTACTCTTGGATATTGTCAACAGTTAGACCTCCTAACACTTACAACAGGCTGGAGACGAGCTCGATGATCAACAAGAGTTTGACTGGACGCGTTGTCTTCACGACCAAATGTTCGTCTTCCAGGAAAGCGACCTTAACAGGATATTAGATATCGTTATTACGAATATGCAGCCACAGAGATCACCTAGTCAAAAGCCCGTCCCGGCTAATATGATTTTCCTAAGCGCCCGGTACGCTCACTACCATGCTAGTCATGACTTGCTAGACAAACTGCTTGTCACAGCTCACAACAAAATCAACGACGCCGTTGAGAGACACCAATGGGATATGACCATTCTAGCATTCTGGATGTCCAATGCAACTCTATTGCTCCATTATCTAAAGAAGGATGTGGGGTTAGTCGAAGCTACAACCGAATTTCAAGCACAACTCTCCGAGCTTATTAATGAAATATTTATTCTTATCGTCAGAGACGCAGAGAGGCGGTTAGACAAGGTTTTGGACTCTGCAATGTTAGACCACGAGACGATTCCCGGTTTGGAGGACGTCACTTTCCAGCATGAGTGGAAGCTTTTCAAACGGAAAAAGGAGGTGAAAGAAGAGCCACCCGAGAAGAGATTCCGACCCCCTTCGCCAAAACAGCGCGCAAAGCCCGCCCCTCGTAACGTAACCTCACTTCTATCATCTACTCTCTTCGTCCTTGATCTCTACGATATCCACTCAGTCATAACATCACAAATTATATCTCAATTACTCTACTGGCTAGGGGCAGAGCTCTTCAATCGAATCATGAATACCCGGAAATACTTAGCAAGGACAAAGGCGATGCAGATACGCATGAACGTGTCCGTTTTGGAAGAATGGGCTAGGATGAACAATCGCAAACCGGAGCACTACGAGAATGGCGAGACCAATGCATTGGGCGAGACTACAGTCGAATCTGCCCGAAGGCACCTAGCTCCCGTGATTCAGCTCCTTCAATGGTTACAGTGTTTCTCTTCACTTGATCCAGACGATTTGGAAGCCCTAGTAGGGACGCTACAGCAGCTGAAGCGGCTGAGCCCACAACAACTGATCTACGCCGCAAAGAGCTACCGGCTAGAAGTTGGGGAGAAAGGACTGCCCAAGAGTGCTATGAAGTACCTCGACGCAATCCAAAAGGAAGCAGCACTAAGGAGGGATCGGAGGCGGACAGCTTCGCCAATGCCTCCATCAGATAGCACACCATCCACGCCGCCTAGGAACACTAAAAACAACGGGCACAGTGCAGAAACGCCGGGGAGTGTGCAGGGAACGCCCAATCCGGACCTAGACGATGATGACATACCCGAGGGCCTGAACTTCGACCCGTCGATGATGCTCCCCTTCTCGTTGCCCTCGGTCACGGACATGCTGGTGTCGTACGGCGCCGGGTTCGGCGGCGTGAACCGCGAGCGCGAGAAGAAGTACATCCCGAACATCCCGGCCGAGTTCCTGGAGAAGCTGGAGGGCGGGGGCTCGAATAGCAGCAGGCCGCCGCTGTACGGGGAGAAGGACTGGGAGAACGAGGAACTTTCCTAGAATGAAAGATGATTAAAAACAATTCATTCGTCTAAATCATATGTCCGTCCTCTCTTATTATTACACACGTGTGTGTTTGTTTGTTCTATAGAGATGTATAATACCCCCGTGAAAATAAAGTCACTGTGGTAGGGTAGGCTATGGGTATGCATTATATCTTGAGCCTGGTGATGTATATCTTCATCTATTATGAGGTAGTCGAGAATTAGTTAATAGCACATAGTTACGTGCCTTCCCTTGCGTGTTGGAAGCTGCCTCATCTGTCATACATAGTAGCAGAGGAAGCTATGTCGTTCTCATGTGATTCTATGATAGGTACAGCTCTTAGCCCTCTTTAGGTAGAGGAGGTATTAGCTGCGAAGCAAAGAGCCTCGGGAATACTGTGTGCCCATGTGCGTTAGCCAGCCTTAAAGTGGGGCGAGGACCGGGTGAGTTCTTCGGTGAGGACTCAGGGGTGGATAATTAGACAAGACTCATAGATACCATATGTTCTCAAGTGGTCACGCATAGTCTTGTATCATTGCTCCTAAACCCCGACATCCACCCTTAGAATCCTCTAGCAAGCTACGTCTGTCTATTCTCAAGCATCCACGCCCATAGAAGATACCGCGCAGGTCATAGAGGCGTAGTCAGAGCAGTTTATCCTCATAGGAGTATGCAGAAAGAAATTATATTGGTTTAAGCTTCATTCTGTCTAAAGTAGCTATCAACTGAACGGCTATTCTCTCCCCTCGAGTGCTGAAGTTTCATTCGTAAAATACCGCCCGCCAGCTCAGGGGCAAGACACCGTGTCCTTATGCCAGTGCTCGAAACCGCCTCGAGACACTATCATAATTTGAAACCAATTGATCCCAGTGAAGATTAGTAGTGCGACTGATGTGGTAACCATCCTCTACCTGGAAAAGATGTCCGACTTTATGAAGACGCGGCAGGGTATGATGTCTAGTTCAGCGCCAGGAGCAAAGCTTGGTACTTTCCCAGGAGCCAACGCTAAAGCTGCGGGTACGGCTGAGTCTTGGTCCCCCTTATTACTCTCCTCAGGTGGAAATTATTTGACCAGAAGCTACGCCCACAACCCAGAACTGGATAGAAAAGGCCGAGTTAAGTAGTTCTAATTCTAACATTCCTCTGATTCAGAAGCTGGAGTGCTCCCAGGTGCTGCTCTAGATTATCGGATGCTTAGAAGTATGTACATCCATATGTAGGTGTCGAAGTCTTGCTGAGGAGTAGGTAAATCTAGTCAACAATGGAGGGAAGAGTGAAAGAGCCAAACCACCTGTTTCTTCCCATGAACTAAACAGATAAAATGCTTGAACTGCCTGCACCTACCTACTTACTTATGTAGGCATGGACGTATCTTAGCGTGCCCATTGCATCAAACAATATTTGTTTGTTTGGTGATTTGCTTGGTTGTATTTGGTCAGGTCCGTGGTTTTGCGTGTTTGATCAAAGCAAACAACGTCCGAGGCATATTCTAAAGTTATATCTAATATAGTTTAGGCAATCACAGATAGCATATACATTTTGGTATGAGGAATCACGTTGTGGTTACCTTACACATCGTACTGAAGCATTCCGCATTATCTTGTATATTATAATATCCCGTCTTTTATAGGAGGCTGATGAGATCAGGCCTCCTAGAGGATTCAGGGAGCTGAGAACACGAAGGATAGTCATGGAGGTTGAAGACTTATTAATAAGAGAGTTCTTCATCCGGCCGTAATATGGTACTCTCTTCACAAGTACACTTCGCAGCGTAGTTGCGTTGTCGAGAGTAGGTCCTCTCCACCTAGCCTGCTAGTCATTATCCAGATACTTAAGGCCTCGGTGGTGCCATGAGTCATGAGTATAGATTCCTTTCTAGTTCTGTCAAACTAACATAGCACCCCGAGTAGCCTACCGAGATAGCGTGGATGAATCTACCTACTATCAAACTAGTCGGGCCTTGCGGCTAGAATACCTCGTGGCATGAAGCGGATATATCCGTAGTAGCTGAAGCTTACCCTGTCGTATATCAACCAAAACTACTAGTATAACGGGCGGTGAGAGTGGTGGTCTACGACAGGAGTAAGCAAAGCTGAACAAAGTCTCAACGATGCAGTTCCTTTACTATCTCATACAAGCAGGTGGATGCACAGGCTCCAGCATCAACTAATACATGTTGGTCTATTACTATGTACTAGGACTGATTCTTAGGCGAGCAAGCTATATCATCAGCCTTGTTGTAGCCCCATGTCCTAAAATAGCTTCGCCCACTGGGCGCCGCCATTCGCTCTAGTCCTAGTACCCACGTGTTCCCGAGGGTTCTGGCCAACAGCGTCAAGCTCTAAGTAAGCTTTAGTACACAAACCGGTCCTGTGGTAGTGGAATCCAGGATCTGAAGTCGGCCGAGAGAAAGAAAGAGTGAAATAGCAACACAAAAAAATGAGGAAAAAAGGTATAACGTCATTGCTGGTCTGCTTAGTACCCACCTATGTATTGCAATATATAGAATCGGGCCATTCAACCCAATGGAATAGAGGCCCGCCCGGTCCTCACTTGCGCAGACATACGGCGACGCTTTCTACTGGAGCCGAACCCTTCTAGTGAGCGAGATACTCATCGTTTTGGATTGGATCGGTAAAATTGCCTAAATATCCACGTGAGTTGAGTGTTCGACGGTATAAATGCCTCCCTCCAAATACTACCGCCGGAAGCTTTACCACCGCGGACCCGAGTGTTCCGGGTTGACAAGAGTGGTGGCGAGTAATAAACGACTTCTGTAAGTGTGTGGGTGGACGGGATACCCCGCCTCTAGCCACACCTTAGCTAGTCGTTACGTTATGCGTTAGATTCTAGATAGAAATTGAGTCCGTATCTACTTAGCTAAATATGTCTATCCTCAGTGTCTAATGCACAGTTCGCAGGTTAAAGAAGGGGAGTTGAATCGCTGATATGCGAACATGTATGGAGGAAATATCTTTTGAGATAAATGTTACATTTACATTTACAAGCCGCGGCGGACGTCGGATATCCTGGCGGAAGATCCTGTGAAACAGAAGATCGATTTCGAGATAGCAACGACATGATCGGCGGTGATCGGCAGAGATGGGGTATCCTGGTACTTCCCAAACCTGGAGCTTGCTAAATTAGGAAGCACACAAAATGTTTTGCCTCCAATGGCCAGGCGCATCACTCGGTCCTTCCAGAACAGAAAGGTGCAAAATGGAGTGGCACAATCGACACAAATGGACGATGCGGCGGTATCGCGAGCCAGGACTACCTACGGCGGAACAATACTAGAACCTGGGGTAGTCCCGCGCAGGCAGGGAGGGCACCCTGGGGAGACCCAAGTGGCAGGAATCGACAACGTTGCGAGTAGGCGGGGTTGTCCTTGGACTCACAAATGATGCGGCAGTTCTTGACGAGCGGTCTAAAACATCGTGGGTTCGAAAGTATATTGGCGTTTGTACGTGGCTATAGATAACATGGGCTGTACAGTTGTGGAGCGAATATACCATACTTGGTAGGTAGGTATTCTTATATCTCGAATGAAGCTCACGATAACAGTTATCATAACGCCATCTGAACGTTACAACTAAAGTCCCAGCGACTGTGCTCTAGGGCTAGCTAAATACAGCAACTCGATAGATATGTGTTCTGCTAGTAAGGTATGATATGACGCAAATCATCCCAATATGATCTGATACTGTCGGAAACTAGATAAATGGGAGATCGGCTTGAACTGTTGTGAGAGCTCTAAAAGAAGAAATCGTGTCACGTACCGGCTGCTGGCACTATCAACTACCGCCCACTGAAGGTAATACCTACAGATCACCGTGAACACACTGGAATTGCGTGTAAATTGTAAATTGGCACAGCCAATTGGGATAATGTAGTATTGGGGGTCTAGCCAAACAGACAACGACGTGCCTTGGTCCAAATGTTCGCTAACGCCTTGAAGAAGCAAGTGTCTCTTTTAGCAACCCGTGGGTTGAATCCCCGGTTAGTAATGCGGGCTTGTAGGCCCGCTCTATGATACCCTGGTTAGACCCTGTGGAAACATGCCAGAAAAAGGCAAAACACTTTGTATGCTTAACGTTAGAACATGATCGAATAGAATGCCAAGCACATGAACTACCTACTCCACGGTGTAGGTAGCTGAAGATTGGCTCCTTTTGTCCAGAGAGAGTAGGTGGGCCACTTCGGAGGACTGGACTGAGGTACGAGTCAGTTTGGTACGATGTGCTATACCCGAGTCATAAAGCACATCGCCTCCCTCGATATTGTAAACTAAATTCTAGCTGCTTTCTTTTTCCGGTTTGATCCCACACTGAGCCTTTCGACCTGGAAGTATATTTGGTATATAATAGCCGGAAGTGGTATATCTGGCTTTCAAGCTTAGAGAAAGTTCACAGGCTTACACCTACGCCAACTTTTATCCTGTAAATAACCGACCTGCTTGACAAAACATTGCAACATTGGAGGGGTCGTGGATATTGAGATTACACTCTAAGTTATTCTTGGATCTCCCAAGATCAAGTACAGCAATACGTTGATTGCGTTTACTTGGTTCCGGCATTCCCTGATGCTGATGACATAAACCGTTCGGGTTGTTGTTGGGTTGCCGGTGAAAGCGGTCGAGACTACACTACAAGGACATATCCAAACAGCCAGGATCAAGCCATACCTTCTGTATCGGTGCCAAAATGTTCGGGGTTGCACCATTCACTGCCCTCACTCATGCCGACCATGGGGTATATGCTCAGAAGTCCGCAAGATTGCAAATGCAAATGCAGAATGCGAGCAAGACATCGCTACCTTTTCGAGATGACCAGAGACTGATCGGTCTACGGTATGATGAAACCGTAGAGGCCGATCCTCCCGTTCCGATCATACCGGCACGGTCCCCTCTCCGCCCATCCCCGCGGTCTATGCAACGAGCGCACCGGGCTTCCAAGTCGCTTGATTGCTCGCCTCAGTCACTCTCTATACCTCAACGGCCGTCTTCTTGCATATTGGTTCCAACCGGCGCCGGATTGCCGCCTCCTCGACCCCCACGTCCCGAGGAGCAGCATCCGGCCCTAAGGACGATTACAAGTCCCAGGCAGGCAACATCCGAGGATGACTGGAAGTGGGACTACAATCCATCCAATCTGACTGTAGTGCCACCGTCGCAGTCAGTGTGGGAGGATAGCGATGAAGAAGATGCTCTAGCACACGAAAAGATGGATAGTATATCCTCGAGGATAAGGATAACCAGTTTGCGATTGGCACCGAGGCCCAAAGCACCATCCCTTGACTCGATCGATGAGGGTGGTAGGAAGAGTGAATCCAGTACTAGTCAGATCAGTGTTCCTCTATCGTCACCGTCGCTATCAGACAGCAATACCCTATCACCAACGACAACTTCGCCTACGACACCAGTAACCGAACATTTCTCAGATAAACTTGCGAGATCGCTCAGTTTTCGATCGCACAAGTCATCAAGGTCTCAAAGTAAGCAACTCAGGAAGAAATCACCAAAGAACTTAAATGCACCCATAGAGGACCATATGGACTACTGGAGAACCGGTTAGTCACTTCTATTTTAAGTCTTCGTCTTGTTCTTCTTCTTCTTCCTTTTTCTTGTTTCTTTTCTTCGTGAACGTCAGCATCCCACATTCCATAGAGGAATACCTGCATACATAGGTGAAGCAACGCTCGGATTGGAATAAGATTACAAGGGTTCAACTTTGGAGATAAGGAAGAATTGAACTGGTACTAACCAGAAATAGAATCAGTTGTTGGACTCGGTGCCCCACACAACGTCCATGCGTCTAGTAAATACAATGGATCTGGACCCACCAATTCCTCCCATGGACCACATGGACCACATGGACATGCAGTAGTTCCAGTAGTAACCCCTGAAGTTCCTTCCTTGCCTTCTTCCTTGATTGAGAAAATGTCGCCAAGACTCGCTACTTCGATTCCCGGAGCCAGTTTGGATATTAATCGCGTCAGCTTCTCCCAGCGCGGTTCTCTCCTTTATCCCCTCTACAAACGTAACGGCATCATCATGACCGACCGAGACAGCGGCTTCGGTATCGACAACGATCACCTTGAAAAGGTCAAAACTGGTCGTTCTTTTCCTCTGGTTACGCCCTCGACATCTAAAAGTACCCAATCGGACAACAATCCCGCTCTCCGATTGGAGCCAGAATCAGCCCCAGTCCAGCCTCAGCACCACCATGGCGTCAGGGGTTCAGACGACGATCAAGCCTACACCGACCTTCAACGTCCTCCTAGTATTAGAGTTATATCAGTAGAAGCCGAGAAGGAATCTCAAAAGGTGAGATCACTCTATGAAACAGCAGAAGATCTCAGTGGGGAAGATGGTGATAGACGCGCATCACTTATTGATGTCCGCCTTGAACCACCTGAGGAAGTTCCGTCAGACGAGGATGAGAATGACGCGTATGGTTTCCTTGAACACATCCACACCATTATTTTTACCTTATCTGTTACTAACATGAACCTTTTCTCTCTAATAGGCAAGACGACCCCCAACCTGGTCCGGCTACTACTCAAGACCGAGCTACTACTGCGTCGCCACACGTTAATTTTTCGCGAGAGCCTCTAGTACTTGCAGGAGGGTTCGAAGACTGGGAAGGGGTGAATGGTGAAGATGTCGATCGTTACGGTTTCATAATACCTCAGCGGCCGAGCTCCCGGCCTGCTACCTCAAGTGAAACTAAATCAGTACATTTCTCTCCATACAAGAAACGCAATGTGCTGGTACGAAAAGACCTTGCGACACGTTCCCTAACAGTAAGATCTGGACCTACTAGAAGAGGGTCCCTTCACTCGTTAAATTCACATGTGTCTAAATTATCCACGGCGTCACGTCGCTCCACGCGGTCCACCGTCCGTCAGGCCACCAACCTGTTGCCGCATAACAAAGACCGCAGATTCGTGGATGAAGCCGGCACTACACTAGTCGCGCAACATGGCTTGAACAGCGCTGCCGAGGAAGAGGAGGCAGAGAAGTTGGCCGATGAATTGAAGTTCAAAGAGGTGGAGCGCTCAGAGAAATGGCGTAAGATGGCAAAGGTGGTTAAACAGGGCGCGGACGGTCAGGGAATGATCTTTGAATTCGACTTGAAGCATCCCAAGTTAGTCAGCCGGACATGGAAGGGCATACCTGACTGCTGGCGCGCTGCGGCTTGGTACTCCTTCTTAGCCGCTAGCGCGAAGACCAGCGATACGCCCTTCGTAACAGACGAAGAGCTCAAGGCGGATTTTCGTGAGCTTGTCGACCAACCCTCGCCTGACGATACCCAAATCGATATGGATGTTCCGAGGACAATCAACCAGCACATCATGTTCCGGAGGAGGTATAAAGGAGGCCAGCGTTTACTCTTCCGGGTATTGCATGCTTTATCCCTTTATTTCCCTAAGACAGGCTACGTCCAAGGAATGGCTCCGCTGGCGGCAACCTTCCTCAGCTACTACGAAGAAGAGTCTTGCTTCGTAATGCTGGTACGGGTATGGCAGTATCGCGGTCTCAATCAAATGTATGGTACTCGCGATTCTGAACTCGGAGAGTTAATGAACATACTGGAGGATTTCGAGAAGTACTGGTTGGGTCCAAGGGATGTTGTTAAGCAGCTTGTAAGTTATTTCGTACCAATGCCATCTATTCATCCACTAGAGACTCATGTTGTTTAGGAAGAACTTTGCATCCACCCAACCGCATACGCTACCCGCTGGTATATGACTCTTTTCAATCTTTCCATCCCGTTTGTTGCCCAGCTCCGCGTATGGGACGTTTTTATGTTGCTGGGCTCTTCACCTTCGGAGCCCCCGAGCCCTGCCCTTCCACCTACCAAAGTCGTCTCCGACTTTGCCCCTCCTTCCAAAGGGATGGAGGTACTGCATGCTACATGTGCTGCTATCATTGATTGCCAGCGGGAGACCATCCTTGATTCTGATTTCGAGAATGCCATGAAGAGCCTCACCTCATGGGTCCCTATCAAGGACGTGCAACGTTTCATGACGATTGTGAACATAGAGTGGAAGCAGTATATGAACAAACAGAGAAAGGCCGGATAACCAAGATCGGTTCCAACACAGCTTATGAGGGCATCTGCTTTAGCTTTCTTCTCTTTTGCTAAATTTTGAATCACTCTTATCAGTGGGAATAACATCCCAAAATCCAGGATGGGATCAAAACTATCCTTTGAAGGCGACACCAACTATACCCATCTTTACCCCTATTCGCCGTCATCATCATGGTTATGAATCACGATAGGGGTTGTCTTGGCCCTCGTTTTTTTTCTTTTGTCTATGATAACGGGGATGGAACAGTACGTTCACTCACATTGCGGGGGCGTAGGACTGTATTTTTTTATTTTTTTTATGGAAGGACATTGCGCTTATACCCCTTATACACGTAATATTTGGTTGGCATTGAAGAGTTGTGGGAGCGGTTGGTTTGTTCGAGATGACTAAGGTCACGAATAATACCGGCGCTGGGAGGGAGCGGGCACTGGGCATATTTATCTACCTAATAATTCAGCCTGGAGGGATCCTATGGGCTCGGACAACGATGTATGTTCTATATTACCTACCATGCAATATAGTGCTATAAAAATCAAAAGAATATTATTATAAAATGAATGCGTTTGACAATGTGATGGCTTCTGTATTTCGCTTCGTAAATATATAGAGGCCGTGCGTGTCTATGGTGCTCAGTCTTGAATAGGGGTCATGCAAGCAAGTACCTATATGCATAACGTAACATCCCCAGCCATCTACAAATTACTTAGTAGTTATGATAATTATGACAGTTATGAATACATCATTAGCATGGACTGAACCAATCTATGAATGAACATATACTGAAGTTGGAATGGAAGGAACAGAGGTCATGTTATTGTACATCATTAAAAAATACCACGTTAAGCATTGGGCTGCACTGTAATAACACGAGGCTGGAGGTGAATTGGAAAAATTAACCTTAGATATAGGCACGTAATTATAGATTTAAAGCTAATCCTCTGTGAAACATGGGAATGAGGTAGGTAGGTAAGACAAAAATAAACAAGTGCTTAGATCAGGCTACTCAACTATATCCGTTGTGCACGGCTGGGGGTGGTAATCTTAATCTTTTTTCCCCCGTACATATTGTTGTCTAGGTTACAGGTAGGTAAAAGTACCTACCTGCCTACCTGCCTATCTGCTCAGAGGGAGGCAGGCAGGCAAGCATATAAATAAAATTAAGTGGTTGCCCTTTTGACGTTCCCTTTCCATTGTTACCGGACTGTGTCTGGGCCAAGTGGTGCAGTGGTTAGGCCATTAGTCGCCAGAAAAACGTCGTGGTTTTTCGGTCGCCAACGCGGGCTCTGGCGCCCCAGCGATTTTTTTGGCAAAACTTTTGATTCATCCTTTTTTGTTCTTCCCTTCTCCCATTTGAACCCTCACTTTGCGTATGTATCGTATGTACACTGGTTTAGCCTCAGGCTCTTGCATATATACATACATACGTACACCTTGAACTATATATGCTTACTTACTACTTATTCTCCCCTTTCCCTTCTTTATCTACTTAGGTAGGTAGCCACTCTGTTTCCTTTGGCTCCCTTGGTTGTTCGAAATTATCAACACCTCGAAATACTCAATTGCTTTTTTACTTTCCTATCAAAACACACTGGAATCTACTTCACTGTATTATTCTATTCTGGTCACATCTTGTAGTGTTAATATCGAAACCTATTAGGAATGATTCCATCAGAACAATTATCTCGCCCACTGAAATCTTCATGTGTATTTTGTGGCATCGTAAGGTATTTCACGGATGCACCATCATTCAACAGGTTTCCTTGTTTCCATACCTTCCTTTTGTCTTCCTATTTGATCCAGTCTTAATACCAGCATATGATATGAATGTATTAGCAATGGTATGGCACGTGAATATGTTTTACAGGGCACATGATTACCTATGACGAGGACCATCAACTCTATGATAGTGGGGGCCTAGGTAAGAAGGGACATGATCCGGCTCAAACTTCCAATCCGAATTCTTATTTACACCCAGGGGTCTACTACTACTTCTGCACATATTCTCTACATGTGATGAAAACGAGGAGAAGACACTACGTCGTTATAAACTTCAAGTGACCAACTAGACTAGGCGTCTACGAGTGAGCGGGTTCACGAGGAATTAAGCAGTGGTAAATTTTTGTCATTGACAGCTATAGTGGACCCCCAGTTCGAAATGTCAACCATACTTTTAACTACGGGTTTTCTTTATGTTGCCTCGA
The DNA here is from genome assembly GCA_022661535.1 of Eutypa lata. Lineage (NCBI taxonomy): Eukaryota > Fungi > Ascomycota > Sordariomycetes > Xylariales > Diatrypaceae > Eutypa > Eutypa lata. Next base: position 311,586 of record JAKULF010000001.1, read on the forward strand.
TCTAGCATATTGATGTAGCCAAACCATCGACCTAGACAAGCCCTGCTTAGGTGTGATGTGCTACATACATTCGCTACATGGGTACATAATAAACTGCAGCATTAATAGGGGTTTGCTATGAAACAGTTGTGTTAGCCTAGTTAGCCTCGCATCAATATTGAAATGCCTTTATGTCTTGTTGACTGGATTATAGTAATGTTAGAACCGGTAACTATGTAGTTGTGTGTTTATACAACTATTTCTATCTGGGTTTCTTTTCGGTTTGTACTTGGTCCTTCCTCACGGGGCTCCCTAGGCCCCTTTTCACTTTATAGATATTAAGCATTTTATTGGTGTTATTTTCAGTGAGGGCTGTTAAACGGTAACCGATTTTTTATTTGTTATAACCTTACACCTTAAGAAGGACTATCTATCTATTGAGCCTCGGCTTTGAAAGGGAAAGTAATATTAGGAAAAAAATGGGGGTCTCGGTGGATATGAAAGGGTTTCTCAAATACGAATCTCCTATCACGAAACCACAATATGCATTGATATGGTTCTTATAGTATTCCCTCGACGAGATCTACGTTGATTCTTTGCACGGGCCTTAATGTAACTTCAGGGATACAGTGAAGAGGCAAAGTACCGAGACTGCTAATCAGACTTAGCTTATGTCTACTTGGTAATAGAAATTGGGTAGATAGATCGGCGTTCCAATCCATGTATCACCCGTAGAAGTTGTGGTGCAACTCTCATGCTGGTTGTTCTCTATAGACAGGCACGGATCTATCGGGGGTACTGCATAAGGCGGCCGCGCTCTGCAGCCCGATCCTCCGATGCCGCGATCCTTCGGTGCTTCATAACCCTGTATTTACATAAGCAGACTCCTTCTATCTAATATGCTATAGGATGCATAGGTATAAGAAGCAAAATATTTTCCAAGCACCTTTGTCCTATGCTTGTATCCCTCGTGCCAGCCTCTGGGTGCGTGCTGCTATCCCCAACCTAGTCATATTAGACTGTTAAAGACGTCAAGAGCCGTACAGATAGTTGCTGACTCTATTCTATCTCCCAATACCTGTTAGCTCTATACAATTTGGACTTACCAATAAATTATATCGTCGAGACTTACCTCATCTACCCATCGACCCACTTCAATCGTATTCTGTCATCTGGCACATAGAGTTCAACAGCAATGTCTTCCACCAACCCTCTCACGGCGGCAGCGCGAGTCATTACAACGACTCACAATGCCGACGGCAAGTCCGTCTTCCAATCGGACCGGGCCGTGAAGCCGGTCTCGCCTTTCGGGCCCGACGGGGCGTCTTTGTCGGTCTTCGACGTGCGTGAATCGGTGCCGGTCTCCAACCAGGAGGAGCCGAAGGAGCTCGAGAGCTCGCTCCCGCGGTGCCCCCCGGAGGGCGTAAACTTCGGCGTCACCAACTTCGCGCCGGGGCAGAGCGCCCCCATGCACCGGACGCTGAGCCTCGACTACGCCGTGATCCTGTCGGGGGAGATCGTACTGGAGCTCGACAGCGGGGAGGAGAAGACGGTCAGGGCGGGCGAGTTCCTCGTCCAGGGGGGCACGAACCACATGTGGCACAACAGGACCGATGCGGTTTGCCGGATGGCGTACGTGATGGTAGGGTCGGATAAGGTGAAGCTCAAGGACGGACAGGAACTCGATGAGACTACAATTCGACAGTGATTGCGAATTCCGTGGATTTCGGATTGTTCATTTACATCTTGTCTAAACATCTAACTAAACCACGCCTTCATCTTAAGACTTAGTCCGGTACTCCGTACCCGACTTTACCTTTTACTATACGTGAGCGGCTATGATCAATTAGAGGGTCGCTTACAGTCCCGCTGTGAGTTAAATGCATGGGGTATTATCTACATACCTCGTGAACTGCTATCTTTAGACAGACCCATGCCAGCTTCGCTTAACAAGGGTGACGTCATTCCCACGAACTTCGACCATTAGTCTAAGTACTAGATTGTAGTGTACCAAACATCTATTGCCAGTTTCACCTGAGTTTACACAAATGTTTTCCTAAAACGTCGAATCATACTAGGAATATTCTACCGTCACTACACGGGTGTTAGACGTTTCGGAGCCGAGGGAGTATAAGTTAGCTGACGTAAAAATGCAGGATCATGTGCAGGAGGAAACTGTGTGACTGTGTACAATGTATGATATTGGAGCAATAGATCAGCAACCTACGTACTGTGGAACGTCATATTGATCTGGTCCTTGCAAGCGCCCTGCCAAATTACCACTTGTAGTAGGTAAGAGTAAAGAGCACCTCGTTATTCAAAGTTCGTTGGTTGAGACTCAGGTAATTATGTCATGATCGTCAGTGTACTACTTTGTAGGGCTGATAGCGCATTAACAATAGTATGGGCCTATCCGGCCTATGTACTTCGTAGGATTGTTATAAGTCCGTGACACATCCATACGTGCGTGTACTGTTGTTATTTACCTTGTCTTCATTCCTTCGTTTATGATGTTGGCATCGCATCTTGCCATCTACATTCAACCTCCAAAAGCACAAGATAATCGCTAGCAAATCATCCCGTGAAAACCATCTCACATCCAACCAACTATCTAACTAGAAAACATCTAACTCGAGGTAGTCAACTAGCAGTTAAATAGCACCAAAACAATAATAATGAATGGTGCCCCACCCCCCTCGCAAGGCCACGTGCCAAACAACGGCGGCGGCCACCTCAGCCGCCAATTCCCGCCCTCCTTCGGGCTGTACGTCGACTCGGTGCTAAGCCGCAAGTTCGTGCTCGGCGAGCACCAGTCGCAGCCCCTCTACGCCGTCTCGGTGCACGTGGGGTGGTCGGGGCAGCCCTCCACCGTGCTCCACAACGGGCCGAGCACCAAGCACCCGCCGCTAGCGGCCGCCGACGCCTCCACCTTCGGCAGCTCCAGCACCGTCGACCTCCCGCCCTTACCTCAGCAAGAACAGCAACAACAACAGCAAGAGCGCCTGAAGTCCGCCGGAGGCCTCTGCTTCAACAAGAAGATGCGCTTTGCGGTCGAGGTCGGCGGCCACCGCGAGACCTTCGAGTGGCGCCATAGTCGCGGGCCTGAGGTCGCCGCGCTCGGTGGGTCTCACGCTGGGTGGAAGCTAGTGCGTCTGAGCACCGACGCCCCTGATGGTGGCGGTGGTGGTGGTGGTGGTGGTGGTGGTGGTGGTGGTGGTGGTGGTGGTGGTGGTGCGGCCACGTTTGTGCAAGGCGGCGCGAAGTCTAGTGATGGGTTGGAGGTCGTCGCCGTCTGGGCGAATGCCAGGATGAGCCTGACGAAGCAGCTCCAGTTTCAGTTCCTCGGCAGCGGCGCCGGCGGGATCCTGGGGGAGCGCTGGGCCCTCATGGCTGTTATCACGGCGCTGCGCATGTGGGATCAGGAGAGGAGGCGGAAGAGTCGGAGCCGGAGTGGAGCTGCTGCTGGTGGTGGTGCGGGTGGTGCTTAGTTGGGTTACACAAGTTCTGTTTGTGCATGCGGGCTAGCCCTTTTCATTTATTCACTGGCGACCTTAATGCAACGCGGATCTATAGGCTGTCAAGAGGACTTGAATACCGCCAGTTGTGTTGTAAGCACTGCGGTCTATACATGGCTATTTGGGTTTCCCTGTTAAATTTTATGGCGAGACCTAGGGACGTTGGGGGTATAAAACTTGAAGATGGGTGTATTGCTTTTCTGCATGCTATAATCTTCTTACCTGGAAGAATCACCTGAAAGGATTTCCAGCTAATAGTTAGTAAAAATAAATAGAAAGACCTGCTAGGCACTTTGGGAGACGACTTTTATCTTGTTAGCAATAACATTCTTAATAATTAATTAATAGAAGAGGGGGAGGGTAGCAAAGTAGCTTACCGACCTTAATGTGTTTATATTACACAATAATATATTAATTAATAACTAAGTAAATGATATGTATGTATTACATATATATATTAATCTTTAAAGACACAATTAATAATGTACATGGTAAGTTGTATATCAAAAGCAATAGATATATTTCACAACACAGATTCCGATATGTTTAAAGCTATTAACGAGCCAACATCAAATCTGCATGGACATTCAGGCAATGGTACTTGGCGTAGGCAACAGATTTGTGTGCAATGATATGCTACCTACTTGGAATCTTGCATACTTCTTCAAGTGGAAGGGAGGAGAGCGTGTAGAGTACCCGAGTGAATTTTCTCAACCAATAACCGTACCTATTAGTGCCGATACTTTTTAGTCGCCAAACAAGTTCCAGGCAAAAGTGTTGCATGTTTATGCTATCAGTTTCTTGGTTGGTGTATTGCGAAGACCCCTCTTTTACTCTTGGAAGTGATGGAGTGTCGAAAATGTGATTCGTGACTTTTGGACGGCCTCCCGCATCGGAAACTAAACGCAACCTGGTTGCCCAACGAAAAAAAAAAACAAAACCCAGAGGCGACCAGCTACCTCGAGACTTCTCATTAAATACTCCAACTCCCCTCTAATCTTGGAGGAACCTAACGTCTTCATTCGAGCCGCCATATATTCAAGCTACTTCCTACATTGAACTCACTGGTCTCTGGGTTTGATCCTAAAGGCATTCGATTTTCCCGTCTCCTCGCAACAGTGAATTGGCACGGTGCAAAGGGAACAAAAGACACAATGGGGAAGTTGGAGATCATCTACTTATTGGTATGTTAAACCTGTCGCATCACAGCAACATCATTAACGTATTGTATCTAGATTACGGCGGGGTTGACTGCCATCGCAATGTAAGTAATTGACAGGAACTACACACGTAATATCAGGATATATATATCAGATCATCTGCTAACTTCCACAGTTACGTCCAGGTCAATTCAAGTGCGATTTCTCTCCCGATATCACTCGGCACGACAATCATCACGATCTTGCTCCCCTTAATCGCGGCAGCGAACTTCTTCTACTACCCGATCCTGCATCGGATGAGCCAACAGCGCAGTTCCTTGATACAGCAATTCGTACTCCCGGGGCTCCAGATCCTTCAGGGGGTGCTGACGGTGATCCTGGTCACCCTATCCTTCGAGGGTCTTCTACCAGGTCCCAACATCAGATGCAGCCTGGAGGAAAACTGGAAGCGTCTTTGGATCGCCCATGACGGACGTGCTATCGAGCGCATCCAAGATGCCTTCAGCTGCTGCGGGCTGAACACCATAAAGGACCGTGCGTGGCCGCAAGGGCAATGCCCTCAGCTGTACGGGAGACACGACCCCTGCGCCGGACCTTGGCGGGCCGCGATGCAGCGAAATTCCGGTCTTGGATTTGCTGTTGCCATGACCGTCGGCATCCTCCAGGTGAGTTCGGATCGGCCCGCTCTAGTGTTGTCATCAGCTCACTGGGTTTAGCTTATTCAGCTTGTCCTCTTCCGATTGGGCAATGCCGGAAGGGGCAATACTAGACGGTACAGACAGATTACGCAGAACGAGCGTACCAGTCAAGCTGAGGGGTTACTAGAAGATGGCGACGGAAGCGAAGAGAACGACAGCCCAAATAGTCCTCGTCGGGACTACGGTGCTATCGATGATAGACGCAGCCCGAGAGTGGAACCCTCCCATCTTGGCGAGGATAGAAACCACTGGGAGTCTTAGGGAAGGCCGAGTCCGTTACAGGTACTAATGGTATGAATCAAGTATCTGCCTTGGAAGAAATTCGCGCCGCATGCTTTGGGATCGTGGAAGTGGACGGCAAATTGCTTTTGGTGGCTCAAGTGTGTAAGAAATTAGGGGGTGGCTTTATTCAAACAGGGCATCAGCTCATACCGGTTACGGGTTAATAATATGGACTTCGTACAAACCCGTCATCAGTTGAGCTAATTATAAAGGCAGTGGTAGTTAGAATTTCAGTGCTCAGCCTTGTGTTCGTCAACACGGGAAAGGGGAATCCTCGTGATGAGGTACTAATGCATGAGATCACGGCAAATCTGAAACTATTCATATGACTTACATCGATCCATTGTGGCCAGTCCCGATACCGCCGGGACGGGACGGAGCGGCGGTGAATACTTTTTCACTTTTGTACATTGTAAAAGGACATGGCAGCATGGGCAGCACGGTTGCTCTGATAGCAGACGCCACGGGCTTGTTGCGATCATTTTGACCAATCACAACACTCTGTTTTAACAGCTGATTACAGAGGCTGAGCAGATACATGTGTACCTGAATATACATGTACTTGTTGCTTACCTATACGTATGTTGACTTGATTAAATGATAACAGCATCTACAGACTCACTACTGTTGGTCAAGAAGGGAGAAAAGATAAGATTGATATATCTGAATATGAGGTCTGTACTAAGTACCTACCTAAGTATAGCTACAGGTTTTAAGCTATTTTTAGTTAGGATGCTAGCCTCTAGGTACAGTTCGCAAGGGTAAATACCCTTAGTGGCTCCACTTAGGCCACTATATACCATTTCGGGTTAAAATATAGATGTGCAGTATATTGCTATACAATTTGTATGAGGTGTTACATACCATTAATGATCGTCCGTATTTTTGCGCCCTGTGCACGACCATTCGCCACACTATACCACCACTTGTAATAGCAGCCACAGAAATTTGGCAGTACATCAGCATTTGCAATATGTCGCATCCCATACAAATTATATAGCAGTATACATGTACTAGCCAAATATGGTATATTGTGGCCTAAGTGGAGCCACTAAGGGTATTTACCCTTGCGAACTGTATGTAAAATAAAAGGTTAAGTATGGGGAATTGGGGATGTATGTATGTATGTAGTAGGCATCTCGTAAGTAACCCCACTGTACAACGTCATTATTAACTTTACATCCAATATCATCAACGACCTAGCCGGTTCGATGCACGATCCCCTCGGTCCATACGGGCCAGCTCACTCAGACGCCTCATCATGCCATAAATGGTACCTAAATCCTTGACCTAACTACCCTGGCACCTGGGTACCTAACTCTACATATCTACCAAACCCATAGTCTTAGAGACCTCACCCCAATAATCATATTCATATAAATAAAAAGACTGTTTCTACTGATAGAGACAGAGCCCATCGTTGTATATTACCGTTAGTTCTACAAAGTGAAGAAGCACCATGACAGAAACATACACAGAAAGTAACTTCTCCAACCTCTGCTCGAGCAGAAGCCGTCGTCTGAGTCTAGTCGCCGAGCAGCATGGGCAACTTGGCCCATCTCTAACTGTTAAGCTATCCCTTTACGGATTCGAGCTACCGGACAATAACTGACTTTTCACAGCCAATCTTTCTCGGCATCTCAGTAACCATCAGAGACAACGAAACTGCCTCTATAGCACTTGCTACACATGATCAGACCTACCTCCTTGACTACTCTATTGAGCATGTCCCTTTGAAGAAGGATCCAAATGACAATGCAGACGTCATTGCCGACTTCATTGTTCGGACAGTAGAAGAGTATGAGCATCGCAACGTGGTGAAGTTCGTAGGAGCTGGGCTCCCCTCCACTCTAAGGGAGATAAGCCCTCAGCTCTGCTCTCGATTATGGCTCGACACCGACGTTGTCCCCATTGTCCTGTCGACCAAGGGAAAGGAAATTTCGACCAGTTGGGAGGACAAGGAGTTGGATGAGCAAGCCGACTCGATGGCTCGGAAATGCATCATGAAATTCGGCCCTTCCCTTACTCCGCTCCTACAGGTCGGCTTCAAGGGAACTGTCTTGGTAGACGCCGGGTTCAGAGCATGTATCAACAGTGCGCAAGATCACGAAGCCCTTACTCGCAGCAAGGCTACCTGGGACACTCTGATCCACTATGCTGGACAGCTGAAGCAGAAGGGAACTAAAATTGCCTTCTTCAGCGCAACCCCCCAAGGCGGCGGAGTCGCGCTGATGAGGCATGCACTTGTCCGGTTTTGTCGCTTGATAGGTGTGGACTTGGCATGGTACGTCCCGAAACCACGTCCTGGGGTCTTCCGGAGTACGAAGAACATGCACAATATCCTGCAAGGGGTGGCCAAACCTGGACAACGCATCTCTTCCGTTGAAAAAGAAATAATCAAGGATTGGATAACCAACAACGCCGAGAGATATTGGTTCTCTCAGGGCGGACCTCTTCGACCTCCTGAGGAAGGTGGCGCTGACGTCATTATGGTAGGTTCCTTTGTCTGTATCTTGGTGGATTAAATTCAACTGATAATGTGATGCCCCAGATTGACGATCCTCAAATGCCTGGACTGATCCCACTCATCAAGAAGCTTACACCAGACCGACCAGTTCTTTGGTACGTACTGAACTATATGATTTCTTTCCAACTGTATCACAGATGCTAACACCTTCCTAGTATGTACCCAACCTAAAACACCCCTTTTAGTCTTCGCTCTACTCTAGAGCCAAGACTTTCAGGGGGCACCTTCAAATTCAAGGTTAATAGGCTGTTAACAAATCATAGATCGTTCTCACATCCAGATCCGCAGCGACCTCATAGACAACCCCGACTCACCGCAAGCTGAAGTTTGGGACTTCCTCTGGAACGACATCCAAAAGGCAGATCTGTTCATTAGCCATCCGATTCCCAAGTTTGTCCCTCATAATGTACCTCCGGAATTGGTAACATACATGCCAGCTACGACTGATTGGTATTCATCCCTAATCCGTATACCTTCTTCACATCTTCTGACATTAGAGTAGGCTCGACGGCTTGAATAAGCCACTGAACAAATGGGTGGCGGCCTACTATGCGAACATCTACAACTCACAATGCCGGGCCCGGCAGATGTAAGTCGCTGTCGATAACCCTTCTAGGGAAACTCGATAATTGCTAACCTGCCATGATTAGGACTGAACTGGATTTCCAAAATCGTACGTAGATGAAGTCCCGCGTGAAAATGATCAACTAATCTTTTGCTAGGCAAGTATATCGTGCAAATCGCTCGTTTCGACCCGGCAAAGGGTATTCCTACAGTCATTGACTCGTACGCCGAGTTCCGCCGTCGTGCGAAAGATGAGAATATCCAGGATATTCCCCAGCTGGTAGTGTAAGTTCTGAAATCGAAATATTCCTCCAACTCTCATCACGTGCTGACTCAAGTATAGAGCTGGCAATAGTTCAGTTGACGATCCTGATGGCATTGCGATCTACGATGAGACTTTGGATCAAATCGAGAAGCACTACCCAGACCTTGCCAAGGACATTAGCATCATGAGATTGGATGCTAATGACCAGTTGCTCAACACTCTGATTGCCAATGCCCATGTGGTATTGCAACTCTCAACAAGGGAAGGTTTCGAGGTCAAGGTCTCAGAAGCACTCCATGCTGGACGACCGGTGATTGCGACTCTCGCGGGTGGAATTCCTATACAGGTCAAAGATAAAGAGAACGGCTTCCTAGTAGAGCCAGGCGACTACAAGGCCGTAGCACAACACCTGGTGGAGCTGTTCAAGGACCCTGAGCTATGGAAGCGGATGAGCCATGCTGCTGAAACGGGCGTGAGCGATGAAGTTTGCACTGCTGGTAACGCTCTCGCCTGGTTCTACCTGGCTGCGAAGTTCTCTGGTGCTGCAGACCAAAGCGGCAAACCGACAGGCATAAAGGGATATGGGAAATGGGTCAATGACATGGCTCGTGAAGAAGCCGGTCACCCCTATTCAGAAGGTGAAAACCGTCTCCCGCGGTCGTTCACGAAGCAAGAAGAGCTGCCCCGCGTACAGAACGATATTAGAGTGAAGTCATAGGGAATCCGCACGGCAGCAGCCCCCACCCCCCTTCTCAATATGTTTTATTTTCATTCCATTCCGATTTCATGGGTTAAAAGGAGAGAGATAGAGAGTTCTTAATTCAATGGATCTTTTAGAATTATCATTCTGGAGTGGCAACATCTCCTGTCATTAATTAGTAGCTTGCCTGGAGCGCTTACGAAACGGATGTAAGCTAGTATAGGTAACTAGTTGACCTTTGAACGGCCGAGGGAATTTTAGACCAAGGCAGAATCGTAAGATAGTCTCACCGAGAGTTCTAGCTTGGATTACAAAGAAAGAAAAAAAGGATCGGTATCGTGCGATGATAGAGTAACGAGTACGTGATGAAATATTGATAAAAATGTTGCATTTCCGCGCAGTTCAACGACCCAATTTTCAGCTTGGTCGATTTTTCTGCAAGCGCAACTAGTTTTAATTCACAGTTGGCAATAACTTATCAACCAATGCCATTTCCTCGAGTAGGTAATACATAAGGGGAGATAAACGTCTCAGACTTACCTGTCATTATCAACATGGATTATGTTAAAAGAGACAACAAATATTTGAAATTTTGGAGGGGTATGCATACTGATATGCATCCTTATCAGTAGAGATCTTCCCCAGGGTTGTTGTGCGTGCATTCGGGGTATGCAGTATGCTATGCTGGTGCCAAGCCCGCGGAGAAGGTTATCTCTGAACGATCGAGACCAGGTGGAACCACCAATTGACCAGAAGATGCGGATGTCGTAAGTAGGTAGGTAATTAACTTGCTAACTACCTCCTACTAGGCAGCTAGGTAGTCACTACGGTTCTGTTTACGTAGTGCAGTGAAGTGCCACTTAAAAAGAAGAAGAAGAGAAAAAACGGAGGTGACAGCTGTCTCACTTGCCGAATGCTACCGTTACAAGCTCCGTAGCCCGATGAGCCCGACGTACCCGATGTACCCGACGTCGCCAAACCAACCTGTGGGTAAGTAGGTAAGTAGGTAGTAGGTAAGTAGGCAACGCGCGAGTAATAAGGTGGCACCATCCATCCATTGCAACACTCCCCGGGGAACGGCGAGAACGCACGTGTGGATTTTCGCGGCAGTGATAGAACTACGCACCGGCAGCTAGAGGGGGGCAAGAACCCACGGAAGAGAGGAGTCGAGGAGTCGGTTGTAGTATGTAGGTAATGGGAAAATTATGATTCGTCGGTAGAAAAGTGATATATAAAGCGGGAGGGTTGCCCTGGTCGTCGGTATTTTGGGGTATTGGAAACAGAGGTAGTAGGTATGAAAGAAAGGGTAACACAGCAGAGTGCCCAATCCAGATAAGCGACCCAGGTTTGATTTGATACCATAACTGAAAAGTCACTTCAATATAAGTCAATCACTTCCACACGTGCATTATTCCCGGGAGACGGTATATACCTACCTACATAGGTATATATATATACACATATATACATATATTGCTTCATCACTCTTGCCCCTCCGACGACCCCTGGAAAAGGACCTCCCTCCCTCCCTCCTTCCTTCCTTCCTGTCTTCCCTTCCCCTTGATATCATATCTATTACCAAGATCACCACCACCACCACCACCACTACTACCACCACCATCACCAACACCAAACAACTAAAGCAAACAAACAAAACCCAACCATGGCAGCCGTAGCAGCCCCCATCACGCCGTCCCAAATCGCCATCGTGAAATCGACGGCGCCCCTCCTCCGGGAGCACGGCGTGGAGATCACGACGCTCTTCTACGGCAACATGCTGCGGGCGCACCCGGAGCTGCACAACATCTTCAGCGACATGAGCCAGGCGACGGGGCGGCAGGCGCGGGCGCTGGCGGGCGCCGTGCTCGCCTACGCGGCCCACGTGGACGACCTGGGGCGGCTGGCCGCGGCCGTGGAGCGCATCGCGCACAAGCACGCGAGCCTGGGCGTGACGCCGGCCCAGTACGCCGTCGTGGGCGAGTTCCTGATCCCGGCCGTGGCCGCGGTGCTGGGGCCCGCCGCCGTGACGCCCGCCGTGGCCGAGGCCTGGACCGCGGCGTACGGGGCGCTCGCCGACGTCTTCATCCGGCGCGAGGCGCAGCTGTACGCCGGCTTCGACGCCGACAGCGACGGCGGCTGGAAGGAGGGGTGGCGGCGCTTCCGCATCCAGCGCAAGGTCCCCGAGTCGGCGGAGATCACGAGCTTCTACCTCGCGCCCGAGGACGGGAGGCCGCTGCCCCTGTTCCGCCCGGGCCAGTACGTCAGCCTGCACGTCTTCGTCGCCGAGCTCGGGTACCTCCAGCCGCGGCAGTACTCGCTGAGCGACGCGCCCCGCAGCGACTACTACCGCATCAGCGTGAAGAGGGAGGAGGGCAAGGAGGACGCCGGCATCCCGGGGCTGATCTCGAACCGGCTGCACGCGGAGTACAAGGAGGGCGACATCGTCGAGCTGTCGCACCCGGCGGGCGAGTTCTTCGTCGACCCCGCCACGCTGTCCTCCGAGAGCGAGGCGCCGCTCGCGCTGATCTCCGCCGGCGTCGGCATCACGCCCATGGTCTCGATCCTGAACAGCACCGTCGCCTCGGGGTCGAGGCGCCCGATCGCCTGGGTGCACGGCGCGCACAGCTCCGAGGTGCGCGCCTTCGGCGGCCACATCCGCGATGTGCTCGCCAAGAACCCGAATGTCGAGGCCAGCGTGTTCCTCTCCCAGGTGCAGAAGGAGAAGGAGGTCCAGGGCGTCGACTACCACCACGAGGGCCGCATCGACCTGGATAAGCTCGACCCCAACAAGCGCCTCTTCTTGAACGATGCGACCGCCGAGTACTACGTCTGCGGGCCCTTCGGCTTCATGTCCGATATCAAGACCTATTTGGTGGCGAAGGGCGTGGACGCGGGTAGAGTCCATATGGAGGTGTTTGGTACAGGTGACGAATAAATGGGGTGTTGCTGCCATGGAGTAGAGGTCCGCTAGCGAGTAGGAAGTAAAGGATACTTTGGTTGCATATACGTATTTACACAATTCATGGAGTTAGGAGCATACCCAGGGAGCATTGGGAAATATCATACCACTTCTTCTTCTTTCTCTTCTCTCTTCACTCATCTGATAGTCTACGTTAATTCACGGGTTTTTCGTATCATGACGAATGTCTTCTCTTGCATTCTCTCCTGCTAAAATAATGCCAGCCTCCGTCTAGCACCTTTAGCCTCCTAAGAGACCCATGGTAAGGCTAAAACTGTTCATTGTGTAGGGTCATAAATGGACGCCTTTTAGCTAATGAAGTAAAGCGAGGGTCGAGATAGCACTCTAGGTATGTAACTGGGAGGTGATTTACTACGGGCTTGCTTTTGTTTTCCTTGCATGGTGGCAAAGCTATAATGAGCGCTATACCTACCACACAAAATTCACTTTCTGACTTGATAGCAGAGCCAGGGTTTCTCTCAGTAACAAAATAACTTTGCAGTTGAAGCCGTTAGGGGCGGCACTAGTTACTCACTCTGGAAGAGACGGCCCGTCTAAGGATGGTGTCCACACCCTTATACCACATGAACATTTCCTACTTATTGTATGATTATTTTATCACAGCTGAAGAATGAATAACATTCATAACTATTGATGAACATGACCTATTTTCCCAGCTTGAACTACTATTTGATTGGTTGCTTACCATGTAAGGTCGCCGACCATGATAACACTGATCGCCATCCCCCTAATAAGCCAAACAGAACCTGAACCGCCATCTCGATCTACTGCATTTACGTAACGTTCCAGACGCCCTAAACAAGATACTTTCACCGAACTTGACTAGGTCTCCCTTGATTGACCCGGATGGCTACAGGTAATCAAGGTATATATATATATATTGAAATGGCGTAGTGGAATGCAGTAAGCGTAAGGTAGGACTTTTCAAGGACTTACATTAGTTGGATAGTTCGAAGAGGATGCGGGCCCGGTGGAAATCCAATCTAAGCTATGGGAGAGCCTAGGAGGTTCGCCCGAGTAAGTGTAAGATGGGAATAAGATATTAAAGTTCCATTTTGAAGATTATACAGCATCGACTGAGATGGCAAGCCTTAGATCATGGGTTTCACGGTACACATTAATATCAAATGCCCCAAGCTTGCATGTATTAACAAATGAAGGATGATATATAATTAAGCTTTTTTTTTTTTGGTTGGTAAGACAAACAGGAACAATAATTACCTCCATAGCGCAAAACAGTAGTAACATTCTCAGCTCTGTAGACTCAACTCCAATCTCACCGATTTTCTTGTCGTAATACTTGTACAACCTGAACCCTGTTTTCCCAACACAAGTAACTATTCCCAATAGAATGTCCATTCGTAATTGAGATTAATGTGTTATGTGATCATATTAGGTGAAAGGTTGAGTTGGCGACGTGATTTTCTTTCGACGAACAGAGGTCATCCACCATCCGATCCAAACGAGGAGACTTGAAGGAAGTAGAATCAGGAAAGGATGGTGAAGGGGCCTTAGTGTCGTTTGGTTTCATATCGCAAAATTCATAACCATAATGTGTCCAAGCTGCTGAGCAAGGCGGTAGCCTGCTGGGCGTAGGATGTCGTAGACGTATTATTTCGTAAATTCTCTGCTCAAGATGAGTGCTTCCTGCATGGTGAGGACTGCCATATGTCGATTGGTCCGTACCAGGACCTAGCTGAAATGCATCTCGTGCTATCAGGCCATGGGAAGGAGGAAATTAGACAAAGAAAAAGAGACAAAACAGGGGAAGGCAAAAGCAAAATGTAGAACTCCGAAACTATACAGGTGATCTTATTCGCTTAACTCAATGCGTAGTCGGGGTGAGATCGCACCGGACCTACGAGTACTTGCAGGGACAGGGTGATCAATGGTAACCCCGGCCTCCATAGCGAGATGTTGGGGCCATACGTCCGAAGCCACTGCCAACGCCGGGACCTGGTCGAGTAGCGACAGCAGGGTTGGTGCAAAGCATGCCGACACGGGATCCAAACTTAGACCCTCGGAGAGACACCATGTGCTTGCGGATATGGGCGGCAACAATATCCTTGTGATGGGCACCGGCGTGAGTCAAAATCCATTGGATCAAGTAGTTGCCATATTGATCGCTTGCGATATCTATGAGCGGGATGCGCGGACGATTGATGCGACCTTCGCAGACGCGATCAAGGTATCGATTAAGGAACTCAGCTCCTCCGATCTTCAGGCACTTCTTAACTACCTTGGAGGCATACTGATCCGTACTGTACTCAGCAGCGTATTTGATGACGTGATCAACAGCCCGACTTCGATCACCAGGAGCACCATGCTCGCAAATGTGTTGAATACACCAATTGCCAAATTGGCCGTGGGAAACAATGTCGATGTTCATAAGAACTTCCTCGATGCATGGACGCTAACGATGGGTTAGAACAAACTACCAATCTTGTATAGTAGTTAAGTACATACCTTATCTTCCTCGAGGCAATTCTCAAAGATATTCTGCACCACGAGACTGCCAGTCTCCCCAAGGGCAACGTCATGCCATATACCGCGAAGGGCTAGGTTGACGTGCTTCATGATTTCAGGTGGGGATGTAGTCCATCGAAGCTCAAAGAGTTTCTGCCACACATGGCAGGCATAGCGATGCATAACCGTGCGAGGGATATCCTTAAGAAGCTCCTGAACCATATCGTGTTTATCCTCTTCGGGGACGGAGTCAAAGGCCTTCTGAACGACATGGCATCCAAATGAATCAATAGAGAGCTGGAGCGTGTTGCCTTTGATAGCTTGGGCAATCTTGATCACCTGCTCGGGTGTTCCATGCTCAAAGCATCTCTGGACGAGGAAGTTCCCGAAGCGGTTAACCATCAAAGGGTAGGCTTGAGCAACGATGGCCTCGACAATTGCATACTTCTGGTCCGGTGTTCCAACCTTTAGCTTTTGCTGTAGGAAGATGGATGCCTGTTGATCATTGTTGCAGACAATCTTCTCGACAATGTAGTTCCAATCGCAGTTGACGTTCCGATCCAGAAGTCGTCGATAATTCAAAGGTTCCGTGGTTGGCAGGTACGTCTGACTCTCTGGGGCAGCAGGCTGTAAAGTATCTGGGGTTAGTTCCGCACATCTCAGGGGTCTTCGAGGGATTGGAAGGCTCACCTCAGTCTTCCATGGTGCTTCGCCTGATGTTGATGTGAATTCACTAGCCAACGGAGATAACGGTGTGCCGATCACTGATGGCTGGTAGCTGGAATACATTCCTGTACTACCAATGGGACCCTGAGGGGGGCTTATCATGCTCTGGCTAGCATCGAAATGACCGGGGCCATTGTTGTAAGCGGTGTTGAATCCCGTATTGGGACCTAGACTTTGTGACACATAGCGGCTGTCAAATCTTCCGCTTCTTCGGCCACCAGGTGGTCTAATAGTCAAGTCGTAATCCGGGGTCAGGCGATCGCTTCGATAGTTATCTGAGCTTTGAGCATTGTAGGGCATGCTGGGCTCCATGTAACCCTGGCTGTTGCTTCGGATAGGCCAGGGTTGGCTCTGGGATAGTTCAGGAGTCGGAAGACTACCCTGTGGATAGGCACTCTGGGAAGGCTTAACGTTACCCCAGATGTTGCGGGAACGATTGAAGCCGGTGGCTGATAGTGCATCGCTGGTATCGGAACGAGTGTCATCATAGGTCGGCCAGGCACCTCCGTTGTCACGAGGCACTGATGCTTGATTTCCTGTATTGAAGGAGTTGAGGCCAGGAATTCGTACAGCGTTCAGGCCTTTCTGGCTTCCAGATTGGCCCTCACCATCGAGGGGTGCACTAGTAAGAGCAGGATGTACTACTGGTCGAGGTTGCTCTCTGTGGATAAGCTCATGACTTAAGTGGGTGATTTTGTTCTGGGCCTGTGCCAACTGTAGCTTCAGACGTAGCAACTCATCACTATCGCCGTTGCTATCGTTCAGCTGCGCGCTGGCAGGCCGAGTAGCCGGGGCCATACCGCCAAAGGTGTCAGTAGCGGGGGTAATGGGCACAGAGTTGCTTGAAGAGCCATAGTCCAGCATATGGGGATACATAGTCCCGCCCTCAGCACTCTTGATGGCGTCACCTTGCTTGTGAAGGGATGCTTGCTGCTTGGAAAGCTTTGCAAGTAGTGAGTCGACAGGGTTTGCTTCAGGATTGGTGGGGTGACCGGTAGGCTCATGGCTAAGCTTCATCTTCTGCTTCAATTAGCTTTGTAGGTTTAGGAATTGAGAACAAGAAGTTTACCTTAGGACAGCTCTGATTGACCAAAGAAGAGGTCGAAAGTGCACTGACCGACTTCTTCAAGGAAGGAGGACCATCCGGATCCTGTGAGGAACTGTTAGTTGCGATGGTATTGTATGTGGATGTTATTAGATGAAGGTAGAGGATGGACAAGTGAATAGTGATGAAGTGATGATATTAAGAAAATTGATAACATGATGACTCCCAGACCAACTCGCGCCACAAATCACATTGGCACAACAAACACACGACATAGATACTTACCAGTTGGAATCGGAGGAGAGACGTAAGGATTTCACTTACATTGGCCTGAGAGGAATCCTCCTTGCCAACCTTGATGTTCTCCTCCATCTGCGTAGATTTGGCCCCTGGCGTACGACGTAGGCCGGGAGACCCAGTCGAGGCACTGGCGGACATTTGTGTTTTGGGGAACGTGTAGGTGATTGCAATGTTGTTTTTTTATCCTTTTCCGATTTACTTCAACCCTTAATTCCTCAAAACAAAATGAGAGATGGCAGAGATGCCTGAATAACAAGCGAGTAGATAGGTAATTTGTGTGAAAAGAGAATGATGGATGATTTGGTGAATAGTTAGTTGGGGTGGATGGATGGGATTGAGTGACGGATCGTGAAGGTGCAGAGAAATGGAGATGACAAAGATCTGGCTTTTAAATATTAAGATGGAAGGACCCAACTGTCGAAAATTGGTAGTGGATTTAGTTAGGACAGATAGTTCCTGCCAAATACCAGATATTATCAGAGAATTGGCAATGTATCGTAATTGACCGGTTCCTGAGTTACCTTTCCAGGTATCTTCTAGATGCGAGATTTGAAGGCAGGTTGCAATTGTAGTGGGTTAGCCTAAAGCAGGTGGTCACTAATCAAGAGTGTACCTAGGTAGATTGTTAGGCAGGCAGGGCAGGTAAGTAGCAGAAAACAAACTACGTGTATGTGTGTATGCTTGAATTCAGTGTGGAAAGTGTTAGGTGAATTGGATGCAAATTCCCCTATCAAGGTTGATGGACGAATGTATCGTGCGTGCAGAGATCCATCAATAATAGAGACCTTGAAAAAGGATTGAGATGAAGGAAAACAGAAGATGGTAATCTCTGATCTCGGTGGGTATTCGGGTGATTTGGAAGGAGAGTAGGTAGGTAAGGTACATAGGTAGGTGGCAGGTAAAGTAAGTATCGATAGAATTGAGGACAGAGGGAAGTGAGATGGGCTTAATAGGATAGGAAATGCCTGAGGAAGTTGATCTGATATATGTAGGTACCTAGTGTGTATGTGTGTATGTGTGTATGTGTGTGTGCAATTGGCATTGGATCTAAAAGGTAGGACTGCCTACTTACCTGGTAGATTAGGCAGTTATAAATTGCAGGTTAGGACATCCGTTATTCAATTCAATGTTGGGATCATGTTGGTGTTCCAGTCAGTTGGGTACATAGGTAGGTAATCGACTGACTTGATTACTTGCTTCATACCGAATAAATAAAGGAAGCCGCGATTTGGTCAAGAAAGTAAAAGAAACAGAACCCGTCTTTTCGGGTGGGTAGTATAACCGTAACTGCATTTTTGCAACATGAGCATGTTGACCATCGCTGTTGGCTCTGTTTATTGACTGCATTTGCGCTGCACTGCACCTCAGCAACATAAAAAACCACTTGACAACGGCGGATCCAAGTCTTGTGCCACCAACCCCAGAAACTGAGCAAATAGATTGCTTCTTCAATTCCGCATTCGGGTATAATCCAGTATTTCTACCGTGACATTTCTTTTAACTTCTAACTCTTGAGATGGCACTTGGCATTCAATTGAGCTAACCACTAACCTGACCCAGGAATTATCACATGCTGGTAACTATGGAACAAACCCCTGAATATGCTGGAATAACATAGTAGATAACCCATATTAACATACCTACATGCACTAATCAAACCCTTCAAGTTTGCTCGCTTGGGTTGACTAAATCCGGGCTACAGTCCGGTTAGAAAATGAGGATTACCCGAGATTAGATAATAGGGCTCTTCTAGAGCATAGAATTCGCTCCAACTATGTTAAACAGGCACCTGCTGGTAGTGGTCAAGAGGGGCACACGAGGTCGTTGATCGGATGATCGATAAGGCTTCCAGTGAGGAATGTAAGAAACATATTACCGATGCAATCGTTGATCTCATTGAATCTACCACGCTCTATGTCCGACCCAACGCCATAAATATTGTACATATTGAGTGCAGACCACCACAACTCAATCATTTTTTCGCTTTGTTTCCGTCGCTGTCAGTATAATATTCCGATAGAATGGGGACGGTGTATTTACCTGCAGAGGCAACCCTCTTCTTCTTTGGTGCGTTCTTCCCGCGTGATTTTAATCTGTCATGGAGTTAGTCGGTTGCCCCCTAACGGTCGAAGGCCTATGATAACTTGCCCTGCTAAATGCTCTTGGCGATCATCCTCCTCATCGTTGATCACCTCCAGATTGTAAGGCTTGAAGGCTTTGGCAAGTGTATTCAGATCGGGTCCTCTCGGGGGGTAGTATTTGACTAATGACGGCCCTCGTAACCGTTGGCGTAAGATCTTGTTGCCCATTCGCACTCCGTCCGGGTTGTAGGTGGTCGAGAAGATTTGGCATTGTACCTATCTTATTGTTAGTTTCATTTGCAGGAATAGATATTATAAGAGTACATCTACTTACCTTCATGAGGGCTAATAGCCTGGCTCGTGAAACCTCCATCTTGTGACGGGTATGGAGCTGACGCGATAGTATTCTTCTTAACCCTTAGACTTTTTCGCAAGCAAAACAATTGGGTTGAAGTTCTACGAGGCTGAAAGTGGATCGCCAATCCGCTGCGCCGTTAGTATGCAGCTTCACACAAAAGACTGCAACCTTCCATCCGTTACGGATAGTGCGATATTGTTTAATCGGGTGGGGCTACTTGCAGATGGGACAGTGTTAAGATTTAAGATCGCACACGGTTAAGGCTTAAATTGAGTTCAACCAAATAAACTTCAGACAAAATATGCATACCCAGGTACCTAAGTTCGTATAAAGGAAATAAGATCCTACCATTGAACACAATTACTCCCATTCGTTATTCAGCCATTGTATGATTTAATGCTTAGCCTTTCAAATCTAGCATCATAATCGACATGTCGAAGCGCTCCTTTATAGAGTACTCTACGGAGGGCCCAAGTGATCTCTCGCAAATGATTCGTCATGCAGATGAGTTACTGAGAGCAGCGCATGCTTTGAAGCATGATCTTGTAGCCTTTCGCGCAAACCCCGAGCCAGAAAGCGATGTGCATGCAATTCTCAGGCGTCACAACCGAAAAATCCGGTTAAGCACCCAATGGCTAGGCCAGGATGATGTAAGTATCATGCAAGCTTGTCTATTAATCTATAGGAATCTAAACTAATCTGTTTGCAGGTCAATTCATCAAGTCAACAGACCATTCCATCTCCAAAGGCTAGGAAGATTGAGAATTGTCAAGATGTTACACCCATCTTGCCGACAGCTTTGGCTATACCTCCTCCAACTTCTCTTACACGGTGGATACCTAATGATATCCCGTCGCATGGGCTGCCACCATTGCCGCCAGTTCTAAACCCACTGCTAGAACAGGCCGCGCTCACCCATTCTGGAATGGTAGCTAAGCTCACTGATATGAGTTACGAGAGACTTGAATGGATTGGGGACGCCTATCTATATCTGATATCATCGGCCTTCATCTTCCAAACATTTCCGAACTTGTCCACCGGGCGATCTGCACAACTACGAGAGAAGCTGGTCAAGAATGAGACCCTGTCATCATATACCCTACAGTATCACCTTAACGAGAGAACCAAGTTCCCAGCCGAATTCGATCTGCATGGTAGAGTAGGCGGATCCCAAGCATCTCAAAAAGCGAAGAAGAAGGTGCTCGGTGATGTTTTCGAGGCTTACGTTGCAGCGGCTATCCTGGGCGATTCGGATGGTCTATCACGGGTTGTAACATGGTTGAAGGTGCTCTGGAGTACATCGATATCGAAGGAGATTCAAGACGAGCACAAGACCCAAACAACGAGATCCATCAATTCAGCCGAGAGCGGAAATAGCAATGGCAATAGCAACAGTGTCGAAGCTACTGACCAGTATCTGAATGCCAAGGTCGTCTTGGCAAAGACCATTGGCAGCAAAGGTGTCAGGATCTCCTACGAGGATCTTGGCGAACCCAAGAAAGCAAAAGATTCTGGACTTCCACTCTTCACTGTCGGTGTATTCCTAGATGGATGGGGTGAGACTCACCTCCAGTTAGGTTATGGAAGCGGCCTATCTAAAAAGGAGGCAGGCGCTAGGGCAGCGCAGAAAGCCCTGAACAATGACAAGCTGATTAAAAGGTTTGAGGCCAAGAAGCTTGATTTCCAGGCTGCAATCCAGAGTCAGGATGGGCAATGAGGAGTCACTGATACCTACTTACGTAGAGATTTGGTGGTTAGAAGTGATCTCTTCGATGACAACACTTCATCAAGATATTCATCCTACTAATGTCCGGCATTACTACGTCGAACTTAGGTACAGCTAGGTAGTTATAGCCAGATAGTTCAGGGGAGAACAGGATGCTCATTCTGTTCTACTTAGAATTATCCATTGCTTTGGCCGTGTCGCAACATTAAAGCCATGATAGGTAGGCTGTGATCATTGATGCACCTCGTGGTTTTAGCCGGGTTCCCTTAAGTGCATATAATTACTAGACTAGACTAGACGAGGACTACGAATCGGCTTCACGTGCGATTTCTTAAATGTTGGGCAGGCATGTATGTACGCATGTAGTATGGGGTATGGGGTAGGTGCTATTTCAACGTGTACCTGACATGGATGTTCGGCTACAGGGCACTCTTAGGCGTTCTTAGGCCTTCAGTTGTCAAGGTACTTACTGAATTCAGTTAGTATAGTCGAGCCAACAACAGCATTGACGACAGGCCACTTCACTTGCACCGAGGCACATCTCCTTGTACACCTGTACACCACCCACTCTCGCGATCAACATGTCACCACCACCAACCAGAGATCCAATCACTCTCATTTCAGCCTTACTCATATAACTAATCTTAAGCATAATCAATTTGACTATACCTTGGACACTTCATATTAGTCTTACGTGTGATTCTTCTGTTGTTCGTGCCGAACCTTTGGATAGGATTTGTGTTTCAATCGCTTTTTACTTTACTAGTAACTCTGCGCGATAAGGACGGGTTCAAGACCCCCCTCCCCCCTGTATTTACTGGAATTGTTTATCGATATCTTCAACCCCCGGGTACTTGAGTTGAAGTTCTCAGAGGGGGTAGGGAGCAAAGAACAAAGAAAAAAAAGAGAGAAAGAGAGAGACGAAGATCTCTACAGATGAGAAGAATTCCAGATGGCGGACTCAGTTGGTACGTTATAGTTTCATTTGTGTGGAATGCAGTTCGTTCGTATTGGATTCGTGACACCCAATGTCACCGCCACTACCGCCACCGTCGGCCAAGGAAGGCGTCAGTCGAGTCAAGCCAACATAACACTGCATAGCTATTTCCCCCTCTTTGTTGTGTCGTGTTCCTCACTAGCCAGTCGCTTCCTCTAGTTTGCATATCTGGCCTAGCTCCACTAACATCCGGCTGACCTCATCTGTAGACCGCGTGTTCGTTCACGCGCTGAACACCGTCAAGAAGATTCCGAAGACCGGGGCCGCGCGACCACCCTCGAGCGATCGCCTACGACTCTATGGACTCTACAAGCAGGCGATGGAAGGCGATGTCGACGGCGTCATGGAGCGCCCGACTGCTGGGCCTGGCATCGAAGCCAACGAGCTGAAGCGCGAAAAGGATAAGTGGGATGCGTGGAACGCGCAGAGCGGGCTGTCCCGCACAGAAGCCAAGAGGAGGTACATCGAGGCGCTGATCGAGACGATGCACCGCTTCGCCACTACGCTGTGAGTTCGCGCAGTCCTCATTATGCAGGAATCTACCTACCTCGGTTTACTACCATACAAGCTAAGCTAAGAGGGCAAAACCCAGCTGACAATGGGATCTATAGAGACGCGCAAGAGCTCGTCGCTGAGCTCGAATTCGTCTGGGATCAAATAAAAAACAACAGTCCCTCGACGTCCGAATCCTCGCCCAAGGCACAACGCCAATTCCAGCGGCCCGCTAGCGGCACAGACGGACCCATGAAGGTTCTCAGTCCGATGAGCGAAGACGATGCAGCTGAGCAAGAATTCAGAGAGCACCAGCAACAAGAGGAAAACGACGAGGAGGAGGATGGTGGTGACGAGTATGTCAAGAAGGGAGGGAAGTGGTCCAGGAAGGTCGAGCGCGCCCTCGTTAGGCTATCGGCCGAGATCGCGGCACTTAGGGAACAGATCACGACGGGCCGTGAGTGGAGGTCCCAGAGACAGCGCACCATCAGGGCGCGGTTTAGTTGGTTCTTCTGGATTGCTGCGAAGCATTTCACGATAGATCTAGTTGTCCTCGGCATCATATTGCTGTGGATGCGGAGACGAAAAGATCCGCGGTTAGAGGACCAGGTCAGGGCGATACTAAGACTAGGGCGCGAGTATGTGAGAAAGGTCCTGCCGTCGAGGTGATCTACGTAGAGGCCTTTCAAAGGTTCTCTCCACTCACCCCTCTCTTCCATGACGTCCGGAGATACGAATTAGAGTCGCTGTGAAACCCCTTATAGGACTACTCACCTGTCCTACATCTATCCCCTCGTTTTCGGACGACAGATCTGACGACTGCGGGTTGTCTATGGATATGTGTCTTATCAGCAGTCTATGAAAGATGACCAATATCCTTAATTTATGTATGGAGAAGGGCGTTTCAATTTCTGCGCCTACTACACTCAGCCGCCACCGCGCATCAACTGGTTCGCGACAACTTTACCCAACTTGACGCGTACACCATAAGGGCCTCCATCCCCATGCCCCAGACATTATTATCAGGATGTCATAGAAGCTGATCACCCAGTCTGTGCTATTGCAATCTTGGCTTTACAAGGATGGCCGTGGATGCTTTACGGAATCTCGAACCGTGTTGTCTAGATACCGGAAGGATCTTCGACAGTTGTGCTTGGTGGCTGTAGAGTCTATCAAATTTAAGAGCTATGGTGCTCCCCATCGTTCTCACCTAGGACCCGTGGATATATCCCCATGGGACATTGAACCATAGTATGTGGTCATTGGATTCATCTCGCTATTGCCTTAAAACATCAATTCTGGCGTTGGTATCTTTCAGGAGGCTTTAGCTGGTTCCATTGAAGGAGATTTCAGGGGCGTCGATCCCCAGACATCAATTCGATTCCGCGAAGGTCACGGGCATAATGCTGTATCATGGGCTGGCATTACTATTCGTGGTGACTCTGATACGATCCGACATCTAGCCTTCTACTCTAGACGTGCAATATTGCTATCGGACAAGGCTCTCAGAGAGGCATCTCTCGATACGACCTACGTGTCACTTCGACCGTGCCAAACAACAAGACAGCAGAATAGGAGGGATTTCACGTGGCGTAGATATGCTAGCTAAATAGGATCATTGGCTATTATGTACATCCCCCGTTCAAGTTGAATACAATCTACATATTTGGAAATGGAAATACGTGAATGTTTCTCAACAATACCTGAGACTTAGACCAATGTCTACCTGCTGCGCTGAGCTGGGCATCAGCAATGATGTATATTGCGATATTATTAGTATCTAGTTAATCAGCTACCTGCACAGACTTAGATCTCAGATCTATCTAACATAATAAAAGTATTTCTATTTAAACCCTTCAAATTTCCCATTTCTATCGTTCCCCAGCGCTGGGGAGCTTGAGGTATGCTTGGAGTTACCTACCGAATAGCTCCTCTGTTATTGGTCAATGCGGGGAATTACTAAGTCGTACTTACCTACCCAGGTAGTCGTCAATATTAACAACAATGGCACTCTGTACAACACCAACCATCCAAATATAACGACGCAGTGCAAGCCACGCGTGATTGCGTCCGCCTTTCCTGCTGGGACTATCGCTCAATTACCAGCTCCAAATTTGATTTGGCGAACCATCCGAAGAATTCAAGAAGCAACCACCACCGAGGAAGGCATTGATCTAGTTTCCTAGATAAGATACCGAGTTGAACACTGCATCGAGCAATCTCGCTCTGCTAAAGTTTCAGTTTGTCAAACAAGCGGATTCTGAAGTCAGGTGGAAAAGCAAGCAATCAAAAAGCCTGTCTACCTATCATCTATCACAAATTTCCACAAATAGCTACCAGCCCTTACCCTTGTGTTGTACCAAGAAAGATGTTCCTGCCGAAGGATTAGGGACGCCCCCGGCAGCCATCTCGTCTCCGTCAAGTAACCACCATGGCCGGATCCACCAGCAGTGCAGGCGGTACACCACCACCACCTCGTACCCGTCCCGGCGCCGCTGCCGCCGCTCCAACTGCAGTGATGGAAAACGGCGAGCAAAAACAACAAGAACAAGAACAAGAACAAAATGCCGTCGTCGCCGTCCCGCTCAACACGTTCACGCCCGCCATGTTCGTCGAGGCGGAAGAGGACTTCGCCCTACCACCACCGCCGCTGCCATCTGACGTGCCGACCCGCCTGCGGCAGACCACGGCCGTCGTCGACGCCCACGCCAAGGCCGTCCACGACAACATGTGGCGGATGGTGGTGCGGGAGAAGGGGCGCCTGCACCGGGAGCTCAAGCAGCAGCTCGGCGACCTGCCGCCCGACCAGCGGAAGGCGTCGGAGCGCCTCTCGATGGCGACCTCGGAGGGCCTAGACGCCGTCCTCGACAACGTGCAGGCGCCCGAGTACCTATTCTCGACCATCCCCTCGTCGACGTCGCGGTCCCTCGAGCCGGGACTCAGCGCAAGCGAGGAGGCGTACCGAGCCACGCTCGCGCTTCAGGGGGAGGTCGAGAAATTCAAGTACCTGCGCGAGGATGACCATAATCACCACCATCAGCATTACCAACACGATCCCTCCCGGCCGCCGCCCTCTAAGTTCGAGGTGGGCCCCCTCACGCGCTACCACCTCGTACCGAAGAACCCGGCCCCCGGCATGACGCCGCCCCGCGAGTACGTCCGGGTCAGGTCGCTCGATGTCATTCAGCTCGCCATGCAGAATCTGGAGGGCTACGCCGAGCAGATCCCCGGCATGCGCGAGGCGCACCGCAGCGAGATCGCACGGAACCTGAGCGGTGCACCGACGGCGCCGGCGGCACCGGCGTCGACGACGACGACGGCCGCGGTATCAACGGCTAGGGATGCTGGTGCTGCTACTGCCGTTGAGGATGGCGATCCGATGGATATTGATAATGAGTGATGTGGCCGAGACTTAATTAGGTCTTGTACGGATGCAAAGAAACACGCTAGAGCGGGGGATAAAAGTACAACTTGAAGTAGTTGCTATTCGTGCTGTCATGTAGAAGTACTAGGTGTAAGGGGTATAATTCAACATGCAGGCATTTCCTGTAGCCATAGGTGTTTAGGAACTTTTCGATGCTCTTCTGAGAATTAATCATTAAAGCAAGGCGCTTGTTATTGGCAAATATGTAAAATATTTCCTCCCTCGATTCCTTATTCGCCCTTTCATCTACTAATTTTAGAGCTTTACTGCTGTAACAACTATCAACCATATGGTAGTATCAACGTCATCATAATTGCGAACAAAGATTGCTCATGTATCATGATCAATGACTTTATAGCTCACTTGCGGGTAACTAACTACGCCTAAGTTTGCCACAGAGTGTTCAACAAGAAGATAGATATTATACTCCAATTTCCCAAGCCCAACGCCCTATGCACCTCCATGCTCAGCTATTGGGGTGGAACCATCAGTACTGGCGACCCTGCCAATCTCCCACGGCTTCGGCGGCGCCTT
The DNA here is from genome assembly GCA_022661535.1 of Eutypa lata. Lineage (NCBI taxonomy): Eukaryota > Fungi > Ascomycota > Sordariomycetes > Xylariales > Diatrypaceae > Eutypa > Eutypa lata. Next base: position 338,405 of record JAKULF010000001.1, read on the forward strand.
GAGATGCCCTTGGGTCGTGATGTTCGGGTCCTCCACGACCGTGTCGGGGATCTTCCGAATGCCCGGGATCTCCTTCCCCGTCTTCAAGAACTCGATGATTTCCTCGAACTTCTTCGGATACGGCTCCTTGTCTGGATCCGTGGGTGAGGTGTTCTTCTGGATATAGAGATCTGCCCTGGGCGCGGCGGTCTGCCAGCTCGGCGCGGAGACATTCTCCCCGCCTACTAATTCGGATCCCGGGCCCTCGTGGCGGTATTGCAGAGAAAGATTGCCCAGCTCGTCGCCGAGTTCCACTAGCAAATGTGCCAGCCGCCTCTCTTCCGGGTCGGGCTAACGGAGGGGGCGATGAGTATACAGTGATGTATCACACAATGCGAGGCTTAACTTACAAGAATCATAGCCTCTTGCACCACGGTCTGCTCAGAAACTATTCTGGGCGGTTGTCCATTGGTATCGGTTAGCCATTGCTTATACGAACCAGCATCAACGTGGACCTTGGTTTGTTCTTCGAATCTTCGAACCCGAGCTTGAAGGGCTATCTCCGAAAGGCTTGGTCCATCGGGAACGAAATTGTGAAGGGCCTCTAATAGTTGCGTCTTACATTGCAGCTATTAGCTACTGTATATCGATCGCTTCTAAAAAAAGAATACGAAGTTGGGCTAAATGTGTTACTCACAGTAAACACTTGATCTTTTTGCCAGGGGTAAGAGTCGAAAGCCCGGTACAGAGCCCCTATGTTATCGACCGCACTGCCTTGCTGACTAGCGGCCATCTTCCCCTTTGCTGATGATGCTGTTGACTAGTGGTCACGCGGGGAGTTTGTCTCGGTGTTCTCCGCTATGCCCGTGATACTGGACAGGTGCAGGATATAACTATAACATAAACCTGCAGCACCCTATCTCCTCAGCGGTTGGTAACTAGACTTCCAAACAAAAGTGAATATTGGAATTTGGGTTACCCAGATTTGCAAATGGGTTCTTGTAAATATAAGTTATGAGACAGGAGATATATTTCCTAATAGAGAGCCGAGGATGTATGTACGTAAGTAGCTACACATGATGACCGTATAAGAACAGCCTCCCCCGCACTGTCTGTGGCACATGTGCCCTGTCCTAATTCAATTAAGATGCACTAACTAACGCCGACCTGCAAGTGAACTTTAGTCTTTATCCGCCCGTATGAAGCTCCACTTCATTCGCACTCATCCACATTAACGATTTAGTACTACGTCTTACTAGTTTTGGACTTCTATTTCCCTTCCTCTCTAACTACTTGATTCTCGATCTCCCTACTAAGACAAGAAAGCAGGCAGCTCAATTACCTGCTGCCAGTAAAAGAGAGACAGACAGTTCGGCCAGATGCGTCGTGCAGCTGGGAGAGCCCTAAGGACAAGCTGTCAATGCACTGTTCGGGGCCTAGCTCGCATCACCCGCCCGCGACGCAGCGTCTACCACAACACAAACGTTATTAACCTTGGCAGCACGCGACCCTTCTCGACCTCCCCGCTCTCCCTACTCAAGTCTCAGAGGCATCACCCACAACGGCAGCAGCAGCAGCAGCAGCAGCATGTTCTGACCGAGCCGCTTCAGTCCTCCATGTACATCCGCCGATTCTCCGTCGCTCTCGTCTCCGGGCTCGTGGGCTACGGTGCCTGGTACGCATACCAGGGGGAGAACGCCACCAGCCAGATCGTAGGGAACTCCTACTCGACATCCACGCCGAAGAACCCTGCAGTGGGGGACGCGACGCCCACTCGGAATGTGCTGGTCGTGGGCGCTGATGAGTTGCACACCGGTACATTCGTAGGAGACGGTCCGATAGCCAAGAGCGCTGACGGTACTGGGCATAACGTGCTCGAGATGCTCACGCCGGAACAAGCCACCGAGAAATTGCGCACGCACGATGCCTCGTTTTTGGTGAACAGGGGGGAGGGTGTCTTGAGATACGATGTCGTGCAGCTGGCAAGCAACAATCCGATAGAGGATGACCACGCCGAGAAGATCGTCGAGGTAGCTTCTCCACCTTCAGCCGGCGAGGCTGCCGAGAAGTCAAACCATGACTGGATGTTCTGGGGTGTGTTTGACGGACATGCGTGAGTGCCACCAGAATTTGATTTCGTTGACATGTCTTGGACTAATCGATTTGTAGGGGTTGGACCACATCGGCGAAACTACGTCAGACCCTGATCAGCTTCGTTGCCAGAGAGCTTAATACTACCTATAAATCCGCGAACACAATAGGGGTTCCCCCAGCACCCGAGGCCATCGACTCTGCCATCAAGGCTGGATTCCTTCGCCTAGACAACGAGATTGTCAACGAAAGCGTCGAGAAGGTCCTGAAGTCGAACTCGAAACGAGTTGCGGCAGAATTACTGGGTCCGGCCTTATCTGGTTCATGTGCCCTGTTATCTTTCTACGATAGCAGTTCCAAGACGTTACGAGTGGCTTGCACAGGCGATTCAAGAGCTGTGCTTGGCCGTCGCAGCGACTCTGGAAAGTGGACAGCTACGGCTCTTTCCGAGGACCAGACCGGTGGCAATCCCAACGAGGTGGCCCGTATGCGAAAGGCTCATCCTGGTGAGGATCGCGTTATACACAACGGCCGAGTCCTCGGTGGCCTGGAACCGACACGAGCGTTTGGCGATGCTAGCTATAAGTGGACTAAAGAGATCTCTGACCGGCTTCGAGCTTCGTTCTTCGGCCGATCCTCATCACCGCATCTCAAGACTCCTCCATATGTCACGGCTGAACCCGTCGTAACAACGACAAAGATCAACCCAGAAAGAGGCGACTTTCTAGTTTTGGCGACTGACGGACTCTGGGAAATGCTCACGAACGAAGAAGTGGTGGGACTAGTCGGGAAGTGGATCGAAACTCAGGCCGTTCAGCAAACCAACTCCCAGCTTGGTTCTCTCTGGTCCAAGATGTTCGGCTCTGGTAAGGGGCTTCCTGTAGAAGCCGGCAAAGCTGATGGTCCCAATGGCCAGAAGACGCCAATACGCCAGCGGCAATGGGGTCTCTCGCCCGATGAAAAGGAGAGATTCGTCGTCAAGGACAAAAATGTTGCTACCCATCTCATCCGCAATGCTCTGGGTGGTAAGAATGAGGAGCAGGTCTGTGCTTTGCTGACCTTGGTCTCCCCGTTCTCTCGGCGCTATAGGTAAAGCTACACACTTGATCTTCGTTGCTAAATCTAAAATGCTAATGTTATCTAGGGATGATTTAACTGTCCAAGTCATCTTCTTCGGTGATGGCCAAAAGACAGGCGAAGTCCTTGTCAACGAGGAGGCCTCGAGTCCGCCCCAGTCTGCCATCAAGGCGAGGCTATAAAAAGTCTTTCCAGTTATATGTCGGGCACATCCACCAGCCATTACGTGGATATCCGAGTTCTCGTGAAGGCAAGCGAGGCAGTGGTGGCACAGTTATAGTAATGTTGAGGCGAAAATATGCTTTCGCCAAACTAGGCGTTCGTAATGATAGTTTTTCTCTGGGGATTCTCTGGGAATATTTAGAGACCATTACACACACTCTGGCTTGCAAAGCAAGATAGATGGCTACCTTAGGCAAGCGCACATCCTTCTGATACGATACACCAATTGAAAAGCAAAAGAAATTTGAATGTCGAACTATCCCGCGGCCGTAGAGCTTGCTACGAGACTTCCTAGGGGAAGTGTGACTTGAATTCCTAGGTCTGACACATACTTCTTCACCTTGATCCGATAATCTCACTTGCATATTGTATAATATCTAGACTCTCTCCTTATTACAGTTGCGTAGAGTAGTGTCTTCTTGTGACTACGCCAGGTCGTACCTTCACTTATGCTATTCAAGTATGACAATAATTGTAACAATATCCTCCGAGTTTCGTAGCGTGTTCATTGAGCTGCTGCTTTTGGTCCTAATGCCGTTCTCGTAACTCTTATTTTTACTTTTGGTCTTTTTCTATACCACTACGCCGCGATCGTGGGCGGTTGCTACATTTCCCCTTTCACTAGGTATGCCCAGCTTGAGTCTCGGTCCTTACTCATCGTCATGTGTCTATCCAAAGGATGAGCCAGTCTGGCGATAATTGTAGAGAATACCTGAAGTAAACGAATCTGACCTTTATGGCCGCCTAACAGGTGCAGTGCTTGGTGGCCACTTGTACATCAATGGCGAAGAAGTGGCGCGGCTTCTCGATGACCACATGATATCTCACTCTAGAGGGGAGATACTAGCCGGTATTGGTTGTGAAAAGCACCAGCCCTCGTTGACCTACAGGCTACTACATGGATGTATGTATACACTCGTAGCCATTGAGTAAGTTAGCCGGCCAACCAGCTACCTACCTACCCACCTACCTAACCAGTCAGCCATAAGTGATAATAAGATATTATCTTTCTAACAATAAGCCAGGTTAGTGTAGTGGTAACACGTCTTCGCCCTCCAAAACAAACCAGAACAGAACAACTGAAGGTCTTGGGTTCGATACCCTGCGGCTGTACCAATGTACACAGCAAAACATCCGGATGTTCCTTCACACCCTGTGCGAATAAATCCACCTCCACAGAAATATGGCAAGAAATCCCAGGTTCGACCCCTGGACCAGGCAATATATTTTTTTGTTAATTTTTCAAAGCATCACCGAGGTAGACCACCATGTTACACTCTACAGGGGATTTTCCTTCTTCCAAATTGATCCCTATCACCATTTAAAACCAGACATGAACCAATTATTATGTTCCTATCCAAAAAGTCTTCCACAGTGTCTGTCGAGGCAGAGAAGGACTTCCATGGAAAAGGGAATTTGACAGCAATGAAATAGTGAACTATATAGTATTGCATGATCACCTTTCGCGTTTGTACCTAGAGCTCGGGAGCTAACCATCTTCCATTGCCTTGTATAGCTGTTACTTATAACCGTGATAGATTGAATCTGTAGAATTGTAAAGATTGCTTTAATGTTGGGGCATAGAGCGACCCAGTAAGGTAATAAGTAAACTGTTTAGCAATATCAATTACGGGTTAACATAAGCTATAGACGTGTTGTTAAAGATTGAAGAGAAATAACCATTTGGCCATTTAGACGTAAGCTGTTATTTACTTATTTGTTGGACTCCTGTAAATTATACCTTACCTTTCGATAGTGATATACACCTCGAAGGAGGTTCTGTAACATTGATAACGAATGCCTCCTTACATCTTTCTTCTCTTATTATACCTACCTGGAAAAATAACCCCAGAGAATAACCTTTTAAGCGCCCCAAAGACAGCATACCGGCAAGTCTGAAGAGACGCTATTTTAGTTGTGAATAGCCACTAGTTGGCACTAGAAACTACCAACGGGGAGGAACATTGAAAACCTGTGAAGTTCGCGATTAAGAGATCCGAAGCAACCGGATACAGATCACCCTACGAGCCCCTGTTTCTCCGTCAGCGTGGTACCTACATGGGCCGATTTACCCCACAGAAATCCTTGAACGTGTGGAGAAGCTCCCCCTAACCCCATAAGCAGCTACCCCAACTTACCCCCCTCACTCTACACCGTCATCTCGACTGCATCGGGGATATGCGCCGTTACTATTTCCCTGCAGGCAAGGAAATGATGTCCTTGGCTAATATCATCACGAGGTTGTGCCCCCGTTCCCGACGGGGCGGTTGGAATCGCTACGTAGGTAGGTAGTAAGTACCTAGTATGATGTTTTATTATTATTAAAGCTTGGAGTCGGCCACGTGGTAGCCATACTCTATCCTTTAGAGTTTGTCTTGCCCACAGTTCAAAGCCCATCCCAACTTAAGCTGAACCAACCGTCTTGTTCGACCTCGTCTCGAGTAAGAAAACAGCCAATATGAGGGCATCTCTTGCTGTTTCTTGGTCGCTGTTGGCGACCTCTGGGTGCGCATCGTGGGTCCCAGCTTCGCCGCCGCTGACCCGGGACCTCGAGCCCAAGCTGCAGAAGCTGGTTCCTCGACAATCCGGGAACGGGACATCGGATGACTGGCCCTATGGGCCTCTGAGCACCAGAGGCAGAGATATAGTCAACAGTCGTGGTGAGGCCGTAACCTGGGCCGGTCTAAACTGGCCTATGAGCGGTAAGATTTCTATCCTGCTACGCAATATGTGAGGAGACGGGAGAATCATGGGCTGAATTCAATGATAGGAGAGACGATGGTGCCAGAGGGACTAGAGCACAAGTCTGTTGAGGACATCTTAGATGATATCGTCAGCGTTGGTTTTAACTTCATTCGCATGTAAGTCGGAGCCAAGCACCACCATCAACTCCTAGCTATATGGAGGGCTCACAAGCAATAGGGGCTATGCGATCCAAATGATCGACGAGGTCTACGACCGAGGAGGCGAGGATGTACCCCTCGAGGTCTCCATGATCATGGCGCTCGGCTACGAGAACGGGACCAAGGTCACGAACGAGATCATTGCCAAGAACCCGGGCTGGACGCGCGAAACGACCCGTTTCGAGATCTGGTCGGACATCGCGGACGCCGCCGCAGAGAAAGGCGTGTACGTCCACCCCGACGTCCACATCCACAAGGCGCAGTGGTGCTGCTCGCACACCGATGGAAATTCTTGGGTAAGTACTTAAAACAAGTTATTCTCTTACATTTCTCGCTCTGTTGTAGAACCTTCTACAGGATATGATGAAAGAAATAAAAAAAATCAAATATTAACTTGTTTTTTTAATTTTTACTAACGCAGTTCGGCGACATCGACTTCGACATCGACAACTGGCACCGGGGCCTCGCGTACGTCGCGGACTGGGCCAAGAACCACCGCAACGTCGTGTCCATGTCGCTGCGCAACGAGCTGCGCGAGTCCTGGAACCGCACCGACCTGGTCTACAACTGGGCGACGCTGGCGGGCAACCTGACGGCGGCGACCGACGTCATCTACGCCGCGAACCCGGACCTGCTCGTCACGTGGTCGGGGATGCAGTACGACGAGGACCTGTCGGCGCTGACGACGGGCAAGAACCTGCTGACGGCCCCGTGCTACAAGTGCACGGCGACGCGGGACGCGCTGCGCCGCGACCCGCTGCGCTTCGACCTCGCCGACCACGCCTGGGCCGACAAGGTGGTCTGGGAGCTGCACCTGTACGCGATGAGCGAGGACGTGGACGCGGCGTCGTGCGAGTTCAGCGAGGCGGCGCTGTACCGGAACGGGTTCAACGCGCTGGGCATCGACCCGCCGGCGGCGTGCGACGTCACGGGGGACTGCCCCGAGGCGGCGCGCCTCACGCCCGTCATCCTCTCCGAGTTCGGCAACGCCCAGGACGCCACGCTCAACAACGGCACGCTGCCGCAGTGCCTGCGCGACTTCACGACGCGCCACGGCGTCAGCTGGATGGTGTGGAGCCTCGCGGGTAGCTACCGCATCCGTTCCGGCGCCCAGGCCTTGCCTGATACCTGGGGCCTGACGAACGACGACTGGACGGGCTGGAGGGACCCCGACACGATCGAGGGGTACTGGAAGCCGTGGGTCGCGGACATGAATATCACGAGGAATTGAATAAAGTTTAGATACGTACGATATGATGGGAATGCTCGAGGAGGTGGTTCAGGTTAATTAATTAGTTGCTTGTTGGTTATTAGGTAATTAAAATAAGCATATGGTTAGACCAGCATCGGACCTATGGTTTCACATGATAACCCCCTTAACTCTCGCACTGCAGGCCTATTGAAATAGCGATGAGCAAGCAATTGTTGAGATAGAAGCATCTATTTTATCGTTCCAAGTCGATGCTTGACTATAGGGGTACTCAACGATTTCCTCCAGAACGCTTCAACATCTCTCTCTAGCTATAGGAGATGAGATCTAGGAAATGACTAGTACATACCTAGGTAGTTATGTTCATCCCTTGAGAGTAATGACCTAGGGGGAGTTGACGTGTACAGTCAATGAATACAACCCAAATGCTGGCAGATCTCGGGCCGACGAACACCTTAAATGCATACACATAGTTAGTTAATGACGGCTTTTGGATGCTCCTTTTGAAAAGCCGTTGGTCCATCTCGTCGAAATGTTGTAATAGCTAGCTGCTGCTAGCAATCCAGACACATCCTCGTGGGCTGACTCACATAATTCGCCAATCTGATTCTTGGTTTTAGTGGCGGCACTGAGATCGAGGATCCTTTGTCGGTAGATAGAAATGGCGTACAGATATTCAATGGTTAGTTTCAATAGTCCCTCAATGGACTTGCGGGGTACAAGCGACTAACTATATTCTCCTCACTGCCAGGTGCCTTATAATGAGAGACTTTATTCGAGTCATGTGCTAGACATCAAGTATCTCCTAAGTAGCAGCTGAACCATTCGATCTGATGAGTTATCAACGAATTGACGTCACAAACGCACTCGAGCCTTGGAAGTTTTTCTTTCCCGGAACTGGCGCGTCCCCCCACAAACCTTCCAATCATATTATTCGTTGTATGTACGTACATACACTACCATGGGGCCCACCCCTTACCCACCTACCTAGGTGCTAGCCACATGTTAAGCCATAGTTATTTGCCCTGTAATAATACCGCTGCGACGTAACTAACGCCCCCTTACAAGATTCGAGATGGGGATGTCTTCTCTTCCGATAACAACAACCACCACCACCACTACTACCGTTCAGAGTGGCAGTGTAGGGCAAGCTGTAGTAGCTGTCCTGGCCCTTTTTGGAGCCGAAGATGGCAGAACATGAAATTGAATCCGTACCACCTTCGACAACGAGACGAGCATCACAATCAACACAAGCATCCGATACACAATCACAACAACAACCACCACAGCGCCCCACCAGCGCCCTTCGCAATGTCCACTTTCATTCCGTACGAGATAACCCTCCAGCCATTCGTCTGCGACGTGTTCGATCCTTGAGACCAGAATCCAGCGCTGGCGATGGCAGCGAACAACAATATCAACAACAATTGCAACAACAACAACAGCAGTTGCAGCAGCAGCAACAACAGCAGGCACATGACCAACGGACTGGCGGTCGCCGCCGATCGAGCTCAGAACCTCACCGAAGATGGTTTATGACGGAAGCGGGCAACGGGGGCGGTGGGAGCACCTCGCCTCGTGCTTCTCCCATGCCTTCCGTACCCGAGAGGGGCCAGACACGGGCTCGGTCACAATCGCACAATGTCCAGACGGCGGACTTCCAACCATTCCAACCCCAGGGCCAGGGAGGAAGAACACGACCGGGATTATTACGCCAGGTTACGAATAGCATCATGCCGGGCCGGCGTGGTAGTACTAGTCAAAGAGATGAATCTGAAGACGAATATGATGCAGATATCGTGGATATTCTCGACGTAGTTGGTACGTGAATAATCATAAGAGACAGAACACCCCTGCTTGATCTCCTCCCTCATCTCGTAGTAAATCTATTGCTAACTCACCTGAAAAATCACTAGACCCCGAAGTAGCGACGCTGTCCTCTATTACAAATGTCCAGAACTCGCTATTCGTCCCGTCGCTGGGCAGGTTCGTCAACCGACAGCCGACTTACAGGCTCTCGCACATACCCCGCATACCGGGGTCGTACCCGTCCCAGGAGAGCATTTTAACTTCACGGCGTGGGTCCGCTGCCGGGCCCGAGGAACAGGAAATGACGGGGGTTCCCGTGCGCCCTTCCATGGAGCGAGTCCCGAGCACGATGACGGAGCGGTTCTACGCCGTCCGCCCCCACAACGCCACCCTAGAGCACTGGACCGAAGAGGAGATCTCCGAGCTGAACGATCACGTGCGGCACATGCTGCACTCGCGGCGCAACAAGATGAAGCGCCGCTTCAAGGCGTTCGGGCAGTACATCCGCCGGCCCCTGGGGTTCCTCGTCACGCTCTACGCCACGCTCATCACGCTCTTCGGGCTGGCCTGGGTGCTCTTCCTGATCGGCTGGATCTACGTCGGGGACCAGCAGCCGTACGTGATCAACGTCATCGACACGGTGCTCGTGTCCCTGTTCGCCGTCGTCGGCGACGGCCTCATCCCCTGGCGCCTCGTCGACACCTACCACATGTGCTACATCGCGCACTACCACCACCTGACGTGGACGCTGCGCCAGAAGATGGAGCTGCCCCACCTCCAGGACAAGAACGACCTGCCCTCGGAGCCGGCGGCGCGCGGGTCCGAGGAGGCCGCCGCGCTGGACCTCGAGGCCGCCCGCACCCTTCACGAGAAGGAGGAGCTGCGCGTGCTGACGGCCGAGCAGCAGCGCAAGCTCGAGCACCACCAGGCCAAGTTCTCCAAGTCGCACACGTTCTACAAGCCGCACGAGACGGAGACGCACTACGCGTTCCCGCTGCGGCTGCTGGTGGCCATTGTGGTGCTGCTGGACTGCCACTCCATCTTCCAGCTGGGGCTGGGCCTGTGCACGTGGATCATCGACTACCGCGTGCGGCCCATGGCGCTCACGGCGACCCTGCTCAGCTTCTCCATCTCGGCCAACATCACGGCGGGCGTGCTCATCTCCGTCGGCGACCGCCGCACCCGCAAGAAGGACGTCATCGAGCGCATGTTCCGCCAGGAGCTGACCCAGGAGGCCATGAAGCGCGTTAACAAGGCGAAGGCGAAGGAGACGCTCGGGGTGCTTTCCTCTTCCGACCCGAAGCAGCAAAATCGGCCAGGAGATGACGACGAGGAGGATGAAGAGATAAGAGAGGAGAAGAGGTCGTTCCCTCTCCCGCTCCCGCACTCCCGGCTCGAGCGGATCGACGAGGGCAAGGAGAGCGGTCGCCCTAGTAGGGATTTCTCGTTCCACCGCCCCAAGCTCGACTTCCTGATGCGGAAGAGCAGCGACCGCGGCTCCAGGCGGAGGAGCTCCGGCGAGTCCTCCAGGAAGTCCATCGATCGCGCAGGAAAGTTCGATGCGAAGCGGAAGACTGGCAGCAGCAGCGGCAGCAGCAGCAATAGCGGCGGTAGCAACAGCAGTAGCAGCAACAACAGCAATAGCAGCGAGACGCGTCGTCTGGATAGTAGTAAGGGCGAGAAGGAGAAGGAAGAGAATGAAATGGAAAAGGAGACAGAGAGAGAGAAAGAGAAAGAGAAACAGGAGAATACACCACCACCCGTCGTTGGAGCGTTTCCAGATGAGGTGGGGGACGTTTGATCAAATGAATCAATCAATCAATCAATACATTAATCAGAAGTAATATATGTTTGGCTTTTTTTTTTGGCATATAGGTAAGGTAGAAAGAAGGAGGAGGAAGAAACGGAGGTAGCAAGCAAGCAAGCAAGCAAGCGAGTTGGGATCTTGGGGCGCAAAGCAATGACAACAACATGCTTCTATGCATGCATTTTATGTATAGAGGCAAATCTTTGGCTGGATAGCTAGCTATGTAGATATCAGGGCTGTTTTACCTATGTTTGATTGGGATAACTACATAGGTAAGGTACCTACCTACCTACTGCACAAAAACCAATGTTGAAAAAGAAATGGAATTTTTTGGATATTAACTGAGCTTAACTTACTACATAAGTAAGTACTTGGGTATATAGGGATTGTAAATATGGAAAAGGAAAAAAGTGATAACTACATAATCCGGCTGACCAGTTAGTAACTACCTAAGTAGGTACTACATTCTAATTGATGATGGGTAATTTGTGATTTCCCCCTTTTTTTTCTTCCCCCCTCCTTGGCGCACTTCGTATGGGAAATTCATAGATAAATAAAGCATGACGTGATAGGTCTATGCGATGGTGAATAGGGAAAGTGTTTAAAATTATCGTCACGCCATCACGTAAATAGTCAAAAGGCACGGAGTGGGTAATGAGGTCGTTCTCTGTAAGACAACCATGAGATAAAACCAACTTGAGTGATATCGTATTTATTACATTGTTCTTCTTTCCTTCTCATATCATCACAGCTTAATGTAATGATAGCTTGGATGAAAGAGGAGTGGTCTTAACATATCAGTCATAAAGGTTACTGGTAATTCTGTGATATGTCCATCTCATTTAATTAGGTACGGCTCGATCTACAAGTGTCGAGGGCACAAAAAGGAAAAAAGAAATATGTGCAGCAAAGTATCATAAGCCCGTTAAATAGTACCACCCCTTTTTTCATCCTCCTAGACCTCAGAAAATACTTCCACCATCCACATAATCGTGACTCATTTCCATGCCGATCGATCTATTGAGTAGCCGCCTCTCTAAAAGACGTTCACCCATCTGTAGACCTTCATAGAAAATTCCGAGAAACTGCAAAGACCGTTACGCCTGTGCCACGAACGCCAGGCAATGCAATCATTGCATTATGCCATGCGAATGCAGGTGGGAATCGTCACCTGGTTTCCATCAATTGCTAATTAACTAGGAAAATAGCCATTACAGCAACTGGGCTGTAGTAACGATGATAATAAGTTATTGTTGGTGCCGGCCAACAGTGGTTAGGCCAATATCAACAGCCATGATTAGAAGAGTGCGTACCACTCCGAAAAATCGGAGATAATACTTCATGTACATTTGTTGGTTTGTAATCATAAAACCACAACTTCGTCCCCTCAGTAGCGAGGATGGCGAGTCGCAATGTCTCTCACACGGTTTGCCATGATGGTCATGCCAGAGAGGTGCTTCAGAATAGGGTCCCCTGGTGCTCTACCGCTGATTTGTATGAAGAGATTCTCGAGGCGGGAAATGAATTGGCCCATGATGTTCGGTAGGACATCACGAATCTGGGGGTCCTAAGTAAAAATGTTAGTTCTATATCAAGGGGTTTTGTTAATGAGTTATGTACGTACAATGTCTGGCAGGGTTGAGTGCAAGGTGTGTAGGATGACCTCCAACCAGGTAACCCTCTCACGAAGGAGAGGCCCGTCAAGTTCTTCCGAAATAATGGTTCCGACTGAGAGGGACACAAGCATCGGTAGATCGTGCAAAAGGTTTGGGTTAAACTTGACAATGTACTTGTCGTAAACCTCATGCTTTCGTTCACCCTGGAGCCATCGAATCAGACCAGTCTCGTAGTCGCCACGTTCCATTTGAGAAGCAATGTTTGCGATCAAATGCTGCAACTCGGAATCTTTACTAGCCGAGCTGTTGTTTGTGAACGGGACCAGCTGGTTATGGGAATTTCCTGCCGGGCTACCATATGAATGAGAGTGGGAATGAGGCTGAGAATGCGGTTGAGAATGTCCCTGGGTATGTCCCTGGGAATGGGACAGCTGTGGCTGCGGTTGCGGCTGAGGCGGAGGTGGAGCCTGGGTAGCTGGGAGACGTTCTCTCGATAGCTGTTGCTGCATCTTGAGGAACCCGTCCTGGAACTGCGTCTGCGTTGTAGCCATGGCAGAAACCGTGTCCGACAATCGAGTAACCAATGCTGTGAGCTGATCGATCTTATGGCTGTCGGCAACGTGTCGCTGCTCCAGTACTTCGATCTGTTCCGCAGTCCGCAGTTCGACATCTTGCACAACTGAACGAGAAGCAGCAACCGCCATATCGCTGAAGATAGGTGTGATAGTGTCCATTAACGTCTGGCGGAAGCTTTCCTCCATATCCATGGCCACGCTACTCACGACCTTATCGGAGATGGCCTTGGAGAGTTCAGGCTTCTGGAGGGCCTGAGTAACAGCGTTTGGTAGTAACTTCTGCATTTGGTTTTGCACCGAGTGAGAGATTCGACCACTAATTTTACCCTCAAGTTGCTCCGAGATAACCTTGCTAATGGTGGTGCTGAGGGCCGGGACGACATTATCTTCGAACTGGTCACTAACAATTCGGGCTAACACGGCTTGTACGTTCTCGTTCAAAACGCTCGAAACCAGATTCAACAGGTCCTTCTGACTGTTGTTGAAGGTGTCTTCACGACTGCGGATCTGGGACTCAATCTTGCCCTTGTGATCCTTCATTTCATTTGCGATAATGGCTGTCAGGCTAGCACTAAGACTTGTTTCAATCTGCTTGACAGCTGAAAGAACAGACTCAGCAGACGCAGCATTATGGGAAGATGACATAGTTCTGGTCTCCGCACCCTTTCCAGAGACCGGTCCGACGCGTGGTGAATGTGAGCTACTGTTAGACTGACCATTGTCTACAGTAAGCTTCTCTGCGGCAGCGGCAGCGGCAGCAGCAGCTCGCTCTCTCTTCTTTCTCGCCTTCTTCTCGGTCTTATCCAACTGGTTGATAGGTGTGACGGGTGCCTCCGCCTCCTTGCGCTCTGGGTGCAAGTTGGCGGGTGCATTAGTCTCCGAAGCCTTCTTAGACTGCTCCTGGGCTGGATTGGGGGTTGGTTGCTGAGGTGGCGTCTCCTTTGAGGTCGATCGGGCAGCAATTCTAATCGGCAAAGTAGGGTGCTCGTCAACGGCTTCCGATACAATGGCACTAGGTAATTCCTTAAGCTTGGCGATCTTAACGAGACCAAGTTCTACAGCATCGACCCCAGCGATAACCTTATTATCTCTGGTCCAACCAAGCTCGTTGTTCTTGACCCAGATGGCGGTAACACCTTTTGAGTGCATGGCATATAGCTCAAAAAGAGCTGGCTCATCGCCGACAGCCCCAGCAGCCGGAGTTCCCAAGATGTCCAAACTTCGAAGTACACCCTTATTCGAAAACGAGTATTCACGCACACCACTAATGACTGCGGTTGAATCGGGCTCGGGGATGGATGAGTCTTTAGCGACTAATTTTTGAATGTAGTCAACTTGGGATAGACCCTTGATGGTGTATTTGGGTGCCGAAAGATGGAGGAAGTAAATTGAGTTGCGAGTCGGGTGGCCGACAATGACCATACCAGAAGCAGAGTGGTACATGACACTACACACAGCATCTGACTCCTTGGTATGAGGTAGGTTAAACTCCTGAACGGGTTTGCCAAGGGCAAGGTCCCACAGCTGAAGAGTGTGGTTCTGCTTCATCCCCACGATCATATAGCGCAAGGCGCACCGCTTCTGGTACGGCCGTTGCTTATCCAGCAGTAACACAGAGGTAGGCCATGCCTTCTCACCTTCAGGCGTAGTATTCAGAGTCATCAGGGGCTCCTTCACCTCGAGTGACGTCTGGGCAGGCATGGGGAAGCGCGGGTCCGAGTCCTCATCCGCCGCAGTCAAGTCTCGCACATCCCAGAATTTAACACGACCGGACTTGTCGAGAGAAACGATGGTGGTGTCATCTTGACTGAAGGTGAAATCCTTACCAGCTTTGCCAGTGTTGATACGAAGAGCGCACTGCTTTGACAGCTTCTCAGTGTCCACAACGCGGTCATGACCTGGCTTGAACAAGTTATTTTGCATAATATATGCAGGCCAGATGATGCTGATGGTTTTACCTCGGCCAACAGCGAAGTAGTCTGGATGAGATGATGAAATTCTTGCTCGAGTCTTCAAGACGCCGCCTGGCGTGTCACCCTCCTGGGCGCTGATGGGAGGAAGCGCGAAGCCGTATTGCTCGGGATTGGGGTCGTCGATATGATCCTTCTCGCCGTTCTTGATCTGGACGTAGTAGACGGTGCCACTGATGCCGGTACCAATGATGGATTCTTTGTGTGCTGTGTTAAGGTCGGAAGGGGTAGAAGAAATTGCCACATTGAAGATGCGATCTTTAGTATCAGTGAAAAGCTTCGCATCCCTACCGTCGTCTTGACGAATGACACGAAGACCGCCAGCTTTCGACATACCGTACGTCATGTACGACTCGGTTGCTGAGACAAGATTTCTGTCAATCTGGTCGAACTCCTTCTTGAGGCGTGCAATATCGAGAACAGCTTCGTCACGGAAGTGTGGACGGGGCTCCTCATTGTCCTGCATTGTGATTGAAATCCACGGCTTCATGGGGAAATTATAAACCTTGATAGGTGTCGACTCTTCCTCAATTACCACTATCTCATCGGCCTCGGCGCTCTCCCAGCTATCGGCAACGGGACCATGGGCAGCATCATCGACGATATCGCGGATTGCCTGGGCAGTGTGTGGAGAATACGCTTCCTCGAGAACACCTTCGTTCTCCTTTCGATTGAGCTCGTGCTGGATGTCCTTTGCCACAACCTCAGCCGCTTCCTGAAATTCGGCGTCAGTCTTGGCGCTCATCAGGTCCTCGAGTTCATCGGCGATCTGGGATTGTACCTCATGCACAGCGTTGTCTAGTGCTTCCTGAGCCTCTTTATCTGCTTGTTCTGCGAGGCCATTAAGCGCGTCGGCTACCGTCTCTCTATTCTCTTCGCCGGTGCTTTCCGAAGAGAAACCCCTAGCAGCGTCAGGGGGATGTTCAAGTTCGGGCTCGGGTTCGGTCTGCAAGACGTGGTTGTCCTCAAATTTTCGACGAAGGTGATGAGGACTGGCGACCGAGCTTCGGTGACTACCGGGTCGCTTGTAATCTTGAGTGTTGCCAGGCGAGGAAGTCGCACTGGGAGCCTTCTTCAGGGCCTGGAAGCTAGAAGCTGCAGAGAGCGGAGCGTCAGTAGCTACTGTTGCACTTGTGAAATCTACGGGAGCGGGTGCTCCAGGTGTTGACTTGGGTGTTCCATTCTGAGGTGGTGGGGCCGTAAATTCGTCAAAAGGATTAGCATAATCGAACTTAGTAGGCCTACGACTACCATCATGCTGAGAGGAAGCTGGCGATGCGTATTCGAACTTCGAGGTAGGGGACTGGGTCTGATCCTTAGTTCCAAACTTGAATGGCATTGGCGTATTATCGTGCGAAGCGTTCGCAGACAGAGCTTGCTTCAGTTGAGAGTAGTCTTTTGAATGATCGGCAGTCGAATTGTTGACTGAAGGTGGGGTCAAGGTGGCAGCTTGCGACGATTCGTTCACTGACATTTGGTCATTCTGAGAAGGTTTGGGTCGGTGCAGCAGGTTTAGAAGGTACGCTTGAGTATCGGCTGAAGGTGCTGTGGAAGTCCATGAATTGTGCTTGTGAGAATTGTCGGGCGCCGGTCCATCACCACCCATAGTGCCCTTCATAAGAGTAGCTAGTAATCCCTGGGGATCGGCCGGCATAGGAACTGGGGCATGTAGGGGAGGATGGGTGTTATTGTGAGGCAGGCTGACAGAACCATCAAACGAAGAGGGTGGAGCTTGTCCGGTGGAAGTTGTTGGAGAGGGTTCAGAGTCGTACTGTGACTTCTGCTGCCCACTTCCACTAAACTTCAGAAGATTCAGCAGATTGGCACTCTGGTCGGGCTTGCTGTTCGCATTAGAAGGAGGCATGCTTCCAATGGGACCGAGGTTCATCATTCCCGGAGGGTGGTGAGAATGAGTGAAGTTGCTCGGAGGCGACGGCGCAGCGGGCAGATGGAAATTCTCTGGGTTGCCTAAAACAGGTGAATCTGTAGTTGAAAGATCATAGAAAGGTGGCTGTTGGTTGCCCTGATTGTAGGCGGAGAATCGCGAGAGGAGATCCTGAGTGGAAGCAGAATCGT
This sequence comes from Eutypa lata, assembly GCA_022661535.1. Taxonomy (NCBI): domain Eukaryota; kingdom Fungi; phylum Ascomycota; class Sordariomycetes; order Xylariales; family Diatrypaceae; genus Eutypa; species Eutypa lata. Next base: position 355,740 of record JAKULF010000001.1, read on the forward strand.
CGTCCTGATTGTTGCGTGCGGCTTGCATACGAGCAAACATAGCCTGTAAGTGATTATTTGGGTCACTGCCACCATGAGGTGGACCATAGCTCGCCATGATGAATGACTACACTACAAATAGTGGATAGTTAAAACTACCTAGATATTCGTACTGTAAGTGCAGATAGTGTGTGTGTGTGAGGTAGGTAGTATCTTGTCTTGTCTTGTGTCTTGAAGAGACGGCGCGGTACAGATGCCAACGAAGACCGACTCTAGACCGAGTTGTTTGGGCTGAAAGTATAATATAGCCGGGTCGGAAGAGGCACGCCTAACTACAGCAAACGGCAATGTGAGAGATACGCTGTACGCGTGAATCAAGAATGATATATGATGAAAAGAAGAAGGAAATGATATGGGGAGGGGAACCCCAAATTGGTGATAGAAAATTTGGGATTGTGTTGTAATTGGGCAATGCAATGGATAAAAAATCTTCCCAATATTGCCCAATGCCAAAATGTTCAAATTTCCAGCCTCGTCAAAATTATATGTATTGTATGTAGGAAGTTTTGAGACCCCAGGTCCGGTTGTTACAAGTTTGGTAGTATGTACTAAAGGTCGGTAGGTAGTAGGTAGTGGAGGTAGATACAGTTAGGTCGGGTAGGATGATGTGGGTGGTGTAGGTGGTGTGGGTACCTAAATCTGCTAGGTCTCTGGCGTGTCTGGGTCTGGTTCTGTTGGAAAGATCGGGCACACTCCTGCCGAGAACTTGTCTTTTCCTCTTCTTTAATATTGTATGTACCTAGTACCTCTTCTCTTGTCAAAAGATACTACTATATCAAGGTCATTACGACAAGCTTATGTGTAGAAACGATTAGATATGTACTAACCAACATCAACAACGAATTGTTAAGATGGCTAGAAGGGTAGGTAGGTAAATACTCTAGGTTATCAGGTTATGTACCTAGGTCGAGGTAGACTGATGAAATTAGTCGCTGATGAGGATGGAGAGGGACAACCAGGGGGGGAGAGTGCATGAATTACATATGTAGGTATGATACCTAATGGGTCTATGATATGACGAAGGTAATATCATCTGGAGTTGGGTGAAGCCGTGGTTGTGGGAGGTGAGTTGAAGTGGTCTGTCGACCTCAAGCATTCAACCTTGAGGGTTGTAGACTAGTAGCGGGTATGTATGTGTATGTACAATATGATAGGTAGAACTACAGCTGGGTAAGCTAAGTCTTTGGGTACCTATAATAAAAAGTGTTTCTTGAGCTGTTTCCCATCCCGTATTGGGCGATAGTAGGGCGGCCACATATGCACATATGCGCTGTCATGAACCGATAATCAATCCTCCAGTCTCCTGGCCGTAGCTGCCTGCCTGTCCAGTTTTTCAAGGTTCTCATTGACTGCAAGATCTCTAATCACCTGGCGCAGGTTTTAGACTATCTAATGTATTCTGGGACCTTTTTCACCGGAGAGGTTGGCGTGCAGTTCCAGTGATGAGCGAAGCACTTTATAGTAGTATGTAATTGTGGTGATCTAGTTTAACATCCTGTCACAGGCTATCAATCAGCTTGTGTTTAAGGTTTAAATCTCCACTACCCACAACCAAAATATTTCTATAGAGTGCAGGTGCAGTTTATGACTGCAGATGAATGGAGTGATAACATTGAAGTTGCAGCACCTAGCATTGAGGAATTTCTACAAAAAATAGTTACATAGCAGCATTGGTAGGTATATGTAGGTACATACCTGTTAAAGATAAGCAGGCGCTTAATGGTGGGGTTGTAAATCGGCAATCGTAAAACACCGATTTGACTAGGTACCTATGTATGTAGATAATGATAATTAACCTGTTTATGTAATCAAGGAGAGCCTTTGGTTCAAATGACATACGGATCTGGATTCAACAGAAATCAGGCAAGGCTTTATCCAACCTTAAGACCGATTCCATCACAGCCACCACCGTTCTTTCTTCTGCTGACAGTGTTTTTGGACAATCGAATTCCGAGATTACAACGAATGCAATATACATACTACCGACTTCATTCATAATAAACCCGTACATAATTTAATTTCGTTTGACGGCCGTGACAAACATCTCGTCTCAATTCATGACGGCTACTGCTTCTCAAGGCTAGCATCTACAAGTTACATCTACAAACGTAGCCACCACGTGGAGGAGGTTTAGTTTTCTTGCTATACGCCCTCATAAGAATACCATTCCCAGTGTTACAGAATGTTTTGTCTACGGAGGTAAGATCCGTTAGTCCTTCTATTGGTTATGGCGACAACTAACTCTAGTCTTTTAGCTGGCTCCCCCTCCTTTTTATCCCGACCAATGCCTCGCCGGCGTTCATTTTCCTCTTCTTCGTCTGCACATACTTCTTAAACCGCCCATGTGTCTACTGCTCAGTGCTACTTCTCATTCTGTTCGCAACCTCGTGTTATTGGTCAGATCAATGCTTTTTCGACTTTAGCAGTAATTGGTTTGAGCCGCGACCGCCGACATCAGCAACATGTCCTATAGACACTTCGATATCGGAGGATGTCGTCAGCGGATTTAATGCAACCGCGGTCGAGATGCTCAACACAACCGCAAATGCTTTGGCTGGAGTTGCGGCAGAAGAATTCACCAGAAGAAAGACAGAATGGACTGGCATTGGTGTTGAGTGGCTGAGAAGCCTTCTAGGGCGGAGGGAATGGAGGATTGAGTGTATGGATTTGTATATCCGTCTATAAGTGGATGGTTTTTTATATTATACTACCTTGGCAACGTTGTTAATAGCGAGCATGGTACAAACGAAAATAGTTGCTCATCATAGTCTACGCCTAATCAAAGAACCAACGTCTGGTTTGAAATATGCTGAAGACTATAATGAGTTGCTAAAACTGCCGAAATGCTAGGTTTATTTACTATCATGGGATTTGCTCTCTACGGCGCATTTGATTATTTGCATCAAACTCCACGTACCAGGCCAAATGCACAGTATACCACCTGTATTGCCTCAGCGACCACTAGGCATACTCACACGCTTCCTGCAGAGGTCCACCGATACAATGGGATGGTTTATTAGGCACATATAAACAGGAACACTAGTATCAGACAACCTCACATACGTAAGAAATGCCTATTATATGAACCAATACAAAAATATGTATTGGTATGTAACGACCGGCGGTAAGAGGCATCGATCCTTGAGGCAGAAAATGCTTTCTCACATGCTTCCATAATCGGCGTCAAATGATTTATCTAGAGCACAAGATAGAGGAAGACTCAACTATAGCTAGATCCTTAGAATAAAATTCCAGAGAACTTGCCTAAGCTCACCTACAATAAAATGTGCCCATGGTACAATTTTTGTTGGAAGAAGAAAAGAAGAAGAAGAAAGGATCCGAATTTTCGCAACGGCTCTTTTAACTAAAGTCGTTGTGTCAAATTGAAGACTTCCTATTGGGGCTTGGACTATGTGTGATGTGGTCCAAGCTCCCTCTTAGCTGTCGCCGTTAGCCAGAGCCAATCACATCAATGGGAAATAATCGCTAAGTTAATTGTCTCCAGGTAATCCCGAATGAGAGAGAGCGAATAGCAGCAACCAACTTCTTGAGGGAAGACGAGCAAATACGTCAACACCTCTATTTAGAACCTCTAATTCTCGACGCCATACAATTTTTAACCTGCATTTTCTCTTCTTTTTTCCTTATATACCCCCTAATTCCGTCAGGACGACACGATGCTGCGACAGTCATTAGCTCGTTCGGCTTGGCGGACAGGCAGATATGCCGCCAAATCCTCAAGAGCTTTTTCTGCGACAGCTCAACGACCGGCTGAGGTGGAGTTGACAGTCGGTCAGTATTTTCCACCGCTATGATATCAATTGATGATGTCTTTGTTATAATACGACTGCTAACAACAAGATAGATGGCAAGAAAGTATCAATAGAAGGTATATACCGAACTTCATACCCCGACCGCGCGATATCCCCGACCCTACTGCTCTTATACTAATTACAATCACAGCTGGGTCTGCTTTGATCCAAGCATGCGAGAAGGCGGGAGTCACAGTTCCAAGGTCAGCAACCTATAAGATCCCAATTGATTCATGAGAGTGTCTTTATTAGAGCATATTACTAATTCTTCACAGATATTGTTATCATGAGTACGACCGCCTACCCTCTATTCGACCACCGAAGACGACCCGCTTGCTGACAAACCACAAATAGGAAGTTGATGATTGCCGGTAATTGTCGTATGTGTCTCGTCGAAGTTGAAAGGGCACCGAAACCCGTAGCATCCTGCGCATGGCCCGTGCAACCCGGCATGGTCGTCAAGACCAATTCGCCACTTACACATAAAGCGAGGGAGGGAGTTATGGAATTCTTGCTAGCAAACCATCCCCTGGATTGCCCCATCTGCGATCAGGGTGGTGAATGTGATCTTCAAGATCAGTCGATGCGGTACGGTGCAGACAGAGGACGGTTTCACGAGTTGGACGGCAAGCGTGGCGTGGAGGACAAGAACATCGGTCCACTCATCAAGACCTCTATGAACCGATGCATTCACTGCACACGATGTATCCGATTTGCCAACGATATTGCCGGTGCCCCAGAGATGGGCTCGTTCGGCCGAGGAAACGATATTCAGATTGGCACATACCTGGAGCAGAACCTCGACTCGGAGATGTCCGGAAACGTCATCGACCTCTGCCCCGTCGGTGCTTTGACCTCGAAACCCTACGCTTTCCGAGCCCGCCCATGGGAGTTAAAGAAAACCGAAACGATTGATGTCCACGATGCTCTAGGCTCTGCCGTCCGCGTTGACTCTCGTGGTCTTGAGGTTATGCGTGTTCTACCCCGCCTGAATGACGATATTAATGAGGAATGGATCAACGACAAATCCCGTTTTGCCTGTGATGGTCTTAAAACCCAACGGCTAACCATGCCCTTGGTGCGGAGAGAAGGCAAGTTTGAGCCTGCGAGCTGGGAGCAGGCTCTGACGGAAATTGGCCATGCCTATCGGCAGGTCGCCCCTAACGGTAATGAATTCAAGGTAATTGCTGGTGAGCTGACCGAGGTTGAATCCTTGGTGGCTATGAAGGATCTCGCCAACAAGCTCGGCTCTGACAATCTCGCCCTCGACATGCCCTCTGGAAACGGCCCTGTTCCTCATGGTGTGGATGTCAGATCAAACTATCTCTTTAACTCTAAGATCTGGGCTGTCGAAGATGTGGATGCCCTGCTGCTTGTAGGCACGAACACCCGACACGAGGCCGCCGGTTTGAACGCCCGCATCCGAAAGCAGTGGCTACGATCAGACCTAGAGATTGGTGTTGTTGGCGAAACATGGGATTCGACGTTTGAGTTTGAGCACCTGGGTACGGACCTAGCGGCTCTAAAGAAGGCATTGGCTGGTCCCTTCGGCAAGAAGCTTCAGGCGGCTAAGAAGCCCATGATCATCGTTGGTTCCGGCGTCACGGATCACCCTGATGCTAAAGCTTTCTACGAACAGATTGGTACCTTTGTTGACAAGCACGCCACGAACTTCCTGACCCCAGAACACAACGGTTTCAACATTTTACAAAGGGCAGCTTCTAGAGCCGGTGCTTTCGAAGTTGGCTTCGTCGTGCCTTCACCCGAGGTCGCCGAGACCAAGCCTAAATTCGTCTGGCTTCTAGGTGCTGATGAGATCAACGAGGCTGATATCCCCAAGGATGCTTTCGTTGTCTACCAAGGGCACCACGGTGACCGTGGCGCTCAAATCGCCGATATTGTTCTACCCGGTGCCGCCTACACAGAGAAGGCCGGTACCTACGTCAACACTGAAGGTCGTGCACAGATCACTCGTGCCGCGACGTCATTACCTGGTGCTGCTCGGACGGACTGGAAGATTATCCGTGCCGTCAGCGAGTTCCTTGGTGTGCCTTTGCCTTACGATGATGTCGCCATGCTACGTGACAGGCTAGTGGAGATTAGCCCAGCCCTCGCCTCTTACGATATCGTCGAACCTACGTCCCTACAGCAGCTTAGCAGGGTGCAATTAGTAGATCAAAACAAGGGTTCGAAGTCGACTGGCGAACCTCTGAAGAAGGTTATCGATGACTTCTACTTCACAGATGTTATCTCAAGAAGGTAAGCTACCAAGCTGTCCCTAGCAAATCATGAATGTATTACTAATATTTGACACAGCTCACCGACAATGGCGCGGTGCTCAGCATCGAAGAAGACGGGCAACCCGGAGACGAACTTTATGGCGCCTGGCATGACGGACGATAGACCAATGGGTCAGGTCGCTTATGGTGCGTGAAGAGGGGTTGTAGATAACTACTTTGGCTAGGCGTGTGGTGTGAGATATACCTAGAGTGAAACATAACAACAACACACAAAAAAAGAGAGAAAAGGGCCTCACTAGATAGATAGTTAGTCGTGTGATTACCACGAAAACTACCAGGCTAGATTTTTCTTTGTCGCCGTTCGGCTGCACGCGCATTTGTCATGTACATATAGCATGGAATTGAACTGAAGGTAAAAAAAGTACAAACAGGATTCTTGTGATGTTCGTAGGTATGATGCTGAAGTGGAAATCGTATAAGATGATTATCTGCCTAGATACAAGATATGTCCTATGGTAGGTTAGCAAAACTGAAAGCGAAAGCAACGAACTGCCAGATCCTAAGGGATATATGTAAATACACTTGATAGGACTTTGGTGTCTTCCAGGTCCAAGACCCGGAACAAGAGGCTATCTGTCTTTCCCCATTTAGGTATACAGAGGGATGAGATTCTCATGTTTAATTGAATCATAGAGCAGAGATGGTACTACGCGTTTCATCACTCACCCAGTTGCAGGGCAGCGCCCTTTGTTATTATTGCCTGCAGCAGGCAGTATACCACACACCGCGTGTATAGAACTCTTCTTTACACACATGGATCCAGGCAATTGGCTGCGATCTATCATGGTTACTGCCGGCATGAATATGTTGAGACCGCCGTGTTGTTTAAGCTCTTCGACCTAGCAAATGCTAAAGAGTAGTTTCCATACGATACGATCAAAGATGCTGAGTCTTCGGCAAAAACTTAGCTCAAGCAGCCTACAGCCTAGAATTCGGTTCTTTTATTTTAATGAGCGGTAATGATATAGGTAGTTAGCATGAAGCGTACGCCATGTCACTAATAACATAGAGTGATGTCGTCTTGGCGAAGCTGATGGGTGACAACTCCTGAGACTGTCACATATAAATAGTATTGCTCGATCGAGTACGTACGTATATATATCTTGTGCGTATATATTATGATTCTATTCGCCCACCACAGATCCCATGATATATCACCCACCCTCTAATGAGATCAATTACTTCCTAGCTGGTGAATTCCATATCTGTCTATCTACCTCTCTTGTCTCTCTATCTATCTATCTACCGCGTATCATCCTCCGCAAACTTATTCGTCCAAAACACGCGCAGGTGCTTTCCCCTGCCCGCCTCGGCAACGAGCTCGACCTCCTTAGGCGTGAGCTTGAAGCCGGGCAGGCGGCTCATGTAGCTCTGCAGGCGCTGCTCGCTCGAGCTCGTCGTGACGGCCACGATTCCCTGGTCGACGACCCACCGCAGCGCGACGTCCCCCTCGCTGACGCCGTACTTCCGCGCCAGCTCCGCGTACAAGGGGTCGACGGGCCCCGGCTTCCCCTTGGTCACGGCCGTCAGCGGCGCGTACGCCGCTACCGCGATGTGCTTCGAGCGGCAGAAGTCCACTAGGTTCCCGTGCTGGAGGTAGGGGTGGTATTCGACTGTGGTGGGATGGCATGGGCTGGTTAGTAGTGAGACGCTAGTTATGGTTCCTAGTAGGGACCGAGGTATATATATATATATATATATTCATTGAAAAATGTTTCCTTTGGGTGGTTTTTACCCCCTATCTAGGCTAGGGAAATAGGGGACTATCTAGGCAAGGAAAGACTTCCAGAAAACGACTTACTCTGATTGACGGCGGGCGGGATCGTAGCCGTCTCGAGGATGGTCTCCAGGTCCTGCTGCAGGAAGTTCGAGACGCCGACCGACCTCGCCCTCCCGGACGCCTTGATCTCCTCCATCTCGGCCCAGATCGCCTGGAGCTGCTCGGGCGAGCTCGCCATGAAGGGGCTGTGGACGAGGTACAGGTCCACGTAGTCCAGGCCGAGCTTCTGGAGCGACTTGGCGAAGGCCGTCGGCACGTCCTGCCCGTGCACGTTCTTCAGCTTCGTCGTCACGAAGAGCGAGGCGCGCGGCACGCCCGCCTTCTTGATCGCTTGTCCGAGCTCGGTTTCGTTCCTGTACGCTGTGCGCTCGAAAAGGGGACAACATGAGCAATATGGTCTTATCTTCACTCTCCACCTAACTCCTGATAATAGGGAGGGTGTCGGGGTCAAATGATGGATGGTTGGCATGCGCCACTAGATTACATACATTCGGCACCGTCCAGGTGGGTGAATCCCGCCTTGATCGCCTTCGTTGTGTAATCGATTATATCTTCAGCCTTTTCTCCCTGGCGAGCGGTCCCTAAACCGTAGGCGAGCTATTTTAGATATTAGGTTAGATAGTGCTTATTTTATTGGCACTTTGTAGAGTGCATTGCGTACCATTGGGATCTCATTTCCATCGTTTAACTTCAGTGAAGGAATGTACTCTGGGTGTTGTTTCGGCGCTTCACCCGAGGCGTTCGGCTTGAACGAGGCTGTAATAGAATGCATCTTGTGCTTTTCACCACTACTAAACCAAAGAGAGGGTGAGAAGGGGGATTCGTAGGCAAATATCAAATGATAGGAGTTGTACTTGAAGCATCGGCAAGGGGCCGGCGATACAGTTAATAGGACATCAACTTTATTATACTCGGCATGATGCCTATAGCCTTGGAGCTAAGGGGACTAGCCCGAACATGTAAGTAACATTAGTGCCAGTCAAACCGGATAGTCGCAGATACATAATAAGAAGTAGGCAGTCTGGGATTTTCCAAGGCTATCTAAGTTAGGTACGTAACTTAGTTCTCTTACTCGGCATGCGGCAGCGGATATCGTAACATGCAGGTATGATCACATCATAATGGTGAACAACAGACCAATACAAATAAGTAATAAACCAAACAATCTCAAAGTGTGATCTTTACCAATTACTTAGGTACCTATTTATTAAGTACATAGCTTCCGCAGTTCCCGTTTATTAAACACCTACCCAGCTCCCGGCCAGCCGGCTTACACCGTGCAACTGCTCATCTCCGGCAGGCCGGTCCTATGTCACCAAAAACGCGGGGCACTGCTATTCGGATGGATGACGTTATCCCGTCAATTCCCTATTGGTGGGTCCGATCGTCAAACTGCCAAAAAGTTACAGAGGGGTATTGGTACTTGGGCCTGTAGTTATCTCGCCTTGAATATCCGATAATAGCCCTTAACTTCCTCTTATGTTATGAATGATTTGAAATGAAACTTTTTCGTTAAATCCTAATTATAGCGAGATATTTTATAAAAATTAACAAACGTGTTTTGCTGTTTCCTATGAACTTCCTAGTAATGTATGTGCATTTTTGTAGGTTCTCAAATGCTGACCTAATAGCTTCATAACGAGTGACGTGAGTGTGATACCTTGATAAAAGAGAACTAGATGATTTGCTTATACGTAGCTTCAAGCTTGCCACTCGGTCGGGGTTTCTCTTTATGCATCATCGCCTAAGTTAGAGCTACCTACTTACCTACATATATCTTGACTTACATTATGTACCTATCGACTACTGCAGCTTTACTTCATAATACCTTTTGTATATGCTCTCAAGTAAATCGGTACCCCACGACATTCTTTCCCTCATTTATCGCATTACGTTTTCGTTCCTAGATACCCTAAGCCAATATTCTCTTTAATTACTGCCAACCCCCCTCCGAAAAAAGGCGGGTATAAATACAAGATATTCCTATATGCTCTCCCACCAGCTCTTGCGCCGAAGTCTCGTCCCACAGCTCCGATTCGCGCAAATGGCGGCAGCAGCGAATCTTTCCACCACCTCCTCTGCCCCAGCGAACGACGTTGACGTATCGATAAACGACATACCTAAGTCATGGACCTTCACGTCGAAGCTCCCGGCGGACTCGCTGTTCCCGACACCAGCAGCCTCACACAAGACGCCGCGCGACGAGATCCTGCCACGGCAGGTGCGCGGGGCCCTATTCACATGGGTGCGGCCAGACCCGCACCTGCACCCGCCCCCGGAGCTGCTGGGGGTCAGCCGGGCGGCGATGCGGGATCTCGGGATACGCGAGGGCGATGAGGCAACGGCAGACTTCCTTGCCACGGTCGCGGGCAATAAGATCCAGGGGTGGGACGAGAACAAGAATGAAGGAGACGGGTACCCATGGGCGCAATGCTATGGCGGGTTCCAGTTCGGGCAGTGGGCGGGCCAGCTAGGCGACGGGCGCGCCATCTCGCTCTTCGAGACGACGAACCCGGCCTCGGGGATCCGCTACGAGCTGCAGCTCAAGGGGGCGGGCCTGACCCCCTACAGCCGCTTCGCGGACGGCAAGGCGGTGCTCCGCAGCAGCATCCGCGAGTTCGTCGTCAGCGAGGCGCTGCACGCGCTGGGGGTGCCGACGACGCGCGCACTGAGCCTCACCCTGCTCCCCGGTGTCAGGGTGCGCCGCGAGACGACCGAGCCCGCCGCCATCGTCGCGCGCTTCGCGCAGAGCTGGCTGCGCATCGGCACCTTCGACCTCCTGCGCGCCCGCGGCGACCGCGACCTCATCCGCCAGCTGGCCACGTACGTGGCCGAGGATGTACTGGGGGGCTGGGGCGCCCTGCCCGCCCGCCTGGAAGATCCCGACAAAGCAGCAGAGCTCGCGTCGTCACCGCCGGGGCGCAGCGTCCCCGCCGATGCGGTCGAGGGACCCGCCGAGTCGGCCGAGAATCGCTTCGCGCGCTTGTACCGCGAGATCGTGCGGCGCAATGCGGTCACGGTGGCGAAGTGGCAAGCCTACGGGTTCATGAACGGGGTGCTGAACACCGACAACACGTCTATCTTTGGGCTTAGCATGGACTACGGCCCGTTTGCGTTCATGGATAATTTTGATCCCATGTACACGCCGAATCACGACGATCACATGCTACGGTATAGCTATCGGAACCAGCCTAGTATCATCTGGTGGAATCTAGTACGGCTGGGAGAGGCGCTAGGCGAGCTGATAGGGGCAGGGTCACGAGTGGACGAGGAGGCCTTCGTCAAAAACGGTGTTAAGGAGGAAGAAGCCGACGACATCGTGAAAAGGGCCGAGAAGATTATCATGCAAATCGGCGAAGAGTACAAGGCGGTCTTCTTGGGAGAGTACAAGAAAACCATGACGGCTAGGGTAGGGCTCAAGAATTTCAAAGATAGCGATTTCGAGGAGCTTTTCAGCGAAGCCTTAGATAGCATGGAAGCCCTAGAGCTGGACTTTAACCTCTTCTTCCGCCGCCTGAGCGATGTAAAGCTTAGCGAGCTCGAGACAGAAGAGGCGCGGCAAGAGAAGGCCGCTGTTTTCTTTTACAAAGACGTCCTCACAGGGAAAGGGGGTGACCAAGAGGGCCGCAAGCGAGTCGGGGGATGGCTCGGCAAGTGGCGGCAGCGCATCCTCGAAGACTGGGCAGATGGAGAAACCACCATCTCCGAAGAGCAGGACCAGGAGAGGATGCAAGCCATGAAGAAAGTTAACCCTAACTTCATCCCTAGGGGATGGATCCTGGACGAGGTCATCAAGAGGGTAGAGAAGAACGACGAGAGAGACGTGCTAGACAGGGTTATGCACATGTCGCTGCATCCATTCGAAGATAGCTGGGCGGGGCGCGCGTTTGAGGGCAGAGAATACGGCGGAGATAAAGACGAAGAGACGAGGTGGACCGGCGACGTGCCTAGAACGGGCAGGGGATTGCAGTGCAGTTGTAGCTCCTAAAACTAAAAATTCCCTTCTGGCGCAATGCGACTACGACGTACTTTACTTTACACTAGGTACATAGCTCGGAGGCGGTGCACTCACTATCTATCCATACACGTATTTGAATGCCACCATCTCTATACACGTATTTGAGGGTTTAGTGTGGTATACGAATACGATGGTGGGTGACCATTGGCTACACGACTAATACATACCTACGTCTATACGTCGTACAATACAATGCGTTTGACTGAACGCCCGATAAGCGCAAGGAAACAAGCCTAAGGAAACGAAAGCGTTTCGCGGCCCCCGAATTGCGTATCGGTGCCGTCTCAGCCTCATTGAAACTGCGCTCACGAAGTACGTACGTATGTAGGTATCTTGGCTGCTTGGTTAACTACGTACATAGGAGTTCGCGCAAAAGATTTTTCAGATAACGTTATTTAGACCCCTGCTCCTCAGGTGGATGAACGAGCCAATCCAATGAAACGAGATACAGGGGTTTATGGTGTGGTCGTCCGACAGTGGTCTGGACGCTGACGTAAATGTGCGTTGATTCCGTCCACAGTAGCCGTGCTGATCTAGCGATCGCATTTCTCTACTCTGTAGTACGTAAAAATAAAATAAAAAAAACCAATTGAACTTGCGCTTGCCTATCCGAATTTTCAGGCACTAGTTAATGAGTTATCCATCGATGAAACAAGAAGAAAGGAATCCAAACATAGCAACAAAGGTCTTTGCCATTTGATGCAGCTGTGTATGTATGTATGTATGTATGTATGTATGTATGTATGTATGTATGTATGTATGTATGTATGTATGTGACCTGCAGTCCACAGCCAACAATGCCACCACAGTGAGCGCCTCACCAAACGGTAGAGGCGCTAAAAGATGCCGAACGAGCCGTGAGGCCACGCGTAAAGTGTGTGCTCATTCTCAAGCAGTCAAGCAACATAGTAAAAAGTTTCTAACAGGGGTTTGGCAGACCCCACTCCTTGGTGCATCTGTGGCCCGTCGAGGTGGTGTTCCACCGGTGCCACTCTGCCGGGGGGCGCATCCATGATGTATGTACGAAGTATGTGCATAACTAACTTAACTAACGGGAAACGATAAAGGTAAAAAAGAAATCCCCAGATCTCAGTAGGGTTGGTGGGCCAATCGGAGGCCCCCAACTCCTCATCTGGCGTTTAAGCTCTGGGCTCTCTTCTCTCCCTGGGATTCAATACCTGGTATGGTACTTACGTAGAGAACTATCTAGTTATGTGCTAGCCCTCTTCGGTGAGCTCAATATTAAATCGAATGAAGTCTTGGAAATACTACATAGTAATAGTTAATTACCTCGGTCGAACGAGTTGGGGAACCGAACCCGAATTCATTTACTGGAAAATGAGTATCAAACGTTCTGTATTGGAATAGAATGCTAATATAACCGACTCACTTACACGGAGTATGTAGATGTTTCCCACCGGCCAAAGATACATATGCACATAACATACCTAAACATTACACAAACATATGTAGGGGGGCGATCTTGGAACGGGCTCGTTGACAAGTTTCCGTGTCCGAGTTGCTTTGTGAGAGCGCCTCTCCCGTGACGTGGGTGGGCGCAGGCTGAGGGCAGGACAAAAAAGAAAAGCCAAGGCCAAGAAAGACCATCGAAATATGCAGCAATGGAACGGCAAGAACGGGATTCCGTATAATAGTTATGTATGGATGTATGTACGTAGTAATCCACCACCTAGTCCATCAAAGGAGAAAGAAAGTCCAAACCTTGCACTTGAAAGCACTAACACCTTGTCGCATGCTCGGCTTTTCTTGTCCAACCAGTGGTGTGAGTCCCGATACGGGCGCCAACAAAGATAGAAAAGATAGAAAGGACTGGGTGATCGGATTGCCAAGGCGATATGAGGAGTAGAGGGACATAACCATCGACCCAACTAACATACCGTGATAACCGTTACTTCTTTTATTATTTTAGTTGATTATCTAGCCCCGTCTCGGCCGATCTTGGCACTACCTATTCATACGTCGGGTATAATACATACATACATCTATCTACTACCTAGTCATTCATATGTAGGTATGCATGTATGTATTTCCTGGAATGGTGATGCTTTTCTTCCCTCTCCCCCCTCGTACTTCCTAACCTCCAAACTTGGCTTATCTTTCTACAGAGCTACCTCCTCTGATTTCCCCTCTCTTTACAGATAGTTGTTTAGATATACATACAACCTCCTTCGACCTACCTAGCCACCTACAGTAGATCCTTCTTCCCGTCCACTTCATTCGCTTTCGACTGTCGTTCACCAATCTACTGGATATATCGACGGTCTCTCTATTCCTTCTACGTTTGACCTACCACAACAGGTCCCACATAAGCTCATCCATCACCTATCCAATTCTCGGGATTTTGTATTTTATTAAAAAAAATTGGGGAGGATATCTTTCGCTCATCGCCAGCCCCGAGAACTACAATTTTACCATCCAAGGGGCCCAGTCCCGAAGGATCCACGATTAGCAAACAAAAAATAAAATAAAAAATAAAGATGCCCCCTAGCTTGGCCACCGGCATTCTCGAGAGAGCACGCGACACAGCAATAGAGAGCCTCGTAAGGCGTGCGGAAGAAGACAATGATATGTCGACATTGCAGAGGATATTCGAGAACCTACCCGACGACTTGATATGGTGGCTTGCGCTCGCGGCGCTGAATTGTTTGGTCTTCGTCCCACCTATAATATTTGTAAGTGTGCAAGCATCATCGTTGCGGTATCCATAAGTCATTCGATCGGCACCATCAATCTTCGGGTTTGGAGGGAGTTTCCTTGTCCTGTCCTTGGTACTAATACCGATGGTTTCACGAAAATAGTTATCCTACAGTGTAAATAGCCTATGGCCCGTTTTATCAATACTCGAAGACGACGCACCGCCAACGTACGAGCGGATAGCCTTGCAAGACAGAGATGGAGACAAGGAAGATGAGGGCGAGAAACCCGAAGCCGCGCTCCTCGCCGACGAGGCTGGCGGCCCATCATCGTCGTCGTCGTTATCGCTCGACTCCCCCGCCGTGACCTCGGACCTTCGCCTCTTAAACCGCATGCTGTACTCGATAGGCGGCTGGCCATCGCTGCTGCGTGGCTTGCGCCCGCACATGTTCTTCAACCTCTCCGTGGCCGTCCTCACAGCCGTCATGACCTTTGTCCCGTTCCTGCCCAAGGTCCTCGGAATCGCCGTCGCGCCCCTGGCCGTCGTGCAGCTCTACACAGCCTGGGTGCACATCGCGATCTCGGCGCCGAGCCCGAAGCCGTTCTTCCGCCGCTTTCCGTCCCTCACGACCGCCATGCGCGCCACCGCGCTCCCGACTGCGACCATGTGGCTCGCCGTGGGCGTGGCCCAGGAGCTGCCGCTGTGCCTGTTCGGGCTGATGGACATCGAGACCTGGGACCCGACGGGGTACGACGCCCTCGCGGTGCCGTACTTCGACGGGCGGCTGACGGACTTCCTGAAGGTGCTGGCCCTGGGCGTCGCCTGGGTGCTGCCGACGCTCGCGCTCGTCATCCCCGCCCACGCCGTCCTGACCCGCGTCCAGGCCTCGCTGCTGCCCGCCGACGAGCGCACCATCATCCCCTTCGACCGCACCTTCGGGGGCCAGCGCCCCCGGGAGGAGAGCCGCGAGCCCATCGGCATGCGGCAGGCGTGGCGGTCGCTCTCGCGCGCCGCGTGGCTGCGCCTCTACGTCCTCTACGTCAAGATCTTCTTCATCACCCTCGGCGCCTCCATCTTCATGGGCGCCGCCGTCGGCATCCAGATTATCATTGTTTGGAGCAATCTGAAGAAGGGGAACAGTAACAACAACAACCAATAACAACAACAATAATAGCGGTGATTAAAGCAAGTTGCAGCAGCAGCCCGTGCCGGGACCTTTTTACCTTTTTTGTTTAGCGTACCTCCTTTTTTTTTGGTTCTGGCTTTTTTTCATGTTTATTATTCCTCTCGCATGGCTTGGTCATCTTTATCGGGCAGGGTTAGAAAGCACCTAAGGTGTGGTCTCCTCACGGACAGGAGAGGATGGGTTGGTCGGTTGGGTCAGCTGTACCTTGTATAATACGTGACATAGACGGGGGGGGGGCGGCGGATGGACGGGATTCATTCGGTGGTTAACCTGACTTTTTTTTTTGGATTTGGAAATTGGATTGGGGGGTTTTTTGGGCAACGAATTTCAACGAAACACAACGGCGCGTGTGGTGACAATGGTGTGCATGGCATGGATGACGGCATTTTCAGGTTCGGGTGGCTTTTTTATTTTAATAGCTTAGCCTTGTCCTGTTGTCCCTTTTCGGATTTGAGGACAGGACGGGCAGCCGATTGTTGGTTATTGGAATGGTATAAATATGGTTATATTACATGGTAGAGAGAGAGAGAGAGAGAGAGAGCAATACTCTTATAGAGAGGGAGATGAACGAACAGCCTTGCTGTGCCCAAAAAGGTACAGGCAGTGGGCATTGGTGGTTTCGATTTTAACTACCGAGTTATCTACCATACGCTGTTTCTACCAATGGATGACCCTGTGAATGATTTTAATAATATTTTCATGTCGGATTGACAGACAAGCTACCTAACAGCAAGTCCGTCTCAGCTGTATGCAAATCGAAGAGTATGCCCGTGTCTACCAGAGCCCTTCCCTTCCCTTCACTCGCTTGACACTATTAGAACGAACGACCTTCACCGGGAGGCATGATATTGAAGTACGGAGAAGAAGTATGTAGATAAAAGTCATTTCAAACTAGAAGTACCTGGTTGTTCAACTCAACCTTGGTTCCGCCCACTCTTATGTAGTTACCTACATGTAGTTAGTGAGCTTCGTCCGGATCGAACGAGAGATATACTTACTCGACCTCTTTCCGAAATGAAATACACCGAAGGACCTCCTTCGAGTTCCGAACAAGACGTGAAGCGAAGTCTCCTTCGTATTCTACCTATGTATCTAGCCCCTACTCGTCCTTGCTAAGAGATACTGCCTCGTAGTTGTGATGTACATACCACGTGATGCAGAATATACCCAAGCTTGTCGACTTAGCCATGATGATGTTGTTAGAAATAGGGGTTTGACGATAAGAGTGCTGATTATTATACGGGTGGTTGAAGTCAGTTAACATTAGTATATTTTGCCTAAGCAAGGTAGTAAGTAGGTAAGTAGGTATATGTAGGTAGGTAGATAAATAACACCCATTCGTTAAAGAACGCGATAAACACTTTTTTACAACGCATTTTAGCTATTTTACGGCTCATATGTGTATGCATTGGAAGGGGTGACATACTATCCATTGGAAATGACTGCTTTCATATCTTGAAGGTAGCAGCAGTACGGCGTATTGTAGCAGTGAAGACATATGGCTTATATTGTCAAGAGGTGTTTTAGCTGTTGGTGATACGGAAGAACCAAAATTTCGCATGAGAAAGGGGAGTGATATGGAACCAACAAGAACCTACTGCATGGCGGCCTTTCGTTCTCAGAATAACCTAGTAAGCAGCATTCATTGCCCTTTTGGTTCAGAAATTTATGTAATTTTCGACCGGTATAAAGTCTTCGTTTAGTGTTTTGTAGATGTTTATCCCCTCTAGCCCTGAAGACCTCACTTATCAATCAATATACTCCTAAGTTAGGAACAGGCTTATAAAGCTAACAGTATGTCTTCATCACTTGCCGTACAACCAACCTTGTTGTTCGCGTATTGCATTCACCTGCATCATCTCTATGTACTGGTAATATACGAGCTAGACATGGTTCATTGTATTCTTTTTTGACTATGTCTACTTCTTGCTTGATTTGCTCATGTAGCATAGGTAGGTAGGCACTTCGTATTGCTGGCTATATAATTAATTGCAAATTGATATCATCATAATTCGTCATCTGACTCCGTCTCATCGTCATCGGTAGCTGGTTGAGGAGGTGGCGGTGCCGCAGCTTTGCTTCCCTTCAGGAAAGGTATAACGCGGCGTGGCGGGAGTTCGTCGTCGTCATCGTTAGTCTTATTTTGAGGAGGGGCCGGTTTCGCCTCAGCGGCCCCCTTTCCTGTCTTGCTAGTACCGGCCTTGGATGTCGTAGCCTTCGACGTAGCAGATCTTGTCGTCCGTCCTCTCGCGGCCTGCTTGCCTCTAGATTTTGGCGCAGGTGGCGGTGATGCAGATGGCGACGACGCAGCCCCATCGCTCTCTGTCTCCGTAGCTGCGTCATTCATAATCTCAGAATCAGTCGTCTCGGGATCGTTGTCTTCAGGGTCCAACTGTGGCCCACCGCCACTGTCAGCATTATTGTCGACTTCCATTTTCACGAACGCCCCATCATCGTCCTCATCGGTGCTCTCATCCTTGTCGTTCCCGCCCGCCTTCCGCTTAGAGCCCCGCGAGGCTCCGGCTCCGGCTCCGGTCCCTTTGCCCGGGCCTCCACTTCCACCGTCAGCAACCGCCATTAGGCGCTGCTGTTGGCGAATCTTGACCTTCTTCTCGTTGAGGAGGTCTCGGAACCGCACTAGAAGCTGCGTCTCGTCATCCTCTTTAGCCTGGATAA
The DNA here is from genome assembly GCA_022661535.1 of Eutypa lata. Lineage (NCBI taxonomy): Eukaryota > Fungi > Ascomycota > Sordariomycetes > Xylariales > Diatrypaceae > Eutypa > Eutypa lata. The sequence continues at coordinate 374,207 of JAKULF010000001.1, forward strand.
GCTCTCGTAGCTGGTCCTTGAGCTCGCCGACGGAGCTCTCTAGGGCCTGCGCCTTGGCGGTCGCCGCGGCGAGCTCTTCTTCTGCGCGCACGCGCGCCGCGATCGTCGAGATGCACCAGTTGAAGGGTGAGATCTCCTCGTCTGGGTTCTCGGACAGCTTGACGGCGCCGAGACGTTGCTGAAGGAACGGGGTCAGTATGTAGGTAGGTAAGTAGGCTCTCCTTCGTGGGGGAGCTAGCTATATCGGATAGACGAACCGTGATTCCATGGATGTTCTTCCGGACGCAGAGCTCTACGTAGGAAGCGTCCGGTGGCACTTCGGCTCTAATCTCGATATCGTGCCCTGGTTTCTGATCGACAAAGGTCGAAGTCAGGATTGCCTCCCACTCATCATCGGTGCAATGACCAGTTGTGGCCTTGTGTTCTATTATTCTCTTATGCCGTACTATAGGGGGGAGAATAGGGGTGGAGGGTCAGCAAGTCCTATATCTAAATTTATGCACATCACATGTTCTTTGTTTGGTGCATAATTTTCGATATGGAGGCATGACTGGGGTATGGCAACCCGGACTGGAGCGATCTGGGCTAGCCATACCGGGGTGATGCAAACGTTCCCCATGGGGAAGTAAAAACGACCGGAAGATTGGTGGGAACTTACATTTGGCGGCGAAGACGGCGGACCCTTCCGAGCCTCGGAGCTTGAGATCGAGCGGCTTTGATCCGTAAGAGGTTGCCTCTAATAAGAAGAATTCATCTTCTTTTCCCGATATTGGGAACCGCAGGACTGGAGGCCCTTCTGCAGCCATTTCAGGCGAGCCTGGTACTGGTCACCTGAGGTAGATGATCAGAGCAAAAGTAATTAAGACGACGCCACGCCACTCCGTGATTTAGAATGTTCCTGTTTCTGAGAACGTGCGATCCGACGAATGGGTGACTAGACCGACTGAAACTGTCGATCAGCGGCCCGAGATTAAACGAAACACCCTTTAATTCAGAGCCTCATTCCAACAGGCACCAACTTATCAGAAACAAGCGGGGTAGGTACAAACGAGATCGTTGAAAGGAATGAGCAAATAGATATGAGAACCTGTTTCAACTTCATGTATTCGTAATGGATGGTATCATACCTTGTTATAACTTGTTCCCCCCGTTGTCTCGGCCTTGATTGGGTGGGTGTTTGCTTGTAGTGAGGGCGTCAAAGAAACTTCATACAATCAAAGGAATGTAGGTAGACACGTAAATAATCACCTTTTATTTACTGGGGTGTTCATAACCATCACCTACCTAAGATACTAGGAAGGAATTCTGAATATGTACGTGTAAATATGTGTTTGCTTATATCAACCAACTACTTCGTATATGTATGTAGTTATTTAGGCAACTACAACTAAAGGCAACAATACTTCGTAGGTATCCATACCTACCTAGGTACTTAAGGTAAAGCCAACTAACATAAGGTAATCAGGTACGCCTACCTGATCTGCATTCTACGTTCCGCGGTTTTCTTAGCATGAATCTTATACAGAATAGCAATAAAAGGAAATATATTTAGAAGCTGTGTCTGCATGATTATAGATATTAACATATAGGGTATACACTATTTGATGAGGGGTTGATCGCGTTCTGATATTTTCTTCTTTCTTTTCTTTTCGCGTCCATCTCGCGTTTCCCTTAGGTACACACCTCCTTATAATTGCCAGTTTTCAAGCGAGTGTTACTGAGACTAACCCTATGCTCAGGAACACCTACTTAGAATATCCTCTCCGCTGCCCTCGTGCACACACTTCTCACTTCGTAAAATCGTTAGCAAATTGCAGAAACCGAATCGTATCATTTATAAATATATTGATATAATCAAATGAAAAGAAGGAAAAGTGGTCTGTCTGTCTTTGCTGTAAGATAAATTGAATATCAGATCCATCCCACTGATTTGCACATAAGGTTGTACTGCACGGGCCTCTACCAGCCACCAACTTTCAAATTATGTCCACCTTCACCCCTGACCCTGAGAAAAACTCGATTTAGCGTCAGGTAGCTCTCCACTAACTTCCTACCTACCAGCCTACCTGAGCCTGCGGTCCAGCCAAATTCACCCCCTCCCCCAAGAGTTCAGCCCAGCCTTTTGTGCACTGCGCTGCAATACGACACTGCAACACACAACACCACACACACTCACACGCATAACCCCAACCTGCCGAACCTCTTCTAAATCTGTCACCAACGATCACATCACCATATAGTGTTTTGTGCCTTGGGAAAAAAGCAGCCAATTCAACTACACCTACTTACATCACATCTACCCACTCATTACAATTTACGATTCACTCCACTGCATAACTGCTACATTACTGAATAGAATCGTCCGTGTTATCGTAGCCTTGGAAGCAACATATTCTGATTGTTTTTAATTGAATTCAAGTCGCGTTGTTCAGCTGTTCAGCCACCAATAGTGCCTCCGATATTCGACCACGATTGGAATCTTATGCCGAGTCATTAACTACCTACTTCTTCCCGATTGCGAAACTTCGAGATTCTTATAAAAACTACGAAGGGATTCAACTGTTTGCGACCGACTTAAAACTATCTCAACGGACATCTAGAAGATGCGACCGGAACGTAGGAATGTTTCTTAATGGGAACCGTACCTGGAAGAATCAGATCTCGCGCGACACTTTCATTTAAGACGTGCGACCATCGCACGCATGCAGCATCTCCACCACGAAGCGACTGGCGGGATTCTTACCGGAGATTAACACCATGGATACTCTACGACTAAAACCTAGGCAACCCGTGACGGACGATTTCGAGAGCTGGGACGACGATGATTTTATGATTGATACTGACGACTTTACCTTTCGGAGCTCATCGACTAATACGAACGCACAGACAAGCAGGCGCGACAGCCACTCTTCTTTCAGATCAGAGCGCGAGTCCTTGGGTGGCCAGGAAGAAAGACATGTCCATTTACCAGGAGACGACGAGAAGTCTACACTAGACGCCATAGCAGCCGCTGCCCATGCTGGCATTCCTATACCTGTTGATGTTCCACCTTCCGCCTTGATGGGAGGTACCATTAAACGACTTGGGGGCCGTAGTGTCAAGAAGATCATTCAGGAGGACTGGTGTGATGATTTGGAAATGCCAGATTCGGGCCAGACACTGCGCCTCAAGTCTCGAGACGGCACTAAATTCCCTGAGGCCATACGGCAGGTTAGTGGTTCGGGAAATCCTAGTCCTGTCAAGCAGCCGCAGAGTATCACGCAGCTATTTTCTCCCAAGGAAAATAAAGCGCCGGCCTTAGCAACACCTATAAACTTGGACAAGTTCAAGGACAACGACGAAGATGATGATATGTTTGGCGATGGAGGCGACACAATCAGGGCACCAAAGCTTCGACCTCAAGCTAAGCCAATATCCTTAATCACGCCACCTACTCCCCAACCCCCTAAGAAAGAAGAGGACGACTTTGAGATGGACCTTGAACTCCCGTCAGATGGAAAGTTGAAACTCTCTAGGAGAAGAGATATTCCTAAAACTCCATCACTGAACGCAAATGACGATTTCGACTGGGGGGAAGGCAGTCTTGGAACGAGGTTTGGAGGCACCAGGCGTGATGCATTTTCCAACCGTAGCTCGTCCGCCTCAGCTCTCAGTCCTAGTATTGCAAGTTCGATTACGGCCGAGAGTGAAGACGAGACTCTGGATGGCTTAGAGTTACCTAATGGACCCTTAGATTTGGGAGAGCGTTTGAAACGCCGAAAACTAAGTCGATCTCCTGAGAGGTCGAGGATAGACCAATTGTCACAGTCATCCAAGCAGCACCTACAGACCACCGAAGAGAAGGAGGACCCATTATCTGGCCTTGAACTGGGCGATGGTGATGTCTTCGGTTCTGGCAAAAACTCCCTGCATCGTAACGTGAAAGTCAAAGAGGCACTGCCGACTGTTCCCGCGCGGCCGAAGACTGCGGTATCACTAATTTTTACTAACAAACCCGTCACAGGGGCATCCAACTCATCGCGCCTTCCACGACCTATGATTAGCCATGAACGTTCGCACACCCAACCTTCGCTTGAGCCAGTTTCCGAAAGTGGTGGCCCTATTCCATCACGACCTAGCCGTAGATCACAGTCGAGAATGGGCCATTCAACTCAGTCTTCTATATCAAGCATTCACACTCCAACTACCCCCACACCTGCCTCATCATTTCACCAGCAAACTACTACACCACGCAGGAAGGAACTTGGTCAGAAGGCCTCAACTGGTACTCTCCGTGGTGAGCCAACTACTACTAGTGCACAGCTTCTACGACTGAAGAGGTCTCTGCCAGCTCTGCGTCCTGGTCAATCCCCCGCAAAGCCAGCAACATCACGTTTTGACCGTCCGCCTTCACGGACCGATTCTAGTCGGCCACAGTCGTCTCTACGCCCCAAGACTCCGGTTGAAAGGCCACGCTCTACTTACGAGAGTAGTGCAGCCCAGGCGAGGAAAACCCACGCCCCTTTCTTACCTGCCGGTGCCTCGCAGAACCAGTCGCAAAACGTAAATGCCAAGATGTCGCGTGTATTCAGGCGTCACGACTCAGATCATGGCCCGGAGGTTAGGCCCCTTTCACGCGCGTTCTCGCGCTCCGGCATGCGATCACCGAGTCCTAGAAGACTTCGTAATGGGGGGATGGCTTCAGAACCAATATGGAAACAGCTCAGTAAGCCTCGCCGCGTCCGACAATTCGGTGATGGCCATGAGTTAGATGGATTCGACGATCTCCCAACTTCGGCTCAGACGGAGTCTAAATTCACCAAGCAGCCTGTTGGGAGTGGAAATAGAAATACCATTCGGAACAGGTTATACCAAAATGTTCTACCGGATCGCAATACGCCAAGTCCAGTCTCACCTTACTCTCCTTCTAGAGTTGATTATCAGCCTCACTTCGCTCGAGACACTACTGCCAGCCGGCTAGCAAGGGAAGCGAGTCTGGCACAAAGAGCACCCCAGTCCGGACCTTTGGCGCCTCTAACTACACAAAGGATTGCACAGTTGTCTACAAGGACGAATCTAAGCCCAAGCTATCCCCAGAATACCATTAGAGCGAAGAAGAATCGAAAAACTCAGCAGCAGAAACCTCACTTGATTTCTAACTTGAGTTCAGCAAAGGAGTCAAAAGGTGAGAACTTTGCTCTCTTTACTTGAAGGATAGGGCTAATGTTAAGATAGTTGTGAACGGGATGACTTACAATCCGGTGACATACCGCTGGGAAGGCAACGAGAACGTCCTAACCGCTTTCAATGCTCCAGCATCTACGCCATCCACAACATCCCTACCTCCACATATGCAGCGCGAGAAGGAGGCTTTGACTCCTGGACCTGTGCTTATCAAGGATATGAGCACAAGCAAGGGTGCTAAGAGGATTGGTGATATGGTGTTTGACCCACAAGCCATGTGTTGGCTTAAGGTTGACACCTCAACCCCGGATTCCAAGTCGGACGATCCCATGGAAGGGTTCAATGCTATGGAAGATGACGACGATCCGTTTAAGGATATTCCTGACCTTGAAGACAAAGAAATGGACAACGCCGAGGGTGGCCATGGACGTGTCAGCGACATCAAAGACGAATGGCTCGTGGGGGAAGAGTTCGACGTCGGTCCCGAGTTCATCAGGCGACAACGAGAAGAGGAAGAACGTTGGCGCAAAAAATGCGAGAAATGGGTCGGAAATGGCGACCGCGACCGCGAAGCGTGGCGATGGGCCATTAAAGACATGATCAGGGGCATCTAGTTCCCGTTACACTCTTCCAAACTCTCTTAAACTCTCACCACAAACGTGCCTTGAGGGCCTCGGCACGGTGTATCACTATGGGACGTTTTACGACGAGCAACACTATTAGACGGAAAGGGATAGGGGAATGAACATTCTACCTTAATTAATACAGATTTAATGCTGGGCGGTACGAGGTGATATTGATATTTCAGTCATGCCGCAAACCTCAACTAAGACAGCTGCTCCGCCAAGCAATTGGTGTATCAGTCAGTCGACGAGGTAGGCAAGACATACTAACCTCCCCCCAACTTCCATTCATTGGCCAATGTCTCTATCACTTAGAGATACACACATTAGCCTTTTCCTTTGTTATGGTGTGTGTGTGGGGGGGGGGGGGATGTGGCAACTATAGGTTTGCTTCTGGATGTACTAGGGAAGGAGGAAGGAAGGAAGGACGGAACGGGAGAGCTTTGGTTCGCTCACGATGACGAATTACTTGACGACTTGCAACGCTTATTACGACGATATCACTTGTGTATTTTTAGGCCCCAACAGCGGCCATTCTCGATAGACAAAATTAGGGGTACGGGTTTTGTTACGCTGAGATGAGATGAGATGAGACGAGACGAGACGAGACGAGATGAGATGCTGAATTGATAATGATGTTTTATGAATGAATGAATGAATGCGTGTTGAACGACATGTGGAACATAGCCAACATCGATGTTTGTATGGGCTTCCTCTGAGTTGGTTGTCGGTTCCTTGGTTCTATAAGTGTTCAAGTGACTAATAATTAGGTCCTGTCAGATGTGTGTTTGCAATTTGTTAGGCCTTGTTCATATGCATGAAGTGATGGATGAAGTTGCTGCTTCGTCTCGGAATGCATACTAACATGGAGCAGAGCGTTTACTCTATTCTGATTCGTAGTTATAGTTGATACTAGCTAGGACGATGGTAGTAGCAATATCTACTTCCAGTTAAGTACGTAGTATCGATAGATCTAACAGGTTATCTAGAAAGTATTCGAGCCTATACCTAAGTATGTCTTTGATTTGGTAATATAGGTTAAAAATGGGCAATGATCTAGATACCTATGGATGTGAACGATCGACAGATTACCGTCAGGAACTCCCATGACGAGCAGGTAGTTAGGGCTGTACGGTACTCCACGCGCCTGGCGATCATCTGGAGGCCTTGCTTATCCTTGATCTCTCGATTCGGCCAGATCGAACTATATCTACTTTTTTTCTTCTTCTTTTCACCCTCGTATCCCTAAGCGAAATCAAAGATGAAGCTGTATATGTATGTAAATAGTCAATGCATGCACACATACATACGTACATACGTAGGTGCGACGTGTAATATCAGCATTTCACTATGAACGTTTCGAAACCACGACTGTTTTGTAGCTACGTATTTAGAAGAATGCCCTGTCCTGTTTCAGGCGCCGTTGAGCCTTTCTTGCTTTGCTTTATTTTTGAGGTCGCCGAACAAACACGTGGGCGAGTCTGACATTGTCATTTGACGATTCCTTTTAGTTAAAGCTTTAGAACACACAACTACCTCTTACCTACATATCTATATCAGGGTGTCAGGGTATATGTTAAGTTAGACAAGGGGGCTTGTTAAACGTGAAGCTTGATTTTTTATACGGAAGAACATCGGGAACCTATTGTAGCACTACCCAAAAGGAAAATCCCGAAGATACAGACTATATAATGCCTAATTAGTCACGTGTCTTTCAACAATTCCCCTCGAGTCAAGGCCCACCTCGACTCTTGAAAAGTTCCACTCCCCTTGGTGGTGTAGTTGGTTATCGCGTTCGGCTGTAATTGTAGATTGTAAACCGAAATGTCGCCGGTTCGATTCCGGCCCGAGGGAACTTAACTTTTTGCTCTTTTTATTTTATTTTTTCATATATATAATTTTTTTTCCTTTTTGTTATTATTATTAATTTCAGTGTTCATCATCTTGATCTAATTACCACCAAAGTTAAGATAACTAACTCTATTGTCGATCCTTTAAATCTTTCCCCCATCTGATCTAGAGACTAGGAGGCCTGGAATAAGGGGTGGGGTTTCGTCCTATACTGTAACTAGCAGTCATGTACGAAGTAACCGAGATAGATCATCCCCTGGGATAAAAGTATAGTCAGCATTTGCAACCCCCTTTTTAAGCTTTTACACTATAAGTCCAACAGAGGGAGGTAGCTCCTGGGAGTCCCTTCGTAGCATGCATGCTCTATTCCCTTCTTAGCATATTACCCGTAGACGGGGTTTGACATAATTACCTGCATGCTGCTGCTACCTACATACCTGCGCGACTCATCACTTGACTACTCCTGCAGCAGAAACCCCTGCTCAAGTCTCCTGATGATGGACTTTTAACCACTTCTAACCAAGATGTCGGGATTCTGCGCGATTGTGGTCCCACATCTGATAACCAAAAGTGATGCTGATCCTGCGCTCGGGAAGTCTAGCCATCGCTGGGTTCCTAAGCTCGCCTGAAGCGTCGGGATGCCAAGGCCAGCACCCATGGATGGGGCGTCTCAACCGTGTTTCACATGAGCTTGCGGTAGATATACTTTACATACATACAATAACGGTGAGGCCCTGGACGACATAATGTAAAAAAAAAAAAAAAATGACGTCGAGCATTCATCAGATCTATTATGATTTTCCTGTTCGCGATGACAGAGCTCTCTGCCTGCAGGGTTCGAGGGCGGCCTCTCTGATCCACTCGTAGGTAGTAGGTAAGATATCAAAGATATCTAGATATGTAGTATATAATATAACCGGCTGCTCAGGCCTAGGAGCGAACATTTTTTTATACCGATGTGTTGATCCCTCCCCCAACCCATTAAGAAGATCGCGAATTATATTATAGCCTATTTATCCATCGTTACCCGCATCGTCTTCCACTAGTACTATCAATTAGCACCTCCAAACCTATTCACCTACCTACCTACCTACCTACCTACCTACCTACCCGCACCTGTGATCCTCCTGTCCATTCATCCTCCTACATACCTACCACGCGTCTAAACACACAAACACATCATCAACAGTCCAAAAGTCCAAAAATGCTCACCAACCGCCGCACCAACATGATGATGGGCCCGCACCGGCGGACGCCCTCGTACCATCACCCCCCGGCCGGCAGCAGCGCCAATGCCACCACCATCAGCAACCTGCCCCCGGCCTACGGAAATGCCGTCGATCCTCTCGGCAACGGAGACGCGACGGCGTCCGCCGGCGAGCCGCACTGCAAGGCGCCGTCGATCCTGACGTCGACGACCGCCGAGCTGCCCGGGTACCGCGTGGGGCGAGCTCTCGGCGCCGCTTATGGGTAAGATATTTTTTTTTCGCCTACCTACCTACCGCTAGAGAAGAGAAGAGAAGAGAAGAGAAGAGAGAAGTACTTTAGCTAACACACATATTGCGATACTTTACAGCATCGCGACATGCACGCGCGCGCGCGACCTCAAGTCCCTCCTCAAGTCGCTGCGGTTCGGCGACGAGCCGCGCGCCCTGACGCACGCGCTCTACGGGGCCCGGGAGCGCGCCGTCGAGCGCCTCACGCTGGACTGCGTGCGCATGGGGGCCAACGCCGTCGTGGGCGTCGCGTTCGCCGAGACCGAGGTCCTGGGCGTGGCGCAGGTCAGCGTCTCGGGCACGGCCGTCTACGTCGAGCGCGAGAATCCCAATGGGGCCGGCGGCGGCAGACAAGCCCCCCAGGGTCCGCCTCCGGCTTTCGACGTCGTCGCGAATAAGTAACGATGTTTTTTTTTTTTTTGGTTTTTGCGATCAAGAAATGATACTTATGAAGAGGAAGAAGAAGAGGAAGAAGAAGAAGACGGAGACGGAGACGGAGAAGAAGAAGGGGAAAGACATCAACAACAACAACAACAACAACAACAACAACAACAACAACAAAGTGACTGGCCTTTCTTTCGTTTGTGCGCGCGTCGTTGTCGTCGCTTCAAGTTAACCATGTTCGTGATACCATACCTACTTCACGATGGACTTGACGACGGAACGACACTCCTGCCTAGTCCGTGTGGTCTCCTTGATATTCGGTCGTTCCGGGGTTTCCATGGGTCCGTTATGCCCTCTTCTCATGCTCGGCCAGACAGGAAAGGTTGATCTGTGATAGCCATATATAGGCTACTGCTGCCACCACCTGATCTGGATATGCATAAGTCAGGACGACCTAGATTGAATTATCCCCATCTAAAGTTGCCATTATACGGGCGGTTCCGCCATTTTTGGATGGTCTCCTGAGGGATTGGCTCCGATGAGATCGATTTAGAGTGCCCGATATAGTTGGTCTCAGAGATGGTTAACTCGACCCAGAGTTCATAAACACCTAGGTGATTCTGGAGTAAGAGAATGGGTGGAAGAGACGAAACTTTACTTTACTGCTTTACCTACTACTTTACTTCATTCATGCGGCTACGACATGACTCGAAACATCAACTCGGCTGGTCTTTCGGGCATGGAGGTGCCACGAACCAGGCCTAGAACGTTAACTACTTAGCTAGGGCTACGTGTGCTTGCTACTAAGTTATGCTTGGTTGCTATACATACTACCTGCTACCTACGACTCTACCCCCGACTGATAGTATATACCGGCACGGGAACGACTCTTGGAGGGTTAGGTACTTAGATTGGAAACATTACTTACATATGATTTTTTTCTTTTGTCAGCAGGCATACCGAACGGATTGGGAAGAGACCAAGAAACCGCCGCGTACGGGCTTGCTTTGTAGATACCTACCTACCTGCTTAGCTCTGATATCATACACTCGCTCACAATTTAGCAACGGGATCCGACTATGACCAGTGAGCGTTGATAGCAACGATAAGAGCAAAGACCCAAGCTTATACCTACTTAAGAAGACACAACCGAATTGCATACTGTGTCTGTGCTAGCTAGCATACAAGCACTATGCTGATGCCCCTATCCTAGCTTGGCAGTTAACCCGAGTTCTTCTGTCGGGAGTATTTCCTAAAAACCGAATTATAGCACTCTTTGAAGGACTGGAAGGGAGACTACTAGGAGGGCACGTTGTGATATAGCATGGATTTACTCTATCTATGCTATATTGTAGCTTTAGATGAATCTCAGGTGCCTATCACAGGCGACGACCATGTTTGCTGCGCTGCGTGAGAGACTCGTTATTTGTGAGCAAGAGGTTGAGTTTGGCTAATTTGCTATCTCACCTACCTACTACCTACCTACATACCTACCTAGTCATGTCACCAACAGACATTGCTGTATACAAAATTACAGTATGCTCGAAAGGGACACTACCTATAATATTAACTAAGTGTTATTCGTTAGCGATACCCATGATAAACAAACAAAAACATATACCTAGCCCATGGATGCCGAGCACCACCACCCTCGACCAACGACCAATATCACGCAAAAGGCTAGACTGCCATCACGAAGAATTAAGACTGATCACCTCGATTTCATTCAATTGCCGCCCACCTACCCCCTGCCCAAGGGCGACCGCCCAACCCTCATTCACCTCACGCCCCCTTCGAAAGCCTCAACCCCTCACACTCCCCACCCCCCCCCTCCTCCTCCGCAGCATACGCAAACGCCCGCGTGCGATTCAGAGGCACATGATTCCATCTCGGATCCCAAAGCGCAGCGTACCTCGCGCGAAACGCCGCCAGCGCGCACACTGCGGCATTGCATGGGGGAGTCAGCAAAATTGATTCTTTACGTACATATCTTAAAGAGTAGCGAGGGGTCTACTCTAGCAGTTAAATTAATTAAATTCTAGAGCCAAAAGGCTCCCGAACATCATGACCCCCTTCCAGTATTAACTCCCAAGCACCGGGGCTGGCTGGCTGGCTAGCTAGCCACAAAGGGAAGAAAAACAAAAACAAAAACAAAACAACTCCCAAAAAAATTACTTACGCATCCCAATCGCGGCGCCGGCCACGAGATCGCGGCCGTGGTGGGAGTGGTCGACGACGAGCGAAGCGCAGACGAGGCAGGCCGCCAGGAGCGGGAGCAGCACCAGCAGGCCCAGACCCCAGGCGGCGGCGGGCACGGCGCGGGGCCCGAAGACCTTGAACTTCGCGTTGAGGTACAGCGCCAGGAAGAGCATGCCCGCGAACACGGAGGCGGCGTGGCCGCTGGGGAAGCTCGCTACTGCGTCCCGGAGGTCGGAGTCGGAGGAGGAGGAGTCGCCGGCTGCGAGACCCCAGTGCCCGCGGGTGCAGATGGCCGTCGTGTACATGATGCCCTGGTACCCCGTGCCTCCACCCCCACCTCCACTGCCCCCTGTCCCTGTTCCCGACGACGCAAGAGAGACATCCGGACGACAGCGATCGTAGAAATGCGGGCGCAACCCCCCCACCGCCCACTTCAAGACGACCTGGAACGCGGACGCGGCGAGCACGGCAGTCGCGACGCCGAAGAGGGCGGCGTCGGCGTCCCAGAAGCTGCGGATGACGCGCAGGGCTTGTAGGACGAGGATTACGGCGGCGGGAAGGGCGACGGCGAGCAGGCCCGCGGCCCAGCTGGGGATTATGCGCTCCCGGTACGGATACGCGTACTGCGGGTCGGGTCCGTTGTTCGGGACCATGGGGAATAGGTGCGTGGTTGCGGGTGGGAGCGTGGCGAAGGCTAGGGCGATGCCGCCGAGGATGAGGAGCGAGAGGATGTCCCCGAAGGCGTGTTGGAGCCAGTGCGCGATGCTGGTGGGACGGCGGGCGATGGTGTAGGGTGGGGGCCTGGTTAACTAGGCCTTTGTTGACTTGAGGGCTGTGGTGAGTGGGGAGGATGCGGTATTGGTGGTGGTGGTGGTGGTGGTGTCGTCGTCATCTTGGCGGTGTTTTCTATATCTAAGTGAAATAGTTTGGAGCATTCCGTGGGTAGTGAGTTGGGTCTGCGTGGGGATGGCTGATGATGGAGGGCTTTTATCGATGACCGGTGTCATGACTATTTGTATTGTAGTTATTTTTACCTTGCTACGGAGATGGAAAGCTCATATATAATGATTTATATTAGGCTTTACATATGTAGAAAATAATATAGTTAAATCATACATGGTCGCAATTACTCGATTTAATTCTAGGATTCATATGCTAAGTGCTTGTGTGCAGACGCCTCCTTCCCCCTATTTTGAGGCAGGCACAACGGAATTGGGAAATAGAAATTGTTTGGCAGAATTCATCAATTTCGATGGCATCCACATCACCACATGATACCATATCTAAGGCATCTCGTGCATACTCTATCAAATCAAACCAAATGCATTGACCATGGACTTGCCACCACGAGTTCTCAATAGGTAGTTCATTAGCAGCATGATCTCTCGAAGCTTTAACAACACCTTCAGAATCACAGAACAACCTTCCTTTACCACACTTTAAAAACGCCATATTAAATTGAACGACACCACACCTCTCTCTATGCCTTTTTCTTACTCTTACTCTTACTCTTGGACTTGCCATTCGTCTTCCCACCACTACCGACTTTTGCGGTTGCAACCTTGCCGTTAGACTTTTCGGCCGGTTTCTCATTCGTCCCCGTCTCCGTCTCCGGCTTCTCGACTACCGTCTTATCCACGGCTTTACCATTTGTCTTCCCATCCGCTTTTCCCTTGTCGAGCGCCTTGGGATCCAAGCCGCGTCTCCTCATGGCGTTGCGCTTGGCTTTCTCCATGTACTTCTCGTCCTCTTCGTCGTCGAAGCCGCCGAACCCGTCGTCCTCCTGTCCGAGGACGTTCTCATCCGCGGCGATCGGGGTCTTGTCGATGACCTCTTCTGCTGCCGCCTGCCCCTTTTCAACCTTGTCCTTCACCAAGTTCGCCGGCGACGGGCCAACCTTCTGGAACTTGGCGACAAAGAAACCGTCGACGTTGTACCTGAAATGCCATTGTTAGTTATGCTGTTCTGATATGTGTTGTGGCAAAAATAGGGGGTTTGAGGAGGTTAGGGCTAGAAGCAACCAACTTAATAGGGTAGTTGATTGAAAGGGGTAGGATACTTACGTGTGTGGGTAGTATCTCCTTGTTAACCGCAAGCTCGAATCGAAGCTCTTCCCCATGTAGCTAGTGAAGCCTTCTTTACCGAAGCTAATATCGGTGGATACGAGCTTGACATTTGGTCTCTTGTTTAGTGCGTATTGCACCACCTGCTCGTTCTCTTCAACCGTGACACTACACGTGGAGTAGACGACGTAGCCACCAGTCTTGCTGGCGTGGTTGACCGAGTCGATGGCAGCCAAAAGCAGTTGTCTCTGGGTGTGGGGCAGAACCATGAAGTCCTTCTCATCCTTGTTCGTCTTGACCGAGGGATCTTTAGCAATGACGCCCGTACCCGAGCATGGCGCATCCAGAAGGACTCTGTCGAAGCCACCAATGACTTTGGGGAACGATCGAGCATCGTAATTGCACACGATTACGTTCCGGCAGCCGAGTCTGTGGACGTTTCCAATGAGACCCTTGCTACGGCTTTTGGAGGGATCGTTGGCAAAGATACATCCCTTGTTACGCATGAGAGCTGCCATGTGCGTCGTCTTTCCTCCAGGGGCGGAAGCCATATCGAGCACACGCTCGCCTTCTTGTGGAGCAAGGGCCATAACGGGTAGAAACGATGATGCGGCTTGAAGGATATAATGACCAGCGAGGTACTCAGGGGTAGCACCTAATGGCACTCTTGACAACGAGTTAACAATACACTTAGATGATGTACGCGTGAAGAATACTTACTGTGACTCAAATACTTGTAGCCCAATTTTTGACCATTTTCCTACTGGTTCCAGCACCACTCCACCTGTAATATCTATAATCAGTAATCGCGATTTCTTCCTTAATCCTTAAACGATCTAGGGGACAACAAGTTCTGAACAAACGCTGATGTAGATGTGTTCATAGAATAACGTAACAGCGAATAAGGGGTAATTCCAGATGGGACGTACGATTTATGAGGGCTTGAGCTAGATCTCTACGGTGCGTCCGCAAGGTATTGGTTCGGAGGACCACAGGTCTAGGGGTCTCGTTAGCCTCGAAGAAGGCGAATGCCTCCTTAGGCGGGAATAGGTTGAATAGCTTCTCGGCAAGGTATTCGGAGTATCCGTCTGTAGCAATCCGAGTTAGTCTGACATCCCCTCGAGTTGTTGGGAAAGAAGCTCATAGTAGTAGTAGTTGAATGAGAACCACTTCCGGCACAGACATCGAAAGGGAAGGGGAAAATGTTGGCTCAAGATATTGCTTGCTTGCTTACAATAGGCGCAGATATCCTTCAACAACTGCGTAGTATAATCGGCTCTCGACCTCCCCTCCTCGGCAAGTTTCATGTCGTCAAGAACGCGTATCGTCTCATTGATGCGGCTCCGCAGCAGCTGCAGATCCGGGGCCAGGAGGCCCTTAGTTTTGAGCGCGAGGTCGTCCACCTCCTCCTCTCCATCCGCCAGGATATGCGGCCGCTGGACATCCTCGATATTGGTCTGCAGCGCAGCCTCCTCGAGCTCGGCCTGGGCCTCGGCGTCCTCGCGCGCCTGCTGCTCGTCGAGCCGCCGCGACAGACCCGCGATGTTGGCCGCTGTCAGCTTCTCCTCGGCATCCGAGTCGTCCTCGTCCTCCGAGAACATGGCTCTCTTGTCGTTCTGCGGGTCATCCGAGTCGTACACGGAATCATCGTCTGATCCCAGGAAGTCTTCGGCCCCTAGCCCCGCCTCGTCTTCGTCTTCCTCGAGGCCGGAGAACTCGTCGCCTTCTTCTAGATCCGAGTCCCCGAAACCCTCACCTAATCCGTCGCTCATTTCATCATCGGATGTCGGTTCCGCCTCGCGTTTCCTCGATTTCGCAAATTTCGGTGTAGCGATAGCGGCGGCGGGCTTCTTCGCACCATTGAGTTTCCCATTCGCCTTCGGCTTCGCAGGCGTACCATTGCTAGTCCTGGCTGGTAGCGATGTGGTGGTAGAAGCAGCAGTAGCAGCTTGTGAACTCCGCCTCCGCCTCTTATTGTTCGGTGCGTCTTCAGTTGGGACGTCGACAGGTAGACCGGCTTTCCGCTTGAGCTTCGCGAAGTGTGCTTCCGACAGGGGCTCGGGAGGACCCTGCTTCTTCATGCGGCGACCGACACCCATCTTGTCGGCGAGATTTGAGTGTTACGGGGAAAGTGAGAGTAGAGCTGTGACCGTTTTTATGTCTTTTTGCAAAGAGTAGACGAATAAACAGACAGGCTAAAAAAGTATGTACCTTTTCGCAAAAAAACCACCGATAACAAAATGGAAAACAGGCCCCGTCCTGAACTTTTTTTCTGGGTGCGATAAGCTGATAGTGAAGTTAGCCCCACTTAGTTTCTCTAGCTGTTTGATTAGTTAGGCTGTGGCTTGGTTACACACATGATTCCAGCCACATGGAGGTGGGATGTCTGTGGCGCTGCATAAACATCGTATATGTATGTACCTAACTCACTTATGACGAGTAGGTTCCATTTACGAATGTGGGACAGGCATCACGACAATACATTAGAACAGCACACATAAGCTACTAGCCTAGAGTATTTATTACATTTACTGATTGACGACACGAAACCTACCTACCTACGCCGAACCTTTCCGGTAACGCCTTGTCCTCTTGTTCTTCTTTTCAGCCCTCCCCTCCTACCACCTCCTCACACTACCTACCTCTCTTCACAAACAAGATGACGGAAGTAAACTTCGCCAGATCCTTCCTCTCGATGCTGGACTCGCGTCCGGTCAAGCTGTCGCCAGAGCATGTCGAGGACCCGAAGAGCTACCCAGCACGGAGCGCCGTACGTTTTTCTTTTTTCCTTTCCTTCTCTTCTCTTCTCTTCTCCTTCTCCCTCTTTCCTCCACACCCCTCCCTGCTCAAGTTAACACGTTCGAATTTTAAAAAAAAAAATAGTACACCCTTCCGAAAGCACCCCGCCCCCTCTCGAAGCGGCGGCCCGCGCGCGCCCTCCCCGGCCAGGAGCCGAGCGTCTCCGTGGTGGTGAAATCGCTGCGCAACCCGCCGCTGGACGTGCGGCTGGCGTCGCAGGGGACCGGCACGTCGTGCCTCGACATCAAGGCCCTGGTGGCGGCCGAGACGGGCATCGCGGCCGACAAGCTCAAGCTGCTGCACCGCCGGAAGCCGGTCCCCGATAGCAAGATCCTGAAGGATCTGCTCGGTTCCGAGGATGAGACGGCTGTGGAGTTTTCCGTCATGGTTATGGGCGGTGCTGCTGCTGCTGCTGCTGGGGGAGCTGGGACTACTGCTACTACGACTGCGACTGCGAAGGATGTTGCGCAGGGAGCCAGTGGTGGTGAGGTCCTGGATACGGCGGAGTTCTGGGATGATCTGAGGGGCTTTCTGCTGCAGCGGGTGCGGGACGAGAAGTTGGCTGGGGAGCTATCGGAGGCTTTCCAGACGGCTTGGAAGGCGAAGCGGTGACGATTACGGAAGTTGGAATAAGGGTCAGGTGCTAGAATACTCTGCAGGTACGAGGCTCTAGATACGGAGAAATGCATCAAGGAACGTAGTGAATGAATTGACGATGGCTGCAAGAACCGCTCTCTACATGGAGTGCCTAGAAGACCCCCGGGTATGACGGTACAATATAGTCAGGGGGAGAAGAAGGACAAAAACATCGACAAAGGAAGATACGGCAAGGATGCTCTACTACATTTCGCAAAGGCTTTAAGCGTGCATGTGCAACGTAATGACACCCCCTCGGCTAGCATTGAATCTGGGAAATCCATGTCACGTCTCTAAGCAGACCAAAACCAAAACTACCCTCCTATACTTTCGTTTTAGGCCAGTAGAAAGACATCCCCCCTTCATCATAGTCGACCTTGCGGTTTTCGTAAACTTCGTGCGTGACCTCGGGAACAACTCGGTCTCCCTTTATTGATCTAACATCACAACCACGCTCTCTCTTCTACTCTCCACTCTTCCTTTCTCGCGGAGTTTCCTCTTGGAATGTAGGCGGCGGGGTTGGTCGGCTTTAACCAGCCAAGCCCTTGCTGACCACCTTCAGAACCGTATCGTGTTCGATGTCGTCCTGGTCGTTGGCTTGCAGTTCCGTGGCAATACCGTTAAGAGCTCTCTTGAGCGCCTCTTTGGACGAGGCGTAGACCATCTTGGCCTGGATTCTTGGAGTTAGCTAAACCGAACTCATAGTTAATCATTACAATACGCAGGGGAGTACGGACCATGACACCGGCGTCATCGGGAGACCAGGCGATGAAGGTGATCTTGTTTCTAAAAGCTTTCTATCAGCATTTCGAGCACTTCTTTATATGGCTGGGATGCCGGCGAACCGTAAACCGTCTCCGCTGGCTAGAGCGTATTCAAAGTCGTAGACGGCGTATCTGGGACCCTTGCCAACAGCACCCTAGTGTCACACATAGATTAGACCGATGTTAAAGTTAAGCGGGGGCAGTGGGACAAGGAACTCACGGTCTTGCTCTTGGTGGTAGCGTTCATGAGCTTCTCACGGAAGTCGTCCCAGTCCTTGCTGTCCGAGGCAGTCTCGACGACGATCTCTCGGTTGTCATCGGACAGCTTGAAGATGACGTACTTGTACTTCTTCGCAAGCTTGAGGTCGTTGTAGGCAGTTATGCACTCCTGCGAAACGTTGGCTCTGGTGAGAAGAAAGGTGAGGTCAGCTGGGTGTCCCCTCTCCTGCCTTGTTGTTCTTCAAGACTTTATTTTTGGCGCCCCTTTGTTGATGAGCGAAGACAGTGATAATTGGGCGCGCGGAGAAGGAGAAAAGGGTCGACAGCAAGCGACAGAGCGCGAGAGTGGGGTAGCTAGCAGCAAGAGGGGGGGGAGAGAACATAAAAGACGAACCCTGATTGAGACTACAAAACAAAGTCTGAATTAGTAAAAGTTTATAAGAGAGACATCTAGAGTTGAGGGTGAACTTACCATTGTGGCGGTATAGGTTGGACTGCAACAGGTAGAAAAAGGAGGAAACTAGAAATCAACTGCGACGAGAGTGGTCTAATCAGCGGGGTTCGGGAACCAAGAATGTGAAGTTGACGTAAACTACAAATTAAAAAAAGGTTCTGAGATGGTTTGGACTACAAAGGGACTAACATGGACGAGAATGGTATGAAGTCTTTTCCCGCTGACTATTTGTTATAAATAGGTTATCTTTGGGATTTTGCGGTAAAAGGGAATGATTGAAGGTGGTGATGGGCAGGAAGAGAGAAGTTGTTGCTTGTTAGCGTGGGACGCTATTAAAATGGAGGGGAAGTGTCGGGTGGGCTTTTGGACCTTGGTCGTAGTAAATAAAGTGAGG
Source organism: Eutypa lata (assembly GCA_022661535.1). Taxonomy (NCBI): domain Eukaryota; kingdom Fungi; phylum Ascomycota; class Sordariomycetes; order Xylariales; family Diatrypaceae; genus Eutypa; species Eutypa lata. The sequence goes on from JAKULF010000001.1 coordinate 393,252, forward strand.
GACAAGGACCAGCAACCAGCATCAGTACTGAGGCTTGGTGGGAGCCTTGGTGGGGTTAACTACGAGCTCTCCAGGGTTGCCTTACGTAGTAGTAGTTATAGTGTACATTACAATACCTTGTTCGATTCCCTGGTTATACTTTTGGTAGCCCTGTTGCTGGTGAGATCAGTGCTTACGGAACCCTTTTTGGCCCTATTCGTCTGATGTTAGGCTCCACCGTTGCCGGGAGGATTACGCTTTGCTGCATCAGCTAAAGTACATGTAAGTATTGCTTGCTTGATAGATTAGCACGTGACTATGAAGTCGGGTTCTTCAGCATCCATACCTCCATACCAACATTGAATCTTCATATTTCTCTAAAGCTACATGTAGGACAGTAGGTATACGACATCGTATCTATCTACATAATAATTTCTATTTATATCATACATGTTGATAGACACATTTAGTATATAAGTAGGTAGATAGGAAATATTGTTGCCTTAACAAGACTCGTAAGCCCATCTTGTCGTCACGTTAGTTAGGTATTGCACACAATTGACAATGTTAGGCACCAACAATCACGAGCACTCATTCACTTAGGCTAGGCTGTCATCCAATGAATTTGGATTTCATCTTGTTATGTTACCTGACGTAGTCAAGCATGTAAGTTCTATTATATACAAATCTTTTTGTAACGCCGCTTGGGATATCAAAATATGAACCATAGTACAGGGTGACAAAAGTATGGGGGGTAGAGAGGGGAGACATGTTACATGCAAGTGACCGACCACATTATCCATCATCCGTCATAACACCGAAGCCAGATTCCATAGTCCGTCGTCAATGTTGATACAAGGAGAAAATCGCTCATCTCACGAGTCACTTTACATCATACCACCCATACCTCCCATTCCGCCCATGCCACCCATGCCACCACCGCCCATGCCACCAGCAGGCTTCTCTTCCGCTGCTTCTACGATCGCCACCTCAGTAGTGCCTAGAAGAGATGCAACTCCGCTGGCATCGACCAGACCGGTCCGAACAACCTTAAGAGGGTCAAGGATACCAGCCTGGATCATGTCTACGTACTCGCCCTTGGCGCTGTCGAAGCCCTTGTTGAAGTCGCTGCCGAACTCATCTACGAGCTTTCCAACAACAACGGAGCCCTCCATACCAGCATTCTCGATAATAGTCCGTGCAGGGCGAGTGATGGCATTCTTGATAATAGTGACACCAAGTTGCTGGTCGAAGTTGGCAGGCTTGAGATCCTTCAGCGCTTGGCTCGAAGCTTTGAGGAGAGCGGTACCACCACCGGGTAGGATACCCTCCTCAACCGCAGCACGGGTAGCATTCAGGGCATCAACAAATCGGTCCTTCTTCTCACCAACCTCAACCTCAGAAGAGCCACCGACTTTGATAACAGCAACACCACCAGAGAGCTTAGCAAGTCGCTCCTGGAGCTTCTCCTTCTCGTAGTCGGATGTGGTGGGGTCAGCCATGACACCCCGGATCTGCTCACATCGCTGCGCAATGCCATCCTTACTACCCTCACCATTGAGCATAATGGTGTCCTCCTTGGTGATGGTAATAGAACCCGTAGTACCGAGCATGTCGGGTGTGGCCTTCTCGAGCTTGATATCAAGCTCGTCCGTGAAGACGGTACCGTTGGTGAGGACGGCGATATCGCCAAGGATAGACTTGCGGTTGTCACCAAAGCCAGGAGCCTTGACAGCGGCAACCTGGAGCTGACCTCGGAGCTTGTTGAGAATGCAGACAGCCAGAGCTTCACCATCGATGTCCTCAGCAATGATGACGAGAGGTCGTCGCTGCTGGGTCGAGGCCTCGAGGGCAGGAATGATGTCCTGGACGGCAGAGATCTTCTTCTCGGAGAGCAGGATCAGGGGCTTCTCGAACTCGACCTTCTGCGACTTGGTGTCGGTAATGAAGTAGGGTGAGACGAAACCGCGGTCAAACCGCATACCCTCAGTGACCTCTAACTCGTCGTTCATGGTCTTGCCTTCCTTGACGGTAATAACACCCTCCTTGCCGACCTTCTCCATAGCATTGGCAATGAGCTTGCCAATGTGGGTATCTCCGTTGGCACTGATGGTGGCAACCTGAGCAATTTCCTCACTCGTGGTGATGTCTCGCTTGTTCTTCTGCAGGTACTCGACAACAGCCTCAACAGCAGCCTGTGTACCACGTCGCAAGTCCATAGGGTTGCAACCGGCGGCGACATTCTTGACGGTCTCGGAAAAGATAGCTCGGGCGAGGACAGTGGCGCTGGTCGTGCCATCACCAGCAGACTCATTCGTTTTCGATGCGACGTCTTGTACTAATTTGGCACCGAGGTTCTCGAACTTGTCCTGGAGGCTAATGGCCCTAGCGACAGTAACACCGTCTAGAACTCGTTAGCGACTCTACTAGTTTTTAAATCCGTGAATTCATATGAATGATAGACATACCCTTTGTGATTTTTGGCGAGCCATAGCTTGACTCAATTATGACATTTCGTCCCTTAGGGCCGAGCGTTGTGGCAACAGCTTTGGCAAGCGTCTCAACGCCAGCCAACAGAGCAGCTCTACCCTCAACACCAAACTTCAGCTCCTATGACACCAATGCGTTAGAACCTGCAACTAAAATAGAGAAAGTAATAAAGGAAGTTAACGGGTTGCTCACCTTGTGGGCAAACCGAAGCTGTTGTGAGAGACCGGCACCAGCACGGTACTTGGCAGAAGCGGCATTAGACAGGACGGAAGCCCTTGCCCGGGATGATAGTGCGCGCTGCATTGTGATATATGTATGTGAAGAGTAAGGATATAGAGGGACGAGGGAGATGGCGCCACAAGAGAAAAAATCACAATAAAAGAGGGAAGACCCAAAAACTTCTACTGTGGGAGAAGAAGAATGGAGAAATCTGGGAGGGAAGAGAAGTCTGGTTAATAATGGCTTTTTGAAAGTTGAAGCTTTAGAAAATTTAGTCGTCACGGAGCAATCGGTCAACAGCCGAGGTAGTGGGAGCTAAACCAATTATGGTATAGTGTTACTGAATACCCCATCACCTTAGAAAATCGTAGAACATCAAGCATTGGAGTCTCGAACTCTTGGCGTTAATTCTGTTCTGATTGGTCAGAATTTCTTCGTGAAGTTGCGATATCTCGCGATATCTACTCTGTCGGTTCTCTTGTGCAACTAATGGCTGAGACATCCCGAAAGGTATCTCTACCTAGCTTATCCCTATGTAGGCAGGCAGCATTACTGGCGTACATTAGTTAGGTATTACCTAGCTGCCTGGTTATTTACATATGTATATAAGCGAGATTTATAATCAAGATCTTGGAAGTTAAAACCGGAGTTTGTCCTAACACCGTCTTCTATGATGATATATAAAGGGAGGGAGGTTTCCTCTTTACCAAATGAATAGTAAATAAGCCAGACCACAATTCGATCGATTTCACCACGTTCAAACACAATACGAATAATACAAGAACAGGCAACATGGCTAGCATAGCGAAAACCATTGTAGCAACTGGTGGCTCGTCTGGTGTCGTAAGTAAACAAACAACACAGCATCTCAAGTTCCCATAGAATAACTCGCTACCTAAGAGACTCTAACTAACGCAGCTCATGTAGGGATTCGAGGCTATAAAGCAGATTCTTGCGCAAACACAGCCCTACAGGTTGATTCTGGGTGTCAGAGACACCCAACGAACCAAGGCAGCTTACGATGAGTTGAAGTATGATAGTGCCAAGCATAGCTTGACTCTCCTCCCTCTGGAACTGTCCGATTTCAAAAATGTCAAGACCTTCGCAAACCAGACTATCGAGGCCCTGGGAGAGACCAAGATTGACTACCTATTCTTGAATGCCGGCATGTATAAGAGTGCTGTAGGCCCGGGCCCTCATGGTTCGAAATGGTCCGAGACCTACCTTGTCAACCACTTATGTGAGTCCTACTCTATCGAGCACTCGGATGTGTGAGAGACTAAGACCGGAACTAGCCCAGCACTACTTACTTCACCTGCTGCGGGAGAAACTGGAAGCATCCAAGTCCCGGATCGTCGTTGTATCCTCGGGGGCTGTTCGGAGCATCAAGGACCCTAGTAAGTGCAACTTGTTGTAAAATTGCAGTCTATCGTAGCTTACGAATCATATAGGCACCCTAGAGGACACCGTCAAAGCTGGTTCTACGGCTGGATTCGATCTCTACAGCGCAACCAAGTTCATCCAGCTGCTGGGCACTCAGTGGTGGCGGCGTCAACTTCTAGGCACCTGCCAAATCGTTGCTGTCTCGCCGGGTCTAATCCCCCAGACTGGGCTTGGGAGACACAGCGACATGAAGATTGACCTGAGCATGCCCGATGCCAAATCTGTCGCCGAAGGTATGATAAAAAGCAAATCCCATTTTTATCGCAGACTAGGAGGTAGCGAACTGACCATTTGTAGGTGGCGCGAGCCTCGTGAGAGCGTTCTTTCAGGATGATGTCCCCGAGGACCCCCAGCGGCTCTTCCTGACGAGCTGGGGTGAGTGGTGGCCGAAGGATGTTTATGGTTTGTCGCTCGATGAGAAGTTGCAGGACAAGTGGTCTCCCAGCAAGGATGAGATCGAGAAGGAAGATGTTAACGCCTAAATCCAACCCAGGAGGTTGGCTTGGTAATATGAAATGGGTATATTCCATGATCTGTACAATTTACTTGAATGGCTGTAGAGGTTAGGAGACATATATTCCGCATGGCTAAAAATACGGATTGCGCAATGATTGTTGGAGTACCTGGTTATACTTAGCTTCTGTCTATTCCGAAATGATGACAGTGCTCCTCCATCGGATGCAATGATATATGTGCAGCTCTATCATAGGGGCTTTAGTGTATTTACAGACACCCAGGCCTACAGAAGATGCCATGCGCGTATCAAATATGAACCGTGACTCAAGCACCCGGCCCGGCGATCGCGATCCTCCCATCCTTCCTAACCACATCCTGCAACGTCCTCAACACACGATCGTGCAAATTCCCCGGCGCAGCCACGAAGCCGTAATTCGCCGACAGCTTCCTCCCGGCCGTGAGGTCGATCGGCCTCCCATCGACATCCGTGATCTTCCCGCCGACCTCCTCGAACAGCAGCATCGCGCCGGCGTGGTCCCACGTCTTGGCGAGCCGCCCCCGGCTGACGTAGACCCAGAACGTGGTGTTCGCCAGCCCCAGCCCCATCACCACGTACCGGAGCACCCAGGGCAGGAGGTTGCAGCCGGGAAATGGCATCTGTAGCTGCGCGGCGGCCGCCGCGTGCAAGTCCTCGAGGCCTGACGCTAGTGCGCTCATGCTGGTCACCGACTGGAGGTCTCGCGCTGTCTCGGCGTGCTGCGGGATTGTGCGTATTGTAATAGGCGTCTCATCCGATGACCCCTCCGCCAGTAGAGACCGGACATGCGTTCCGTGCCCGCGCACGGCAAAAGCAATGCAGCCCCTTCCGTCCGGATCGAGCGAGCTATCTAGGACGGGCGCTTGCGCGTCTAGCGCTAGGTTCGGACAGCCTACGGCACTGAGAACTTGCTTTCCGTCTTCCAGCAATGCCACTGCTTGCATATTAACATGTTGTCCTTGAGCGTAACATCTTGGTTTCTAGAAAGTTCTAGCGATGATAAGACATAATATAGGTAAGAAAACTAAGTGGCGTTTTTAGAAAAAGGCGCCGAGGATTCAGGGGCAAGATGTTTTTATACATACCGTTGATGGCATATAGACCACCATGCACAAAATTCTGCGTCCCGTCGATGGGATCGAAAACCCAGACGCGGCCTGAGCCGGCGCCCCCCGGCACACCGGCCCCGCACCAATCGATCATCTCGCAGGCCTGCTCCGGGGAATCGGGGATCCCGTCCTCGTCCTCGCCGGCATCGCGGCGGAGGTGGCCCCAAACGCGCGCGAGGAGGGTGGGGTTCTCCCTTAGCTCGGCGGCGGACTCCTCGCCCACGAACTTGTCGTCCGGGAAGGCGGCGTGGAACGTGGCCGTCAGCAGCGCCTGGATGGCAAAGTCGGCGATCGTCACGGGGCTGAGGTCGTCTTTGGCGAGGACGCCGAGGTCCGCTTCCGCGAGGACGGATCGGCTGATCTTGGCGGCCTTTTGGAGGGCCCCGAAGGCGACCTCTAGCTCGCGGGAATAGGGGGAGTCCATTGTGCCCGTTGCCCTTAGCGGAAGGGATGTTGCTCCTTCTTTTGGCGTTTGGAATTCACACCTATGCGGTATTATGATGATATGAGTGGGTAAGATCAATGTCCATAGAAATCCCGAAATATGCATAATTGAATACGATGTGGGCCAATATTTCCGGACCACCTGACCACATGGAATTGTCGTGGTCGTTAAATGCATATATTACGTACTTCAAGTTTGCTACTTCGTGCTTATAGCTCATATAGCACCTGATCACTCTCTTTTCGAGAATCGGACCTGTTAATTCTGATTTTCACAGTGGCCCATCCTGGGTTCTTTATAGCAGCATTTCAGCCTAGGCATTCTTGAGCAGAAGAGGGAACCCTTAAGATAGAGTAACCCCTACTCTTTACAATATAGTCTGGTTATCGTGTCAGAGATTATCTTGAGCCTCTCATAATGGTTGAGTACACGATTTATGCTTCTATATTCGCTCGCTAAAGACCATATTGCCTATGAACAGCTAATGACCATATAGCTATAATGAGGCTAGGGCCTGGGAGGGGGATGAATACTCAGGGGCGAAATAGCATATGGCGGCGGTCGTTTACCTCGTATATCTGCTACCGGTATAATGATACAGTTGAAAGTGCGTATTGATTCCTCATCCATAGGGTTGCATTACTCGATGAACACGGTCTCGCCTTGATTATTCCCTGCGGTTAATTATGATTCCTACTAATGCCGGCAAGGGCTACTGGAAAAGGATTCGTTACTGGAGATGAGAATGAATCTATGTCGTCAGTGGAGTGGTTCAAGCGAAGACACTATTCGAGATATGCCAGTGAAGCTAACAAGGGGGACGCTCTGCCCTTTACTCGGTGTGGATATCCACTAGAATATCACAGATGGCGAAACTCACGTTCATATCACGATTTTGGTGATGTTGGCTTAAAGGATTCCAACTATGAAAACTTATCAGGCTCGGCATGGTGATGGATCTGCACTCCATGGGGTTGAATCAAATCAACTATGCGTTGCCTTTAACATCACGACGACAGCTAAGTTCTCTTGAAGAAAAACGACTCATTGAATATTCTAAGAGACTTGGAAGACTAGCAGTGTTGCGCAGTCAAGCGAGCCCGCTGTGTTTATAGCAACGATGAGTCAATGAGATGAGTTCATCCTGACACACTACACCCGTCGTCGCTTCTGAGGCAAGGCAGACGCCTCACTCGATGCGATGCTAGTTAGGCTGATATGGGTTAGGCCTTAATGAGGACTAATAACGGTGTAAATAGACACCTATTATCTCTATAGGCTTAGAGATTCTGACACTGGTACGCCTTCAGACTAAGCAGTCTATAATGACTTAACAAGGCCCTACTAGGATATTCGACATTGATTTTACACTAATATGCACAAGTGACTTCTGATGCGCATAGTTAGGGTTGCACTAGATGTGCAGTGGTGTGCCGGTCAAGGCTTTTGACAGATACTTGATAAGAATTGGGTTTCAGTAGGAGGTATGCTGTATAAAAGAAAGAAAGGAAGGGGGACAATAACCTCGCAATATTCCTGATAGTTTCTGTTGTTGCAAGAAGAATCTATTGATTGTAATGGAGACTCGAGTTGGTAAGATGCATTCCAGTAGAAGACATATGAGGGGTGTTATTGACGAGGACCTGTGCGAATAGCCGTCTACTTACCCTAACAAGAAGACGGAGATGCAACGCAACTCCATGCCATTATGACACCACTTCAGATGCGGAACCTCCCTATTCGATACGTCATATCAATTTATCTGCTTATTTGGCCGACTACTCCCTGTAAAACACACCAAGCAGCGTTCGCTAGTTGCTTTGTCACCGCTTGCAGAATCCAAGTGTTTGCTCCTGCTCCTACCCCAACCTTCTGAGCTCGTACGTCGAGTAGCTTGGCTCGGCTCACCTCTATCTCATGGCACTTCAAAACAAAGCGATGGTTGATTATCAGATACTCTTTTGAGCTCTCTTCGTCTTTGTCACATAAAGCATAGATACACTCCTAGAAGTCAACAGGAAAAATGACGTTACCATGTTGCAAACCTTGAAGCATTTGTAGTTACTTCATTGTCCCCATTCTCGAATCAGCTGACCGATGGCGACCATTCCAGCGCGATCCTTGCCATGGGATGCCTACCAGCGAGTGCTGCAGAGAGTTTACAGGGGGCCGTTCGGGGGTTTCTCCTCCTCCAACACTTGCATATTCAGCTAAGACTGCGACAAGGAGGGCCCTGACGCACAAGCAATGTAACTTGTCATGATAATGCAACCCACCAGTTAAAATTATATACGCGTAGCTCTAGTTCATCAGAAAAGGTTGTCTGAGATATTAGACCATCATGAACCCAGAATCGAATGACGAGTTTTATATGTTGGAAATCGTTCCATTCAAGTTCAAAGATAGACTACTATGGCCTGTGTTTTGGTGGATGGGTGCGATACACATAATTTACATATCTTACTTATGCATGCGGAGACGGCAGGGAGCGATCATCCAATACTGGACACAACTCCAAGTCTCGTAAAAGATCCATGCTAGACGTGATGTATGTAGGTAGGTGCTCTTGCTAACACCTCTAAATTGCTATCCCTCTGTGCTTATCCAAATTCCCCCTTCTTCTTTTTTATATTGGGCATCGTCTGAACGTTCTTCACCGCGCATCTATCCATCTAGACTGAACTTAAACCCATCTAGCGCTGTCAGTTTAGGGCGTTGCTTACGTTGTCCTCGAGTAAATCTGGGGTTGGCGGGTCTGTTTAGCGGTTTAGGACTGCATTTCAAGCCAGTGGAACCGGTGGCGACGGGCAACGATCCACCTATTTCCTGGGGAAGCGGGGTTAGCGCCCTCCTAACTAACGAGACCCCTGGATTAGGCAACTGACAGAACCGGCCGTAAGCAGCTCTAGGGGATATCGCACGTGAGAAAAGCCAATGGTTTTGATATGAATGGAAGCAACAACAATTCCTGAGAACTTTTGGGATGGATGTCGTCGAAGTAGGAAAGCAGAGCCTCATTGTTTAATAGGCGAGTTAATGCCCGTTAGGGCATTTCCTTTTACATCGAACGAAACGTAGTGGTGTGTAGGTCTCTTAAACCCTCGTGTATGTGTGTGTGTGAAACCCCCCCGGTCCAACTTACATAGACCAAACCTTACATCGAATCAACTCCAACAACACACACGCATGTATAGGTACGGATGCAACGCCATTTACGTGGAACCAAACCCTGTTCAGTTGTCTGCTGCGCCAGGCGAAGATCTAGACTAGGTAGCTAACGGAGTAGGTAGTTGTTGCCTTCTGACTTAGGCGCAGTCTACCTGCTTATGCCCCGAAATAAACCCTAGTGATTGGATGTTTGCTTATTGATGCACATGTTATTCCGTCTTCTATTGGCTTACCCCGCTTCCTCCACGTATACATAGTATCCCTAGACTACCTAACGTGTGACGACTGATGTGTAAGTGAGTGTATTGGAATTGCCCGCCCCTTTTAAGGCTCCCGCACCCTTCCCATCCAGTGGTTGTACGTGACTTTCCTCTTGTTCAACTTTCATCAAACACACCGAAGAATCCATCACATATAACCATTAAATATCTGTAAGAGTAGCATCTCTTATAGTAGAACATCATTAGTATACTCGCTTGTTTGGTATGCTATTACATCACTCCCTTTGACTTTATTCATATACCGACTAACACAAACTTGCCAGTAGTTAACTACCAACTCACCAGACAAGCATAACATCTCCACTCTACTCCCAGTCCCAACACCAACACCAACACCATCACCCCATCAACACACATAAAACTATCCAAAATGCCCGTCCGCATCCCCAAGGCCAGACCCACGGAGATCGCCACGTTCGGCGCAGCGGGCGTCGCGGGCTTCGCACCGTTCTACTTCATGCTGCCGGGTGCCGAGGAGCGTCTAGCACACCAGACGGCGGTCTGGGCCCCGCGGTGGGAACGGAATATCTCACACTTCGCGTCGCCGGCGGAGCGGCTCGCGCAACGCGTCGAGCCACCCATCAACCGGGCCGTCAAGAGGATCGACAACAAGCTGCCCCTGGAGAAGGCGGCGCTAAACGTCGACCGGAGGATCAAGTACGGGCTCGAGAAGTTCGATAAGTTCAAGCAGCAGTAGTTACATGAAGATAAACTGAGATACGGATGCGGTTATGAAGGAAAGGGATGGATGAATGAGATACCACTATCGCTATATCGGGAAATGGAACGTGAGTTGGAGATACCTTATATTTCACATGTTGACATGACGGACGCCCTTGCGGTAGGGTACAGAGAATGATGCACGACCTGGCATGGGAATGCCAACCTATACCAGATATATGATATAGCATCAAATAAAGGACGTAAAACTATATTGCTGCTCCTCCGAAGTGACTTGACATCGTTCATATCATTAATACTAATGGTTTTCTGTTCAACAGAATGTTAATAAACCTGTTGGAAGCTACTCGCCTGGCGCATTGACAGGGCACACGTCACCATTTAATAGTCCCCCCCCCTCCTGACGAGATAGATAGTTTTCTGACCGCTCAATATGCCCATCCCACACCCTATGAGCGAGTGATCTTCTTTTCTATTAATAGTTGATGCTGCACATCTATTTGATATTCTACACCAAAATATCCTATTCATCTCATTGCGTATCCCTTGGTATGGATAACTGCGCAAGCCAACTCATGCTCCTCATGCCTATATGTTTATCGTATTGAAACCTTCTGTCTGCATGAATATACATTCACCATTATCGATGCCTAAATAGGTAGCTTCATCCTATTCACTTTGTTGCGATGCCCCTCTTTGACTTGAACCCCAGACACTACCTAGTCTGGGCTCGTGGTTGTAACTTCTAACCTTTGAAGACTGGCTTCATTCACCATGTATCTTCTAAAACCTAACCGACTTTCTTCCCCAAGGGAATCCTTTTAGATGGAAGTCGCAGTACTACATATTGCCCATTTAGGCGTGGCCGGTGTAACAAAAAAAAAAAGAAAAAAAAAAAAGAAAAAAAGATGATATGCTCACGAGAAGTAGCTTCACCCTCCACGGAGGCCTACGTGGCTTCACTATGCCGACGGTAATATTAAGTTCGAACGCCATCTACTATTAACCGGCTGACCAAAATGTAAATCCTGTATCAAAACCCACTGGTCGCTGTCGCGGCTCTAAGATCAGCTTCACCTTGGGCTCTCTGTATGAATTCTGTTGGCCAATAGGCAAGCTAAAGATGAAATACACGTTGACCACTCCCAAATATACTACTGGCAGACACCTTATAAAGTGTATTGAGACGAGATAGAGTGCTCTCGGTGATTGCTGATATTGCTGGAATTCCGTTGTCATCTCTAGCAAGATGATATTGCTTCAATTCCCACTAAAAAGACGTATAGACTTGCTACCTGCTTGTTTAAATTATGAAACAATGATAGGATGCGTTAAAAACGAGTCGCAATCTGGCCCGATCTCGAACACGGTGAGTATGACAGTTAACCGATATAACGGTGTCTGCTTGATTCGGCAAAGGGCTTATCTCCTGAATGAAAGAGGCCTTGGCAACCCCATGGGGAGAAAGTCATTCCCCACTTCATTCCCACGGAGGCGGCTTGCTTGGCAACCGAACAGTCGGAATCATGGCGAAGATACCTTCGCGTGTCATCGACGCGAGAGAGGCTTGATGTTAGTGAGAATCCGGCTTCGTTCAGCCTATCCCCGCCAAGAAAACAAAAGAAGCTTGATTTCCTGACATATTGATAACTACTTATTCCTAGCTGATGGGAAAAATAACGATGCGTGGAGAAATCCGCCACTAGCAATGCCCAACCTTGACCTTCGCTTAAGCGATGAGGGGGACCCTTTGGAGAAATTCGGGTTAGATATGGCCGGTTGCGCCGTCGGTGGATACGCGGCGAAATTTGAATAAATAAATTCGTATCGTCCAGAATGAAGGTAACGATTGTCAAGAGGTTGTCGGCCAGCGGATTCAAGGTGAATCGAGGTTATTCGGCGAGATGGTGCTCTTGGGAATCGCATGTTGGCTTGCCCTGCCAGGCTTGGCGTTCGGCAAGATTGACAGGTGAGTGCGTTTAGACATACTTGAGATGGGATATTCGATGCTTATAATTATGAAGGCAGCGAATCGTGTCTCAGCATAATGTTGTTCGAACTAGCCTGATTAGCAACGAGACAACGCCTCTGCAGGTTGGCAATGGGAACTTCGCTTTCAATGTCGACAATACAGGGATGCAGGTTAGTCCAACTAGAGCTCTGCTTTACTCCCTCTGGGAACTCCCTGGTTAACCTATCAAATTCATAGACCTTCCTTCCCTTCAACACTTTATCAAGCTGGGCATGGCATAATGATTCCCTGCCTACCAACGGGTCAGTAGACATCCCTGGGGAGTGGGTGGATTTCATGCCTAACAATGTGTAGTGAGGAGCTAAGCGATTATCATGGCATCCCCTATTCGACGCACGGTAGAAACGTATCCTACGACGTTCCTGATCCAGAATTGCCCGAGATATCCCAGTGGCTAATCTCCAACCCGAATCGGATCAACCTGGGCAGAACCGGCCTGAAGTATAGAGGTGCTACCTTGACGGCGTCCCAGATCAGCGAGCCGAGACAGGAACTCGATCTGTGGACCGGAGTTATCAAGTCGACCTTTAAAGTCGACGACCAGAAGGTGGAAGTTATAACCAGAGGCGATTTCGAAACTGACGCGGTAGCCTTCGAGGTCAATTCAAAACTCATCTCGTCAGGCGACCTACAAGTCGAATTGGATTTCCCCTATCCTCCTATACATAGCACGAAGTACAAGTATGAGGTCTTCGCCGGGTTGTACGATTTCCCGTTGAACCACTCGACATCTATTGTTGAGGACCGGGTACCCGGGTCAACACATATATATCACGAGTTGCAGGAAACAAGCTATTTCGTCAACCTACGGTGGCCGCTGACAGCACCTCTTAAACTATCCCGAGACGAACCAGAAGGTTCTGATAAGGTCACTGCTCATCGGTACACGCTGTCTTCTGATTCAAAATCGTGGTCTCCGTCCTCCATTAGCTTCACGGCACGATTTTCGCCCGACAAGGAGCAGGCTGATTTGCCTCTCTTGGTAAAAACACGGAATTCTTTTGGATGGAAGCAATACTGGAACGAAGGGGGGTTCGTCGACCTGACCTCCTCTTCCAACCCCAATGCAACGGAGCTGCAGCGGCGGATTGTCCAATCTCAGTACCATGTTAGGGTCAATAGCGCAGCCAAAGGACAGTCACCCCAGGAAAGCGGACTCATGAACAATGGGTGGTATGGTGAGCATCCCCTGTTTTCGAAACTTAGCCCGGCCACCTCTTTTTGGAGTTAATGTAGTGTCAAGGCAAATTTCACATGGAAATGGTAGTATGGCATAATGCACACTGGGCCACGTGGGGTCGACAGAAGTACTTCGATAACATATTCCCTGAGCTCTACGAGACCCTGCTGCCTTCGTCGTTTGCGAGAGCGAATGCTATGGGCTGGGAGGGGGCTAGGTAAGACGGCCTCCCCATTGGCATTCCCATATGCTGACAGTGTTCCAGATGGCCAAAGATGACGGAACTGAACACCGGCGTATCATCACCCGGTGGTATTAACGGTCTCTTGTTGTGGCAACAGGTAAGATAATGTATACTAAATACTGTTAGACACGACACGACTTCTGGTTCTAACCGGTGTATACTATAGCCACATCCAATGTATATGGCCGAGTTAGCTTACCAAGCATCACCTACATTGGCGACCTTGAAGCGCTGGGATCAAGTCTTGACAGCCACCGCTGATTACATGGCATCCTATGCATGGAAGAACGAGACCACCGGGAAATTCGATCTCGGCCCACCGTTCGTCTCCACCTATCCCCCGAGCATCGTGAAAGCCCTTATCAGAATGCTAACAAATAATACAGGTCATACGGAGTGACTGAGAACACCCCACCTCTCGAAACACGCAACCTGGCTTACGAGGTAAGTGCGAGACTGAAGAAACTACAGATGGCGTATAGACCCTCTTCTTACTTGCCTTTCTAAAGATCGCGTACTGGCGGTACGGACTCGACGTCGCCCGCGAGTGGAAAGAGAGGCTCCGCCAGCGCGTCCCGGAGACATGGACGACGGTCGCCGAGAACCTGTCCCCGCCGCCGCAGGTCGACGGGCTCTACGCCGTTTACGACGGCCTAAATAGCACCTGGTGGGAGGACCCCGAGCTCACGGGAGATCCGCGCAGCTTGATCATGTTGCAGGGGATCCTCCCGGACACCCCCGCCGTCGATCCCGAGGTCGCCTTGAAGACGGCCGACAAGATGTGGGAGATATGGGGTGATGCCGAGATCCGCGGATGGGGACGGCCCGTCCTCGCTATCAACTCGGCGCGGATCGGGAACCCCGAGCGCGCTATCTACCACCTCACCGCGTATGATTATTGGATCTTTGATGACGCAGGTTAGTTGCTCGCTCTACTAACTAGACCTTACCTACAGCGGTAAACTTTTTTATTTTTATTTTTATTACATTTTGGCTGACGTTTGTTCTCTTTACTACCAGGCTTTGCTGTGAGAGGTGGTGATGGTGGCACGCCCCCGCCTTTCATACCTGGAAACGCTGGTTTCCTCTATGCAGGTATGTGGCATCGTGCCAACAACTTGGCGACATCATGCTAACTCGATTGATTTCCGAAGTGGCATACATGGCCGCGGGCTGGCGAGGCTCGCAGGGTAACGCCCCTGGCTTTCCGGATGACGGTTCGTGGGTCGTGAGGCATGAAGGCTTACTCAAAGCGCTTTAATTAGAATCTTCGTAGATAACCATAGAAAGGACCATAGGGAATAGATCACATCTAACGCTACGTCTACCAAGAGAAACGGCAAGTGAAAGTACGAAGTATCGGAGTGAGGTTGTAAACAGCTCGTTTTTATTAGTTAGTTAACTGGGGTCTTTTCTTAGAAACAGTCTGACAGTTAGCTCTAAGTGGGGAATGGGGGCCTTTAATAAGTAAAACGACCCTTGGTATTCAACGCTGGCTTCAGGGGTCCAACTGGTGCGAAAACGGTATCGCGTACCAGCAGGGGTGCAGTGCAGGTGGTTCCTCCGTTTGAGCAATCCAACGCTGCTGCAGTTCGCAACGCGGTAACTTACATACTAAGTAGGCACTGATGTTGCGTTGACAGGATCGCTTGTCGCCTGTTGTCAAGCGGGCGATCTTTCTAATTCGGATGCCAGCATAAATAGCGCCTTGTTTGATGTTACATCCTAAAAGGAAGCAATTGCAATCCCGCGCAGCAATGAACGAGTAGCGAATCCTTAGCGCTGGAGCCGCATGGTATGGTCGCGCATCCGCAAATCGTTGCGTTTCAGCCGAGCTTCAAGTATGTGGTGTTTTTCCCAGCCAACCCCTGTAGGTAGCCAAGGGGGATCCTCCCTCTAACTAACTGAGCCTCGCGCGCCTTTAAAACCGCCTCATGGCCCATCGCAAGGCAGAGATGCCTTGGGTTTTCGAGGTTTCCCTCCTCACATGCCCGGGAGGCGATTATATATATTTTTTCTTCTAACAAGGTTGGGGGCATGGAGCAAAACGGCCGCGGGATAGCTGGGCTATTCTTAATACCGTCTTGGAAGACGTTGGGCAGGTCTTTTCTTTTCTTTCATGGCCTTCTCTTAATAGCCAACACGGCATCCGCCTTGCCTTCTCCCCAGGGCCAAACACAGCAGGCGAGCGCCAACCCTACAGCATGCGCCGAGATATCGCCCGCGACGGCTTCGAAACTTGCTGCTACCCCATCAGGTCCGTATAAGCCTTGAGAAGATTCGCAACTATGGGAGTGAGTACTGAATAGAGACATAGCTGTCCCGACTGTCCCGGCTTCACTCGCTTTTGAATGCCTTCGGTCAGTCCCGAACAAGCCCGAGCCCGCAGAGAAGCTGGTAACGAGCTTGAAAGCATTCGTGGAGTGGCAGAGCACTCTCGCTTATTTGAAAAACCCACCGGCTTCGTATATGCTACCACCCGTAGACATTCAGGGAACCCTAGATGATATCTCATCGACCGCGGTGGACGGGGGATATGCCAGCGAATATGACTTTCAGCTCGCGGTTTACCAGACAATCATCTCTGCGCATGATGGCCATTTCTCATACCGGCCAGATGTCTTCAAGGCCTTTGTCTTCCGCAACAACCTTGCGGCAGACTTAGTGTCTGTGTCGGCTGATGGCCTAGAGTTGCCGAAGTTATATCATCGAGGTGCGTAGCAAGACACTCTGTAGGCCTCGAATCCATCTTACTAAACAATATGTACTATAGATGCTCTTGCGGCCGATGCCCAGAAGGCACCGATAGCAGTCACTCAGATCAACGGACAGGATGTTGTGACTTTCTTGGATAATCTAAACGCGAAATACAGCAGCTTCCAGGATCCCGATTCACAGTGGAATTCACAGTTCCCAACCTATGCCAACCCCGCGGCCTTATTGGCTATAGCTGCCTCGTTGGAGTATATGGGGGATAACCTCACCCTTACCTACGAGAACGGGGAGGAGAAAACGGAACCTAGCTTTGCGATCGTCCAAGGCGGCATCGACTTCGACGGCATTGAGAGCGGGGAGGACTTCTACGGCCGATTTTGCGACCCCGACGCGGAAGTTACGGCGGCGCCATCGGATTCTAGGGCGGAAGAGAAGGAAACCGTGGATTCGGTGGTGTTCCCAAGCCCGGTGGTCAGGGATAGCGGAGCCAACGAGACTTTCGGCTTCTTCCTCAGCGGGGATGACTACGACGACGTGGCGATTCTGTCGGTCTCGTCCTTTGCCGGCGAAGGTGTGAGTGGATTGGAGTACTTGACCAATTTCCAGGAGGTCGTATCGTCTTTCCTAGACCAAAGCAGACAAGCTGGGAAGAAACGCCTGGTCGTGGATCTCTCGGCGAATGGTGGCGGCTTCGTAGTCGCTGGGTTTGAGCTCTTCGCGCAGGTTCGTCTTGCTGAACATCAAGGGCACCCTCGGGCTTGCATTTCGCGCTAACTAGAGTTCTAGATCTTCCCGAATATAAGTCAGTTCGGCGCTGATAATCTGCGGTTGGCGGATAGTCTCGTGGATATCGCCAGCATAATCGGCGATATACCAGCAGGCTTTCAGCCAACAACCCGTGATGAAGCCGCCGCCATACAGGCAATATCGCAGAGCTCCGTAGTCAGCAACCTGATCCCGGGTGGCGTTTTCACCCCGGCAGGCGAGATGTTCACATCAATCGATGACATCCTCGCGCCCGTCTCGCTACAGAACGACCAGTTCACGGCGTACCAGAACACGCCCCTTAACATGCCCGCGTCCGACTTCAACCTAACAGGCACGGGTGACCGATCGGACCCGCCCCCCGCCGTATTCGACCCAGAGAACGTAGTGCTCCTCACAGACGGGACATGCGGCTCGACCTGCACGATCTTCTCGTACCTGATGATCCTCGAAGCCGACGTCCAAACGGTAACGATGGGAGGCCGGCCCCGGAGCGGGCCCATCCAAGCGATCGCGGGCGTCGAGGGCGCACAGGTATTCTACTTCACGGACCTGGCGCAAGCGGCCGCAGCGGCGATGATCCTGGCGCCCGAGGACCAGCAGGCGGAGCTCGCGGACGGGCCGCTCGGCCTGCTCGCGGACGGGTACGCGATCCGCCGCGCCGCCGACCCGACCAACGCCGGCGGCTCCGTCAACGGGAAGAACGCGTTCGGGAAGGCGGACGCGCGCACGCCGTTCCAGTTCCTCTACGAGCCCGCCAACTGCCGCTTCTTCTACACCGCGGACATGCTGGACCAGCCCGAGGCGGCGTGGCGGCGCGCCGTCGACGCCGCGTGGACCGACCCCGCCAGGTTCTGCGTCGAGGGGAGCCGGGTCGCGGCGAACACTTCCCAGGCTGTCGATCCTTTGTTCAATCTCGGGGCGGATGGCACGGGGCAGAGCACCCAGGCGGGCGATTCTTCTTCCGATGCTTCGGGCGCCGCGTCGGTGGCGGGAGATGCCGGTGATTCCGACTCTGTCTCGGCCGCTGCGGGAATGTTGATGAAGGGACAGGGATGCCGGGCTGCAGCTATTGCTGTGCTTACCGCCGCGACTTGGCTGTGGATTGGATAATCTTCAGTGTAGATGATGCTATATGCGAAGACATTTAAGAAATCAATTAACTAAACAGGATGGTTAAACGCTAAACTACTACAGAGTGGCCATCATTTTAGACACTATTTACAAGTCCTGGAAGACACATAGACTTTTTTGCAGATATAATATACATATAATGCCTCCCAAATTTCGTGATGATACAGAGCTTTTGCGCCTACACCGTGATGGCGCGGAGATGGAAGTTTGGCCTTGTTCTACCTTCGCAATTTGGCATTCGTGACCTCTTCTGTTCCAACACCGGCTTAAGTCACCCACACCTTAACCTAGCAAGAGCCCTAGCAAGTTCAACTTCCTTGAAAGAATCCCCTTCACACGTCTCGTCTTCGTAGAGCGATCACGGTCTTAGCTTCAGGCCACACGTTGAAAGGGGACTCGCATGTTTGTTTCAACGGCTTGCCTGTCTCGGCATCAAGAAGCTCCTCGATAGTCGCATCAAAGCGACGGTCATCCGAATCGTTGTCGCCAAGAGCCCAACCATAGGGGTCTTCCCTGTGGAAAAATTGTGTGTGTCTCAGTTTAGAGCAATGATCTAAAAGAGAAGGATCGCTTTTGCGATACAAGAAACGGACAACGTCGACAACGCCATCTTGCAGTAGCTCGCCAATCGCATGCGGAGCATAGCCGGCATAGAAGTCTACCTCGTGAGACCCCGGTTCTGGTAGGAATATGGCGATCTCGCGGAGAGCCGTAAACTTCCGACGTAGTAATTCTGTATAAGGCATGGGCGTCGGAGACCACGCCTCTCTGTTTCCTGCGTCATCGCAAAACAGGTTGCTCGACGTAATCACCAGACTTCGTATTTGCTGGCGGACTGCACTTGGTATCTTTCCCAAGAAGTGCATCGCTTCTTCAGACTCTAGGCCGATATCAAAGCGGCTGCGCGCACAGAGGTCAAGGAACCGGGGGCTGACAGGTCGCACAAACCGAGCGCGTCTGATAGAACGCTTGATCAACGCGTGCCAATCTGCGTTGATGGCCCTGCTTATATGCTGGACTTCGCGAGACACTTGTTTAGAAACAAGTAGAAGAGGCGTGAAAGATGAGATTTTATAGCCGAGGAGAGGTTCCCGAAAGGGGATTTCGCCGTCGCCGAGGGACGGAAAGCATATTCCCTTTAGTAGCTCCACTTGCAATGCCTCTTGACAGTCTTCGTTAGACTCGTCATCGTTAGACTCGTCATCGTCAGACTCCTCATCGTCGGGGGATGCGAAATAGAAAACACCCCTAGTATCAATTGCATTTTCATAAATGCGATATCGTAGCTTGATGGGTAGACGAGCAATCAGACTAGAACATTCATTAATACAATTCGCCACAGGTTGAAGGTGGACTCACGTTGAAGAAGGAGAGACAGGTTGGGATGCCTCAGTAGACATGGTGTTTGTGGTGTATCTGGCTGTCTTAAAGCAGTACTACGCAGAAGGGTTGAAGAAATAATAAAGCTGAAAAAATGTAGTACGAGGTGTCCGTGTGGTTAGGTTGAAGGTTTAGATTGTGCTCGTTGGACCGGTTCACTAGGATTCTTAAGGATGGGTACTGGACTCTAAACTTGTTGTATGAAAGGGAAGGAAAGGATTTATCTAAGGGCTGTATAAGTAAATAGTAGGCACGGGAATGGATTCCTTGGGTACATAAGGTACATGTAAGTAGGATAGATTCCTAAGGTAATCAGTACCTTCCCATTACCTGGTGTTCTTATTATCTATCCCTCAGTGATCCACAAGATGGATAACCCACATGCTGTATGTACATACATATGAGGTGCTACATCTGTAAACGGGGTTGTCTAATGTTATTATGCAAAACCTTTGGATTTCTTTAATATGACCTTTGAGTTCTACGATTTGTTGAGTAGCATGAGGTTGGAGATGATCTTATTCTTGTGCTTATCAGTAAACATAGGCCTACGGGTAAACATACCCCTATTCCTTTCCTAACAGGTAGCAGGGTAGAAAGCATTCAGTGGCAATTAGTAATTATCATATAAGAAATAACACGAACTTATAATTCTAAGTATGCAAATAATACAATACGTTAATACCTAAAGTTTAACTCACGTACATAACTCTGGTATGCTATGCTAGCAGAGGCCGTGACAATTATATTGGCAACGACTTGGAAGCTACCTAATTTATGAAGTACACCGTATCCAATATTGACAAAGGAATTATGACTCCGCACTCATGTGTCTCCTATACCATCAGAGTTGTACGAGCTCTGCCTGCCTATACCCAAGAACATCCAATGGAATGAATATCTCACCCAGCACCCTAACATAAACCAAAAAGGTATCCAGAAAAAAGAGATTAAAGAAATATTTGACCCTTTGAAAGGCTAGTTTGAAGGCAAGTTATCTGAATGCCACGGGCAACCTGCTTTATGGTGATCGTTTCCCTTCTGAAAGATCACTTTTTGGTCCGCACCGCATTCATAGCACCACTCGGACTCGCACATGGTACCTGAGATAGTCAGAGAGTAAGTACTTCCAGTTCAAGTCAGAAAAACAGCAAGGCGCGGGATCCTTGAGGGAAATCAGGTGATTTAGAAGTGGCCAAGGAAAACAGCGATAGACCATGATGATGCATAGCAAGTAGATCTATCCTCGACAGCCACCATTATGAGTGTTGTATACGGCGAGGCAAAGCCAGCAAAACTCATAATGACACTTGATGCCTATGAAAGAGATTAACACTCAGTGAGACCAGATGATATCAACATGGCGCTAGGATAGCAGTAGCAGGAAGGTGCTCGCATCTCACCTCGGATGAAAAAGGCATGAGAAGACTGAGGCGTGTCTTGCTCCCAAACACTAACAAGAAGAAAGAAGAAACCGGAAGAAACAGAGAAAAATGAAAAATGAAAAAAAAAAAAAAAACAGTACAACTTACAGGTCATGTGAGAACTACGAAATATGTTAGCGTGTTCGATGATTGATCGCCATTCGCGGAGAGCATCCATCCACTTACCATCCCATGTTTTTCTCGATAGCCCAGCCGCACCCGGGACACGGCTTCGTGGTCTTCTGGACCGTTTTCCGGCTCAGGTCCTCCTCGGTCTTCTTCCTCGCGGCTTCCTTCCGCATCCGGCTGTCCTTCTGCTGCCTAGCCAGGCGCTCGGCCTCCCGTCGCCGGCGCTCGGCCTCCTCCCTCTCCTCCTGCTCGGCCCTCTCCCGCCGCGCCTGCCGCCGCGCCTCCTCGCGCTGCTCGTCCTCGAGCAGGGTCTGCGCGAACCTCCGGTCCGCCTCCTCCTGGAGGCGCCGGGCGGCCTGCTCCGCCGCCCGCTGCTGCTCCGCCTCCTCGTTCTCGATGTCGATGCGGCTGCGGAAGTTCTCCGGGTCCCGCCGGAAGGCGTCGTACTCGTCGCACGAGAGCTGCTCGTGCCACTCCACCTGGTGCTTGAAGCAGAACTTGAAGCTGCACTTCACGCACCGCACGATCGGCTGCGCGTTCCCCGCCTCGTGGATCTGGCCCGAGTCGCAGCCGTTCGGGCACCAGACGAAGTCCGGCGCTTCGTTGACGGCGCCACGGAACGCGAGGACGTGGTATCTGAGTGGGTGAAGCTGTTAGGTAGGCATATTCTCGGATGGGATGATTAACTAATGGAAATGGAGGGTGAGGCTTGAAGGGGCGAGGGTCACAACTCACTTTGCGAATGTTTCTCGGTCGGCATATCGTTCGACGTCTTCGAAGTCCATCCTCGCATTGCATTCGGGACATTGGATTTGGTTCCAATTCCGGTTCTCGAAGTTGGTCTTGATGGATGTTTCAACGCAGGCTAGACACGCCTGTGGTGGATGTTCGCAGGCGCTTGAGACTGAGAAGACCGGGAAATCGTCTAGCGGCTTGCGCTCGACGCATATGACACAGTCTTTCATCACCTCCGGTCTAACCGGAGTGTGTCTCCTGGTGAATACAGCGTCTTCATTTCCATTTTCTTTGCGGTATCGTTGACCAAATCTATGTAATCATTTAGTTCATGCCTCCGAGCTAATGACCTATGAGAGATCTAGATAAGGGACGACACATGACTCATGGATGGAAAATGCATACTCTGGACCGTTGTCTTGTTTCTCGAGTTTGGGTCTTATGTTGGGGAATTTAAAGACATCCGGGCTTGTTGCAGCATATCGGAAGTCTGACGGGGTTGTGACTTTGCTGTTGCTTCCACCCATCGCGTCTTCACCGTGATTGTACTGATTATTATTATTGCTCTCAAGCGACGAACTGCTACTGTCTGTAGAACTTCCTGCGTCCAAGTCAAAGAAGATAGAGGGGTCCGGAGCCTGATACTGAAAACGAGGCTCTGGCTTTGACGAAGGATTGGGCTCTGGTTCGGGTGCCGTATCCGGTAACCCGCGTATCGTCATCTTTGCTTTATTTATTTATTGTTTGGTTTGGATGTGCCTCAATTGAGTTCCGCCCCTTGCGCCATACATAGATATGACAGGACGAATCTACCTCGACGAAAATTAGGCGGAATGACTTTAAACGTGTAGCATGTGCCTCAATCGAATGCAGGAGAAGGGGTGGTAGTGCTACCACTCGATAGTACTTGTACCTTTCGGGAGAGGGTGGCGTTCACCTGAGCCCTGGGGAACCCCTGTCCCACTGCCTAAGATAACCAGACGAGCGGTGGTTGTGGCACTGTCTGGGGCTCTGCTCATAGGCCCGTGTCTTACATCGAAGGCACTAGATTAGCGCTTGTCGGGCCTTGGAAAAGTGATTTGCTGAGGGTCACCCGCAATGTTCTGTAATACAATCCTGCAATGCAGCCCGACAGTCGACGTGTGTGGAGTAAATGCATATGCGGTGTTTAAAGACTCATGATTGGTAAATGGTACTGTTTATCTTCGGAGTGAAAGTGCCCTTTCAAAGCATTAATGAGATACCATGTACTGATAATTGTGACTTGAGCTATGCCAGCAAAGCAATGCTGTTGTCACCTCTGGACTAGTTGTGAGCCTTACGGAGAGCCTACAGGAGCTGAAGGGTAAGTAGGCGCCCAGCTACACAGCCCGCTTAGGAACTCATGTGGCATGAGTTAGCGATTCTTAAATTCCGACAAGGGGATTAGACCGTTTAATTAGAATTTATGTATTCACTTTTGGTATCTGGACTAGACAAATGTCACTGAGCTCTACTCTACATCAGGGGAAGCGGACGAGCTACAACTCACCAGCTAGACCAAAACCTCTATGTTATCACTCCATCGACCTGACATATCTGCCGCATATTGCCTTACCGGATTTACGCATGGTCTAGACTTGCATGTTCTCTATTAAATGCTAGCCACCTGGTTTAAATCGCATTTTATGACTAATGGCATTCCGGTACTTTCTAGTCATCTGAGAGAGAAGTACTCACCCGCCACCTGGACTGGGGGAAAATGTGTGCAATAAATCTAGTATGTAGGGGGGGTTTATCCAAGAATAAAGAGGCTTTTAATTCACTGCTTCGGCAATCTACTGTTTCTGTGTCCCCCTATCCCCTATTCCCTATACCCCCTGATAAGTGTGGCTAGTTCGTTAGCCCCAGATCTCATGATGCCCCCTCCATCATTAATTCTAGATGTCTTGGTACGGTAGATAGCATTCATCAGTGTCGGCAGCTGTTCCTGTTCCAATCTGGCCACTCTCGTTTCGTGGGTGCCCCATGCGATCAATGTCCTCTGTTTTCGAACGACACTCGGTTCTCTGATGATCTCCCCGCGACCAACTTGCCTCATCATCAGACGCGGGGACAAGGTGCCAATAGGGTACAGTTGATGCAGTATCTCATTGCGATCATGTGCGCTGTGTAGCTTAGCAGGATTGAAGCGCCTGCGATTGTTAAAGACGTCGTCGCAGTCAACTTGGTCGAACTCATCTAGCAATTCCAAAGCTCGAGCGAGATCGTTACCTCCGGCCATAAGACCTCCATACTCGTTCAGATCAAACCAATAGAGGTGGATGGATGTCTGGATCTTCTCGTGGAGATTCATCGCCGGTTTGATGACTTTGGTATCTAAGCTTATGTAGAGATCTTTGTGGCTGGAAAGATGAGGCATTAGAATGAAGAAGACTTTTCCGAGCTGCACGGTAAGCTTTTTGCAGCGCTCATCTCGGACGGAACCGAATTCTGGGTGGCTAACGAGGCTGGTGAAAGCCTCAGCTCTCCAGTTTCTCACGGCGAAAAGGTCTGCGATACTGTTAGGTTCTATTCATCAGGGGTGACGGAGAGCATGGCTGGGATACCTCGCTTAGGCTCTACTGATTCACGCATTGAATCTTCTATTTGCTGTAGAATATCGACGTGATTTGGCACCGTATCAAATAATACCTATTCATGTTAGCTCTCTGTGGGTAATTCAAGCCTCCCTTCACTAGCTTTACCTTTGAAAAGACTTCTAGGTGTAAAAATCTCATAACTATAGCGGTGACCGCATCTTGGTTCGTATCCGGAAACTCTGTTATCCTGAGAATATCCGGATGGCCTTTCATCATCTGTTTGAGACCGGCAACCTTGAGGACATCTGCGAAGCTCGAGTCAGCCTATATCCTACCATCAAACAAGGTCATGTTTATTATACTTTTCTGGGCGTTATTGTAAACCTCTTTACAGCTATTATCATCGTCGAAGACAGGGGTCATCCATGTCTCAACCCAGTTCTCAACGCCAGCCAACAGATCGTCGAAATCCTAGTTTGTATCTCAGCACGGAAGCTACGTCAGTCTGGAAGAAGAGATGCTCACTCGTCCTATTTCTTCCGGTGTGACATCCTTTAAGTATGGCTGCATGCTCAAGATATGTGAGCGAGAGTCTTCCAACTCTACCTTGGTGTCTTTCAGCTGCCCCTCTAAAACCTCCACCTGGGCCTTGAGCGAATCAACATCGTTTAGAAGTTCCTGGCAGTATCTCCCTAGGTCCTCCTTGTCTCGCTTTTCCCCCTCGAGCTGCATCAAAGCATAATTGGTGTTTTCCTCGCTTTCGGAGAGTTTTTCTTGCAGCTGCCCGGCATCAACCAGTGGTGATGGTTCCACTTGTCGGCTCTCGCCTTCTGGAGGGCGCACCGGGAGCCGGCTGACCGTGTTGGCCGATCTGACTAAAGTTAGTTAACCACGTTGCTGGGAACCCGACGTTAACTTACTCGTGCGGTATATTTGCGTAAGCCTGCTTCAGCGGTCTGCGTGAAATGGGATCAGGATCGTTTGCATTTGAAGCTGCGCAATCATTCCGATCAACCTGACGAACAGGACGTGTCGGGCTAGTAGCCCTATCCACACCAGTGTTCTCGTCTGCCCCATTGCTGCTTTCGAGAGGAACCCCTTTCGGCGGGAGCTGCGGAGGCACCTCCGACCTGGCGTCCCTAATCTCACCCATGATGCCGTCTTATCACGAACGTTGGTCTCGATTCAATTGCGCATAATGGCGCTGGGGTTGTTGAGTTCTTACGCGGATTTTAGGCGTAGATTATGTTCCTGAAAGTAATTTACTTCATTTAAGGACGTCTTTTAGGATGAGGAGAACGGAGTTTGTAGTTTCACGTGGGCTTTCTATCACTAACTAAACAGACCGAATGCGACGATCAGATCCTAGGAAGGATGCCGGTCTGATGATAAGAGAGTCACGTCAAAGCAGGCGTATTGGTTTAAATTTTGAACATTCTAGAGGGGGCCTGCGGCAGAGGTGCCAAACTACTGAAGGGGGCGCGGCAATAGCTGTTACTTAGCCTGCAGCAGCTGAAGCAGGCAGATTCCAGGTCTGCCTTGGCGCACCATTGAGCGCCTGTAAGCCACCGGTCGACCCGGAATGGCCAAGGCGCATTAGACGCTGACCATTGAAACCCAGCTCCGTGTCTGATACCTGCAGGTTGAGCTCACATGCCTTAGCTCGGGGGCTGCTCGGTTGGTATGGTTCGACCATCTCCACCTGCATGACGGCTTTGTGCTACACAAGGCTGTGGTGTCATCCCTGTTCTTACTGTAACCTCGGAAGTATTTACACCATATCACTGACCATAAGGAATGGGGGTCTGCGGTTGGATATCACCTCTCGATTGGCTAGGAAGAGAATAGATTATGCAAGCCACTCGCTCCGTCGCTTTGCGACATGAAGGGAACATAAGTAGCATTCAGATCATGATACCTCCTAATGCGGGGCAATGTATCTGTACTGGTGGTGACTGAGGCTGATGGGCTAAATGCCTTACCGAGTTGCCCATTCCCATAGACCGATGTCGATCTGGTCCCAGTCTTGACTAATTATATCTGTCTGGCATTCAATGACAGCATTTTCTTTTTTTGAAGGTAGTCTAGCTCGGGTAACCTCAGCATAGCCCCATAAATGCGTTTACATATCTTGGACCTGAGATCTTGAAGCTCCCAGCTTATGTACCTATGTGCTGCTATGTTACTTTGGAATGCTATTTCTTGCCTTCTTTGCTGTCCGAAGGATTTACAGAAGCTCTTAATTAAAGATAATTGTTATTCTCACTTCCTTCGTCACATTTCTCCTTAACTGATATCTACTACTCTGTACATGATGGATATGAATTTCGAGAGCTTGAGTATCTCCGAGAGGAAGATCATCGTGGCCATTGACTTTGGGACAACGTACAGCGGGATAGCCTGGGCCGAAACACAGAGACACGACAGGCGGACAGCCATAACGACCTGGCCCATTAGTCAGTCGATTAGGGATGGAAAGACGTCAGAGAAGGTCCCAACAAAGTTGAGGCATATAGGCAAGGATATTCAATGGGGATTCCAAGTAGCGCTCCAGGCACCCCCTGATGAGGTCATGGAATGGTTCAAATTGTATACCGAGAGCGTACCCACATGAGTGATAAATACAAATACTAATAGTTCGCAGAGACCTAGACCCATCCTTACAACCGTCGAGCCAGAAGAAGACCAACCACTATGACGCACAGCAACTAGTCGCAGAGTACCTATCAAAGCTGGGAGAGCACCTTCTCTATACCTTGCGCCAAAAGCTGGGAGAGGCTTTCGTCCGCAATGTCCCGCTTGAATTTATCCTCACAGTGCCGGCGATATGGAGCGACCTCGCAAAATCAAAGACGCTTGAGGCCTGCCAGCGGGCGGGCGGTCCGTTCCAAGGTAGACCGATCACCCTGATATCTGAACCAGAAGCGGCGGCGATTTACACGATGCATGGTCTAGATCCACATGGACTTCAGATCGGGGATTCATTCGTCATCTGCGATGCGGGTGGCGGCACGGTTGATTTGATTTCTTATACTATCACGAGTCTTAAGCCTATCCTCGAGATTAAGGAGGCGTCGCCCGGGTCTGGCGCTCTTTGCGGATCAACGTTCCTGAACCAACGATTCGAAGCGTTTCTTAGGAATAGGCTAAAGAATGAAGAGGGCTTCGACGATGAGCTCCTGGCCGAAGCAATGGAACGATTCGAGGACCAGGTAAATTATTGCTATTAATCTCCATTATCCTCCACGATAGCATGAGTAGTTGTTGGTGCTATATTGTAATGCTATAAGAGACCTAACAACATTGTAGACCAAGAGACACTTCACAATGGCCTCACTGCCCAATGATACCTTCCAGATCCCAGTTGCTGGTCTCGCCAACAACAAGGCATTGGGTATCCAAAGAGGCCGTCTATTACTCAAAGCTATGGACCTTCAGATGATATTCGAACCTGTGATTCAGCAGATCATCACACTAGTGCAGGACCAGATTACTACGAGTAAAGTTTCCATCAATGCAGTGCTCTTAGTCGGCGGTTTCGGCTCTTCGACCTACTTGAGAGAGCGACTACGAAATGCTCTGGGCGGTAAGGTCCAAGTCATGCAGCCACCTAACGCCTGGCTAGCGGTTGTGAACGGGGCTGTTATGAAAGGGCTTGCACTCAGCGCCCCAGATCAATTCACTCAAGTCAAGATTGAGAATAGGGTGGCGAGACGACACTACGGGACGGAATGGGCTTTGAAGTACGACGAGAGCAAGCATTCTTCGATTAAATCCAAAAGATGGTGGTGCGGGCTGGATGGTTGCTACAAGGTTAACACAATGAACTGGTTCATCAAGAGGGTATGTATTGAGCCTAACCGACTTCTCACCTGCTTCTCATAAACAGCCCCAATAATTGCATAAATTAAACCCGTTACAGGGAGAAAACGTCTCAGAGAACGAGGCCGTATTTCACAACTTCTATCAGTGGAAGATTGTGAGCTCTGGTCGGATCCAGAAAGTCACGGTTGAAATGTTCGTGGATAGCACCAACAGGCCTGCGGGTACACTGCGTGACGAAAACACCAAGCTCTTGTGCAAAGTCGAAGCAGACGTCACCCACATCCCAGAAAGCCAACTCACAAAGAGGAAAGGATCAGATGGAGAGCTGTACTATGATTTGGAGTGCAAGCTTGAAGCAGTGTGTAAGTTAACCCCCCATTGCAGAATTTCCCGCCATATGATTGATAATAAGTAGACCGTTCGGCCTCGACTTCTTGGACCCTCATTCATAAGGGCCAACGATACAACACGGTGACAGCAGAATATGTTTAGCTACAATCGAGCAGGGATGTCGTGTTCGAGTCAAACCGATGGGTCGATAGCTCCGAAAACCTTGCTCTAACCATAGCCTTAGAAATATTTTGGATATCATATACTAAGACAATAGGTTGCAAAGCGCAAGGGTTAACACGTTTTGAATCACATAACTATTTGGACTGAGCAATTTCTCTTATCATTATAACGCACTTTCAACAGAATGTGGCCTGGAATCGACAGCTTCAATTATTCAGACCACTAGTAACCTATTACAGCATATATATCGTGTTTACAGACACAGTTTTCCTACCCTGTGCTCAATACACTTCAACGTGATACAATGAAGGAACCATGAATATCAAGATTTGTACTAAGAAGCAACGTCACTTTGAAAAGTCTTCTTCGGTATCCCGCAGATGTACCTTGATTGCTTGTTAACAATCGTTTACTTGGGTTCGTCAAACTGGTCGGTACCCCTGGGGCTTAGGGTGGTGCATTGCCATGTAATCAGTGAAAGGTAGGTGGGAGTTTCGATAGAACGATTGCCAAATATCATGACCCTGGCATGAATTTCGGAAATGCCAGTTCTGAACGGCGTATACTCAACCATTTGCGAGGCGCAGGGCGTAAGTAATACCGAAACTTTGTTCTTGGCTAGGTTGCGGATGACTTGTGGTACAATGAATAAACGCCAACGCTCCGCGAAGTCCTCACCACCTGTAAGAATGATGTTCATAACCAAACAGCTACAGATGATAGCTGGCTTCCCGATGTCAAGGTCATACGAGACTGATCTGATTATTGAAAAATCCCATTAAAGGTCGTACTTGATGCAGGTTCAATGCATTTCTTGGTATAAAGAAGTCTAAATCCACCGTTTCTTAATTATTTATATTATCCATATGTTGATTTAGAACCACCTTTCTCTGTGTACATCTCCTAGATTATCAGTGTTTATATACATCCGATCCTCGAACCACATAGATAGTGAACCAAGGTACCCAACCACCCAGCCCAACCCAACTGTGTAACTCTCCTCTCCTCTCCTATCCTCTCCTCGTCTCCTCAAATAAGTAACCGCTTAAACAGCCGCATTGAACATCAACATACTGAGAGCGCTACGTCGCGTGCTCACCCCGTAGATCTTGGCGGTGCAAAGCGCCAACAGCGAGCTCAGCGACGGCCGCTCCAATACGTTGACGGCCAGGCACAGCGCGACCAGCTCCCGGAAGTCATCCGAGTAGTCGGGGTTGGTCAGGAAGGCCCAGCTGGCGTTCGAATTGACGGTCCGCGTCGGTGGGGGCCCCCGGTTGCCCGTTCGGATCATGGCCGCGGTCACGGGCCTCTGGAAGGCTTGTAGTACGTCTTGCGAGAAGTCGTACTGGGCGGCTAGGGACAGCATGATCTGTTTTTGTGTGAGTATTTGCCTCACTAGTGTGTGTGTGTGTGTGTGTGTGCCTCATGTGCGCGCGTGAGGATGATGATTATGCTGGCTGGGCTGGGGGGTAGGTGTGGTAGGACTTACAATTCCTATATTGTAGATGTTCTCCCGTACTGCATCGGCGGCACTATTTTCGGATACGTTAACAAGCCGTAACGTCATAACCATCCACTGTCCTTCCTCTTTATCTCTCCACGTAGCCTTCTGGAAAACACAGAATGAACGCCACACTAGAACTTACTTAGGATCTATATTTGCTTCACCGAAATCTATCATCTACTCAATCGATCGAGTTAGTAGTAATCTTGTCTTTCTTGGCATCGGCGCCCGACAGCAGAAGGGTCAGTCAAACCTTGATCAGCGGAGCAATACTGTGCTCGAAATCCTGCGGCATGAATTCGTCGACGACGACATTATCTGAATGGAGGTCCGTGTGGGTTATTCCCAGCGGAGGCACGCCAGGGGGAATCTGTTCCCTCCCAACTGGACTATTTACCGGGCCGTTAGGGGGATACGCCAACGCGACGCAGGCTCTAGCCACTATATATAAATGAATACACACAGTCAGTCCAACACAATCCTTCCGTGTGTTATATAAAACAACAAGACCAAAACAATTCTCGTGATATCCCTACAAGTAAAACGACAAAAGGGGAGGGACGAGAAGATCATCATCACAGGGGAGAAGAGATACCTTGCGGTTACCGCACTCACAGCACAAGAATATAGACCAAAGAACATCTTCAGTATGCGCCGGACCGACCCATTGGCGCAGGGTCCCGCCAGGAGAGAACTGCATGACGAAGTACGGGCGACGGAGCGCAGAATTGGCATTCCTGTTAGCTGCATTGACATCCACGTAAGTGACGATCTGCGCGATGTGCTCGGAACCACGCAGCTGGTCGAGAATCGTTATCTCGTACGCTATATCAGTGTCGCGGAAATTGGTGAGGGGCTGCTTGATGACGAGCTTCCTCAAGAACTGAGGCTGGTTGTTGCCTGCGGGCGGCGCGAACTCGTCGCACACTGCAACATTATCGAGTTAGTAAAAAAGTTTCCCGTATAAATATTTTGCGGAGCTATTCAAGCTTTTTCTTCCGAAGTCCATTTACTCCCCCCCCCCCCCCGACTATGACCCCCTTTATGAGTAACCCCAAGCACTGAAACTACTAAGCCACAAAATCAACGGATAACATCAGAAATTGCTTACGGAGTGCTCCGCCGCCGGCGCTGTGCAACGACCTTATGAACCTGAATCGGTGCTGTTGTGTGAAGTAGGTCATGATCTCCTGGGCATTTGCGCCAAGCTGGTTGTATGCTGCTAATGCTGCTGCCGCATCCGCCGCCGCCGCCGCCGCCGCCGCACCCCCTCCTGCTGGGCCCGCAGACGCCATAACCGACGTCGTGAGGTAGTGACTAGCGTGTTATATATTGTATATATATGGTTTATGCCGTAGCTGGCCTTGGACCCTAGATAGAGGATTAACGGGTCGTAGGTAAACGAGGAACCTCGATTGGTTTGATATGAATAGATATTGAGGTTAACACTATAGGAAAAGCTGAGAATATCCAAGGAGAAGCCCATGTCTTTGTCCTGCTACCTGTTATCCAGCACTGGTTTTCTTTATTGTTGCGTAGATAATTAGTTTCTTGACGGGACAAAGAGACAACAGACGGAAATGGTATCTCATTGTGGAATTTGAAGATGAAGGAGCATTACTGAACGGGATTCCTGGGACTAACAAAACCATCATTCGTAAGACTCAGACGACGAGCTCCTTCAACGGTGTAACGTCGTTCTTGTCCGAGCTCTTCTAACGTATACCTACACGAAAAGGGGTAATTCGATGTGCGAATATGATGAGACCCAGCCATGGCGGGCATTCTCCCCTTTCACGATGAATAGCTCACTTCAAATGTTTGACTCGAGGTATGAACGATGGATCAATATGATGGGCGTTATAGATATAGAGGGATGGTAAATCCCCATTTAGGTTGACCGTAGATCCCGTGTTAAGACGCTGCGTGACAGGTTAATAACACCACCAGTTTGCGCCTGCACCTACGTTTCAAGTAAACATTCGTTTTAGAACAACAGATCAGACTGGGTAATTAGGAGAACACCGACAACCGTGCGATAATGGTAAATTGAACCGAGTAGATAGATACCTGATGCAGAATTCCAACCGAGGTCCATATCCCTCCCCTAACTCCAACAATGAAGAATAACCATCTCGTCGTCTTTACCTTTAAGAGACCTTTATGCAAGATTCGCAACCCTACCAACTCCCCTCTACCGCTGCCTTGTCCTGCAGATAAACCGTATGAAGCCGTACAAGAAAAACCTATTGCGCCACCTGATTCGCCTCTTTCGTTGTTTCGAAATCACCGAGCTGCTTCGAGACATCGACGGCTGGTGTTTCGGGCGTAATAATCAGCTGTGGAGTCGACACGCCGACATTCCCCTTAGCTGTTTCCGTACTACTGGATGTATTTGGGCCAGATGGTATAGACAGGGTGTTTGGGCCTGTGTAAGATGGCTCTTTAGGTTGAATGACATCACCACCAGCATGTTCGACATGCTCTCCCTCGGCTTCACTTGCGTCTGCAGCCTTTGTCTCCGGACTCCCCCGACCATCGGCCCCGGGGGAGATTGTCTCGCCATCAATTGGGACGCCGACCATCTCTGCTAAGCTTCTGAAGTTAAACATGGGCTCCGAAGGGGTTACGCTCTCTTCCTCCTCGGCGCGACCACCGAAATTCAGACCACTCGACCCCCGATCTTCCGTGGACTCTTCCCCGTCTTTGCCGCCGTAGCTACCATGCACACTATCTACACCGCTTGAGCTGATAGAACTAGCGTTGCTCATTTGGCGAAGGTGAGAAGATCCCCTAGATGGCGCCATGGATGATGTAACTAGGTTTGTTGAACGACCGGCGGGGGAAGTGCTCGAGGATGGGTCGCTACGGTCGATGGATTTGCCTTTATCGTCGTCATTGGTTGGTCCAGGCTCGGGAGTAGAGCCTACAGGTGCTTGGCTACTTGATCCGTTGTCTTGTGCAGCCGATGCAGAGCCTGCAGCTATACCAGCTTCTATGCGCAGATTGCTGGCTGTGCTATTCCCACGCCTGCGCCCAATTAGTCCTAGACTGAGAGAACTTGCACTGGCACTGCTCCCAGTCTGGTTGCCATAGACATCATTCTTATTTTTCTTGGCTGCTTTGCGTTCTTCTTTCTCTTTTTTCTTGGCATCTTTACGTGCTTCCTTATCAGCCTTCCTCTGACGTTCTTCCTCATCTGCCAAGCTTAATCTTATGGCCTCTGCCATCATCAAATTCTCAAGATGGGCCGCATCAAAATGTTCCCGGGCACCTCCTGTTCTGCCTGACGAAACACGGGGGCCCGGCTCCATATTGTCAGGCGAGTCACCATTTCCGTCATAGGAAGACTGGGTATTCACGTTGGTGCCGGGGCTTTCGGCGCCACGAGCATCTCTAGTGCCACGGCGACTGAATCGACTCGGCCGACCAAAAATCGTACGAGGTTCGTTGTTTCCCATTACAAACGCCGCATGATGGAGCGCGTCGGCAGCAGCGGCTCTCCTGCGTTGCTGTGCTCGAGCCGCAGCCAATTTGGTAGTCCACTCGGGTCGAACACGGTCGGTTGTGATGACTCCTGGAGCATTAGCCGCTAAGCTCTGCGCTCTCTTACGATTCGGATGGGTCGGCGAAGTAGGCGACATCGGAGAAAGGCTCGA
Source organism: Eutypa lata (assembly GCA_022661535.1). Classification (NCBI taxonomy): domain Eukaryota; kingdom Fungi; phylum Ascomycota; class Sordariomycetes; order Xylariales; family Diatrypaceae; genus Eutypa; species Eutypa lata. The sequence goes on from JAKULF010000001.1 coordinate 427,360, forward strand.
GTTTAGTGAGCTTGACGACGACATCGCTGTACCCATGGCACCAAGTCCGGATGTATTATATGCGTAGGTTAGACCACGCCTGAATGGAGGCGGTTCATATGTGACACCGAATTCACCCTGAGTACAATACGGACATTTCGCCGGTTCCATGATGAGTTCACCCGTCGGTTCATCGGTACTAGCTGGGCTTTCAGAGCCATCTTGTTGATCGTGGTGTTCTGGGTAGTGCGGATCCGGCCTTTTGATCTGCACAAAACACTCACTACAGATTAACTGGTCGCAGCACCGCGTGCGGTTCAGGTAAGTAGGATAATACATTAGGCATAATGGACACTCGGCGCCATTCTTGTAAAGAAACACCTCTAAAGGCTGGCCATTTACAAATGGATCACGTGGGAGATTAATCTCTCGGGGAGTGATATCGGTGTTGGAGCCATTCCGGGTCAAATTCAAGGCTGCCGCTAGAGCTTTGTGTGGCTTTAAAGGCGAACTGGTCCTCGGCGGAACAGGAGACGTCGGAGATGGTATAGCTGTGATAGGATTCGATGCTGTCATGTCAGATGATGCCGACATCGTTCTAGGTCCCATTGGCACGGTGAGATTGTTAATGTTGGGCGTCGATGTACCAGCCGATCCGGTCGTCTTAGGGCGAGGCACGAGATTTTCAGGAACCTTGTCAGCGGGTGGGATTTCTAGACCTCGAGCTGCAGCAATTATCTGATGCTCTGCCCAATTTTCCCTGAAATCGTCTAATCCACGCCAGAAGGGAGCTAGCCGCCTTTCAATCTATTATCAATGCAACAAATTAGTCACTGAACTGAACAACGTCTCGAATATATCTTACCTGTAGCTGACGAACGACGGGTTTACTGAAATCCTCCGAGGCGGAGTATATCCCCATTGTCACCAGATAACCCCCATCGACGTTCTCTTCTTTTATACTCCGGTCACGCTCCTTAGCACGTGCTACGCGTTCTTTCTCCAGCCTCCGGGCTTCCCTTTCTTGTTTGGTCTCACGGTGTTCGAAGGGGGCATCGTGGCGGGAACTTGAGCCTCCCCCAGTGAGTAAACCCAAAGAAGCAATGTCAACTCTACTAGCTCGTCGTGATCGATCGGGTTGGTCACCTTGATAACCGGCACCTCCTGAACTACCCCCTGCGTCAAGCGCGGAATTTGGACCAAAGCGAGATCCACTCCGCGCTTCCTTTGTGTGTGTATTGCCCATATCTTGGAAGGTTACTAGACAGACTTCAAAGCTAAATATAGGCGTCTTGAGAGGCAACGTTTGTGTTTGCGGCTCATTAGTTTTGTTTTCTTTTGTGCGCTTGCGATTTGGTAGGTAAGCTGAATCTATCGATAGATTCGGTATTCCTACCAAGACAGATGTATTGACACTAGGTAGGCACTCTGGGGGACGACGATAGGCGTCAAAGTAAAAGACAGTTCCTATGGTTGATGAGGTCGGGAGTAAAGTCGACTTCGTCTTGGAATCAACGTGGTTCGCGATTCGGAGTCCTCTAGGAAAGGCAGAAGATTTAAGGAGGAAAAGACAATAGGAATGGCAGTCGGCTCGACAATTAACAACGGCGTCGTGTTTGCGAATGACTGATCAATAGAGGTAACACATATTGTAGTCTTTGTTGCTATCAGGTTAATTGGCCTAAACCAACAAGGATTGGTAGGATAGGTTGAACTGGAGGACGATAGCAGCCAACGTGAGAGAGCTGATAGGTATGTGGTGGTGTAGCACAGATCTGAGGACTGGTGTTGGTGGTTATGAAATGCCTCGACTATGTATTCTTTCAGTACGCGTATAAGAGACGCAAAGTTAGTCTCTAATTAGAGCTCTAGCCTTCACTTTGCCGACCGTCGATGGTGGCGACGAATAGTCGAGGTTGGATGTAGAATTTACGGTGCTCGTTCCCGAGGTCGTTATATTGGAAGTTAGGTAAGTACCTAAGTAGTAGGTAGGTGAGTAGGTAGAGGTAGGTATGCAATCCGAGCTGCCGAGTAAAGAGAGCTTGGTTAAAATATTGCAGGGTCAACAGTAGCCCTTTTCTTCTCTCCTGCCTTGGCCTTATGCCGCCCCTCGATTTCCCCAGTTAACAAGCCAACGAGACTAGAGGGATAACAGAATAATCGCGAAACAGGAAAAAGAGTCCTCTGTTGAAACGAATCAAATAGGCTCTGGATACCATAATAATTGAAAATAGAAGTGTAAAATGGTGCCCAAACATCCATCCAAGATACAAATGAGCACGACCACCGATCCGGCCGTCTATGAAGTAATGTAAGCCAAGGAACTCGAAAGGTGGGGGAGAAATGCAGGAAACAACTTCCGAGGACGATGAATGATTCCGATTGATGGCGACATTTACTTGACAAGTTAAAAGGTGGAACAAGGTCCCCAAGCTTGACCCAAGAAGGAATCAAACTTGAGCTTTTGCAGCTTTTTGTTAGCTAACAGTTAGCTTGCTCTGGATAACTGGATAAGCTCATTAATATCTTTAATAGGCTGCATTCCAACCAAGCTGAGTAATTTGGTGGACCCGTCTACGTGGTCAAGCCCCTTGCATAGGGCATCTCGAACGCTAGAGTCTTGGGTATAATGCCTGTTATCCGTCCGCCGAGCTACACACAGTCAGATTTGGCTGCTTATAAAAATAAAAAGACCTGACTTGCAACACAATGAATTATCCATCACAGTAGTTCGACCAATTCTTTATCATTTATACTAGAGTTTTTATTCTAACTTCTCAATTTCAAACATATGACCTACAAGATCAGGGCCTTGCGATAACCTACCAGCCTACACGCGACGACTAAGGGTGTGTGGTTCCTATTATAGGGTCGATTATAGGTCGTCGGCAGTCATGAGGTACAATACCTACTCCCCCACATTCTTGTCAACCTCATTTATGATTCGCCCATCTTTGTTCCTTATCAGAATCTTGACATTCTACTGAGTTCATGACTTCTTTTGAGATGCCTAGATATCACTTCATTTAATCGCAATCGGCCACATGAGCCTATATCATTGACGGTCGCGACACAACTATTCAAACGTACCTACACCTAGGTTGTAGGTAAGCCTCTGACAGGTCCCCACTTTGATAAGCTATAGTCTATTTTTAAACCCCTGACAAGGGTAATAATAGCTTAGTTGATGATAAGGGGAGAGAATATACTTCTAGATTATACCTAGTATGTTATCCATGGGTTGTGAGGTATCAGTCATCGATTTTTGGCACTCATGTGATGTTCTAAAAGTCATCCTCAACCTTTCAGTTATTTGGTATAAGGTGTAGGAGATCAGATAAGTGTGCCTAGAATCAAACCTCATTCATAATGTGGCCGTAGCAAATCAAAGTACTGAATAGACTGATAGAGAACAGAATGGGGTTAGCATGAAGTTGCTTCTTTCCTTGGAGTTGACCGTATTATTCAAACGCTCTTGGGATGATAATTCTCCAGAGAACAATGGGATAACAGCTAGCCTAGAACCTTCTAACGGTATAGAGCAGGGCAAGCATACATATAATACACTGTATAAACTCGCGGTGGAAACATCTAGGCAACTTTTCACCTAATACAAGGGGTTATGGTGTAGGTGAGTTGTGTATATTCACGAGAGAATGACCAATATTTGTTCATGCTAGGAATATTCCAGATAAATAACATCCCATACGGCAGGTTTGATCAATGTACTCATAGGTATTGGCAAGCATGCCGTAGATATAAGGACAACATTGTTGTATCATTTCATGCTTTCCTATAAAAACCAGAACGATTATGTCATTAGTCACCAGTGGTAGGTATCTGTCTGACTTAGAAAAGGAAGGCAAGGCCTTTCGTTTGCGGCCTCAGGCAATAGACTGCACGAGCCTTAGAATTGAAGTTGCTTGCATGCTAGACATACATGTATGCCTAAAGGGCTCAAGGAGGTTGCTACTGCAGCAAGGCTAAGGCTGATGAGGTCATACACTGAGGCTTTTCGTATCAATGACCGGCTACAAACGAATGAATGAGGGAAGCAACAAACAACCAAACCCCAAACTAGGCAGGCACATTTCTACCTAAGGAACCAAGTCTCCTCTGACTTTATTAATTCCTGCCACCCATCTCTTCGCAACCAAAAACCTTCCCAACTTCAACTCTCATCCACAGCCACTTAGAAACTTCTCAATATTTACCCAACAAAACTCTACACATCGTAACTACAACCAAGAACAACGCAATCATCCATCACACGCAGCAGCAAACATGGCCTCTCACACTCTCGACGGTCCCACCATCTCCAACATCACCAACAAGGAAAAGGAGATCACCGGCGACCCGCGACCCGTCAAAGGCGGCCCCACCGCCCAGGCTCAGAAACATGTCGGCGAGGAGATCACGGGCAGCACCGTCTCGGCCATTGTCGATGGAGAGAAGAAAGTGACCGGAGAGGGGGTTCCTCGTGCTGGAGGACCTACTGCCTATGTCCAAAGCCTGACAAGTGGTCAGGAGAACCCTACTACTACCGTAAGTGACAACCAGATATCCCATACCCATACCACAATGTCATTGATGCCAGCTCACCATTCCATATTACTACATATATAGACCGAACATACCGGCAAGCTTGACGGCAACACCATCTCCGCTATTGCGGACGCTGAGAAGCATATCACTGGTCAGGACGATATCGTCCAGGGCGGCCCTACGGCTCAGGCCCAGAAGCATGCGGGCGAGCCGATCAACAGACAGAGTCTTCACGATATCACCGAGGGCGAGAAGACCATCACTCACCAGGTCACTGCAGTCAAGGGTGGCCCGACTGCGACGGCCCAGAGCGAGCTGAACAAGAGCCGCAAGTAGGCTGACGACTCCCCACGAAGCCTAGATTACTGCTCTGGGCTGCACCGCATCGATGATTGTACTCAAGCTTGGTAGAGTTCCTGATGAAATTCTTATTGTTGATAGAGCCTCCCCGGTCGGCTTATCCTTGCCTAGTCTGTCATGTGTACTTTTGGGGCTTAATTATGTAACTTATGATGATCATGTTGATGAAACAGGAAGTGAAACTTAGCAGTGGTATGATCAGACCAAGAGATAGACTTAATATCAACGGAACATTTTTCTACGCTCATGTGCATACTGTTGTCTGTGATATACCATAATAACCTCTCCAAACAGTGCCTAGCCAGGTATCCGAAGTGATTGATTGATTGATTTCAAACCCAACCACCTCAACCTTCCCTGAATCATTTAGCAAGAATCCCTCCCAACAATGACATTGAAGTCATCGTCATCGAATTTCTGCCCTCGCACAAGATACGTATCCTCCCTGTAGAGGTGGCACTCGGTGCGGATATCAACCGCGAAGTTCGCCAGGTCGGCGCAGTCGTGAAGCTTCTCGCGCGGCGTGTCGTTGCAGAACCAGATGGCCGCGTTCCACGAACAGCTGATGCGCGTGCAGACTCTATTGAAATCATCGTTCCATATCCATCTCTCGGGTCAGCTAGTGCTGCACACATATACACATGCGGAAAGAGAGAGAGAGAGAGTATGTGTGTGTGTGGGAAGATGGTGCTCCATGGAGACTCACCTAGGTCCGGGGGCCGCCGAGCAGGGGCCCGGGAACCCCTTCAGGTAGTCGATCCCGTCCTGTAGAGGTTGGTTCGTCGCCTCTCCTGTGCCGCCGATCCCGCAGTGTATCTTTTCCTGTGCATGTTCTCCGCGCCCGCGAGGAGGCGCGACGCGTTTGCATTAGCTTGGGTGTTCCAATTCTGTGCCTGCTATGTGCTACTGCTTGCTTCTTCTATTTTTAGAGGAGGCATATGTGGGGGCCAGGCAGTATTCTCGTCTTTCACGTATAGGTGATAATGCAATTGAGTTGACTAAAAAAGGAAAGAAAAAGGAGAGGCGTGGGGAAGCGTAGGCGCGCCTATACGTACATTTCGCGAGGTGAGACTTGGTGGTTGATCTACCTGAGGTATCAATGGACTATGATCGACTTCGATATCGTCATTGCCCTCTAGTTGGTCTTGAATCTCCTGAATCGCGAGTGTTAATGGTAAGGTGACGGTGATTTCCAGAAAGGCAGACGAGGAGGGAGTGCGGACCTGAACGGTGCCCCTGAGGAGCACCTTGGTCATGCTTGTCATGTTCACGGCGTGAAAAGTCATGGGCACAGCAGTATAACCTGCTATGGGCGATTCTAGGTTACCGGCAGCAGCTATCACTTTGATGATAGTGGTAATGAATAGAATGTAAATCATGATTCTTCGTGTGTGGGAGACGTTGGTGAAATGTCTTGGGGTGTTATTCAACAAGTGTAGCGAGTAGTATGGACTTCGGGGGATATCTTTTATCGAGTGAGGGCGAAATAAGACACGGGGGTGGAATCCGACGACGCTGACGGGACGCTGTCTTATATCCTTCGTTACATCACCTGCTATTCATCTTCCTATGGGACCAAAGTACTTCGCTTCTCCAACCAAACCACGCTGTTTGGCCTGTTTGCTTGAAAATTTGACATCCTCCTTTATCATAGTGTGCGACCCTATTACGTGTTCTTGATGGGAGGTCTTACTTACGATGTCTTAGAGGCTTGCAATAGTAGGACGTGTGCGACATGGCTCTTTCTTGACTGGACGAGTTTAACTGTTGACCAAACAAACAGAACTATAAGACTGCAGTGTTCCATCAAGCACTATTGCACACATAACTGGATGTGATATTAACATCAGTTTCACACCCACAGTCACCCTCGTACTAACTGATGTGATTATAGCCAGTATCCAATTATGCAGGACCACGAGTATTATTAAATATCTGATTTTCCCGTTTGCTGGAGCAATCAGTTGAAAGATGAGAATTACGTGGCTAAGACTACGTAGAATAGGACCACAACTGCACAGTCTATTTCAAGGTTATGTTCCATTCTAAGAGAAGAAAGTGTTCTCTACCATCTACCTGTAGCACTTCATTACATGATACCGTACAACCGGAAAGCAATAGCTGCATCATAATCTGTTATTGTCCTATCTCCCTTGACATTGTACGAAAGAGTTGATCTGAAGGACCCCAATGACAATCTCATTTTCATCCATGATGTCCATAGAGTTAAGGTTCCCACATGAAATTCTCCTCCCTAAAGGCATCGCCCCATATCTTTTGTTGGTTATCGAGGTACGCAATGTGCTCGTCTGTTAAGATCTCAATCGAAGCGGCTTCGCGCTTGGTCTTGGTGACAGCTGCTTGAAGAACATCTGTCGGGTTGCAGGCCTTGTGGTCCCACCAACATGCATCCACGCCTTGTATTTTGAAGGAGAGAAGGCGATCTGCGCATTCAGTAACAGATAAATGCCGCAGCCTTTTCTCTTGGAAGGGGCAATTCATTATATTTTTCTCCGTCTTCTGCAGCTCCCAAACGAGAGATGCGAACAACGCCTTGTCGCAAATACTTTTCGACTCTTCGCTACGTGTTTCTCTACTCTTGCAAAGGAATTTGTTGTCGGAACGGTCGAAGTTCAGAATTGTAGCGAAACCCTTTTGATAACATGTGGCCATCTTCTCGATATAATGTTGGTGAAGCTCTCCGACAAGCTCTTTTAATTTAAACCTGATATCCGGGTGGAATTCCAGTAAGGTGTTATCTCCAATATAGCATTTGCCGTCCTCGCTGCGCTTTACCTCCCGAAAAACCTCTTTTAGCGCTGAAGATACCTCAGACTTGCATCCAAGGATCCAAGCAGCCCAAAAAAGACGACTATGCAGTATAGATGGAATCTTCTTTCTGCGTAGTTCAAATTCTACTTTCGACGACCAACGGCTACAGTGATCTTCGAACATGTGGTAGGTATCGAAGTAGTCTATTTCCTTGATGAGGTTGTAGAGTTCCTCCCCGGGGGTTTCCGGAATTTCCGGATGACCACCATGAATCAAAGATAGCATGATCCTGAAAGCAGCACAGTCTGTGTCTGGAAGTTTCATGACCCAATTGCCATTCTCGGGCTTCGCTTCAGAAAAGTTACCGTAAAGTAACGTATCAAAGTACTTCGAAGTTCTGGCCACAGATCGTGAACAGACCTTGAACTCTGCAGTAGGGGACCTTCCGACGAGCATAGTAAGGTCATAGTGCTTCTCGAACGTCTCGAAAACCGTAGGAATCATTGGCGGCTCTACTGAAGTTGATGACCTGACACCCAAGTCCTGTTAGTAATGGGGGGAAGCGAAACCACTGATATCATGCAGGTATGGATTGACATACTCATCTCCATCAGCATCAGCATAGTTGGCCTTGCAACTAGTAGTTACTTCCCTGGAAATGATAGGTACGATGACAGCGCCTCCTTTGGGTTGAGTGCTATCCTGTGAGGTTTCGCACATTGCAACACAGGGTCTGTTTCCGCCGCCAAATATGGACTGGACTTGAGCTGGCTGAGCCCCGGCTGCTTCCAATGATGAAGACCTAAAAGGAGTTGTTTTGTTAACGCTGAGAACAATAAACTTGTTGGCTTGGATAGCAAGAGAGGTTTATTACTTACGTCTCCATGATCAACAATGGGTCTGGATTGATGGTAGCTTGCTGCTGTTTGGGATGTAAAACTGAAAGCAGGAAAGTGAAGGGTTGGAAGAGGTGGAACTGAATTGTCTCTGGCGTAATTGGTGATGTGGAATGAAATCCTAAAGTAAAGGCTAGTGGGCAGTTATGATGTGTTAAGATAGACAGGTATGGGACATAACAAATCAGCAATTAATTTATGTACAAATATTCAGTAGGTACGATGTAGGTAGGCCTGCATATATATTATATACATGTAGGTATGTATATGTAGTTGCCTACCTGTGTATGCCTCATACTTACCTATATGTAGGAAGTACGCACATACCTGTGTGTATATGTGTAGGCCCTGTGTCTGTAGTTGCATGTATGTAGGTATATTTAAATGTTGGTTATTTGTCCCTGTTTATGGATGAATGTTAACATTGAATTTTGAAAGCTGACAATAGCAATGCAATGAATGGCACTCTATCTGGGTAAGCACCTATACTCCTACATGGAAAATGGGGAATATTCTAATGCTAGTCTTCAATGCCAGATACAGCTGAATTGTTCCGTCGCCCGTTCTCCTCTCTTTCATGCAACATTCATATGAAAACTCGTAACAGCGTACCAAAAATCATGACCTAATTAGAGCTTCGGGGAGACCTGAGTCCACAGAATTTCGTACATTCCATCTTCTAGACGAACATGAGGTCAGGGAAGCCGCAGTGTTCATTTGGCGACCCATTTCTTCCTCTCTCCGGCCACAGCCTCCAAGAGGTTCGTCTTTAGTGGACAGTCCCCCGGTACTACCGCCTCAGGTAAAAGCCACGCGCGAGTGATTGCATGGAGTCTGTACGTCGGGTTGCAAGAGACAGTATGATTAGCGTTCTGTCTTTTCTCCATGGTCTGTAGGGAAATACTGAGAAGGTTGGCCCCTAAGTTGTGTAGCGAGGCAAAAATAACAACATCGCTACCTGCTTCTAGCCAGAGAGGCGTCATGCCTACGCGATAGATCCCCTGTAGAAACGACCCGAGTAGGCTTCTCTGGCACAGCTGTCTGGTCTTAAGGGTACAATGTTCTTGTTTACAAGTGAGGGACCCATGCTGGACAAGTGCCATGTAGGGATCGGCCCATGTCTCCTGAATTTGCTTGAGAACCGCATCCCTATTTTCAATTACAGCATCTGAAGAAGAAAGTCAGTACAATGCCACTATATGTGATGTAAAAAGCTTACCATTGAGAAGATCTGTGTCTATGTGGTCAGTAATAGGAAAGACCTTATCGTCGTCATGGCATAACTTAAGCTGGTTATCACTAGAGTAATCCAAGCAACTGTGTTTGACAAGAGATCTGAGCATTCTGGCGATAAGCTCGTCTTCTCCAAGCATCCATGCGGCGGACAGCACATAGCCGAAACGGACAGACGGGTCGATGTCGAGGTCATCTTGGTGACGTACATTCCAGTAGTGAACAAGGTCTGTGGACCAGGTTTGACGCCATGGAGCGAACATTTGGAATAAGTCCCATTTGTCGATGAATTCGAGTAGGTTATGCATGGTGAATAATTGCATTTTCACAGGAACCTTGGAGCTATTTCCATTGATCATATCGAGCGCAATTTGGAAAGCCTCCCAGTTATCCTCAGGGAAGGACACAACCCAGTCGCCTGCCTCAGGCTTTCTCTCCATGAAGCTCCCATAGAGCATAGCTTCCCAGGCTTCAGATGCTCCTGCCATCGCTTGGGAAGAAACTCGGAACTCAGCGACGGGAGATGTGCCAACAAGGATAGTTAGGTCAGGGTTGTCATCGAATGTTTGGAAAATTGTGGGAGCCTGTGTCGGTGTCGGCTTTTGAAGCCCGACGTCACTGAAATTGTTAGTGTTCATGCTAACTCTGCGATCTGAGAAGTATGTGCGTACCTCTGTTCAGGGGGTTGAGAAACTAGCGGAGTATCCGTCTCTGAGTTGTCGCTAACATATGGCCAGCTTGATTCGTCTTCGCTTTCCTGACTTGCGACGCAGCTGTCGAGCTTCGCCCTTTTTCTAGGCTGTTCATCCAGAGTGCTCTCCGTTCTGTCGGACCGTTTGCCGAAAATTGACGTATAAGATGAAGTCAAGGCTTGGTTGGAGGTTGTTGGAGGCGTCCTAGAGTCAATTGTCAGTTATCATAGCAAATCGAATCGTTTTGCGACCACATACCCCGCCATCTTGACTGATTACCGTGTTTTCTTCTCTAAAAGATGCAGGCAGTGACTGGAACCTAGACAGTGGTCTCTACAGGTTGATGAAAGAGATTAATATATAATTGGAGGGTTTAGTACAGCCTGAGGAGTGTGTAGGCAGGTTTGGTTCAAAGGAAAGGAAAGGGGTAAGGAAAAGAAGGATGTGAATAAGTAGGCAATTGTGTTCACACGTAGAGACGAAACTGTGTATTTTCCCTTGCAAGGACTTTTGTAGAAAGATGGTCGTTGCTGGGTGCAGTCGAAGTTGCCGCTAGTAGCGTATGTCGACTTGCTTAGTTTCTCGAAGGCATCTATCTACTGTATTGTTTTTGTTAAATTAATGCATTGCATTCTTGTATTAGCGTTAAATTATTCCTATAAGAGAACCTTAACAACTACGGTACAGGTAATTCCAAAGAGGGTGACAAAACTGATAAGGCTAATAAATATATATATCTTCTTTAGACATCATATAATTCCCTAGATACCTATCTAGGCACATTCATTGGGACGGCAGTCACGTGTGAAGGTATCTTCTATGGGCTTTCAAACCTGACTCACCTTCCAAACATGTCTGCACAAAACTATTCACTGCATTCTCTTCGTTTGGTTCTCCTAGTTACAAACATTTTCTACTCTACCACCTTAAATTACTGTCTACTATATATCCCCACCTAAATAAAGTCCCCTGGAAACGAACAGTCAAAGGAAATTGTGCCAACCTATGGTTCTAAGTCATACTTTGTGCAGGAAGACCATTGTTTAACTAAAAGTATCTTCACCTACTTGGCTGTCTGGGAAGATTACCTATGCACGTAAGATTGATGATATATCCATATTAACTAAGAACAGAGTCCATTAGACGAGGTAGGTGGTGTGAATGTCATCTTTGACAACAAAGACGATCCGGTCGTCATTGCTTTAGGTGGAAATTCAGGGGCTACCCCGAAATAGTTGGTCAACTCCAGATATCTTGTGCTCGAATTCAGCTTAAGTCAACATATGCACCCCTAGAACGATTAACACACCTGGGTAGAAATTTAAACCATTTTTAGCTGTCTATGTTTATTGATAGCTTTAAATCCATCAAGATCGCCTTGGATACCATCAACAGCTGCTTGGAATATTTACTCCATACCTTATTTGATATCCGATGATATGCCGAATAGGTACTAGATTTTACAGAGGGCGACGGCATGACCTTAAGTTCTATGGCTTTCTACTAAGGGAGAAGTTGAAAGATTGCCTGGTTGGCATCGGAATGAAAGCATCCTAGCTCAACAATTCATTGTGGGAATTAAGCAACCTTAGGAGGTTCTCCGGCCTATTCCGTACGGCCACTTAAGAATCTATTATCACACCTGGATCTAAAGTCAGATACCGATAGCCATTTGTTGACGATTGAACACTTTACTAACAACACCCACTGATAATAGGACCTGCAGTCTAGCTGGAGCTGTTAAAAAAAAACAAATCTCATCCACACATTGAAAAAGAAAACTTCCACCCAACATAATATTACAAGCTATGGCTCCCAAGCCAAGGTCATAACTTTGCAGAAACGCCGAACTCGTGATGTCCAAGATCCAACATGATTTCGTTATCCTCACTGTTTCCTACCGCCATCAGACAACTCTAACCGTCTACTGTCCAGGCCGTTCAGAGAAAAGCAATAGTCGAATAGATTCGTTCATTGGCGCTTCACTTTCGCGGCCACTTCTTGCTCCTCCCTTCTGGACTCTGTCGTACTTTTGTCTGGAGGCCCTTCTCAAGATCTTCTGGTCTCAGTCGAGGAGTCGGTGGTACATCATCAAGACGAACACGGCCCCGAGATGATTTGCCTGATTCCTTGACCGATTTGGGGAATTCGGACCGCCGGGGTGTAAGAGCAGTGACAACCTTCCTAGCCGAACGTCGTAAGTTTTCTCTGACTTTCCACTCCCGCTTCTTAGCCAGGTAAAATAGAACGGCCGTCGAGACTGTCGATGGTTAGTAAGTTAGGACATGAAGATTTAGGCGTACGTAGGAGGCAGACATACTTCCAAGAGCACCAACTACTGACACAACCACGATAATCGCAATCAAGGCACCCTGGGAGATTTGTGCAACACCCGGGCTGCTACCAGCCGCTCCAGCAGCATCGTTGACTTCCCCGCCTGCGTTGGCCGAACCATGGTCGTTATCAATAACGTACGGATCTGTCGTAGCGAGAGGAAAGTCGGCGGCCGTCGTCGTGGCCATGGTGACCTGCACTAAAAGGGCAAGAAGTTGAAGAAGAGAAGCTGAATGAGAACCGGCACTCTGGTACGATATGGTACGACGGACAATCGCTGCTCGAACGATTTTATCCGGCTGCAGGGCTCGAAGGTAAAAATAATAATCAGAATTGAAAGACTGGGGAATTGTGCAACGCCACCAGGGAGCGTCGACCTCTAGTTTATGAGTCTACACATCTTCCTCCAGGGTGGGGATACATTTGGAGGCGCTTGGAGGAGGGGCACATTATCGCGACTACCGTCCGGGCGATGTGACATTTGGTGCATGGCATACTGATGGGCACTTTGTGACGAAGCCCGACAGGGGAGTTCTATTCGTGTACCGGCACCCATTATGCACGTATGGCAGTTGACGGACCCGTGGACCCCGGCCGTGCCTGAGAGGCCCATTGGACCTCTGGGGATCGGGCTCCTGAAACCACGTTATAGAAGGCCTTATATGCAGACACCCCGACGCTTTCATTGGTGAGCGCTAGCTTGGAAGCGCCGACCCAAGGGCGCTTTCGCGCTGGGCCCCTCGGCGATTGTCCAATCAGCACCCAATGCCAGGAATAAACGCTAGCGCCCAGGCTTGGCTTTGACCCCAGTCACCCTTTGTCACATCTGACGCCCACAATTTAACTACCAGACTCTGAACCCCTGGTTCTTTTCAGGATATGATTTTTTTCTTTTCTATGTAATCGAAAAGACTGCGAAGATGTATCTGGTAGACATGTCCATAGATTAGATATGTAGCCTGTTCTGCATGCAATGCCCTCGGGACGGTTCTTGGCGATCTGGCCTATTAATCCTAGACCCGGGGTTGTTGAAGAATGATCGGTTGTCAGGTATTCCCGTAGATACCTAGATAGGTAAGCAATGTACCGGACGATATCTGATCCGCCAGCATCAACGATCCCGTTCTTCTCAAAATTTCAAGGGGTCAAACACATCAGCGGAGCGCGGCTATTAGCTGATTAGCAGTTGAAGGAGCTTCGACAGTTAATAGCTAATGATTTACCTACGTATGCAGTCTCATTTGCCGCCTTCTCGCGTGGCATCTTGCTGAAAAATTTAATTACGACGACTATGTCATAGCTTGACTGCCATTACTGACACGTTTAGCCATCATCTAAGTTACAGGTAATCTGGGTATCTGACTGAGTGTGTTACAGTACGCATATTCTATTTATAATATTATGCATTGGCCTGTCGCCCCCAATTGCATCTCTTGACGATGCTACGTTAGCCTCGGCCGACTCTGATAGCTACCGTCACGATCGAATTAAGTAATTGAAATTACTTTAGGAGCCTGTGAGAGTGGCTGGAGTGGACACAAAACTCCCATTGGTCGGATCCGTATACAGCGGCGCCACAAGCGTAATGATAAATTTGGGGCGTCCATACAATGGTCCTGGCCTATGTAGTTAGCAACCCCTAATTCCGATTACGACCAGTGATTACTTAGGTAGATTTCTAGTTTTTCTAATCTCATAATATATACATACTGTAGACATTAAAAGTAATCAGATACATCATATACGGCGGTCTTGGACTCTTTGACGCCGAGGATTGGACAAGAGGGGGCTCAAGTCACGATAATTTGATAAGTTTCGACTGCATCATACAGTTCGTAGAAAGCCTAAAGGTTATGTCATGATACTACTTACCTGGCTTCTTATATAGCGGCGATGTCATACTTCTATTATCTCTCATCATTCCTATTATGTGACCGTTAACTAGAGAATATCAAGTCCCTTGGGCAGCAAATAGAATCACTTCATGTTCCACACAATGTCGCGAACTCTCCCCTGACTAATAAATGTCCCAAATCCACATACATAGTACCTACTTACCTACTTGAGGTAGGTATGTAGATGCCATGAGTTCGATGTGCAGATAGGAAGGCACCATAACTAAACTATTAGTCACCGAAATCTGTTAGGTTGAATATGTCATCAATTTTACGTTGAAATTGTGATACTGGCACTCTAGGAAGGTACGGATGACTATTTGACAAGCAACAGAAAACAGGTGTAGCTTCCCCATGAAGAGCTTCCCCAGCTTCATGAAACAGAGTGGATTTAGGCAGCAGCAGATATGAACACTCACTTGTGAGGTTCATTTACTCTCTCAACTTTGCTAACTTCAACGACGCTTCGACTTGTGATACAGGCGCTGTATCAGTTTCAACTAGACATTTCATTCCCAATCAACCCAAGAGATATAGGGAGTATAAGGTGTCACAGCTAGAACTTTTTCGAGGCATTGGCCTCGAGAAGGCAAGAAGTTCTTTTCTACTTGTGCCCTTTTTGCAGGTTCATAACTCATTTATTTGTTCAATCACTTGTCCAAACTATCAAATCCATATTTCTATATCAGCCTACCTTCTAACACGATTTCCTTCACTTTCAATCGTATTTTACCCGGAATCCAAGGAATCAGTTTTACCTTTCCTAGTTTGATTTCTTTCCATTGCTTTCATGATGTCTCCAGAGAATATCTCACTGGAGGACACGGCGATGTCGCCAGGAAACCACCCTGGGAATACTTCCTATAGTTTTGACTCCGATGATGTTCGTCAAGATCATGTACCTAGTGCCACTGGCACTTCGAATCAAGTACAGGGCTACCAAGGTCCTGTATCCGATTCCCTTCCTGCTTCTACTCCAGACGTGCCCTTCTTATCAAGGATGCAACAATCTGTTGAGAAGAGTCGCTCAAATGAGCGATTGTCTCAAGGTCATACACATCCTACTCAGCCAGTTCAGGGTGATCACTTCCGTCGCCCAGACATGGATGATGGAGAGGACCTTCTTGCTGCTTTCGAATTTGGAACACCACCCTCTAAGAAACCTGCTTTCAACCACCAAGGAATCGCCAGAGGAAGCCAGTCTTTCACAGCTGGAGCCCCGCATCTAGTCAACATGGAAGCATCATATGATGACAGTGAGGCAATGTCCAAGAGACCTCCTGTGAGAAACCATCTGAAAGAAATGGATCTGTCCTCGACAAATCCAGGTGACGACCTTATTGGTCGAAAGAAGAACTCTCTGCAGGGCCCCACTTCTCATGAAATGCCTCCGCCTTCGACTCAGGAGAAGTCTTTCATCATGCAGGAACCGCGCCGCCCAGCTAAGCAACTGCCCTTTATGTCAACATCTGTCATAAAGAGGGCCCAGAATGTTACAGCGGCAGGGTCACCTCGTGTCTCGAACATGGGATTCGCAGATAAGATCGCTGATGGCTCCCCTAACAGGCCTGTAGATGAGTCGCGGTATGAAGCGCAGTCTCTTCGATCTAGCCAATCACCGAGTCAAAGACCGAGCGAACCTGGCACCAGAACTCGCTCCAGGCTGAGGAATCGATTAGAACAGCACCCCAAGCGTCGAGTTTCCACGCCAATCCCAAATAACAAGCTACCAAAGCAAATCGCAGCGACTCGCCAGAAAGCTCTAATTCTGCGCAAGTCGCCATCGCCGCGCCGGCGCACACCCCAGACGCAACTAGCAGGACCTTTAGGACAACCTAAGCAGATGAGACGAAATGGCATGGCCTTCGAGAAGCAAAAATCAGAGATTTGTATGCCACCCCCACCTCGTCCAACTCATAGGGAAGTTCATATTGTCAGAGACGATCTTGCGTTTCATCAAACCAGAACCAGGCATGGAGCGGCTCCCCATGCTTCTAACGTTGAGAGAGGCTCTGCTATTCATCGTCAAAGCCAAGCAAGTCCTTCATCTCAGTCTACTGAGACAATGCGACCAGATTCTCAGGCGTCTAATATATCAAGGCCCCGCGATCCTGTACACAACCCCTCCCGTAAGCTATCAGACCACGCACGACAGAAACATCGCCAGAAACTCGCAAAACTCACGGAGAAGTGGAATGATTTCTTTACTTGCAACAAGACTTCGATGGAGTTGCAGGATCACACCATTGCTAGCTTGGGAGAAGCCGTCGAAGAAAAGGACGCCACGATCCAGGAATACCAGTTGAAGACCGAAACTTACGAGGCGGAGAATGACCAGCTAAGAAATTCAAATCAACAGTTAGAGAGCGATCTCGCCGAATCAGCGCAGCGAGTTTCAGTCCTAGAAGAGAAGCTTGGTTCTTACCGACAGCGGCTGGGCAATGCCATCAACGAACAGCAGCAACTGTATACACGCTGCAAAGAGAAGTGTAGGGAAACCATTGCACAGCTCAAAGAAGAGAAGCAAGATTACAAGGCGTCGATCGATGAAGAGCTGGCTGCTTCAAACTCATCTAAGCTAGCGTTGCAAGAAAAGGTCGCCTCCGTTGTCGAGGAGGCGCGTAAGAACGCACAAGAACGTAAGCTTCATCTTCTCTTCATTTCGGACGATATAATTGATAAATTTTAGTTGAAAAAACCATTGCTACACTTGAAGTGAAGCTAGAGGAGCGCGAGAAGGAGGTCACCCGTGAGAAGGACCATACCAATGACTTGCGGGCACAGCTCAAGAAATCCCACGGCCTCCACGAGCAAGCCCTCCAATCCATAGTTGTTATGGGTAAAGAGTTGCTGGAGAAGTCAGTGAACCACGAAAAGACCGCCGAAGGATCTAGAATGCTAGTTCAGGAACAGAATCAGAGGTAATGTTCATTTCTATTTGATTTATTGCGTTCTAGTATTGACACTAATCGTGGATAGGCTTAATGTGATCCTTCAAGCGCTTGAGGAAGTGAAAACCACAACAGCAGACTCACAAACCTCAGTGAATGGTCTCAAAACACTCATAGCTAAGGACCTCCCAACGTAAGTACCCTAGGACTTTCTCGCTACCCGGCATCGGTACTAATTATCGAAGTGTCATAACAGAGCTACGAGAAACAGTTTCAAATTGCGGCATGTCAGCGGAGGCCACGGCACAGCTGAATGAGCATGTCTACTCAATCAATGAACAATGCGGTACTATCCTGGAGCAGATCTTCACTTCAGAAGCAGTCGCGGACTGGCAACAAAGGTACCATGAAGTCAACTGGAGAGTTGAAGACCAAGCTCAGCAAATCCAGGAATTAGAAGATGAGCTTGATGAAACAGCCCCTCTGTTACAAACATGCCAGGATCAACAACAACAGTTGGATGACTTACAGGCTGAGCTTGCTGAGAGTCAGGATTCGCAAAGAGTGGTCGAAGAGCTAAATGAACATGTACAGCACCTTGAGGAATCACTTGCTGCAAAGGATAATGCTATAGGCCAATCAGAAGAGAGATGCCAAGCCGTGGAGGAGGAGCTGAGAAGCCAGGCTCAGATCCTACAGGGAAAAGAGGATCATATTCTCAAGGAGAATGAGGAACACGAGAGAGCCCTCAAACTAGCCCACCAACAACAGGAACGAGCGGTCCAAGCAGCCAACAAGGAGAGCGCAGAGCTATCACGACAGAAGGACGATCTACAGAAACGCCTTGAAACCGCACTTCGGAATATCACACAACACAGCCTTGATTTTGACAAGCTTCACCAGGACTACACGGAAGCAAAGAAACAGATTTCAGAATTGACAGAAGACTTACGCGCTACCAAAGCTGAATGCGAGGCTTTCAGACCTGGCCACACAGAATGGGCACGCACACGCTCGGAAGTTGTTCAGATCCGCCAGATCGCGAAACGGGCAGCGGAGGGTACGCCAAAAACAGAAATGGCGAAGCAGCTTGAAGAACTAGTCAGAGTTAGTAAGAAGCTCTCCAAAAAGCTGGGTGCACAGGAAGAGTCAAGCTCTGGAACCGACCTCTCTTTCTCCAAGCGCCAACGGCAGGTGCAGCTCAAGTTGCCAGAAAAGCACGGTGGAAAATTGAGTTTGCCAATTTCGGTTGAGCAAGAAAGAGCTACGCGGCGGCAACCCGAAGCCGCACAAGGCATCATGAAACCAGTCACTCGTAGTGCATCGAAGGGGATGAGCGCGTCATCACTGGCCGAGACCGATCATGTCGAAGAAAAGTTACCGACGACCCAACTAGCCCCTAAACCTAGGGTGGCTAGACGGGGATCTCAAGCACCTCCCAATGCTCACAGCAGCTACAATCGACCCGTAGCAGGTACCGTGTCCTCGAAAAGAATCAACGTGGAAGTCGAGGAAGAGCAGGATATTCGTAAAGACACGGACAGTGAAGATAATGAACCGCCGAAGAAAAGACAGCGTTACTCCCCGGGTTCAGAGCAGAGCATTCATCTTAGTGCCCCATCTCAGTCTACTTCTGCATCAACTCAATCCAGAGGCCACCGAAAACACCCATCAGAACTGGTGACTTACGGGTCTCAACGATCTCAGTCTGGTCCGGTACTAACTCAACCTGGAACCCAGCAGAAAAAGCCGTTGAGAACTTACGGATCTCAAAAGTCTCGCTCGCGTGACGATAGCCAAGATTCGATCGCTTCTTCGGCCACAATGCGATCCACTAGCAGCAAATCATCGCCTAGTTCGTCACAGATCATAGAGTCTATCCGGAAGGGATTTCCCAAGCTTGACATTTACGATGATGACACGGAGTAAGCGGCACAAGACAGCACGGAGAATGTGAAGGTACAAGTATCGCTAGAGCTTACTAATAGCTGATTGATTGCAATGGGTCTGCAGGAGATGTGTATCTCAAAATGTCTGCATCGACTTTGCTAGGTTGATGGGTATTCATGAGGCGAATACCGATGGAGGCTGTGAAAGTTGTGAAGGAAATGGAAAATGGACAATGAGCAATGGAGAAGGGACAATGTTTCGCTGCCTGGAGACCAGTAATGTGATGGGAGGGTTGAAGGACAATTTATGCTCGACATAGCTGACGAAACAGATAGTGCTTCAAAAACCTAGGAGCTGAATAGTTTGGTAATAGATCGATTGATCTAACTAGACGCGCCATAATATGCATTCGTGATTTTCCCTCCGTATGCCGATGTCATAAAAGGGAAATATAATACACTTATATACAGAAGGGTTGGTGAGGATCTGCTTGGCAAATAATTGATTGCCTTAAGCTAGCATCGCCTCGATTCCCCAGTGGAATATACACCATGACAACCGTATATGACTTCGTTGTTCCAATCAGAGTCCAGAGTCGCCCTCAGTTGAAAGAAACCCTGAACAGCCCTGGGTGGCGTCTTGTCTGTCATGGACCGAGGAACATCGTACTCGATAGGCGCTCGCCTTGGCTCATTTCGTCCTCCGCTTCTGCTCGAGAAAGAGTACCTTCTTGCGCACTAGGTAGAAGGGTAATAAGTTAGTAAAACGGGTGTTGGTTCTCTAGGTGGGGAGGAGGGAGGTCGAAGAGTTTTGGGACGATGGAACGTTGCTCGAGAAGCGAAGGGACAACAAGTCCATGAACCGGTAGGTAGGTAGTAGGGGAGGGCAGGCGAGGAACGAAAAAAACGTACCGACTGGGTCGTACTTCAGCATGCTCATGGGCCGGGACGTCCGCGGGCGCGAGAACTGGTAGAAGAAGCCCGTCATGGCCATCGATATCAGGCGCACCGAGATGACGCGGGCTTTCGCTAGTAGTGAGCGACTCCAGTTAGTTTTCATTCACATCGGGTCTGTCTGTCTGTCTGCCTGCCTGTCTGTCTGTCTTTTGGGGTGTCATGATCCCGATTTTGTGCTTACTTTTCTTCGCCATGTTGGGGTGGGAGGGAGCGCCGTTTCGCTAATTTGCTTGCTGCTTCGTTTTGCCCGCCGCTGCGTGCAGTCGATCTCGAGGTAGGTATGGTTGGAGTTTAGCAATTTTTGGTGGAGCTCTCACCTACGCCACCATACGTATGTGGCTGTGCATACGAAGTAGTTATCTAGGTGGCTATCGATAGGTCAGCCACATCTAGATAAGCTGCTTAGTCTCCTATTGAATGTGAACGCGACCAACAAATCAACGGACCTTTGAAAATCAGCTTTCGGTCGGATGAGCATTAACATGTGTAACTTAAACCTGCAAGAGCCCGGAGGCTTTCACCGTGACTTCCGAGCTTGTGGTCGATATGGCGTAATCTCTGTCGTTTGAGAACTGTGCCAAACTGCAAGTAGGTAGGACTTAACTAGCGGCCGAAGCCAACGACTTCCATGTCGACGAGATGATTTGTAGGGCATATGCGTATATACATTCTACTTTTCCATACTACAATCCCTGTACTATCATACACAGGCTTGTGACAAGGTGTATAGAGCGATCTCGGGACCGTGACTCGATCAGCTGGCGGGCGTAGCTGGCCTTGGATCCTACATAAGATACACATACATCGTAACACTTCAATTTCGTGGGTGCCAAGTCCGGTAAGCTCCTGTGAGTTTGAGGCTATCTCAGGGTCCTCGGATGGACTTGCCAGGAAAGGCAAAAAGTTAATATGCTGAGTTCCGATCTAGAGATCGCCTCCACATGACGGAATACTCCTAGCCAATCATAGGGCGTCTATTTGAAGCTGAATATCAGTATACTCACTCGCCCTATGATGGAATAGACACTGGTATCAAGCAATCAAGTGGGCTTCACTGTAGAAAGTGCAAGAGAATGCGAACGTATATCTAAAGCTCGAGGGTACTTGATTGTCCAACGGTGATTATAAAAGAGACTGTAGGCATCGAACTAGAAACAATATTTCGCAAGCACGTCTATCATTGCGGTACACCTCGGAACGTGTTGCGATTTCACTCAGTGAAAGGGAAAACTCAAAGGATATCTTATATATATATATCCATCTTATAGCGACCACTAACAGCAAGAGGACCCAAGTGTCAACTTTAAAGATGCCGTCACAGAACTTAGAATACCCCAAGCAGCCTTACAGCACCGTCAATCGATATGACAGTCGAGGTGAGTAGCTAGCTCCTTTCCCATGCCTTGTCCCTCAAAACTCTTTATCCGTAAGATCCCCAAAGAAGAAGGTAAGGAAACAAGCAAGCAGGCTAACAACTGGTGAATGCGATGTACAAACAAAAAAACAGCCTCTTACTCACTCGAGACGATCCACCAGATCATCAACACAAGCCCCGTCCTCCACGTCTCCTTCGCGGCCCCAGGAGGGGGGGACTCCCCCTTTCCCGCGGTCCTCCCCATGATCGGGCAGATGGGATCGTTCGCGCGCCCCAGCGCCGACACGGGCGACGTCCTCGACCTGTACCTGCACGGCTACGTGTCGTCGCGCATCGTGAACCAGGCGCGGGGCGCCGGCAGCGACGGCGAGGAGGAGGAGAAGAAGAAGGGACTGCCGCTCACCGCGGCCGCTACCCACGTCGATGGTCTTGTGCTCTCCCTCACGCCGAACTCGCACAGCTACAACTACCGCTCCGCTGTGCTGTTCGGTCACGCGGAGCTGGTCACTGATGTGGCTGAGAAGCTCTGGGCGTAAGTCGCTAGCTACACCCCTGGGAATTACTTATGTGTTCGAACGAATTCCCCTTCCGTGACATATATAATAACTAACTGGGTTTCCTAATTCCCTTTCCTTTTGAAACGATTCCCTTTTTTTACTTGATTCTTTAATAATCAGGCTCATCTACTCTACAATGTACATTTGGCAGAACTCAACCGCTTGCTTTGCAGGAGGATATGATAGAAGTGACGGCTAACTCGTGTGCTTACGACAAAAACAACAGAATGGAGCTCATAACCAACAGCGTGGTCCGCGACCGCTGGCGCCACACGCGCGTGCCGCCCAACGGCGCCGAGATGCAGAGCACGAGCATCCTGCGGGTCAAGATTGCCGGCGGCAGCGCCAAGAGTAAGCAACTCACTCACTCTTGGAAGTTATTTGGACCTTCCTATCTAGCGCGTTTTGGGGAGCACATCTCGTTGTCAGGAGGAGTTCTCTCTCCTAGAACATGGTTTTTTTAATAAAAAAAAGCCCCCGAATCATCACTGGGCTACCTAAAAAGAGATAATGACTAACTCCACATGTGACATTGCAGTCCGTAGCGACATGCCGAGCGACGAGAAGGCCGATACGCAAGATGCAGAGCTTGTGGACCGCGTCTGGACCGGCGTCGTGCCCCTGCGCCTGACCGCCGGGGAGCCGCTCCCTGCGCCCGGAAACCGCGTCTCTGAGGTCCCGGCGTATCTCCGCGAGCATATAGGCGAGGCTTATTCTGGGTTTGAAGTGAAACCGTAGGATATCTATTGTTCGGTCGTTGCACAGGGGCAAACGAATTTGCAGTTGCTGTCCATGTTAAGTGGCACTCATTCGTCCCTTTCGGAGGGGCATATGATATGTCTTTTATCCTTAATGACCTTTTTTCATGTGTAGCTTGAGGGGATAGTGGTTTTAATTGGATTCGATGATGGTTCTCCTTTCGGTTCTCCTTTGTTATTTAGCCTTTAAGACGCCTCTTAAGATGGCATGCTTATTAATTTGAATAGGAGCGTACTGCGGACAATTGTTGGCTAGGTAGTTTATCACTTCCTCGCCTATTCCGCGATAGTGTACACCCCGCATGGGTTCGTTGTGAGAATTGCTACTAAAGTTAGGCAAAGGTATAGTCGATGTTTCTTAAGGGAGTGGTTTGCAGGTGGGTGCGATAGCAGGGTCAGGGAAAAGGCTCACGCCACCATCGGAATCTGATGTCTCAGACTGATCACAGTCTTCTACTTCTTTCAACTCTTTGTGTTGTGTACGATTCAGCGCAGATATAGCCTCTACCTTCGTGTTCGAACGGTCGTTGTAGACGGACGAGACACCATTGGAGGCGGAACCGTTGAAATCATCGCAGTTTCTTACCCCACTGACGGGCTTCCACCGCGAGTGACCTTCGCTCATCTCAGCTCTTGCTACGGCACGTAGATGTTGAGCATTTGCTGATATACTGCTCGGTATATTGAGTGTTTCAGTGCGCCTGATGGCTAGCATAATCATCACATATAGAGTGTAGGTCGCATATGTCCCAGCGTTATGGAGTTCCCATGGGTTAAATGGACATTTAAGCTCATTTAAAACAGCAGAGAGCGAAAATCCACGTGCTGAACTGCCAAGGATAGCGCGGCTTAGTAAATGGGTGTCAATAACGGCCGTGATGGGGGCGGTGGCTTGGATATCGAGTCCCAGGCGTTCGATAATATCAATATCCCCCTTAACAGAGTGGCCAACGAGTATGATATTCCGCAAATCATGTGGTTTGGCAGGCCGGCTGTCTTTGATCTGCACACAACTGGCAAAGCTGGGCGCAACTTGGTCCTGGCCGAGCTGGAAGGTTTCAGCAAAGACGCATTCTCGGAAGTCGGTAACATCGCATTTCTCAAAGTCTTTCGAGGCGTTAAATGTGGACCATTGGCGAGTACGTATAAGCGGCTGACTACCTAGCTCTGACGGTATCTTCTCGTCTGTGAAAATGTCTCGCGTGTCAAGACTGGCGATTCCTAACTCTCTGACAAATGGCCGGTATGCTGTGTTGTTACGAGACTTTTTTCTTTCGGACCTGGATACTTCGAGATCGAGCGAGACGAAAACTACGTCTAGTGGCGGCAGAACCTCTCCATTGTTATGTCCAAGGAATTGATCTAGATAGCTTAGCCCGCCATCCGGTGCGAGTAGGCCGCAGGTGGAGTCATTGACTTGGGATGATTTCATAATATGAATTAAGTTGGAGTTTTTGCAGAGTCCCGTGCTTTCAGAATTAGTACGTCTGCCTCTGTAGCAAATATGAGCAAGTTAGGAGATAGTAGCTCTTAAGAAATGGATGTAGAAGAAAGGGACAAGAAGCTAGAGCTAGCTGGGACCTGTCACACGGGGAATGGATCCAGGTATGTTGGCTGTAGGACAGCTGCAGCAGGAATGCATAGGAATGCCAACACTTCAATATTTGGAGGTCATACGTCCATCAACGGAATGCATAGATGCTTGATAAGAGCCAACAGCTATTATCAGCGGCTAGGACGGAAATAGGATATTACAGATACGTACCTTTATTTTGTGTATATATAATAGACGACCCTACAGGTCGTACAGAACAGAAAGAAGGACCTCATGGACCTTAGGACCAAAGAAAATTATTAGTTGAATAGAACCTTAGTTCCAAGCCTGCATATCCTTGTCACAGGACCTCCCTCCTTTTATTTGGAGAACATCACACTTTTGCGGCGGATGTACCTAGCAAAACACTCAAGTAAAGCCTATTTTAATTTTAATCTACGTGAAGGTTGTCGCTTTAGAAGATTAAAAGGTAAGAGTAGGTATTTAAGGTCAAAGGTAGTATTCGTTAGTGCCATGATGAGTAGGAATTTGACATATTGAATTTGAAGTAAATAATTTCGAGTGTGGTAGGACAATGAGCTGAGGATATAAATACTTACTTCATAGAAGGGGTGTTCATTTCAAATATCTAATGCAGCAGTAACGGGGATCAGATTTCTAAAATATACCATTTGGATAAACCATCGTCACATGGGGGCTGCGTATATGATATTTTCTCCGAGTCACTTATTGAACTCCCAAACCTTTCTCATGATGAAGCTACCTCGGGATAAAATCGGAAAGTTATGGTTTCTTCCTTCCATCTCTGCCTTTTCGGAAACAGGTAACATAGTAAAAATTTTATAGCCTTTAATAAACTTATCCGCTTTATAATTCCTGGCTTTAGCTTTTACTTTACAAAGTATCGATTTTATATTGGCTTTCGTGATCTTGTTGAAGGGGCCCCTGAGTACCATTGTGATTAGTCATCTAGTCTAACCTTACTCGGATTTAGAAAATCTACGGAAGCACCTGTACCAGCAAGCGACGGCCACCCATTTCCTGTCACCTTTCTCTACATATTAAGACTGTTCGCATGTCAGGCGAGAAATCCTTGAAGGCAAGCTCTCAGTTTGGCATTCATTTGATGTGTAGGTAGGAATCAATCTACGATGGGAACATTCTTTTAAGAGATTATGTATTAATTGAGATACGCATGTCTCACAACCTCTTCGCCTATTTAAGGCTTGCTCGGGTGTAAACATCTTGAATGCATGTGTCACGAAACCTAGACTTGTAAGTTATACATTATATGTAGCACTTGTAAATATGGACACAGCACAAATCTCGGCTCAACGTACGCCAAGTCAGCTTCGGCAAGATCCGCCAGGCCAGGACGATGTGCCAAAGCAACTGAAGGTACAGAATCTGAATGAATGGGCCCTCTATGAAGTGACGGTATCGCAACTACAGGCGCACTATGCAGAGGGTCACTTTACCGCCATTGAATACACTCGATTCTGCTTAGATCGCATTCATGTCATCAATCCCTACATAGAAGCAGTCATCGAGACCAATCCCGATGCTCTACTCATAGCCAAGCGACTCGATGACGAACGGAGAGGAGGCAAGATCCGGGGACCACTCCACGGAGTACCCATCCTAATCAAAGACAACATAGCCACGAAAGACTCGATGCAGACGACGGCGGGCTCTTGGGCGCTCCTAGGGAATATAGTCCCTAAAGATGCATTCGTCATCTCGCGCCTCCGCGATGCGGGTGCCGTGCTACTCGGGAAGGCAAACCTAAGTGAATGGGCGTCGGCTCGGTCGAAGAACGACTCCACAGGCTACAGTCCGAGGGGCGGCCAAGCGCGGAACCCGTTCAATCTGCGGAAGACCCCCCACGGCTCGAGCTCGGGATCCGCGGTTGCCGTGTCAGCTAACGTCGTGCCTCTTGCCCTCGGCACCGAGACCGACTCCTCTATTATCGGCCCGGCATCGATGAACGGCGTCGTTGGCATCAAGCCGACCGTGGGGCTTACCTCGCGGTCGGGCGTTATCCCCATTAGTGAGCATATGGATACCGTCGGTCCCTTTGGGAGGACGGTTGCTGATGCTGTGGCTGCGCTGGACGCTATTGCCTGCCGGGATGATGAGGATGAGTATACGATGGCCCCTGATCGGAAGCAGGAAGGTTCGTATCTCAGCTACGTATCTACGGCTGAAGCGTTGCGCGGGGCCCGCTTCGGACTGCCGATGAAGAGGTGCTGGGATAAAGTACCTCCGGGGTGCAAAAGAGTGGCAAGCAGAGTCCTGGACGCCATCAGGGGAGCCGGCGCCGAGATCTTCGAGGTCGACTTCCCGAGCGTCGAGGAGCGGGTCAACGAGGAGGGAACCTGGGATTGGGAGCACGGGGAGCCCGCGAAGTCGGAGTTCACTGTCGCGAAAGTCGATGCTTACAACGGCATCAATGCGTACCTGCGGAGCCTGCGCCAGACCCCTATGCGATCGATCGAGGACGTCATTAAGTACAATAGAGAGAACGCCGGGACCGAGGGCGGCGTGCCGGGCGTTGCCCCGGCTTATCCCGACGGCCAGGACAACTTCCTTGAGATCGCCGCTACCAAGGGAGTTAGGGACGCTACGTACCGCTCCGCGCTGGGACATACCCGTAGACAGACAAGAGAGAATGGGATCGATGCTGCGCTGAACGATAACTTCCGTGAGGGTATCAGTGTAGCTGATGGTAGTTCGGATTCGAGGGCGACGATGGCAACGCCAAAAGCCCTGGACGCCTTGCTGTTCTGCGATCGCCGGGGGATCGGCCAGCAATACGCTGCTCAGGCCGGCTATCCCATCATATGCATACCCATTGGCGTGGACGACGGCGGGATACCCGTGAGTCTCTCGGTGCAGCACACGGCTTGGCGGGAGGCGGACCTCGTGAAGTGGGCGAGTGCTATCGAGGATCTGTGGAATGGGGAGAATGGGTGGCGGGCAACGCCGACGTTCAGGAATCTCCACGCGAAGAATATACCGCTTGAACTTGTCGATTGACAGGTGCGGAATGCATTAAAGGGTCACGTATTTTAACGGAGCCATGGTCATATTTACAATTTACTGATGGTCTAATATACAACATATTGCCTCTTATGACATTGGCTGGATTTCCACTTCACTTTGCTCTATGTTTATATCCTTTCCTAGATCGTAGACGTGCTAGATACCCATGTGGGTAGATCACCAGCTTTCCCATATATGAGCCGGCAACACACTCCGCATGACAGCCCAGTGGCCGCAAGCGCTGCGGGTGTGCCACTTGGCTAGCTTCTCAGTGTCGTTTCTCCGTAGGATGCTGAGGTCAGCCCCGGCCCGCAGGAGCGCCGATTCGGGCACCTCGTACTTTGGCTGGAGGTAAGCCTTCCGGGCGAGACTTTGGAGGTAGTCAGATTCCTTAGCCGCTCGGAAAGTGATCTCGTGATCGGGGAGCTTGACGCAGAACATGATGACGTTGTCGAAGTCGCGCCCGTTCTCCTCGATCTCGTCGTCGTCGGGTTGCGGCCCTTCCCGGAAGATGCGGCAGGACGGGAACACGCTCTTGACGGTGTTCACTACGATACTCAGCGGAGGTAGCGTGAAGTCACCGGCGTAGTTCTGAGGGATTAAACGGTTAGATACTGCACGTAGTGAAGTACGTAGAGAAACAATTCGATGAACTTACGATAGCTATAACGCCGCTTGGCTTTAACATGGCATTCAAAGACAATAAGAACTCCTCTGTGAAGAGGTCGATAGGCTCCGCACCACCCGTGAACACATCGTGGATGATATAGTCGAACGTAGCAGCGCGTTCCACCATGTTGTCTTGACTCCACTGGACCGCATCCGCAATCACTGCAGTATGGTCAGATGGAAGACCGAAGTACTTCTCCGCGTAGTCGTAGACGACGGGGTCGATCTCTACAATCGTGGTATCAATGCCGTGAGCTATTAGAGCCGAAGGCGTCGTGCCAATTCCGAGCCCGCTGGATTGCTATCATTAGTATGTGGCCTGTGCAGACTATCAAAAGGCCAAACAGAGGAGAATTCTCACATATTTAGAGCCTTCGCCTCATTATCCGGTACCCGACCCGGGGCTTCGACCAAACGCACCGCTTCCAACTGCGCGAACACGCTATAGATGGGCTCACCAACGATGATCTTCTTGAACTTAGTCCACTCGCCGCCCAGCAGGCTGTGATCGCATCGCATGACGCGGTACCCCTCATTGTGATTGTCCAAGACCGACATGTACCCCGTCAGCGACTCCCGCCTGTCGATCAGCGACCAGTTCTCGGCGCCGAGGGTCGCATTGAGTGTGGCCGTAGCCCACGGAGTCGGCAAGTGCGGATTCACGAAAGCCGTGTGCAGCAGCGCCGGGACGACCCAAAACAGCAACTTAGAGGGCCCAGCAAGGACCGTGTACAGAACCGACAGTATCGTCTGGAAGCCAATCCGTGTCTGCGCCAGCGACCGCCCAGCCGTCGTCGCGATATGCTTGCCGCTCTCGAGCTCGACGAGGCGAAACACAAAATACGCGCCGATCCCCGGAGCCGCCTCGGAGATGAACCCCGGGGCGGCGGTGCGCAAGGCGCTCAGGTCGGCCCCCTCGAGAGCATCAGCAGCGCACGCGGTGCCGAGCGCCAGCAGCGGACCCAGCGTCAGGACTTCCGTGACGGCGGGTCCGTACGTGGCGCCGAGCGTACCGCTCAGACCCGAGAGGTGGTGCTGCGCGGCGGGCGCCCAAGCGGCAGCCAGGGCGAGCAGGGCGGCCGTCCCGAGCCCGCGCGGCTGCAGCGCCCGTCGCAGCACGAGGTTCGCGCTCCAGCCGCCGAATAGGGCCGCCGATACCACGGCGCCGTGCCAGGCTGCCGCGGGGATCGAGCCGTACACGGGCGAGAGCGCCAGCAGCGAGACGTTGGAGGACACGGCTAGGAGCGTGAGTAGCGCCACGGCCCGCGCGTAGATGCCGATCTGCTCGAGCAGGTGCGCGCCGGGTGTCGCGCCCCGCGCTTGCTGGGTTAGGCGGCGGAGCTCGTCCTCGGCGGCTTCCTTGGAGCCCGGGGCCGGAGGCTGTTTCGTTGTTGTCGCCGCCGCCTTTGGCGTTTGTTTTCGGGGTGGCATGATGGGTTAATGAAAAATAGGTAAGAATAGGGATTTATCTGTAAAGAAGATTTTTTCGAGATTTAACTACGAATACATGCCAATTAAAGATCTGCGACGGTTAAATGCGGCCGGGATAGTTAGTACCTTGGGTATTCAACAGCCAGCTGTTGTTGTTGAAACAATTCTTCTCTAACTATTAGGTACATAGGGAACTAAGAACAGGTGTTGATATTTAACCTGACATTCTAACGCCCACCAATCATCGTCTGCATGCCCCTGGGCGGTTTCAGTTTCTTATCCAGTAACTAAGCTGTTGAGGCTGAAGAACGTGGCGGTGCACTTGCTCCTGCTGGAGGAATACCTATATATCAAGTTTCCTGGGGTATTTCGTATGTTTACGCTAAATAACATTTATATAGAATGCTGGAATCTATGTCTACCTAGGTAGCTATACTGCTAGATCTTTAAAATACTGTTTCAAGTTCTAAGCAGATACAAAGTAAAAGTTAGCTAAGCCCTTGTTAGACACTTGAGTGACATGGTAGTTTAAGCATTCACAGGGTCTTATGAAGTAGGCTCTACCTCTATTGCCTGAGAATATTGAAGAAAAATACTATGACTTGAATCCGAAATAAAATTATAACTACAAAAAGGAATCCCAGTCAATCACTTTCCTTTGGTGAACGCTCAATGAGAAAAACCTCAGGCCTCGCGCAATTCTACTCGTAGGCACCCGCCACTAACGTTAAGCCTAAACTAGCTTAGGGCAGCGGGCTGCACCTCGCCGTCAGCCAGGCATTCTTAGCTCAGGGACGTGGCGTGGCGTAGCGTCTGACTATGAAGCTTATTCTTATTACCTTGTAGGTAACTTCTGTCTGACCTGCATAAAATAAACTATCTTTCAACAACATCCCAAAACATGGACGATGATGACTTTGGTGCAGATGCAGAATTCCTCTCTGCCCTTGCCTCGTCGACTTCTGTAGAGAGTTTAGCCCAAGCGCGATCTCAACCAACAAATCGCCCTCAACAACCCACCCCGCAGAGAATACAGCAGCCGGCGCCTCAACGCTTAGACAAAGCACCACCATCCAATGCATCGGGTCCCAAAGTCGTACAACCGACACCGCAGGCACTCCCACAGCGGTCTTCGGGCTCTTCCATATTGGTGTCGCCTCGCCAGAAGGGAAATCCCGTCTTGACAGCGTTGCGCTCCCTGCCATGGGAGTACAGCGATATCCCGGCCGACTATGGCCTGGGCCTGACAACCTGCGCTCTCTTTCTTAGTCTGAAATATCACAGATTACACCCGGAATACATCTATACACGAATCCGGAACCTGCAAGGACGATATAACCTACGGATCCTGCTGGCTATGGTTGACATTTCTAATCATGAAGATTCCCTACGTGAACTATCTAAAACGTCGCTGGTAAATAACGTGACGCTCATCCTATGCTGGTCAGCTGCCGAAGCGGCGAGATACCTTGAACTCTATAAATCCTACGAGCATGCCAACTTCAATGCGATTAAGGGACAGCAGGCCACGAGCTACGCAGAGAAGCTTGTCGAATTCGTCACGGTTCCTAGAGGTATCAACAAAGCAGACGCTATTTCATTGGTTAGTTCGTTCGGCAGTCTGAAGAACGCGATCAATGGGGACCCGGAGCAGGTTGCCGTCATTGGCGGCTGGGGAGAAAGGAAGGTCAAGAGATGGTGCAGCGTCGTGGAGGAGCCGTTCAGAGTGCAGACAGCAGCAAAGCGTCGCTTGGATACCAACACAGCACTTGACCAGGCCATTCCGCTTAGCCGGGCACCTCTTAAGGACATGCCCACTTTAGCGGCGAGCGCCTCGAAGGACGCGGCGACCCCGCAGCTCAAAGAGAAGGGGAAGGAGAAGCCACAGGACAAAGAAAAACCTGCGCAATTCCAGATGTCCGTGCCTGACGACGAGGACGAGGAGGAAGCCATGGTCGCGGCAGCGATCGAAGAATCAAAGAAGACCGCAACTCAAGCGCAAGAGAAGGCATCATCTAGCGCAAGCGCCCGCAAAGAAGACCAGCTAAGTGAAGGTATTGCAGCTGCCTTGGCGAGATTGCGCGAGAAAGGATAAATCTTATGTATACTTTTAGTAATGATAAATTTCCGAAATCCGATCTACGTACTTGCGGGTCTGCTGGTGGGCAAGATCAATGTGACGGGAGATCAACACTGCTACTCAACAAGCTGCAGAGAGCCCCATTTGAAGTTTGAACCGCATAAGTGTTCAGGACCTACACACTCTTGAGCTATTGAAACTATGCTGAATGAACTCCCTGCACGTAGGCAGGTAGGAGTATCTAGCCCGGCTCACCGATCTTTCGCAGGTTTCATTCAAAGACCGTTGTAACGTTCTCTCTGCAGACAGTTTAAGTCAAAGTTGGGATTGCAGGAGTCAGGTTGACTTCGTACAAATCCCGATCGTGTCTTCAAAAGCACCGCACATTGGTGCTTCCGGACAGCCCGCTGTGGACAATGATTGGTTCCATGTAGCGCACACTATCATTTCGGCGCAGGCGGCTTTTGGAAGTTCTCTTAGCAGCTTAGGTACTAAGTATGCAGGAACCTGGTCGCCCGACATCTAGACTATCTCACCATACAAGGGCTGCATAGGCCGGCCTCAGATAACTTGTAGGGGCAACCCCTGTGCGTTGACCTTGGAAATCTGCAGATACGGCCCTGGATGACGTTGTGAAAGGTCCCGCAACAGGAACAGCTATCTAGTTATACGGACTTTACACTGCGTTGGTTCATCTTGGACTGACTGATGGTAAAGAGGGGAAGATGGTCTTTCTTAGAACGGGCCCGGGGGGCGGGACGCTTAAAACAAGGTATTTGTATTAACTTGAAATTAATCTCGGAATCAATAGAAGCTTCTATTGATTGGATTTGGGTCCGTTAGATAGAAAATAAGCGTCATCAATCTTCATTCTTATTTTCCGAGATTGTAGGGGGCATAACTACCACTAGGTACCTACCAATTGGTGCTAACAGAGGAGCCTTTTCCCCCTCCCCCGCAATGTCGGCATTAATTACTTATAGGCCATAATAGTTACCGTGGCTGCCGTGCCCCAATTCCCCGCAGTTAAAGCAGCTTTAGGCAGTCGATTAGAGGAAAAAGTTCCTCGGGGTAGCTTCGTTTCAATCTCCAACAAAGTCATCCACCGTCTTAGAAAATTGGACTATCGAAATCTTAGACATGTTCCCTCTCATGCAACCCGATCGGGCCTTCTTCTTCCCGTGCCTTGGTCATAAGTGTTGATGAATATGTCTTCACATTCCTTCCTTGGAAAGACAATAACACCAGACCTCTTCAACCTCTTCAGCATGTAGTTCGTAGTCGTTCCTCTGCTCTCCCGTGGCACCGCGTCGGTGCAATGTTGCACTGGATAGATCTGCATGTCCAATCCCGTTCCGGAAGGTCGCCGTGCCTTATTCGACCTGTTAGCTCACGCGCCGCATAGATAGAGAGAATGACCCGAGAAATAAGAGCAGCGGAAATCATTTCCTATCCAAATGATCTACCCAATTAGGAACGCCAACTTCACATGCCAGGGATAGATAGCTTGGTTCTCCTTGGCTATTGCATTATTGACGTCCAGATAAACATGCATCTAGTCACGTTATCATGCCTAAGTGCCGTTGCAAAGGATAAGCACCTAAGATTACTATATCATGAGGTGAGCTTAGATGTCCACACAGAGCTCAGGTTATGCCACCCCATGGCTTCACTATGCAGTCTCTCCTGCGATGATACGGGGTCCTCGTGGCATGTTCTTTTTGTGCGAGCTTAGCTGCATTGCCTACTTCGTGCTATCACGCATTGTAATTGGCATGGCTGATAGTGACTGATCGGCACTGCTAACAACTCCCTCGACGTCGATCCTAGCCAGTGGGTTGCCAACCCGAGACCCGAATAGGGGAAGCTGGGAACCCTTGAAAAACTAAGCTTAACCGCCAAACCCCGGCCCCGGTGCTACTCAACCAACGCCTATGCATGTACGTAGGTATGTAATGTATCTTTGCTACCTCGTTTCCACAGATGGCAGCCCAGACCTACCTAGTTCGCTGCAGCTGCCTTGTAGGGCCCATCAAGAGCGACATGCAGATGGTGATTGCTACCACAACTCCTGGTCACGATCCCGTTCGCTTTCCCTGCATGTCATATCGAAGGTAGTGGTGCATATAATAGACCTCCCCCGCAGGCTCAAATAAAGAGAATTATCATCCCTAGTCACTCTATCGGCCTGATCGGAGACACTTGGTTTTATATATTCCCTGGTTGCCTGTTGGATGATACTCAGACGTCTCATTGTTTCAATTACTACCTGGAATGTCTGATCTAAGGTGTGTGAATCTTATATAAATCGCACATACCTCTTTAATCTACCCGGACCGCCTCCCAACTGCACCAACCTCTGTCAAGCCATCTAGGAAGGCAAGAGCGTCACGGGTGGGTTCAACGTTGGTTTCAAGAGGTAGGCGGTTCCGTTATGGGTCTTAAAACGTGTTAGGCAAGTGCTAATAAAAATGTTATAGTTGCTTGGCTATCCTTGGATAAAAGAGCTTGCTTTGGTTTGATCTGTTGCAGAAAACCAACGGCTTGGTCAGATTAATCAAATCAGACGTATTGTTTGATTCGTTTCCCACCCTACCTATATATTTTAAAAGGTAGTTTTATCCCGGAGGCTAGCTCGAAGTCGGGTTATAGCCACTTAATACCTAATCATGGTGTCCTACACTATCACGTTGGCCGCTCTTGGCTACGCCTCACAGGCATTTGCTGCCCCAAACTATGAAGCTCATCCCGAAAGAACAGCCGCCGTGAAGGAGGCTTTCCAACGGGCTTGGGACGGTTACTACCAATATGCTTTCCCCAATGACACATTACGACCGATATCAGAGACATATGAAAACGATCGGTAAGTCAATCTAATTATACAAACTTGAGAGTATACCTAACAATGGAGCTAGAAATGGCTGGGGAGCGAGTGCAATCGACGCCCTATCGACTGCCCTTGTTATGGAGAACCAAGAAGTTGTCAGTCAAATCGTGGAGTTTGTCCCAACGATCAACTTTGATCAGACTTCCCCTGGTGCGGAGGCTGTTTCCGTTTTTGAGACAACAATTCGGTACCTGGGAGGTCTCCTATCTGGTAAGTTCATCGATTCTCCCGATGTGAAATCTCGCTAAGTTCATTGTAGGATATGACTTCTTGACCGGTCCTTTGAAGGACCTCGCTCCAAGTGAGGAAGCAGTAGAAGCCATTTTAACACAGGCTACGCACTTAGCGGACCTTCTCAGCGATTCTTTCGACACCCCAAGTGGAATCCCCCGGAACACGCTGTTTATCACTGGTAATGGGACCCAGCCGTCGGACGACGAGGTAAACGGCATCGCTACTATTGGAACGCTTATCCTTGAGTGGACCCGTCTGAGTGATCTTACGGGCGACTCCAAGTACACCGAGCTTGTCCAAAAGGCCGAAGATTATCTCCTTTCACCCCTCAACCCGGAACTAGGCGAACCTTTCCCTGGTTTGATCGGTACTAACTTGAACGTAACAACTGGGTTATTTGTTGACTCTAGTGGCGGATGGAACGGCGGTACCGACAGCTTCTATGAGTACCTTATCAAGATGTACTTGTACGACAGTGAGAAGTACGGGATTTACTTGGATCGTTGGGTTGCAGCCATCGACTCGAGCATTGAGTACTTGACCTCTCACCCTACAACCCGACCTGATATGACCTTCCTTGCGGCATACAATGGGCCTGATGACTTGAACTTTGTCTCCACTCACTGTAAGTTACAGCAGCCCCCGTTTTCCGGGAAATAGAGTGTTAATAGTATCATCACCAGTGGCATGCTTTGACGGCGGGAACTTCATCTTAGGCGGTCTCACGCTAGACAACCAAGATTATATTGATTACGGCCTTGAGCTCACGAGCGCTTGCCATGAGACCTACCTATACACTGAGACCAAGATCGGACCCGAAGTGTTCCGGTGGCAGGACAGCAAGCTTGCGCCCAACGCGAGCAACAACCAGCCGGCGCCAGATGAGTGGGCAGACTTCTACTCGGAAGCCGGGTTCTGGATCTCGGCGGGCAGCTACGTGCTGCGGCCCGAGGTGATCGAGAGCTTCTACTACGCATACCGGGCGACGGGCGACCCCAAGTACCAAGACTGGGCGTGGGACGCGTTCCTGGCTATCAACGAGACGACCAGCGCCGGCGTCGGCTTCAGCAGCGTCTCGGATGTCAACGCGGTGGGCGGCGGCGAGAAGACCGACTTCCAGGAGAGCTTCTGGTTCGCCGAGGTCCTCAAGTACAGCTTCCTGATCCAGGCCGAGGACGCGCCCTGGCAGGTCTCGGCCGACCACAACAACGAGTGGGTTTTCAACACCGAGGCTCACCCCTTCCGTGTCAGCGGTACCCCCATCTAATTTTCTGGTTCTACTGCTTCTTATTCTTCTTCTTCTTTGCATATATGGGAGTTGGGGGGAGAAACTTGGGAAGTGAACAAACATGGAGGGAGGGTCTATTGCATATGAGTGTGCCGTTTTTACTTCTGATAACGGGCGGCCCCGCATGAGAATTGGATAGAATTAGTCGGTATTTTATAATTTAATACATGAACTATTGGATATTCGTAACCTTTCATCTTACAGATCAACCTACCCGCTTCGAATTGTGATTGTTTCAACCTTTTAAGTATTACAATGCTAGTATATAAAAAATAGCCATGGATCAGACAGCACCTAGCTACCTTGTCCACCGCGGAGTCTCAAAGGCCGCCGCCGGTAGGTGATTCAAATGCCGGATGGCTTCTTCCATCACGTACACCCGAGCCAAAAGGGAGAGCCCCGCCGTGACCACGGTAGAAGCAAATTCGCGTAGATTATGTCTAACCTGGGTTGAACATGCATGACATCACCAAGTCTGGAGCATGCGGTAATTAGCAAACCCGGATAGCATAAGTCAGATCCGCCGAGAGCTTTCACAGTATCGTGCTCCGCCCCGAGGCAGCGGATGGAGTGCCTCTAGCAGGGGCATCCCACCATACAGGATGCTGGTGCTGAGGGGAACCGCCAGCATGCTGCGGCTTAACTCGGGTTTCCTTTCACCCCTGTGCGACCCATACCCAGTGTGGCCATACGACCGTAGGCGGCGGCGCCCCGGTATCGTGCAAGTGTTATTCGGGGATGGGGTTGCTCCTCCTCCTACGCCCTCCTCCGCTTTGAGATCGGCGAAGAATACCGCGGGCCTTCGTAGTCCCATCGAGGCTAGTTCGAGGGACATCACGTCAGCGGAGGTGAGTCGTACGGTGAAGTTCGGCGGGT
This sequence comes from Eutypa lata, assembly GCA_022661535.1. Taxonomy (NCBI): domain Eukaryota; kingdom Fungi; phylum Ascomycota; class Sordariomycetes; order Xylariales; family Diatrypaceae; genus Eutypa; species Eutypa lata. The sequence continues at coordinate 464,558 of JAKULF010000001.1, forward strand.
AGTAGGACTCCGCGACATCATCAAGGAGCTGGAAGCCACCGATCTTGTCGCCTGGTCTGTTTTCGTTGTCGTGTGGTGCCGGATTGTCCTGGGTTTTTATGACTAGATAGATACCAAGTTAATGTGGTGTGAAACGTCTCCCTACCTATTCCTTTTCTCCTTTATAACCTATGATGCACTCCTTCGCAAGAACTATTTAAGTCAGCAACTCGAGGAAAGGGGAATGAACACTCAACTCTTCAAACAAACAAATACTCCGTTAACTCCGAAACAACAGAGCCGCTATGCTATACTGAATCCTAGTACTAAAGGTACGCTGATACGACCGCAGACCCAACTTCACACGAGCACGAACGGTCCGCTGCACCTAGAGCACCGAGCCGAAATCCGAGTCCAGCACGCCCACCCGGTACCCCTTACGTCGATAAGCCTCCCAAACCATGAACACCGCGCAGAGCTCGACATACTTTTCGCCCTCGCCATCGGCATCATCATAACGACTTCCGCGGAACAGTATCGGCGTCTCGATGTCGTCGTTGTTGTTGCCGCTTATGCGTGATGACGGTGATGGATGCTGACCCTGGGATATAGTGCTAGTAATGAGCACGGATAGCGCATGCGTTAGAAGCAATCTCGAGGAGGCTCGGGGGTAGGTGGGTGATGAGGTGATCGATGTAGCAGGCATTGAAGACGACCGCCTGGCGAGCGCGAGCGACTCCTATGACCACCACCACCGATTTCTTTCGTTACCCCTGATCTTAGCCACGGATATGTCGGGCACTACCTGTGGCTTTATCCGGGCTAGGGCGATCAGCGTGGCGCCGTTGGCGATGTAGTGTCTCGGTTTGGGGTCGGGGTAGGGATTAGGGTGAGGTAGTAGAGAAGGGGAAGTGGAGGAGGATGAGGAGGTCATCGTCCTCAGAGCTCATAAAAAGCATTGTTGAGCTATTCGATAGCATATTTTAGGACCTTGATGGCGCAACGATAAAGGGTAACGATAGGAAGTCAATATTAGAACAACAATAATAACACGTCTATGATTCTATCTCTAACTAAGCTGTTCTGTGATGAAGCCACAAATGCTCTTTTCGTGATCTATTGTCTATGATCTAATGAAGGGGTATCCACCCTTCCATGCCGCATCTATGTGATCTCTACGCCCTCTATGCATGCATGTGTCTATCTTGTCTGTCTATCCGTCTATATTTCCGCCCCCTCTATGCCCAACCAATGCGAAACAACCTATACCCACTCTCATCACCACGGCCAACCCCCTTACGCTTCTCGAGCCACTCCTCGCTGAGAATCGTCAACATCCGCCTCCTGCGCTTCCCGTTGGGATCGCCGCCATTATCCAAGCCGTGTCCCACAGAGTCCGTGGCAGTAGCAGAAGAAAAGGCAGCCCTAACCGTCCCGCTGATACCCTCAAACTTCCCATTCGGTCTGACCGTAGCCACAAGCCAGAACACACCCTCTGGTGCCAACATTCGCGACGCGCACTTGCGCAGCCAGGACGCATGTTCGGGTGCGTACACCACGTCCGTCGCGACTAGCACGTCGGCGGGGACGGCGCCGGCTAGAGGCGGTAGCGCGAGCGCGGGAGACGGGGCAGACCAATCAAGTTGGCACGCCTCCACTGCGGCGGCGGGGACAGCTCCTTCTGGCGGAGAGGGAGGGGGGGGAAAGTTCGTCGCGATGTTGGCCCGTAAGTTCGCAAGTACTGCTACGTGGTAGTCGGTTGCGATCACAGTCGCGTTGTCGACGCCTAGCCGCGGCAGTGCGGTCGCGAGCACGAGACTGACTAGGCCTGTTCCTGCGCCGAGCTCGACGATGCGCAGATTACGAGGCGGATTCTCCTCAGTGGTAGTAGTTAGCCCAAACCGTGCAGGCGAGGCGCACATCAGCTCCGAGAAGACGATCGACGCGCCCCAGCTCTGCAGTCCGACGTCGGTGTGGTCATCGCTCCTGGAGCCAGCTAGACCGTCGTTGAGGCGCACCTTGACAGTGGTAGTCGTTTCCTCAGCAGCGCCGCCATTGGCATCCCTATCAGAAGAAGAACCAGGAACCGCGAGTTCAAAGAAGAACTCGCGCGTGATCTGTGTGCTCTCCTCTTCTTCTTCTTCTGCCGTCGCCACGGCACTGCTGCCGTTGCTTGTAAAGAACGAGGACAGCACGCACGAGGCTATCTCGATGGCGCGCTCGCGTGCGTCGTCTGACGAGAAGCAACCGGTGAGCTCCTCGGCGCGGGCAATGAAACCCGTGAGCCAGCGCTCGGCGAAGGCGTGCTCGAAGGAGTCTGCGCGCAGAGAAGATGCTAGGATACTACTACTACTCCTACTACTACTACTGGCATCCTGGATCTGCATCTGTGCGTCTTTCGCTTCTGCGCGCTCACCGCTGACGGCGTCCCATTCGTCGCCATCTTCGTTTCCTGAGGCGTAACCGGAGTCAGCGACCACGGGCGTGGATGTGCCCGAAGAGATGGTGGCACAGTTGGACGGTTGTGCTGAACATGATGATGATGATGATCGTGAAGAAGAAGATGGCGGTGGTAGTGATTGAAATGCGAATGAAGGTGGGAGCGGAGGATAGTAAAGGTTGTATAAGTTGTCTAGCGCCAGGAAAATCTGGTCCTCCGAGACCTGGTCCAGCGACCGCAGAGGTGGCAGACTGCTCGTGGGAGGAAGAAGCAGCGGTGAAGAGCGAGTTGCTGGTCGCATCGGACGGACGAACCGACTCCCTTCTAGGAGGCCGGTCCCGCGGTCAAAGATGCCGGTTTGACTACCTAGCTTTCGCTAACAATAATCATAAACGAAGGTGATCCCGTAGGTATTGTGAAAAGAGTGGAGGAAGGGGATGTGGTTATAAATATTGCGATAAGGGCAGATTTTATTGATAACGGAGATAGGGGAGAGCCCTAATTAGAAGGTTTTAACGTTAAGTATCAAGGGATGTAGTACCGATGGCAAATGTGGGGCGGCTTTTGACGTTCTAGATCTGTCAGATTTGACGCTATCGTGAGGAAAAAAACCACTTCTGCTGACCGATATGAGTCAAGTACATTGTACGTAGTACCGAGGTCTGGGAAGCAAACCACCCAATCATAATCAGTGAATTAACCACGCAAATCACGTAGTAGACGCTTCTACATTCAGCTTAGCGATGCAATTCATTCTACGATGGAGATATTTCATATAGTTACGTAGATCTTCATAAATGAAAGGATATATAATCAAAACGACCATGCGTTATGATTAGGATCTAGGATACCTTACTTAGATGGTCACATACTCCCTGTCTATTCCTCTCTCCGCTGTTACGAAAATATGTAACTATGTATGCAAGGCATTGTTATCTGCTTTGACTATATGCCTGTACATAACGATTGCGCATAACTTATTTTTAAAGACAATTGATGACATGGTGAACCCTACTTAGCTGCCCCGCCTTCTCCCTGCCTTGACATATATATGTAGTTGATGTGTTTGGCTAAATCCCCAGGTCCGCGACTACCCCTGAATCTTATTTAGATCCCATTACTTCTAATGCTTCATAAATGCTACACATGATATAAACTATCGTCTATGATTTGTATATGCTTTGATATCGTCGACTACTTACAATAGTTGGCAGTCTTGTTTGGGATCCTCATATATTAGAATAATGAGACCTATGTCATGGAAGATTATATTTGCTCAAGTCATTAAACAAGAGTAATTACAACATATTAATACTTTTGGCGCACTCGCCTTCTGGATCTAGCCCGTGGATTTTTAGTCTCACTTACGAGTATTTTTGATACTGCAGAACTTACACAGTATTTCCATTTCGGTTATATGATAGGCCATTGGCGCAAGGTCACCGGATGTCATGATCTGTATGGATGTCTAAACCATTCTGCCTGGCAACGATTCTAAGGGATCGACACCAATCATGCTGCGAAATGTATATTGTTGCTAGTGATAAAGTCAGCACTCCTAGCACACTCGCCAGCCTAAAAATTGAACTTTGGTGATGATGGGGATCGGGTCATTGCAAGCATCACAAGGCGCCTTAGGTACTGTGACGTTAATAGAAACGCAATAGTGTATTGGATTATCTGAGAAACCGGTGCTGTATAAACATGGTTCTGACTAGCTTATAGGAAGTACTCAAGCTGTCCAAGGCATATAGTAGGCGGAATGCAGCCAAAAAACCTAATAATCCGAATATCCATGTACCTAGCACCCTGCACAATCCTGATTACTCCCCTATGTGATGGTATACCCCTATACCATTACTTAAAAGTAGGATGTTCTTCGCTCGGGAGCTAACAAGCTTGCATCGCCTTTAGATTGCCACTGGTCTGATTGCCAGTTAGTATCGCGACACCTTATCCTCCTTATCGCCTCTTGGATCGCCGAGCTTTATGATATTCTTTATAATAATCTAATCTAGCAGGTCTTTGTGCAGCTTCCCTGACGGCCCTGTCTTCCGTGCATGTATGACACCATCCAAACGGACATAGTTCATTGGCCTGCGCATATCGGACAGCACCGATAATGACATGGTTGCATTCCCTTTGTTGGTTCGTATTTGGATCCACGGTATGGTGAATACAGTATAGGAAAAAAACTCGCGTGTTCCCATTCCTGCACGCTGGATACCTCTTTTCGATATGGGTGCACATTTCGTCCTGGTCAGAATTAACACAATATTTATTCGTAAGTTACATGACGGTAGCTGGCAGCGTAGTACCGTACGTTTGTTGTCTCTCTATTATCACTAATTAGAGTAGCGATTATCGGTAGGAGCATTCAAGGGGACCAGATAATGGTGTCGATATAAGGAACTGAGGCTCATTGGTTATTGTTGAAGAATGTCTTAATGATAAGAGATATTCTACTCTGTGAGGTAGGAGTTGGTATAAAGATACAAAGACTGGGCTCTCCTCGAGGGTATTTATATCTATCTACGGGGGGGGCCTAATGTGGCAATGAATAAAGGTTACGTCTGGATACTTATTGCTAGAAGGCTGCAGCAACACAACTATAGAATCACCATGAAGTTCGGAATGTTGTACATTTTGGAGGATAAATGTTTGTCATACTCAAATGGCATGTTTGGTGAACGTCGCCTATGTAAGCCTGACGAGTCTCATAGGTTGGAATAGGCGGGTTTGTCAAATAAACATCATTTTTTAATGATATTACATCTCTGAATGGGGCAAACTAATGAGCAAACATGTATACTCCATATGACCGCTTTGGACCTGTTAATCATAGTAGGTAATATCAGAACCCATACATCATTTTGTATCCAGATTAAAAGAACAGCTGATTCGAAGGCAGTACTTGGAAGCTAAAGTCGCCACATGGGCTATTAGCATGCATTTGCTATATCGAGTACCACAGTACCAAGTGGTAATGGTCGCTTTATTGCTGAACATATACCACTAGTCTTCTAACTCATTTTTTATAATTACCTGTGACAAGGAAGATATCCAAGGAAAATCCCCTGGATTACTTCCACCAGCACTCTCCCATTATAGCTCCAAAGGAGACATGAAGTTCCCAGGCAACATATAGAACTGAAGTGGGATATGGGTGCCCTATACACTGATGCTAACACACTGAATTTAGCATTCATCTCGTACGCTACATGCCTGCCGTATCATTCCTATTTTATACTCCTACTGAAATGTGAAGTGCTTTAAAAATTATAATTCAAAGATACTTCTATTAACTACTCCGAATAACACACCAAACATAGTGTTCCTCCTGTACCATAAGCAGTATTCCTGCGACGTTATGTATTCACCGGAACATAATCAGGGTACCGCTCGCCAGCTGTTGTGAACTTGGCCAAGGTAGCGTCAATCTGGGCCATCTCCTCATCCGTGATGTCGACTAGCTTGCTGTTCTCCTCCACTCTCGCTGCCGTCGTGGCGCCGGGGATCGGGATGATGGTGGGCATCCCCGGACGTCTCGAGAGCGCCCTCGTCCAGTTGATCGCCAGCTGAGCCGGGGTGCAGCCCTTTTTCTCGGCCATCTCCTCTACCTGCTGGACTAGCTGCGTGTTGATCTCGAAGTTGCCCGGTAGAAATCGGGGGTAATGCCGTAGGGGCGAGTCCTCCGGGATGTCCTCGTACTTCTTGATCTGACCTGTTAATAGACCTCTGCCGACTGGTGAGTACGCGATGAGCGGGATTCCGTATTGCGCGCACGCGGCGGCGACACCATTCTCTAAAACGTTGGTAGAAAATCTGTCACATGGTTAGTGTCAGCGACTAAACAACCTTGCGATCACATCTGCTCCCTAAAGCCACGGCTTCGGTAACTTACAGCGATAGTTCAACCTCTACGGCGGAAATCTTGGCAATCTTCACAGCTTCATGGATAGTCTCAGCCCTCACTTCCGATAGCGATATGCCCCCGAGCTTCTCGGTTTGAATGTATTCCTTGTCCATAACCCCGAAAGTAAGCTCCATGGGGACGTCTGGGTCCCGGCGGCCGAATTCGAACAAGTCGATCTTCCCACGGCCTTTGAGCTGAGCGATGCTGTCATTGAGAGTCCGTCGTGTACCCTCAGCTGTGGCGTCTAGGCGATGGGTGTCAGGGTTCACACCGCCCTTGATACTGAGGACAATCTTGTCGGCGTCTTCGGGGTACTTCTCCAGGTACCTCTCCACGAGCACCAGACTGTTATATTCAGGCGTCCCGTAGAACTCGCCGCCGTTCCAGAAATTCACTAGAGGAACAAAGGCTTAGTCTTCAAGATATAGTTGATGGAAAGACGTCATGCACATACTTCCATTCTTAAGAGCTGCACGCATCGCCTCGAAAGCCTGCTCCTGGGAGCATGGCGTAGGTCGCCAGGTCAGGCCCATAAGGCCGAAACCAATAGGTCCTACTTCCTTGCCGACGAGCTGAGGCATCCTCTTTTTATGTTGCGGGAGGGAAAAGAGAACGGAGAGAAGTTTGAGAAATGATTAAATAAACGAAATTTTGATTCCGATGATGATGTTAGTTTGGAGTTTACTGGTCTAATAGTGCTCTAGTTGTGATCTATTATAGTGATGTTTCGTTATTAAAGATTCAAAATTGCAATGCTAATTAGAAAACAACATCCCTTTTATATTTCCTGTCGTATACGTATAGTGAGCCTAGAGCTCCTGCAGGCTTCGGGACCATGTAAGTTTCGGCTTTTACGGTCGTAAAGGGAGTTAAGAGATTATAAAGTGCACCGCCACCAGCTACCATCCATCTCACTAGTAACCACCTTTGAAGTTATTCACACTTCGAAGCTATTATAACAGCTAGGCGATAATGTCAACTGCATAATAATAGTAGCTAATTGGTAATAGCAGCACCTTCCGTGCCGTTTATAACAGTTATCTAAAAAGGGGCTATATACAACAATGCTAATTCAACAAAACAAATGGCTACCATATAGCCTTTCATAACAACATTTTACAGCCTATATACCGCACCAATAAAATTTGCGCAAAATGCACCGTAAGCTTTTGATAGCCTTGGTAATTAACATGAATTGTTGCGAGCATCTTGAAGTGCGAATGGCATCAGAAATAGTAGGGAGGTTCGGTGATGGTTAGCTACAGCAGGTGGCTGGCAGGTGTCGGCACCTGTGTAAGTGGGACATAGCCCGAATAGCAAAGCTCTATATAAGTTAACTACCAGTCAGCCCTCACTCATATCCTACTCTAACTGTGTCGAGCCAACTAAGTAGGCTACCGCTTACTTATCTGCACTCCAATAGCTTACTTCAGGCAAAACAAGCAATATTCTATCAGTTGCCATCCACAGATTCAATCGTGGGTAGACGGGCCAGTCGTCGGCTGGTGGAGGGATCAATTGGACCAGCCTCGCCGAAATGTGATGCCTCGGTCTCAGGATTCTCGGTGCCGCTGGATTTGCGACATGCGCTGCGAGCCGCTGCAGCCCGGCTGGAGTAGTACGAGCTGCGACGAGACCCTGGTCCAAACGACGGAAGTGGTCTCCTTTGCTTGTTCTTGGCTTGTCGGTCCACAGCTTGAAATCGACGATCGTCCGGTTTAGAGTTTTGCAGTTTTGCGATGACTGCACCCATGCTGATGGTTTGAGGGGGCACACATATGATGTCGTGGATAATGAGGATCCGCTGTAATACTACAGGGGAAAGAGCATGATAAAAGAATTTTCCATGGCATATCTACGTAGGTAGGTAGGTATCTATCAGTGAGACACTGCCAGTGTCACACTGGCCCCTTAATAGCACGTGCCGGCCCGATGTGACTTTCAAACTCTCGAGCGCCAAGCCTATGATGGGTAGGGTGGGCGGCTATAGGCTAAGTAGAACTAGCCTAGCCGTTTCTAGATATTTATGCGTAGAATGGGTTAGGTGTAGGATAACTTACTCGATTGAGTATAGTGAAAGACGTACCGGTGCTTTGCTTAACTGCCCATGATGGCCTCGTTCTTCGGGAAAACCACGTAGGCACGCGACTATAATGCGCATAGAAATTGGTATCAAATGAGAAAGCTATAGATTAGGCTCTCTGGGACCGTAGATCTGCTGTGCTCTAATGATCTAAACCCTGTCTGGGATGCTTAGCGATGCCTGCAGACAATTCGTGTCCAGTATTGTCGCAGACTCGAAATGATGTCAATGGAGTGACATGAATGATCGATATGAAGAATATAAATATAACGTTTCTTGCAGCGGTAATTCAATTTGGAGTAATTCTGCCAGACTACACTATTGCGATACCACCACATTCATCGTCGCATTCTTCATCATGTTCTCCCTCACCCTGTTGGCTGTGTTCCTAGTCTTTGTTTTCCTTCTACAGCCCCTGACAGTATATCTTATCGATGCCAAAAGGCTCCGCCGCTTCCCAAATCAAAACGTTCTCTCGGGCATCACTAATCTTGGGTACATGATAGAGCGTTGGGGTGGGTTCCGATCCAAAAGCCTCCATGAAACCCACAAAAACCATCCTATCGTCCGTATTGGGCCCAACTCGCTGTCCTTCTCAACCGCCAATGCTATCAAAGCTATCTATGGACACTCTACCCCTTGCGTCAAAGGTGACATGTACGCAGTTTCTTCCGGGCCCTACCCCAACATACTTGATTCCGTCGACAAGGGCGTACACGCTCACAAGCGTCGCCTCTTATCACACGCTTTCGCCACGCGGAATCTCGAGCAATGGGAGTTCAAGATCGTCGACAAGGTGGAACGCTTGGTGAGGCAGTTCGACCGCATCTGCAGCGACGCGGATGTGATCTTGGATTATCGCAAATGGACGAACCTCTTCACACTAGATGCTATAGTCGACATTGCGTTGAGCCACCGTCTGGGCTGCCTTGATCGCGGAGACGATATGGTACCCATTTGTTCCGCTGCTGGAAGGGAGCAAACCGTTAGCTACATAGGGAGTCTCCACGCCGAGAAGAGGGCGGCTTCGGTATTGGTGTGGTCTTCAGACTGGTTCCGACCGTTACAGGCTGTGCTTAGAACAATACCAGGATTCTTTCGCGATCAGTACAGCGAAGGGCAAGGATACGGGGAAATGATTCGATATCTCACGCGGCGCCGCATCGAACGATACCGCAGCGGCGAAGAGTTGGATGACTTCCTCCGCTACGTTCTCCAGGACAAGGAGCGAGAACCGCGAGACGTTGAGATCGGCGAGGTTGAAGCTGAAGTGAATGTTCTCCGTGAGTAACTATTAGACGCCGAACCCCCCTAAACCCAGACCAACGACCTGACAATCTTATGCTCTAGTGGATGCCGGATCTGATACAACGGCCATCGCTTTATCACATGCGATGTACTATTTGGTTCGAAATCCTCGCACCTTCCATCGACTTCGACAGGAACTTGATAGTGCTCTACAAGGTCTAGATGTCGTCGTTCCGTATAGCCAGGTGAAGGATCTACCATATTTGCGCGCCTGTCTTGACGAGTCGCTGCGTCTGTCGCCACCCTCGGCGGCAGGTCTGAATCGAAAAACCGGCCCCGAGGGTATGTGGATCGATGGCGAATGGATACCGGGCAATACCACCGTGTCGGTGCCTGCGTACACTGCACACCGTAACCCTGCTATCTTCCCCGAACCAGAGGAATACCGGCCTGAGAGATGGTTGGGAGACGGTGCCAAGGGGCTCCAAGAAAGCTTCATTGCGTTTAGTGCGGGTGCTCGGGGTTGCATCGGACGCAACATCACGTATATGGAACAACTTATCTTGATAGCTACCCTGGTGCGTCGATTCGACTTTGCGTTAATTGACCCTGAGTGGAAGGTTGCGTACGAAGAAGCGTTTCTTTTGTGGCCCACCAGCATGCCACTAAAGGTCCGACTGAGATCTTAAACAGGGTAGGATACGTTCATTTGAGCAGCAGGAGACATTTGTTTTAAAGCAAGGTTACGGAGCAAAATTATCGTATCACAGAAGAACGGAAGCGACGGGGACATGGTGGATCGGGACGCCATAGGATGGGCGGGGGGCGGCTGTAGTAGTGATGGGCAATCGCTTGGTGAAGGAGGGCTAGTTAGATACCGTAACCTAGCTACCGCAACAACGTCGGCGTGGATTGAAATGAACAACTTGAAGAATTCGATTACTGATCCTTCGTAAACGCTGCGATGCCTGGCTCTGGGAGGCGTGCTGGACCGTCTTAGGGATGGGGGATGAAACTCACAAAATGCAAACAACCGTTTCAGAGTTCTATTGGATAGTAGATATATTCTAAAGCATCACGGCTATTTCCCCAAGCCATTACTCCAACCTATTGAGCTCTGGACGCGGACACTGAGCTACCACCACTTAATATTGTATTTCACTAGAAAGGTAGTACGTTTCAAACACTCTAATAGCAACATATACCGAACAATTTGATATACGTATTTTTCATAGTAGGATAAGCAAGTGTTACTACAGCGCCGCTTTGTCTATTCGGACTTGCCGTTGTAATTAAGACATCTTTGATATCGAGGGAGCTTAATTATCATAGCTAGACTCTGCCTATGTAATGCTAGATGATACTGGATTGAGTTATTTCGTGCTGCAGTTGAGCTACTCGACTCTTGGTATGAAATCCGAGGCGAACCTCAATCTCGTCCAGCATCGCCCACAATTTGGCTTTCAGGGTCAGGGAAGGAATATACCTAGCAGCTATTCACGATTAGTATTGCCGCTTTGTGGCATTTCTGCAACAGACTCACCGTAGAAAAGCGGATTCACGGCTATTGGGAGAACGCTGTCGGGAAGATATCCGGTGAGGCATGCGGAGGCAATCGACTGCGCGTGGGAAAGAAGCTTATCTTGTTGAGCATTCGGATCTTTCGGGCCGCATGGGTTTGGTCTCTTGGAGCTAGCACTGTGCTGCCGATGCTGAAGGGAATCTTCGAGAAGCAGGATGCGTGCCATGTGGTAATAAAGAAACCCGGCAGCTAATCAGAACCATGGAATCATCTCAGTAAGCACTTCTTGAGGGTAGTGTGTGTGTGAACTAGGCAACTTACCCGCCGCTGGGACACAGAACCAAATCTTCGGAAGCTCTGTGCCGGAATTGTCTCCTACGGTGACACCTCTCGCTGTTGGAGCAAGATCATTCCACCAACGATTGATTTCATTCGATATGTCCATGAGAGCTTGATCTCGCTCGCTCGGCGTAGTACCTGAGACTGGCTTGAACCTCAGGTCAATAGCTCGAGCCAGGAGCCACAACATCTTGTTTCCCCTTGTGTCCTCCCCAGCCCCATCGCTTGGAAGCATCACATTCCAGTTCGTTGATGGCATGAACGTCGGACATTCATTGACCAGAGCTAGTGCCACATCCTGTCTGGCGTAGATCCAAAAGCTCGCCCGTTGAAGGCTTGTTTCTTCAGCCCTTAGTCCACGAGTCTGTATGATGGTTCGGGCACCGTAGAGATGCTTCTCATGATCTGGGCCCGCCGTCGCCAAGAGCTCGTAGCTGGACAGCAAGATAGTGGCTGCAAGGAGTGTGTCGTGACTTGTGTTAGACTCATTGAGATCCTTGATGAGCAGCCTGAGGCCCTCGCCATAGTAGCTTGAGGCGACGGGCTCCCAGATGGATGTCTCTGCTACGAAGCTCATGTGCTTAGCCGATACTGCACAAATAGAGTGGAGGAGAAGAGAGGATGAGAATGCGAGCTCAATCGCCTGTCGTTGAAAACTCAGGGAGTGGTCTAGCACATCCATCCATGTTCCGGTCCCGCGCTGGAAGATGCGCAAAAGCTCGAAGGATTGATCTGCGACGACAACCTCCTGCGGGGAAAGTTCTGGCGATGCATCGCGCATGCCATGGAGATGCGCAGGCAGAGCGGTCCGGAACACGTCGTATGTCGACTCCGGCTCTTGGTCGGCGAGCGGTCCCGATGGAACGAGCTCAACGGAACTGCGACGCCGTCTCGGATAGGCTGAAAGCGCATCATGGACGAAGATGTCATTTCGAGCACAGTCTAGGCCTTTGGAGATACACTGGCCGCAGATCGGATTTCTTTCGTCACATTTAACACGCCGCCTCCGGCATGGTGCACTATAACCTCATGAGCTAACTGTCGGGGAAAATAGTATGCGATAAACTCGGACCAGCCTGCGCTCACGTCAGTTTTGTTTCTGGAAACGTGTATTAAACAGAAGCCCACCTGTTCTCCTACGTGTCTTCATTTTATGTGTATAATCGGAAAGTTGTAAAGGCGCCTCTGTAGGCGGAGGGCTTGAAGTCAAACAGTTAGTACCCACACGATTAGAGAGCCCGACAGATTACCTTTACCTCAGTAGATTCCTGGAAGCTAATTGGATATTGGTATGGGGCCGATAATACGTGGTATTTTGGGTGCGCTAAAGGTGAAGTAAAGTGAAACATGCTTTTCTTAAAAGCAAAATTTTAATAATTATATTAATTAACTAGTTATAACTTATAAATAAATAATTAAATTATGCTTTTATTTAAAAAAAGCTTTTTATTTACTTTAATTTTTAATTTATTATAATTTTAAATATTAATATTTTATTAAAATTTTAATTAATTAAAAAATAAAAATAAAATTTAAATTATAATAATTTAAATTTATTTAATAATTTTTAAATTTAAAAATGTTTATAATTTATATTTATTTTATAAAATAATTCGTAATAAAATAAAATTAAATTTAATAAATTTAAAACTTTTAATATAAAATAAAATAAAATATTATTTATATAATATTTTTAAATTTATTTATATAATAACTTAATTATATAATTATATATTATTTATTATAATTATTAATTTTTATTTATTATATATAAAAAATACTTTTTATATAAATTATTATAAATAATTTTAATTAATTTATTTTTATTATATTTTATTAATTATTTTATAATTTTTTAATTAATTAAAATATTAAATTTTATTTTAAATTTTTATATTTTTAACGTTATTATATAATTGCTTTAAATTCTTTTTAATTATTAATATATTATATATTTTATTTTTTAATATTAATTATTAAATTTTTTAATTAATTATTATTAATTATTATTATATAATTTACGAAAAGTTAATTAATATATAAATTTATAACGTATATATTAATTTATAATAATAATAATATTAATATTTAATTTAAATAATTTTATTAATAAAAACTTATATATAATTAAAGCATTTATATTTATTTATAAACTTATTAATTTATAAATTTATTTATAAATTTAAATAATTAATAATATTATTATTTAATTATACGAAATTATATAAATATAAAATTAATTATATAAAGTTATATAAATAATTTTAAAAAACGTTAAAAAGCGAATAAAAATTACGAAATAATTATTATTTACTTTAATTAATAACTTAAATAAATAAATTATTAAAAATAAATAAATCGTTAAAAGTAAATAAATCGTTAAAAATAAATAAATCGTTAAAAATAAATAAATTATTAAAGGTAAATTATACGAAATTATATAAAGTTATATTCGAAATTAATTATATAAAATTAATCGTATAAAACTTATATAAAACGATATAAAATCGAAATTATATAAATAATTTTAAAATATATTAAAAAATAAATAAAAATTATAAAATAATTATTATTTATTTTAATTAATAATTTAAATAAATAAATCGAAAATAAATAAATAAATTAAAAATAAATAAATAAATTAAAAATAAATAAATTAATTAAAAATAAATAAATAAATAAATTATATAAAGTTATATAAAATTATACGAAATTATATAAATAACTTTAAAATATATTAAAAAATAAATAAAAGTTACGAAATAATTATTATTCGTTTTAATTAATAACTTAAATAAATAAATTATTAAAAAATAAATATAAATTTTATAAAAATAAATATTTTTATTAATAAACGTTATTAAATAAAATAACGTATTTATAAAATAAGTTAATTTTTATTTATACGTTAACTTTTAAATAATTTATAAAATAAATAATAACGTTAATTAATTTATTTTTATTATATTTTATTAATTATTTTATAATTTTTTAATTAATTAAAATATTAAATTTTACTTTAAATTTTTATATTTTTAATATTATTATATAATCGCTTTAAATTCTTTTTAATTAAATTTTTTTTTAATTATTAATATATTATATATTTTATTTTTTAATATTAATTATTAAATTCTTTATTTAATTATTATTAAGTATTATTATATAACTTATAAAAAGTTAATTAATATTTAAATTTATAACGTATATATTAATTTATAATAATATTAATATTAATATTTAATTTAAATAATTTTATTAATAAAAATTTATATATAATTAAAATATTTATATTTATTTATAAACTTATAAATTTACTTATAAATTTATAAATTTATTTATAAATTTAAATAATTAATAATATTATTATTTAATTATACGAAGTTATATAAATAACTTTAAAATATATTAAAAAACGAATAAAAATTATAAAGTAATTATTATTTATTTTAATTAATAATTTAAATAAATAAATTAAAAATAAATAAATCGTTAAAAATAAATTATATAAAGTTATATAAAGTTATATTTAAAGTTAATTATATAAAATTAATTATATAAAACTTATATAAAATAATATAAAGTTAAAATTATATAAATAACTTTAAAATATATTAAAAAGCGAATAAAAATTACGAAATAATTATTATTTGCTTTAATTAATAACTTAAATAAATAAATTATATAAAATTATATAAAATCGTACGAAATTATATAAATAATTTTAAAATATATTAAAAAATAAATAAAAGTTACGAAATAATTATTATTTATTTTAATTAATAATTTAAATAAATAAATAAATAAAAAATAAATAAATAAATAAATTAAAAATAAATCGTTAAAAAATAAATATAAATTTTATAAAAATAAATATCTTTATTAATAAACGTTATTAAATAAAATAACGTATTTATAAAATAAATTAACTTTTATTTATACGTTAATTTTTAAATAATTTATAAAATAAACGATAATATTAATTAATTTATAATATTATATTATAATAATAATATTAAAATTAATAAATTTATTTAATATTTTTTAAAAAAACTTTATAATTAAAGTTATTATAAGCTTTAAATTAATTAATAAATTAATTAATAAATTATTTATTTATTTATTTATTTATTTATTTATTTATTTATTTATTTATTTATTTATTTAATTAATTATTTATATTATTATTATTTTTAAAGTTATTTATACTTTATAATAATAATAATAATTAATAATAATCGAAATAAATAAATTATTACGTAAATAAATTTAAAAATATTACGTAAATAATACTTTATTAAAAAAATTATAAATTAATATATATATAAAAAATTTTATAATTTAATTAAAATTAAATTAAATTTATATAAAATTAATTTAATAAATTATTTTATAAAAATTACTTTATAAAAGTTATTTTATAAAATAATATTAAAATATTTTTTAAATTAATATATTATAATTATTTATTATATTATTAAAAATATAATTTTAAAACTTTTTATTATATATAATTATTTTTAAATAATTTTTTTCGAAATAATTAAAATAATAATAATATATATAAATAAAAAAATTTAAATAAATAATTTATTAAAGCGTTTTTTAAATTAATATATTATAATTATTTTAAAAATATAATTTTAATAATTTTTATTATATAAAATTATTTATATATAATTTTATTTAAATAAATAAATTAATAATAATAATATATTAATTAAATAACTTTTTAAATAAATATATTATTATTATTATTTTAATTATTTCGTAAAAAGTTATTTAAAAATAAAATTATATAAAAAAAACTTAAAACGTTATAATTTCTTTAATTAAAATAATAATAATAATATATTAATTTAAAAAATATTTAAATAAAAATATTAAATATAATAAAAAATTTTATTTTTTATTTAAAAATAATTTCTTTTTAAAATTATATAAATTTATAAATATATTTTTATAAATTTTATTTAATTTCGAATTTAATTATATATTTTATTAAATTATATATATTTAATTTAATTTAATATTAAAAAAATAAAAAAATAATATTATTTTTTTATTTTTTATAAAATAAATTATTTTAATATAATAAGTTTTAAAAATTATTAAATAAAATTAAATTTTTTTTTATTAATTTTTAATTTTTAAATTTATTTTTAATTATTACGTTTAAAAAAACGATATAATTTTTCGCTTATAAATAAATTATAAAAATCGTTTTTTTTAAACGAAAATTTTTTTTATAAAATAAAAATTAATATAATTAATTTAACTTTTAAAAAACCTTTTATTTATTAAAATTTAAATTTAAAGTTATATATATATAAAGTAATTAAATTATTAAAATTAATTAAAAATTATTTTATAATTAAGTTTTATATTATTATTATAATTTATTTTTAAATTATAATATTTTTTTTTATAAGTTTATAAATTATAAATTTTATCGTTATTTAAATTATTTAATTAAAAATTAAATAATTTATAAAATAAATTATTTAATTTTATATTTTATTAAATAAAATTTAAATTTAAAAATTTTAAATTATAATTATTATATTTATAAATTTAATTATTATATTATAAATTTATTATATTAATTATATTAAAAATTTATATTTTATTTATTTATATATAATGAATTTTAAAAATAAATAATTAAAGTTATTATTATTTAAATTAAAAATTAAATAATTAATAATTAAGTAATTAATAATTAAATAAATAATTAATATAATATTATTTAAGTTATTTAAATTTATAAATTATAAATTTAAAAGTTTATAAATTTATAAATTATTTTATAAGTTATTTTATAAATTATTTTATAAGTTTATAAATTATAAAATTATAAGTTTATAAATTATAAATTTATAAATTTATAAATAATTTATAAATTTAAAAAGTAATTAATAAATTTATAAATTTATAAAGTTAAATAAAGTTAAGTTTAAATAAATTAAATATATAAACCGAAAAAAAAAATATATTTAATTAATTACGATTATAAGTTATATATATATTTTTTAAAATAAATATATTTAATTAAAAGTTATTATAATAATAAATATATATTTTTAATATATTTAACGATTATTTAATTATTTAAATAATAATTACGTAATTAATAACGTAAATTAATAACGTAATTAAATAATTTAAATTTAATATAAAATAATTTTTAATTAAAATAAATTATTTTTTCGTATTAAATTTAATAAATATATTTAATACGAAATTATTAATTATAACGTTATTATATTATCGTAATTATAATAATATAATTATTTTACGAAAAAAAACTTAAATAATAAAATAATATATAATAATATAAAAATTTTAATTAAAATTAATATTAATATTTTTATTATTTAAAAAATTTATAACTTTTTTAAATTATATATTAAATATTATTTAAATTCTTTTTTAATTTTTTAAAATAATATTATTTTTAATATAAATTTTAAATTTATTTATTAAAAATATAAAATTAATTTAATTTAATTTATTATAATAATTATTAAAATAATTATAATTTAATAAATAATTATTATATATTTTTTAATATATTAAAAATCGAAATTTTTTATTAATATTAAAAAGTTCGTTATAATTTTATAAAAAATAATTTAATAAAAATATTATTAATAATTATATATAAATATATATTAAAATAATAATATAAAATTTTAAATATAATTAATAATTTCTTTTATTTAAATTATAAATTAAAAAGTTTTAATTTTTTAAAACTTTAAAATAAAAAACATTATTTATAATTAAAAAATAATTTAAAAATTTATTATATATTATTAAAAAAAATTATTTTATTATTATTTTTTATAATATTTATTATATATATATATTTATTAAAAAAACGATAATTAATATTTTATATTATTAAATTATTTTTTATAAATAAAGTTTATATAATATATAATAAATATTTTAAATTAAATAATTCTTTTTATTTATTTATAATTTTAAATATAAAAAATAAAATAAATTTTATAATTTATATATAAATAAATATAATAATTTAAACTTTATTATAATATTTTATAACGTAATTAATAATAATATTAATATTAATAAATAAATATTATTATATTATAAATTAAAAAATTATAAATTCTTTTCGATTTTTATAATTAATATAAAAACGATATATAAATTTAAAAATAAATTTTTTTTAATTATTTTTATTTTTATTTTATTAATTTAAAAATAATATAAATTTAAATAATATTTATTTTAATTAAATTTAAATTTAAAAATTATTAATATTATTATTTTAATTTATAATTTTAAATTTTAAATTTATAATAATAATGTAATATTTTTATATTTTAATAAATTTAATTTAAAACTTTTTATTAAATATATTAAAAACGATTTAATATTAAATTAATATAATTTATAAAAATAATTATTATTATAATTTTATTATTTAAATAAAAATTAAAGTTTTTTTAAATTAAATTTTTATAAATAAAAATAATATTATAAAAAGATTTATTATTTATATTAAAATATTATATTATAATATAAAAACTTTTTATAATAATTAATAAAAATATAATATATATAATTTTTCGTTTAAAGTTTTATAATAATTAAAATTTAATATATATTAATATAAGCTTTATTAATAAAAATTTATTAAATTTAAAATTATAAATATTAAAAAAATATTTAAATAATAAATAAACGCTTTATATATTTATTTTTTTAAATTTTTTTAATATAATATAAAATTTAATTAAATAAAGTTTAAATTTTAAAAATATTTAAATTTTTAAAAACTTTTTATAAATTCTTTTTAATAATAAATTATTTATAATAATATTTATTAATATAAAATTTTTTATATTTATAAATTTAATATTATATTAACGTATTTAAAATAATATAACGAAAATTATAATATTTTATAAAACGTTTATTTTTTTATTTTATAATATATTTAATATATTTTTAATAAAATATATTATAATAATAAATTTTTATAAAATTAATATATTTTTTAAAAAATAATAATAAATAAATAAAGAAAAATAAAATTTAAAAATAATTAAATTCGTTAATAAAAATATAATATATAAAAAATATAAATAAATAATAAACTTTTTTAAAGTTTTAATATACAAAGTTTTTAAAAAAGAAATTTAAAATTAATTTAATTTATTTTAATTTATTAATATATTTAAAACGATAATTTTATTATATATATTAATATTTTTATTATTAATTTTATTTATTAATTTAATATTTATAAATATATTATTAATATTTATAACTTTTTAAATTAAAAATTAATTAAAAATAAATTTTTTTTTAATTTTTTTTTAATAATTTAAAATAAAATTATAATATTTTAAATAATAATAAAATAAATAATTAAATTATTATTTAATTATTCGTTTATAAATATAAAATTAACGTTAAAATTATTATTTTATTTTTAATAAAACGATAAATAATAATATTAAAGTTTTTAAATAAAATAAATAATTTATTATAAACTTTATTAATATTACGAAAAAAAAATTATATAATTACGATATTTATATTATTAATTATAAACTTAAATAAAATTAATAATATTTATATAAATCTTTATAATAAATAATTTTTATTATATATAAATAATTTTTCGTTAAAATTACGAAAAAAATATATTAAATTTTAAAAATATTAAAAGTATTTTAAAATAATTTATTAAATTACGTAAAATAATAATAATTAATTATAAATATAAATAAAATTAAATAAACGAAATTATTTAAATTTATTATTTAATTTTTATAATTTCGATTTATTATATTTTTAATTATAAATTAAACGTTTTTTAAATAAAAAACTTATTTAATTAAAATATAATAAAATAATTTAATTTAAAAATTATTATATATTATATTTATAATAACTTTTTTATTTTATAATAAAATTTATTATAATAAAAAATAAACGAAATAAAAACTTAATAAAATAAAATAAATATTTAAATAAAACGTTAATAAAAGCGATTATATAATATATATTTAATTAAATCGAAAAATACTTTTTAAAATTAATTAAAAAAATTAATATAATTTCATTTTAAATTAATTATTTTTAAAAAAATATTATTATTAATATTTATTATTTATATTATTTTTATTTTTATTTTAAATTTTATAATTAATTTCGAAAAACGTTAAAATAAAAATATTTATTAAATATAATTAAAAAGTTTATATAAAATTATTTATTATATTAAATAAATATTTTTATAAATATTTTAAAATTTAAATATATTAATATATAATAAAAATTATTTAAATTATAATTTATTAATTAAAATAAATCTTTATATAATTTATTTTTTAAAAAAATAATTTAATAAAAAATATATTTATTATTTAAATATATTTTATATTTTTTATATTTAATTTTATATTTTAAATAATTAAATTAATTATATTTACGTTTAAACGTTTTAAAAATATAAATTATTTAAAATTAAAACTTTTTAAATTTAATTTTATTTTCGAAAATTTTATTTTCGAAAACTTTATTATTTAATTATTTTTTTATAAATTTAATAAAATATTTAATAATTAAATTAATTAATTTATAATTATTAAATTTTAAATAAAATAATTAATTATTATATTAAAAAAATACGTTTAAAAAAACGTAAAAAAACATTTTTTAATTTAAATAAAACTTTTATTTAATTATAAAACGTAATAAAAATTAAAAAAAAAATATAAAAATATTTATAAAAATATTTATATTAATTATTTTATAAAATTAAATAATAAAAATATTAATATAAAAAAATATATAAAGATTTATAAATTTAATTTAAAAAAAATACTTTAATAATAATATAAATATTAAAGATTAAATATAAAGAAAGTTATTATAATAACTTCGAAAATCGATGGCGCGTTATAAAGATAACTCGTTATAAAAGGGGTTACTTTATTAAGCCAAATTAAACAATATGTTCAACGCCGATCGCATTCTTATTCGCGCATAAAGCCATAACTTTATCAATCTTTCAGCGTGTTGCTACGCTGTCTATTTAGGCTACGGTAAGGTCACCCAGTGAAACCTTCCGTTGGGCTTCCTCCTAGGCCGCCTTTTGCTAACTGCTCTTGTTCGAAGAGACCCTAATGTTATAGAGCTTGCCAAATGGGACAGACCTGCGGTTCTTGGCGAGTTACCCGGTCGTGATAATCTCGAGAGCAGAGTGAGCAGGGTAGTTGTGACGGTTCAGAATACAGGGACTATACCATTACACCAGCAAAAGTAGAATATTGTTAGCCCGGGAGCTAACCATCCTGCATAGCCTTATATAGTCACTTAGCACCGTGACAGTAGTCAAATGATTCATTATCCTGTTAGATTAATTCTGTTAGATGGTGTTCAGGTTGATCTCTATGCCAGTAAGGATCTTGGTCGTTGTCTCTATATGGCCTTTGAAACCATTGGCTTTACAGTTAATACCAGGAAGATTAGTGAGAAATCTTGAAAGTTTTTATTAAGGTCTTTATTTTGAGCTTACGTACCCTCGTTCCCCCCTAGAGAATGCGGGGTTACTAAAACTATTTATATGGTAAGGCATTAAAAGGCTCAAAGACAGCAATGAATAAAAAATTACATTAGCGTCGTAAGACTTCCCCGGGCAAGATTAACTACCCGGGAAAACCCTTACACTTTTTCACTTCACAGATACGGAAACGGCTCATAACTCCAATCGGTTCCGAAATCATCAAAAATATCGAGTTATGTGATGAGAGAATAGGTTGAAAAGCACCTAGCTCTAGATCTAGGAAGGTACCTATGAATAGGCGAAGTGCCTGACCCAACACTACCACATCTAAATCACCTAGAAAACGCTTCTAGGTATGACACCTAGATATGCTGCCGTACCATTAAAGTGGCACATTTCTCACACCTAGAATCTGCAGTCTTCATTCTGTTGCCAGCAGCATTCGTTAAAGGCCCCTGCTGGAGTTAGGGGCCCCTATTTATAGTGGCACGTGCGCTTTGACCACGTGAAAGGCGAATATAGCCCAGTTGTGAACAAAGACAGAACAAGTCTATCAAGTACACTACAATTTAATTAAAACCCCATTTTCCCGTCGCATTTCAGAATTGTAATTGTAACTATTAGAGCAACTTTTTGTTTAAGGTTTTGTTAATAGGGGCTGAAACTAGTGTGACATGTGTACAAGTTGTGGCGGAAACATTGTGTGTGAAAGGTGAAGGTGATGTCTGAAGTTCAGACTTTTTTTTCTTTTTCTTTTTTTCCACGACTTCCTGGAACCATCACTTTATCATCATAATGATGGTAACTAGTGCTCCATATCAGATCAAAGTCGGAGGGCAGTTCTATTCACCCCATAGCAAGTAGCCTGTCGTAAAACCAAAAGGTATTGGAAGAACGACGTATGTTTGCTAGCACTCAAAGATCAAGACCACGGGCTGGCCTATTAATGATACGCGACTACTTTGCGACTCATCGCAAGTTCACACTCAGTTTAGCGCTCTGAGTCACTTGCTTGTTCCGCTCACCAGTAACTCACTTCTAATTGCTTGCTTGCCTATATCTATCTGTCTTGAAAACTACGGATTTACTCCCCTGGTGAAATGATATGAACACAAATTTGAGTCACAGGTCGGAATCTTAGGCATAGTTTGGGAGATATGATTCATCCTGAAGAAAGACAATATTTGCTTGCAACTCTTTCTGTGTGTCATGGTGGTATATTTATATGGTAACTTCCCTCCTAATAACCGGTTCAATATAGCATTGCTAGCTCCCAACATCTTGTAAGGCTCTCATACATCCCTATCTATTCTTTTCCCTGCGCCATCAGCACATGGCCCACATGGTTTCCTATCAGATTATTGCCGATTCCAGCCCGGAAGATAAAGGTGGAGTGAAGCTTGAGCCTCGAAGCATCTACTTATCGGTACATGATAGAGCTAAGGATGAATATGGAGAATTTGTTTGTTGGCCCTTTAGATGAATCCATGGTATATTTCATGCTAATCAACTTAGCATTGGGGTATTGTCGTAACCCTTGAGAATGGAACGCCCATGTTCCACCACGCTACTAATACCAATCCTAGTAACCCAGCTCATGGGACCTGGTTCTATGAAATGAAAGGGGGTGCGAATGGGGAGGATATACGCCAATCCCAGAATCTTCTCGTGTTCTTCAAGTTGAAGACACTCGACGTTGCAACTTGTTTTCCACAGCTCGGTTCCTTGCTAATGATCCTCGAGCGCGAACCAATTCCAAAAGATGGTCGGAATTCAGTGTTGAAAGATGGAGAGCTGTTCAGCTGCGAAACTTGGATACGGGGTGCTGTGGAAAAGTTAGGTGATAAAGAACTTACATCGGTGAATGCTGAAGGTAAATGGTACTTAGGTTTTATCTGACTACAAGAAAAGTGCTAATCACCATATAGTGGCATTATTTTGTGGAAGCGAGGCTGCCAGAGACTACCGTAAGGAACTCCAGGAGACGGGCAAAGCTGTAGAAAAGGGACGATTCAGGATTGTTTGGGTCAATTCCCAGTGAATTCCCAGTGAACTTCGTTAGGGGAGGGGATTGGGTGAGTTGAAGGGGCGTCATCATCAGATCAGGACGGCTAGATACTTAGTTTCACGAAAATGTCACGGGGGCTTAGGTAGACAATGTTGGGTAACGCAAATGCACTGGTTTTGATTACGAAGGTCTAGTCTATCCTTCGGGGTTATGGATTAACGAGTTTTGACTATTACGTGTTGCACATTCAAAGCTTAAATTACGCATCCAACCATTTGAATCCCTGCTACTTGGGTTGGATTTGCTAAAAATTAGACGGGATGAATCATTGCGCGCAGGTAGGAGACTGGCCGTAGCTAGGACCTACGAGCCAATGCAATGCAGCTGAACCGAAGATCCTCTCCCCCAGCGTCAGACACTAATTTTATGATTCGTTTGAGTCCCAAGTCAAGCGCTCGAGGACTCAGCACATCCTCATCATCTACGAGACTTCCCCTCTCCAGAGGACCCTTCCTTCCTCCCTCCAGTTCCCAGAGTTTACCGTCAGCCTTGACATAAGACACAAAGTGCTGGCCGATACGCTCGGCTGCTGGAATGACAACTGTATCCCCGGCTTCCTCGACGGATTTGTGAGCGATCTCAAAGGGCACGTTGTTGTACAGCATGTCAGCTCGCTCGGTCATCTGCAGCGGTATAGCCTGGCTGCGTATGGTCGCGAGGTCTGAGTCGGGCTGAATGAAGTCGGCAGCCGGTCCGTTGATGGCAAGGTGGAGAAGACCGATCGAGCCACAGGCGTTACCGATGGTCTGCTTGAACCAGATAACCGGCTCGTCGGGGCCAGATCCCGCGTAGTCGCCCATTCCGGCGTCCTCAGCTTGGCGGTCGCGATCCCATGCCGGAGTGAAGGGGATGATGACGAGCAAAGCCAAGACGGGCCGAGGAATATGGGCTAGTAGTTCTGGCTCGTCTAAAGAATAGACATCGTAGAATTGTAGCTCGGGCGACAAACCTAGCTTTGTTGCTAGTCGGGTCATCACATCGGGATTGTTCTCTACCATACATTGTTAGGTGGTGTGTAGAATAACCATAGTCTGGATCATGGATGTCTGAAACCTTACCGAGCATCCGCCACTTTTTCCCCTCCATTATGGCAGTGATTAGGTGATATATTAATCTCCTGACAGGTTTGTTGCAAACGGAAGATTTGTGGCTGTGGTTGGTGACGGTGAGAAATTAGGTGAAGCAGGCCTGGTTCTCAAAAAGTCTACTATCTTAATTAAAGTTGTCAAATGCAACTATTTAGCCTTCCTAAATCCTAGGTAGGTAGGTTAGGTACTTGCAGCTTCAACAGGCAAACATTTGAAGGAGATAGAGATATTAGACTAAGAGGGGCACAAAGGAAATAATCTTTGAAGAAGGCAACCACCACCCCGCGTGCAGGCAGAAGCAGATGAGGTGGCACCTCTGCTTGAATCGGGGTTTTGGTAGGTACCGCAATACAATATGCATGTAAATATGCATGTCGCTCTCATTGGCTAATATTATTATTTTAGTCCAGGTAATGTTCTTTTATTGAGGAGAGCTATGTAGGTAAGTACATATATGCATGTAGCCACTACCTATTAATGACCTATGTGTGTACGACATAATATAGGAGTCTTTACACATTATATTAGTAAGATTCATTTGTAGTTTTAATATTCAGAGCCTTACGAAATTGAGGGTGGGCTTATTTGCGTGATGTTATATATAAGATAACGTAACAGTGATATTGAAGAGGTATTATAATTATATGTAGGTAAGGTTTCTGATGAACCTTCCCATTAGTTGTCAACAGATTTAATACTCACCTACTATGATCACATATATTCTCTTGTTTAGTTCCATATTATACGTTATCTATCCTCTTGAACCTTTCTAATTTCAATGACTGAATTATTCATTGTAACATCGTAAAGGGCTGGGAAAGCAAGTTTAAGGAAGGTTGCGCATAAATGAACCTATTCTGTTACCGTTCCGGCTATTAACAAAGCCACACGACGGTTATATTCTTCTATGTTTTATACGCTTCGAGCCTTGTGAAGCGTTTACAATGCCATTGAAATTGACAATAGTTATGATAATGTACAAGATCGTTTTAAACAAAGAGATATAATCCGTTTATCTGATGTTTGACCCCTTTATGGGGCCATTGTACATATTAAATAAAGACGTCTTCGAAAGGAAAAAAAGCAACTATGAGAACACTATTCATTTTAAATGCGTTCAATCCATTCTTTGCATTCGGCTATAAAAGTATACCTTTCCAAGTAATAACGAAGATGGCACTACATCTATCAACTACAACAAAAGCATCCTGCATCACTTTGGACGTACTTGTCATTTTCTTTCTAAACCCTCAAATTCCCAGCCATGTCTCGCGAAAACCAGCTTGGTGCCCATTGGGAGATGAATGAGAAGATGGAAAGGCTATTAGTAAGCAGTAACAAAGCGTCTGATGCTGAGTGGGTTTCGTCAGTTCTCGTTGAGAAGAAACCAAACCCCCTGAGTGAGCAAGACTACATCGGTGCACCTGACCAGATAGCAGTACTCCGAGCAACAGTAGCTCTCTCCATCCACTTACCTGAGGTAGACCTGAGCCACTTGCACGGCATTGTGTCTGATTGTTTCATTCATTCTGCCTTTTGGGGGTTTTACCACGCAAACTTCAAGGAATCTCCCCGTCTCACCACCGAGGATGTCATGAGAGCATCTAAACTGTTCGAAGAGAACCTAGCACATCTCACCGTAAGGCGCGTACCATTTCCCGATAGGTGGGCATGGGAGAGTGAGCATCACCTGGCATATTTCTTATTGGATTGTTGGCAAACCATCGATTTTCGTTGTAAGCTCCAGGGCGTACTGAACTGGACTAACAATGTCCGCCTTCAGGTTATTTTTGGCTTGCTCGGACTCTTCATCAGACTCCTCGAAACCGGTGTCATCACTCCCTCTTTTGGACGCTTCCTGAAAAACTACCGTGCCCACCATGAACACTTTGAACGGTTCCATAAGGAACTGTTTTCCTCCAGGTCGGACTTCAACGTCGCGCATTTAGTTGAAGAGCTGGAGCAACATGACCCCGAAGGTCACGTTGCCTTCTTTGAGGGATTCTTTAATATCCTTGGCAGAAATGATTGGAACTTTGAAGGTGCCTACAAGCGATACGGATTTGTCGCCCAATCAGTGGTTATTCCTTTAGAAAATGAAGATTACAGTGCAGGTAACGAAGATGCCGATATGCTTTAATATTGAAGCAATTATTAGTTAGTGCCCAGAATAGCTGCGCAATGTTAGTGCCCCAGTTCGGGTGAAATCCAATCCTTCAAGTTTTTATTTCCAGAGAACAGCGGGAACATCAACCACCATCCACAGCCTTAATGAAGCCTTGAAACAGGATGTATATGAGATTCGTTACCATGACCAACTGTTTGAGCCGTATTGTATAGTTCTTCATTTTACATCTCTTTTGTTACAATCTCGAATGTATTATTTATTTTACAGGTTGATGCGTAGAATTGTGGTTGTTGCTTCGTGACTCATGTTAGTAGAATGTTAGTAGGCTGTCCCCTTACTAGAGCAACCTTTTCATGAGCAAGGGATGTCGTTGCAAGATATCGGGTACAGCTTCCTGAACTACCTTGGTGAACTAAGGTTGTCTTCATAAGCTCCTGGGATCTCTGCTAAAAATGCCATCACTAGTATTTAACATAGTACTTGCATTATTAGCTACTCTAGCTCTCCCCCGCGAAGGCAAGGCTCGCTAGCTCACTGGAATCTAGCACCGTATTGGGAACCTTTTCTACCAGCCAGGTGGACCCAGGATTCCGGGAAGTGAAAAGGTGCATACATAGTATAACAGAGGGAACTTTCAAAATGGGCGACGAGCTCCTCGACCACTTCGACATCATAGGCGTCGACCCGCGTGGCGTCGGCTCGAGCACCCAGGTCCAATGTGATGCGGACATCTACAACAACCAGCTATCCGGGTTCCCCCCGATAGAAGCTGCGTTTCGTGAACGCCTGGAGCGAAACATAGCTCTCCCCCAAAGCTGTCTAGAGTTGACTGGGGGCCCACTCATCAAGTATATGGATTCGATCAGCATTGCGAAGGACTACGAGGCCGTCCGCGTAGCATTGGGCAGCGAGGCTATGAATTGGTTTGGTGTCTCTTATGGCACTCTGCTCGGCCCGCAATATGCGGAGCTATTCCCGGACAACATTCGCGCGATGGTGTTGGATGGCGTGGCCTCCATATCCCAATCCGACTTGTCTCTTTTCATTGCCTCTGCTACGTCTTCTGAAGCAATATTCAGGAACTTCTTAGCTTGATGTGGAGGACAAAATGAGACTACCTGACCCTTTGAACAGAACAAGTCCGTTGAGAAGGTCTGGACGGATCTTGTAGCTCAGATCGAAGAGACGCCGCTCCCCTGCAGTGTGCCCTGCAGTGTGGAGCATTGCCTCGATTCTAGATTCAAAGTGACCGAGCTCATCGCGGCGACATTATCTTGCTTATATACGGAAACCTCTTAGCCTACCTTCGCTAAAGCACTCGACCAAGCAGCAACTAAGAGCGAGGGCGGCGACTTGCTTCAACTCTTGTGCGGCCTAACTTACTGCCACACGCATATCAAAGCTCGCAGCTTGATTCCCTCCAGGCAATTACCTGTCAGGATTGGGCACACGAAGCATCATCGGCCGAGGACGTTGGTCTTCGAGAGGAGCTTGCAAGGAGCCAAACGTCTGTTGTTGATGGGGGCCTCCCCAGCGGCCTCGTTTCAACTTAATTGCTTCGGTTGGCTATCGCCCGCGAGAAACCTACTCCATGCGATCTCAATCCCGGAGAGGGAGCCGTTCCCTACGGTGCTCATGGTTGATTCAATCTGCGACCCCGCGACTCCGTTTACGTGGGGTATGCAGCTCAGGGAAGAAATCGGCGGAGATAAGGTTGTGTTCATCACGAAGAACATGTCTGGCCATGCGGTCTATGAACAGCCATCTTCAGTAGGAGGGGGGGCAGCAAGAGCGATAGATAGGTATTTCGTGGACCTCATTTTACCGCAGGATGGAGCGATCTTCCAATCCTAACCCGACATTGACAGCACGGCCCAGCGCAGAGTCTGTTAGCGACATAAGACATCGTCTTCAAACAGAATGGCTACGTCGTCGCGTCTGGTTGGAATTACCATCGCCTCTATTACCGTGACCATTTCATTGGAAATTGTAATACAGGTGCGATCTAGAAACCATTAGGTTCATCGTCAACTCGTATGGTATGTTCGCATACATAATTAGATGGGAGGAATTTGACGTAATTAACCCCTGATTGATTAATAATGTTATGAAACTCATTGGACATGCCACGCCAATCAATGCTACATAAAGTTTGCTCGTATGGAAATAACCGGCGTCGCATCCATCTAAATGACATCTAAGCTGACGGTTTCGAAGGTCACGTTTCATCCTAAGATCACAGTTGTGTTAGGTAAGACAAGACTTGAACATACCACTCATTTCCCGTGAATTAGAAATTGTCGCGCAGATACGTAGGAGGCAAGGAGGTAATGTTGTCGTTATGCTGCCCCACCCGCGTGCTCCCGCGATCGATCAGCCCATTCCCTGCTGTGGCGGCTACTAGCGGCTGCGCGGGACCGAGCGATATCATCCCATCATCGAACAAGATCAGTCCCGAGTTTTTCCTCAACCTGTTTTCATCGAAATTTTAACGGGGATTGCTTGTTATGCGAATTGTTCGGGAGGGAGGAGCACATCGGGGAATGAACTTTTTAGTCTAGTATATATTAATGTATGCTAGATCCAAGGTAGATCTCAGATCAGTTCTAATATTATACTGCATTTACCATCCATCCCATCAAGCAATCAAACTCTACTGTAAAAACTCCAAAGAGCAACTTCAGAACATGACGACCAACTCATACGGCTCGGCTCTCCCAGTATTTGACTTCCCCCAGACGGTCGCGAAGGCAACCAGGGGTGCGCCCAGAAGGCTGCCCCTGGTAGCGAGGTGGGTTTACACAAGCGATCAAACCCCGAGTCGATCTGCACCCGCTGACCGTTGAAACCACTTCTACAGAGGAATACCTATCGTCGCCACTGTGGGATTAGGTTAGTCTCTCATCTGATTGCGAATACCCTAGCATGAACTAGTCTTAGGTAGCTAACCATCATTTATGACATAGCCTATTATATTGGCTCGCAGCTAGCCTCGGTCAGCGGCCCGGTGAACATGGCCGGTAGCAGCCTCGTGAACCCCAGAGTCAAAGCCCTCGAGGACGCCTATGGCGACCGCTCTAGCTTGCAGAACCTCGAAGCCGCCGCGCAGGCGTACAGTGCCAGCCCGGTTGCACCGGCGGCCCATCCGCCGACGCAGGCGAATACGCGGTTCCGTGAGAGCCTACGGAGAGCAAGGGACCATGAGAGCCACTAAACAATTGGCACTCTCTCCGGCTCTGTAAGAGCACGACCACCCTTTTCAAAAATATGCATACAAGGTTCACGGGCGATCTTGAGGTGTTTTGGCGTTTTTGCATTCACCCCTTACCGGTGAGGGGTTTGTGTACTACCTATTGTATATAGCGGGAGTTATCACACATTGGCAAGCGGAGTAAAGAAGCAGGTCTTCCCCGGATGTCTTCGGGTGGGATGGACCTATGATGTGGTTATACATCACGACGGCTTCTTTGAAAGGACATGGTAGTGATTGGCATGTTGATGTATAGTATTAGTGTATCGCGCCTAGGTCCTTTCGAGCACTACCAACTCTATCCATATAGGAATTTATGCAACATTCCGCGCACTCTTAATAAAGTGGCGTCTATTAGCTTCGAGCTTGTGGCATTCATTGACCGTGGATGACGACAGCAATTGATATTTGACATTACCGAGACTGTGCTTGAATATGTTGCACTACTAGACTAACTAAGACCTACCTAGGTAGCTATATAGGTATCTCTAGTTAGCATCACCGGACCGCCATGCATGAATTGTCCAATTGGCGCGCTTGGCGTGAACTACCGCCAACCTCCGGCGGCCGTCGGCGAGCGCGGCGAGCGTCGCTGTCTCGCCGTATTATACCTCAAAAGGCACCATAAGCAAAGAGAATTGAGAGGAAAATAAGAAAGGGGAGAATGAAAACTATTTAAGAAGCGGATTCCTAGTTTTATTCTGTTGCTAGCGATCTATTTCTCATCAACAACACCCTTCTTCAACTTACCTACCATTGCCCCTATTTCCACTACTAGCTATCTACCACCACCACTACCACCATGTCGTCACCATCAAGCACAAACCCCATCATCGTCATCGTCCACGGGGCGTTTCACCCGCCGATCTACTACCGGAAGCTGGTCGAGCCTCTGCGCGCGCAGGGATACACTGTGCTAGCGCCACCGATGCCGACGACGGGGCTCGACGACTCGGTAGCCGGCACGACGTACGTGGACGACGTGCGGCGGATCAACGAAAGCCTGCTGCCGCTTTTCGACAAGGAGGGCCGGGAAGCGGTCATTGTAGGCCATAGCCAGGTCAGTCAGTCAGTCAGTCAATTTGGTGCCTTTGTGTGCATGTAGCCTGAGGAGCTCGTGAATAGCTAAAGTCTCTTTTCGCCTCACTACCCACCCCTTACCTATCCATCAGAGAATTCCTTCTCATCACACCTGAACTTAAGCAGAATCCTGATTTTTGCTGGTGATTCCTAGGGTAGGTATGCACGGCGGTGACTGACTGTGTAGTAGGGCGGCATCGCGGGGAGCGCGGCGACTGAGGGCCAGACAGTCGCAGACAGACAAGCACGCGGTCTCAAGGGCGGTATCAAAGCGGTCGTATACATAGCAGCGGTTACGTTTCCAAAGCCCGGCGCGACCTTTTTGGAACTAATGGGGGTCACCGAGGAGAACCTACCATACCGCGTAGTGGTACGCACAGACCCGCTTCCTCTTAATATGATATTTAGCACAAGCTGGGTTTTCATTCCATCTGTGGTTCATAAAAAAAAGATTAATAATTAATAGGGCCCGCACTACGTACCAACCCTGCCCGTAGAGAAGAAGGGCGTGGTCCCGCTCTACAACATGCTGCCCGAGGCGGAGCAGTGGAAGGCGGCCGAGGGGATCGTATCCCAGAGCCGCGCGAGCCTGAACGTGCCGGTGCACTTCGCGGCTGGTGATGTGACGGTCCCGAAGACGTATATCATCTGCACGCAGGACATGGCCTTGCCGCCTGCAGTTCAGAAGGCGTGGGCCGAGGGGAGCGGTTGTCGCACGATAGAGATCGAGACCGACCACAGCCCGTTCATGGATGATGGAAGGGCAAACCAGGTCATCGATGTCATTATTGACGTTGCTGGGAAGTAATTGGACAGAATACACCTTGAGCGCTATAGTCTCGAAGATGGGGTTCAAACAATGAATGTATAAATATGACGATATATGTTAAGTAATACCTTACTTATAGGTAGATATCATATATATTAAAGTATTTTATAATATAATAAAGTATAAATATATTTAAAAATTAATAATTATAATTATAATATATTAATAAACTTTTATTTTATAATATTTTAATAGCATTTCTTTAATTAATTTAAAAATAATTATTTTTTTTTATTAATTATATTTTTTTTTTTTATTAAATTAAGGATTTTTTCTTTTTTTTCGATTATTAAAAATATAAAGTTTATAATTAATTAACGTTATATTAATTTTATTTTTTATTTTTTATAATAAATAAACGTTAATAATTTTAATATTAATATTAATAAATTTAATAATTAAACTTTTATTTTCGCTTTTATTTTTAAACGTTAATTTATTTTTAAATAAAATTTTATTTTTAAATAAATACGAAGTTTTTATACGAATATTATAATATTATTAAAAATTTTTAACTTTAAATTATTTTATTTTTTCGTTTAAAAAGCTTTTATTTTTTAAATATTAAACGATATTAAACTTTTATTACGTTAATTTTAATAATTTATTATTAAGAAATATTTTTATTATTTTTTATTTTTAAAAAAAAAATTTTATTTTATAAAATTTATTTTTTTATTTTTTAATTTTTTTAATTTTAAAAATTTAATTTTTTATTTTATTAAATAAATAAAGTTTAAATATAATTTTTATAGTTTTTTAAAAATTTAAAAAAAAAATACGCATTACGTATTATTTATATTTAAAACGATATTAAACGCGCGTTTTTTTTATTTTTTTTAAACGTTTTTTTACGATTTTAAAAAGTTTTTTATTCGTTTTTAATATTTTTTTAATTTTCGAATTATTTTTTTAACGTATTTTTTTATTTTTAAATTATTAATTTAAAAGTATTATTATTTTTATTTTTAATCGTTTTAAAAAATTTTTAACTTTTACGTTTTTTACTTTTAAAATTTAATAATTAACTTATTAAAAACAATTCGTTAATAAACGTTTTTTTTATTTTTTTTAATAAATTTTAAAATTTTTTTTAAATTTTATATTTTTATAAACGAAATCTTTTCGATTTTAATTTTAAAATTATATTTTTAATATATCGTTTAATAAATTTATTTAAAAATTCGTTTTTATTTTATTAACGTTATTTATTTATATTTAAATTATTTAATAATTTTTTTTTAAAAGTTTTTTTCGTTAATAATTTTTAATTTTTAATTAAAAAATATTTCGTTATTATTTTAAAATTTTTATTATTTTTTAATAAAACTTAATAAAGCTACGTTTTCGATTTTATAATTTAATATTTTATTTTTATTATACGAAATATATAACGAAATTTAAAAAACGATTTCGTTATTATTATTTAATTAACGACTTGTATTTTTTTAAAAAATAAATAATAACGTCGAAAACGTTAATAATTTATTAACGAACGCTTTAACTTAAATCGTTAATTAAGCCGTAATAATTATAATAATTATAATTCGTTAATAATTATAAAAAAACGATAATAACGACGATAATATTAATAATAATACTTCGTTTTTTCGTTCTTTATTAAAATTAAATAACGTTAATTATTTTAATTTTAAATAAAAAAATTTAAAAAAATATAATATCGTAATAATCGAAAAATATATTATATATATTAATATTTTTACTTTTACTTATTATTTTAAATATTTCGAAATTATTCGAAATATTTAAATTATTCGTAAAATTTAAAATTTTTATTTTTAAAATATAACTTTATATTAATATATAATTAAATTAATTTTTTTAAAACGAATAACTTTATTAAAAAAAAATATAAATAAAATTAATTTAACGTTAAAATATAAATTTAAAAAAGAAAAATTTAAAATTATAAAAAGTTTAAATTTTTTACGTTTTACTTTTTAAAATCTTTATTATAATAAAAAAATAAAAGCTTTTATTTAATAAGTTTTATTAAACGTTTAATTTTATAATTTTTTTATTTTTAATTAACTTTTTTAAGTTTTTAAAGCTTTTAATAACGAAATTTAAAGTTAATTTATTAAGTTTAATTAAAAAATTATTATAATATTTTTTTTTAATAAAATAAATAATTAAAAATTTATTTTTATTAATTAAATTAAAAAAAGATTTAATTTTTTATTTAATTAATTAATAATTTAATTAGTTTTTATATATTATAATAATTAATAAAATCTTTATTTACGTTAAAATTATATTTAATATTAACGTAATATTTTTAATTATTAATATTATAATTTATATTATTAAGATTTACGTTAATGTTTTTAATTTATTAATTATTTTTTTTTATAATATTATATTTTAAATTAATATTTATTATTTAATTAAGTTTTTTAACGTAATATTTAAATATTTTAAAAAAACGTTTAAATTTAATTATAAAATCGTTTTTAATATAATCGTTTATAAAATAATTATTAATAAAATAATCGTTTTTTTTTTAAAATAATAATAACTTAAACTTTATTAATTTAATAATTATTTATTTTATTAATAAATATCGTAAAAACTTTAACGATAAAATTAATACGTTTATTTTAATAATTAAAAAAAAATTATTTCGTAAAACGTTAACGATAACGGTTTTTAATTAAAAGATTTTATTAATTTAAACGAAAATAATTAAACGAATTTATAAAAAGAATAAAAAGTTAATTTCGATTTAAAACTTTATATAAAAAAAATAAACGATTTATTTATAATTATCGACGTTATTTATTTCGAAAGCGTTTAATAAATTAAAACGAAAATCGTTTATTATAATTATAATTTATTTTTTTTTAATAATAATAAATTTTATTTTTATTTTCGAATTAATTATAAAGTTTAATTTTTTTTATTATTTATTTTTTCGATAATTATATAAAAATCGTCGTTAATAAAATTTTTAATTTTCGAATTTATAATTTCGAAAAAAAAACGTAAATTAATTAAAAAAGCATTTATTTTTTTATTTAATAATTTTTTTAAAAGTTTAATTTATTATTTTAAAGTTTTTTTAATTAAATTAACGTTATTTTAATACATTAATTATTATATATTTATAAATATAATTTTAAACTTTATTTAATTTTAATTAAAAAACTATCGTTTAATAAAGTTAAAACCGAAGATTTTATTTATTTAAAAATCGTAAAATTCTTTATTAATAATCGCTTAAATATAAATATAAAATTTAATTTTAAAATATAATTATATTTTAAATTTTACATTATTATATTTTTAAATACTTTATATTAAAAAAATATTTATAATAATATTAATTATTTTTAAATATTAAAAAATAAAAATTAAATAAAATAATATTATCTTTTTTTAAAAATTAAATAATAAGCGATTTCTTTAATTATTAAAAATATTAATTTAAACATTTACGTTTTTTAAAAATACGTTATTATAAATATATATTTTAAAAGTTAAAACGTTTAATATTACTTTATAATAATATTATTTCGTTACGAAATTATTTTAATAAATAATTTTTAAATTAATATATTTTTTAAAATAAATATTTTCGATTCGAAACGAATTAATATTATATTATTATTAAAATATACTTTTATTACGTTTTATAATAATATTCGTATATTTATTATTTAAAAAATACGTAAAAAAAATATAATTTTTACGTTTTTATTATTATATTTATTATTTTCGTTTTTAAATAATTTTATATACTTTTCGTTAATTATAATATATAATTTTATAATAAATAAAATTTTCTTTTCGAATTTACATTTTAAAATAAATTTACGATTTATATTTATTTAATAAATATAATTATATTTTATATTATAATATATAACGACTTTTAACGTTTTTTATACGTATTTATTTAAGTAAATTTAAGTTTTTTATTATTATTTAATTTTAAGTTTTTTATATTTTAAGTTATTAATAAAAATATCGAAAAGTTAATTATTTAAAAACTTTTTTTAAAGTATATATTAAAAGATTTTTCTTATAACGTTATTTTTAAAAAAACGAAATTTATTTTTAAAATTATTTTTAAAAAAAATTAATTTATTTATAATATTAATATTATCGTTTTTTACGATTTTAATAACTTAAAAATTTCGGCTTAAATTTATTAAGTTTTTAATAAATTTAAAAACATTTTTAAAAACGAAAAATTCGTTAATATTTTAAAGAATTAATAAATAAAAATTTAAATAATATATAATTAAAAGAAATATATTTTAAAAAAATATCGTTTTTATTCGTTAAGTTTTATTAAAAAAGTTATTACGTAAAAATAACTCGATAAGTTTAAAATTAAAAGTTATATTTATAAAACGTTTAAATTAATTTTATTTTCTTTTTTCGTTTTCGTTATTTAAAAAATTATATTAAACGAAATTCGTAAAAATTACTTTATTATTAACATTAAAATTTTAAATATTATAATTTTCGAAAACGTTTATTTTATAAAATTTTAAAAAAATATACTTATTAAATTAATTAATAAATAATTTATTATAATATATAATATATTAATTATTTATTATTAATAAAAAATTTATTTAAATTTAATTTAAATATTTACGATTATAATTTATAAAAATTAATATACTTTTAATTATTTAATTATAAATTATAAAAATTTTAATATATATATTTAAAAATAAATAAATTATATTTTTTAATCGTATTTAAATATAAATAATTATTATAACGATATTATTATAAAATTTAAAACTTTAAATAAATATATTTAAAATCTTTATAACGTTTTTTTTATTTTTAAACGAAAAAACATTAATATTAATATTAAAAAAACGCTTATTAAATTCTTAAATACGATTGTTTTAAAACGTATAATTAACGAATTTAATTTATTTACGATTAAAAAAAAATTTAAAACGATCGTTAATTTTAAATTTTCGAAATTACTTAAAGATTTAAAAACTTTTTTTAATATAACGAAATATATATAATATAATGTTTTTATATATACTTTTATTTTAAAACTTTTAAAATAATAAAAGATATTTTTATTAACGTAATTAAAAACTTAAAAATTTAAAAATAAAAAAATATTAAAAAGTAAATTTAAAACTTAACGTAAGCATTAAATCGTTAAAGTTAA
Organism: Eutypa lata; assembly: GCA_022661535.1. Classification (NCBI taxonomy): domain Eukaryota; kingdom Fungi; phylum Ascomycota; class Sordariomycetes; order Xylariales; family Diatrypaceae; genus Eutypa; species Eutypa lata. Next base: position 502,253 of record JAKULF010000001.1, read on the forward strand.
AATGCTTACTTTTATATATAACGAAAAAGAATTTTTTAAATAATTAAAAACGTTTTAATTAAATATATTATATTATGTTATTTTAACGTTAATAAATATTTATTTATTAATTTTAATATATTCGAATATAATATTAACGTTATAATATATTAAATTATAAATAAAGCTTTATTAAAAATTTAAAATAAAAAAAGAAATTTATTAATTTTTTTTTTAAAATTATTATTCGTTTTATAATTTTTATTTTTAAAATATTATCGAATATTAAAAAGAAATATTAACTTATTAAAATAAAAATTATCGAATTTATATAATCTTTTTATAAAACTTAATATTAAATTAACGTTTATAAAATTACGATATATTTTTTTATTAATTATAAAATTATTATTAATTTTAAAAATTAAATTATAAATATTATTAATATAATAACTTTATCGTTTAAAAATAAACGTTTCGTTTAAGTTATAAAATATATTAATTAATTTAATATTAAAATTTATTATAAATTCGATCGTTTATATATCGTTTTTAACGTATTTTTTTAACTTTTAAAAAAAATATTAATAATATTATTAAACGCTTTTAAAAAATTTAACGTTTTATTTAAAAACTTTAAAAAAATATAATAATTAATTAACGTTAATTTTATTATTTTAATTTTTTAAAAAATTTTTTTAATTAATTATTTTAACTTTTACGTAATTATAATAACGAAAAAAGTTTATAATTTTCGTTTTTCGTTTTTAAATTTAAAATTTATTTTTAAATTAAATTATTCGAAATTTAATATTATATCGTTAATTTCGTTAATTTAAATCTTTTTAAAATTTAAATTAAAAATTTAAAAAAAATACTTTTAAAATTTAATTTAAAAATTTATATTAAATATTATTAAAAAAAATTTTCTTTTTAATAATAATAAAGTTAATTTATTATTTAAAATTCGTAACGGCTTTTTTTAAAAGAAATTTTTAAATAACGTTAATAAATACGTACGTTTTTATATTTTTAAAATTTATAACTTTAATATTTTTTAAATTTTTTATAAATTAAATTATATTAATATAAATCGTTTTTAATTATTTTTAATATAATATTATATTTCTTATAAACGAATAAATTTTAAAAAATATTTTAATAATTATTTTAAATATTAAATTTTTCGTATTTAATAACATTTAAAATATAATAATTTTTAATTTATTATTAAATTTATTTATTTATATTATATAATTATAATAAATTTTATTATTTTTATTTTTATATTTAAATATAAAAATAATATTATTATAATTATTATTTATAAGTTTATTAAAAAAATTATATTTATTTTAAATTTTTCGATTTAAATAATAAAATAATAAATAATAATATTATATAAATAATTAATAAATAAAAATTAAAGCATTTTTAAAGTTTTTATATTTAATAAAGATTTTAAATTTCTTTTTATATTTTAAATAATAATATAAAAATAACTTAAAACGAAGCTTTTTTATTTTATAATTTATTATTTCGTTATAAATAAATAAAATAAACGTATTAATTAATTTATTAAATTCGCTTTACGTTATTATTTTAATATATTAATAAATATTATAAATTAAAAAAATAATTTTTTAAAACTTTAATTTAAATTTAATAATATATTATTAACGATAACGAAAAAGTTTTTTAATAAGTTTATTATAAATTTTATTTTTAATTTTATTAATAATTTAATTATTAATTAAAAATTTTCGTTTAATCGTTAATTGTTTTTTTTATACGAATTAAAACTTATAATACGATTTATATCGTTATTATATTTATTAAAATATATTATAATAAAAAACATTTATTTAAATTTTTTAATATTAAAAATAAAGTTTTATTACGTTTTTATAAAAATTACATTATTTTTAAAATAATTATTATCGAAAAAAAACTAAATTAATAATATATTAAAATTTTTTTTATTATTAAAAGAATTAATTAATTAATATATCGTTTAACGTTTTTAAATAATTAAAAAATTTACGATATTATTTTTATTAATTATTTTAAATTAATATTTTTTAACGTTTTTAATAAATACTTATTATACGTAAACTTTATTTAAATATAAAATTATTTATAATAAATAATTAATTATAAAATAATTAAAACGAAAATTAATTTTAACGATAAATAATTTATAAAATATAAAAATTTAAAATTAAAATATTATAAATAATTATTTATAATATAATTAAAAAATAAATTATAAAATTTAATTATCGCTTTTCGAAAACGAACGTTAATTAACGAATAAATATTTCGAAAAAACATTTCGTAAAAAAAAAGCTTTTTATTAAAAAGAAATCTTTTTTATAAAGAAAATTAATTAATTTTTAACGTTAAAAACGCCGTTTTTTTTCTTAAGCGATAAATTATTAAATAATACTTTATTTATAAATAAACATTATATATATTAAAGTATTTTATAATATAATAAAGCATAAATATACTTAAAAATTAACAATTATAATTATAATACATTAACAAACCTTTGTTTCATGATAATATAATAATAGAATTAATACAAACATTATAGTTTAATAGACTAGTTTAAGGATATAGATATTTCTACTCATATATACCCATTGTATAGTGTGATCCTCGGGAATTTTGAATCTAGCCTATACGCCTCTAAGTAGCCTCCCATCTCCTACATCCCGCGCATAAACCCTCGCTTCCGCTTAGGCGGCTTAGCGCCCCGCTCCTTCTGGAACTCGACCTGCTCATCGTCGGCAGTCTTGACGGTGTAGGCGTGCCCCAGCGTCTCATCGCCGCTCTTGCGCTGTCCGCGCTCGGTCTTCCACCGCATGAAGTAGCAACAGAAGGGGAAAAGACCGATGTTGACCGCGGTCCACGCGAACAGGACGCCGAAGTTCAGGCCGATGCGCGAGTGCAAATCGAACAGGATCTGGCGGCTGGCCTGGACGACGTGGAATAGGGGCCAGGCGCGCCCCCAGAGGAAGAAGCCCGGGGCCAGCTCGAGCGTGTAGAACGACGTCGCCACGTTCGTGATGACCCAGAAGATCAGCCACAGCGCCGTCCACGGCTGCCCGATCACCATGGCGACGTTCTCGCACGCGATGCCGAGCGCGTTCATGCCCACTGTCAGATGGAGAAAATAAATACTTAGCGAATTTCATTCACTTCCTAGTTTACTGAGTGAGGTATAGTCATTTCTACTCCCAGATTTCTTCCTCAAAATAGAAAACACCCTTAAAGGGGGTGGGGCCCAATACCCTAAAAGCACTCTGATGAAAGAAAGAAAAGGGGGGAGAAAGGAGGTGTGGGTAGCACCGGAAGTTACTTACCGAAGTTTACCATCCAGTATACGGGGAAGGAACCCCGCCCATAGGCCGTCGCGCTGAACGCGACGTCAGTCTGGGGGCCGGGGCCGGGCCAGAACGGGATCTGGAAGGCGAGCGACACGAGGGAGTACGCTAGCGATATGAAGAGATACGCCATGACCGTAGCGCATAGCCTCCAGACGACGAACTGCCAAAAGTGAAGCGGGGGGTGGCCTTGCGGCTGTATGTATTTCTAGACGGAGGAATCAAGTCAGCCAGCAGATTTCTCTCCTTTACTTATATCACATCTCGCTCGCTCGCTAGCTAGCTAGACATAGAGAATTACGGCAAGATGGATGGGTTATTTACTTCAACTTACCATGTGAATCGGAAGGAAGAACGAGAACGAAAAGAACGCCATGATGATCAAGTAAATAAGCCCGATAGTAACAGAAGGCGTCGCGACAGCCGGCTGGAACGGTCTCAAGTCTATCTGCAACGGCGTAACGCCGGGATTAACCGCGGCGGGGGCACGCGCCATGGCCGCACGGGAGTACGTAGTGTTGGCCATGAGCTCGCGGCTCCACTGGGCGCCAAAGCGGGCGCCGAACCGCGTGGTCAGGGTCTCGAGCTGCGGTATGATGTAGTTGTAGTAGGAGGACTCCTGGCGGGCGGAGAGGAGGATGATCTGCACGGCGCCCGTGGGGTCGTAGGACCCATTGCCCAGGAGAGCAGCCTCCCGGAGCAGCGCCGTCGCGTTCGCGTGTATGATCACGGCCGCGTAGCAGTCCCAGTCGTAGACGGCCTGGCGCACGGCCATCGGGTCGAAGTTGTAGAGTGCGGGCGGCACCACGGCATAGCCGAGGGACGGCTCCGAGACCGCGTCGACGGTCTCCTGCGCGAGCTGCGTCATGGTCGGTCCTACGAACGGCGTTACGTTGTCGTAGGGGGCTACTTGTCCGTCGAAGTCGACGACGTTGACTCCGAGGTTTCGCAGCTTCTTCTCGACGACGAAGAGGTCCGCCCAGTAGAGCGAGAGCACCGCCATGATGGCGCATACGAGGAAGGTCACTAGCGAGAGAAAGAGAGAAAAATACGTTCAGCTACTGACCGAACGACCGATAGACAGACAGACCAAGTTGGTAGTGTCGCTTGATAGGTAGGTAGGTAGGTAGAAGTCGAGCTTACCCATTCCCGCCCACTGTATGATCACCGTCTTCCTGACCTGGTTCAGCTTGGGGTCCCAGAACCCTACGCTCTGATGCGGTTGCCTCTGGAGGACCTCGCCAAGGGAACGTTGGTTCTCCCGATCACGGTCGTAATCGTGGGGGTGGACGAGACCATCTGAGCTGAAATAGCTACTATGACGATCCCGCGTCGCCGTAGCGCCGTCGGCGGCGCCACCGGCGCCATTCCCAGCAGTGGAGGCGGCGTAGTCGGGTAACCCCCGGGCAGCGATTACAAGCCCCGAGGCGTCGGGGAGGCTATCTCTCTGTGACGACGACATCTGGGAGAAAGATGAGGGAGACACACGCACACACATACACAGGACGGAAAGGACAAGGAGGCGTATTAGACTAGAGGCCATAGAAAGAAGGACTAACTACATAGAAGAAAATCAGATTACCAAAATTTCACATGACTGCTCCATTCAACCCCATCCATCAATCGTGTTAGCTAGGTATTTGTAATGATGCGAACATACGTCGAATTAACTTTTTCCAACCCCATCAAACTAGCATCGACTATGAACAGCGAATGACATGACTCCAGCCACGGCGGTCGCTGGGTCGGCAGGTCGGTCAGCCAGCATGGTCCTTTTACTGTACAATACTCGGTGCTTAAGTGCGCACACAATGACGAATGGCGGGTGGTGATGTCATTCGGAGCCCACTCATCATCCGGATCCGGCGGAGACAGGAGGGCCTAATTACTTCATACGGCCAGTGCCTATTGGTTTATACATACTAACCGCGTATCGATCTTCAACAAGCAATGATTGACGAACTAGGTATGTATGAGTTTCTGTTTTTATTATTCGAGGCCTGAAGTTTTTCTTACCAGGGAAACGGAGATTGGAGATAAATACCCGCGAGGCGGAACTGGGGAGTCGCGTGGATTTATTGTCAGTTGCGTGTTTTTATGCCAAGATCTATATATGTACGAACGAACAATACCTCGGCTCAAATCAAACTTTGCCCTAGTATTTTTTTAGTAATGCGCAGGACATATTCACAGCATAGCTTTTAAGTTCACAAGTATCGAGTAAACATCATGGTGCGCCAATCTGGTGGATTTATATCATGCGCCAGTAGGCCGACTATTCTATGTATTACAACTCCTGTGAGGCTAGTAAAGCGCGTCGAGCTGTGCGGTTGCCCCCCAAAAAGTGACCCTCTTTATCAATCCTATCCCCAGGAAATCATCCGTTAATCCTCTTATATATCCGAAGTAATCGGTTGGCAAAATACCATGTCGCAAAACCTCCGCAGCAATGCCAAGCAAATCTCTCTCAATTGCCTTCCCCAAAGCCTTTTCTTGCGACAATGCAAATATCCCCAACGCCAAACTCGAGTTGATCCTCGTCCGAAGTATATAAACATCCAATATCCATATGAACAAAAGAAAATACGTGTCGTATACATGTAGTTGTACCTTTATAGGCCGATTGTCAACCTCTCTAACTTGGCTAATGAGGCTTCCAGACTGGCTGAGAGATGCGCTACGCGTCTTGCTATAATCTCGGCAGTAGCCTCCTCTTCAGACGCGTCCACAAGTTCGTAGCGCGCGAAAGCTTTCTCAGACTCAATACCACCAAAGATGTCGGCTGTTGACAAGTTGTCAATGTTCAGCTCGGTTGGGGTACTGATGGCGACGTCGTCGTCGTAGATATCACCGTCAAGATCGGCAGCGACCTTGGCAGGGACAGCTTCGGCTGAAGTCTCCTGGGATTGTGCTTCCTCAATCGACGAAGGAACGGGAGACTCGATCACATGAGCTTCCAGCTTCTCGTTGTCTGAGGCCGGGGCCTCATCGACAGCGTTAGATGCCTTACCCGCCAACAGGGAAGCATCGAATTGAGGCATATCAGGAGTCTCGAGGACGGTAAAGACCTGAGGCTGGTAGTTGAAAGAATCGCCTTCAATGTTTAACATAGAGAAGTCCATTGCCTGCTCCGGGATCATGACCATACCAACTGTTTGCTGCTGAGTATGTTGTGTAGCGCCGTAAGGGTTAGCATCCTTGGGAATTTGCTGGGATTCTGGCTGTCTCTGTTCAACCTTGGGAGCCTGTTGCTGCTGCTGCTGCTGCTGTTGCGGAACATTGGCAGGGTTATGGCTCAGATGGTCAAGGAAGGTGGAAAATGATGGCGAGGACAATAGCATTCTAGTCAAATCCGACAATCGCCGGTTCTCTTCGGCAAGAGCACGGTTCTGCGCACGAAGGTCACCGTTCTCAGTAACCTTACCTGCAATTTCGGATTCGAGTTGGCCGATATATTCTAATGATTATCGTTAGCATCTGGAAGGACTTCACACGAATAAATTGTATCTTACCCTTTCTTCTGGAACGGAACGCACGAGCTGAGACCTTGTTTCGCAGCTGTCGCCTCTCTTTACTGCTCAATTTCTTGCCTTCCTCACTAGCCAATAACCTTTCATCCTCATCCATATCATCCTCTTCCTTCTTGGGACGAGGAACCTGCATCAGAGGAGAGTTGTCTGACTGGTCGCCGGAAGCAGGCTTCGAGCGCATCGAGTTGAGGAGCTGGGTGATCTTCTGCTCGACAATGGGGTCAGACGGTAGAGGTCCTTTAGGACGGTGCTGCTTGGCCTGCTGGTTTTGTCTTTGCTGCTGGATGATTTGCTGTTGTTGTCGCTGCTGTTGCTGAGCCTTGGCTAAGGCTGCCTGCTGCTGATGCATACCCGGGTACATCCTACCAACGTTGCTTGTCTGCGAGGGGGCGGTTGGCGACGACAGCGCCTGCGCATCTCGGCCGCCAATAGCATTGGGGTTAATAGTGGATTCCTGGTAATAGTATGAATCGGCAGGGGACTCGAAGTCAATGTCCATGTCAGGAACCATGCTGGACGAGCTCTGTGACTGAGGAGCATTGAAATCGAAGAGATCCTCGGCAGGGCTCATATACTCCAAGTTGTAACCATTCGCGACATGGGCATTGTTCTGGTTGACAGCAAGAGTGCTAGCTAGAGCGCCGGGGACGAAAGGCGTTTGCTGCTTGTACTGATCATATTGATGGCTAGGTCCAGGCATCGCTTGGTTCGAAGGCAAGGTCGTCGGTGTTGTGATTGTTGACGACGGTCGGGCAAACTGAGGCTTGTTTGTCGTAGGGGGAGACATTGAAGGCGAATGGTATGGAAGTCCATCGTACTCGGTGAAATCTAAGAGATCTAACGGATCGACAACACCCGCCGGACTCGTCGATGAGCCGGGTTGACTTGTAGCCGACATGGCTAGTAGATTTTGTTGATAAGAATCGACTCTCGATTTAATAAGGTATTGTACCACTCGTCCCTAATCCTCCTTCTCAATTACAAGTAACCGTATATACTTGAGAGATGATCGATGTTGACGATGATGATGACGATGTAGATGATAGTATAAACTGATAGGTATTCCTGGTGCTGAAGACTACCAGGGGCGTATTGAATTGTGTTGTGTTGTGTTCGGTTGTTGATTTCTAAGAAGCAAAAATGGTAGGATTGTTTAGAAAACAGCGGATAAGTTGGGATTTTGGATATTATGGCAGCCTGGGAAAAGTGGCCTGAATGCCAAAACTGGGCATAGGCAGGACAAGCAACTTGCAAGGACAGGTACTTGGTTGAGCCCGAGTGGCTTGGCCGCCGCTGTACGGGGGCATGGGGGGGGATCCACTTCGGAGGAGAAAGAGTTACAGGGGCCGAGGGGTGGGGTGAATGGATAACGTCCCAGGTTAGCAGTTTAGCACTTGCTTTAAGAGGGAGGGACGCGTAAGCCAGCGCCAAGACCATCATGGACCATGAAGGCCTGTCCAATAAAGTCTAGTTTTATCGCTCTTTTAGCCCTTTTCGACTCCGTAAAGCCGAGCAAGTTGAGCGAGTTTGCACAATTGCTCCGACCGAATCATAGAGTAAGTACGAAGTAATGCAGACCAAAATGGATACACACATCCTCGAACTACAGGCGTTCATTCAACCATTCATTGTGCATACGTACTTACGAAAGCACTGTTAGACCTCGCTACATTATGTAGGTACAATACATCAGTTGCAGAATAGTCACGATTCAGTTCACCATAATAAACACACTAATATACATATGCAAACCGCCAATGAGGCTTGCAGAAGAGAGCGTGGTATCGCCAAAATACGTAGCCCCCTCCCTGCGGTTTCGTAATGGCGACGCAAGCACACCTATTCTGGAATGGATTCAAAGTCTTTCACGATACAATGCGACGATAGTAGCTGACTCTTCGCTGTTTGCTGGCGGTGAACAGCGATGACGATGTCGTGTATGGTAGGCAAGCAGCTCGTAGGATGCTGTGTTAACGTGCATTATTAGAATGGAGGCACTTAAGAATATCATCGCCGCAGACTTGCAGTTCATTCGGATATCGGATGCTAAACCAAGCTGATATTAACGAGGGCAACTGACAGCCTCTGTTAATCTGAGCAGTTCATTCGCGGGAATAAGCCCGACAACGTATATGATAGGAAACATCAAAGATGATTCGGTACTAGTTGTTTATCATTTCTTCCATTGCCAGTTTTACCTTACAATGTACCTATCACCATTAGTTAAACAGATCCACGAAAGAGGAATCTATGTACACCTAAACGGCAATGCCAAGCAAGATGTAACAAATCGCATCAAGTGTCGGTTTGCTCGGAGCAGGACAGCAGCACTGCCTCAATATCTAACAGCATAGTTCCACTAGCGGAAATTGATGATTTTATTCAATACATAATTATGTATTTATGCATGAGACCGCAATGAGTTTGTAATAAAAGGGGAAAGTGCGCATTGCACTGCCACCACGAGAGTGCTGAACTCATCTCATAACAAATCGGAATGGTGTCCACTTTGGACGGTTTGACAATTTCTTCAGATCGAGGCTAACATTAACCTTCACATAAAGTATTCGACCTAAACAAGCCAAAGAGCCGTCGTAAATCCGGCATAAAGAACAATATATAACGCTCATATTATTAGATCCACCGCATTGCTTGATTTATTTATCTCCAGATTGTTTCAAGATCTAGAAACAAATAAATAAAAATATTCTTCATTTTCATGCAAACTAGCGTTTCTTTAGCGCTAACGGTAATTCAGACAAATGGTTTCAAGGTGAGGCAGTTCTTGAATCCTCTTTCCGAAAAGAAATGCTAAAAAGTTAGTCGGCAACCGGAATACCGGGGCGTCAAAGCACCGTTGTCCGAAAGCTCTACGTCTAACCCAATTGGTTGTGATTAGTGTCTGGAATCTGCCGCTGACGGTCCCATATTCGGTATTTGTATGGCTGATCCACGGAGGCTTGGACATCTAAGACTCCTTCCACCAGCTGAACGATTGAGATCCATAGCGGCGGCATGTTAAGTCAGCAAAATACGAAGAATGCATAACAACACACGTTGGAACGAAAAGGACTATCAAACTTGGCAGCAGAAGATAACAGAAAACCTAAACTCCAACTCTTGCCCAGCTTCCTTCATGATAGGGTTATCATGATCCTACAATCCAACAAGATAGCATTTTACTCCGAACTCGGGTCTCATACAAATGCTTTAATTTTCCATGTCCTGAATCACGTAGCACCAGGTCTGGACCATTCGTCCCTACCCAGAGGTAGGGCTGGGAGGCCTTAAAGTTGTTAGGTAGCGCCCTCGGTAGGTATTAAACTTAATCCGTCTGACGGGTTGTGGGCAGCTTCTCGGGTCTGCATAGGGGCGAGACTGCACGTAGGTTTCAACAGCAGGCTGTTCACCCCTCAGCCATACTCAGTTGCCAATGGTATGATCTGATGGAGTGCGGATTGCGGTTCCGTTTCTAGAATACCTCCCCGTACCCATCGATGCACTATAGCGGCCATATATTACAATTTAGGGTCAAGCGCAGTTTTTTGTAGCTAGAGTCTTGAGTCTGTTTCCAACCATACTAATAATAACAGCTCTAGATCTATACAACAATCGATAGCATGATGCTAGCGTGATCAACGCATCAAACACATGTTTTCCTCATGGCGATTCGCCTTGCTATATACGCAAGTAGTTTCAATGCTGAGCCACACCTTTAGAACATACCAGTCCGCAGTGATTTTCTAGCACCATCACCTGGAAGAAGAAAAAAGCCTAAGCGTATTTGCATGATTCAGTACTATAACCAGCGTGGAAGGATTCCGCTCACAAATAATCATCGGAATATACCCGACTGCCGACCTGCCCGACTCATCAACATATGCAGTAATAAACCTCTCCCTGAGATAAACAGAGATTTTCTATTACAGGATTAATAGATGTTACTAGATAAACGCCCTTAGGATTGTGGGATTCTAATATTACTACATATGTAGATTGGAATGTTGAGATACTAAGGTCCACTGCTGAGTACGGGGAATACATGGCCGATGTGGCGTTATTGAATGTGGCTGTGTCTCTGTGGCGACTGTGTCCAAGACGGTGCGTCAAATTGCCTGGCAGGCAGGCTCCCCCTATCTTGTAAGTTGATTAATCACCTCGTTCACTAATACATACTATGATAGAAGGTGGTTTTCCTCCTTTACACATCGGCACCAAATATTACTGTACTGTATCGTCCTCTCTTACTATAGTTAGGCTCCATTCAATGCCGATCGATCAGAAATATCGAACTAGTCGATACTTATCATACCGCTAAATTCTGACAATTCAATAAGTGTAAGACTTGCCATGAAACTTAATCCCTTCTAGGCTGAGATATGCAGTAAAGAGGTGAACGCACAGTGAAAGGAGACTCTTGTCTTTTATTTTTGGCATATTTTATTTTCTCACATAACTATATTTGACCACATATGAACTAGATCTTACTTATATTAAATAGAGCTTCCAAATTACAACTGTATAAATCCTTCGTTCTTGTGAAATAAGTTACTCCTGTGGTACTAGCAGAGTTCAGTACTACAAACAGCTGTTACGGACCAGAAGTACAATGCTATACTCCCCGATTCGGCAGTTGGATAACAAGTGAAAATATCAAGCCGTAATTGCCCATCTAGTCTCAATTATAAATATCGTCGATTCGAAGCAATAATAACGCTGGAGCATAATCGCCGACATGAGACGATATGATGATGTTAAAGTGATAAACGTATTCGTATGAGAGTTTGAATGTTGTCAAACACAAATATATTGAGCGGTCTAACCAATATGTAGCACTCATTCATGTAGTAAGTGACAACCTCATGTTCGTATGTTAGTTCCCTGCGGCCTATACACATGTCCAATTGACTTTCCACAATGGTTAGAGCTACCAAGTTATGCCCCTAAAGTGCGAGTAGAGAGAGACCGTAATGGGAGAGAGGCGAAGAAGCTGTAAGCCCTTCAAGTCTATGGAATCTTCCCCTCCCATGTAGCTGTCAATGCACACCGAACCACCCTATGCGCCTCTATTTCCTTCGACAAGAGGATATAATTATTATAGCGATGATAGGTGCCCTTTGTAGTATAATCATCCTCACTAGATATCATAGTATATCCATGTTCTCCACGGGGTATACCATCAAATCTAGCTTGCTGGTGAGGCCAGCAAGTTGCATAGCCTTCGAGTCTCCTGAAATAAATCACATCATGATATGCAGTGTTGTAGAACCCAGTGCCATAGCCATTTCCTCACATATCCGATTCTGCCTAGGCATAACTCTTGAACTATTAGTTAGGTTAGAGTTTAAATCAAGGTTGGCTTGCTCATATAGAGACAGTATATTTTCCCTTACTACTCGAGAAAAAGGACATCACAATACCCCCATCTGCCCCGAAGAAAAAAAATCAACTTGGTATCCCTAGCTCCAGCTTTTCCCACTCATCCCACCACGAGCCCTCCACGACATCCTTCGCGTCTTTTATCTTCACATGCTCCACGCCGCCCATCCGGAGTGCGACCCTCCGCCACTCGTCGACCTCGAGATCCGGGACCGCCAGAGTCGGCGGCTCCCGCTTGACCGCGCTGACGCCGGACTCCTCGTGCAGGAACCGGCGCTCGTCCACGGCGACGAGCTTCTCCAGGTACGGGTGCGTCAGCCCGTCTCCGAAAGGACGGGTGACTCCATCCACCGAAGGTACGGATCTGCACCTGACGAGCGCCACCCCGTCGGCTTTCTGCAGGGCGCGCTCCGCTGCACCACCATCACCACCATCACGCCGAGCGGGAGTCGGTTCTTCTGCGTTTGGCGCCTCGTCCCCCTGATCCGGGAGGTGGATTTGGACGTATTCTACGATGCCGAACTCGAGGAACCACGGGATGACGACCTGCGCGTGCTTGTGCCACGCGAGGCTGAATTCGGCGCGCGATGTCCCCGGTTTGCGGAAGATGGGACCGCCGATGGAGACTAGAGCTCCACCCCCGTCTAGTTCTGCGATTGTCATCCTTTGGGGTGTCGCGAGAGCTACTCGGTGAGCTCCTCTGTCTTGCTGTTCAGTCCTTGACGGATTTCGGAACTATGGAGAGTGGGCAAAAACATATGTATATATAACAACCGATTATAAAATTTCATTGCAAGTTTCTGGCTTATCAGGTTTATATGTGTGTCAATGTGGTCATCCATTCCCACGCCGTGCTGACGCCAGCGCTAGGAGGCTACTGGCAGAATCCAAATATAGACTTCGCCCGGCATTAGGCTTCATAGATGACATGCCTGATCTGCGAAGCGAGGATGTACTATCCGTATACAGCTACTAATCTAATAGAATTCACTTTACATTGATAAACAACTATCTGACATCTTGAGTTTAGATAGCTAACAGCATTGTATATTTCATTAGATCGTAATAACATTAATAGACCCGTATCTAGTTAGCATCTCTGCCCTTTATCTTTCTATCCCATAACAATATCTCATAACAATCTTCTAAGCTCACTGCAAAGTCTCCTCTGTAGCCAAGCCGAGAACCTGACCGATGGTATATAAATGAAACCGCCACCCCAAGTCGACTGCCCACATTGCTAAAGTCCAAAAAATCATTGCGTTGATGGCAACTACCATTATACATTACGCATTAACCCCAGAGTCTATCGAGTCCACCTGAAACATTCCTACGAACCAACCTGCGCTCTGCAGCAACAAACTATGTATTAACTATAGCGAGTAAGATATCTGTCCGAGATACTGAGCGAGACGATTGGTGAACAGTGTCCGTAGGAATGGCGAGCGGTCTATTGTGACGACTAGTTAACATGATTTCTGCTTGCAACAGCCAGAAGTTTTCAGGAATCTCGGCCGGGAATAGTGGTTTGAGATTAAGCGAGCCATAGTCCGATAACCAGCCGCGCTACCGCCTCCTAGGATGATCTTAGCCATTGCTCAGTACGAAAAGCGATGTGGCGAAACAAGCTAAGAAGTTGCTAGTCTCAGGCATCTCGACGGCCTCTCCCACCCTGAACGGATCATATAAATGGTGCGTGGCTTCAAGTTCACTATGTGAAGGGTGTTGCTCTGGTTGTCGGTGGTTTTGTGCTCCTTGTCCAAGTGGAGTCGCAAAGCGGCTACTAACATTCCACCACAGAATATGAACCCTGGTAGATAGATAATGTATAAACAGAAAGCGGCGACATAGGAAACAATAATCGTCCGAGTCCGGACGGTGGAACTGGCAAGAGCGAGCATCGACCCGAATACGACGAACGAGCTCATGAAGTCCACCGGTGAGGTCCAAAGGGGCTCATCATAGAACGACCACTTTGACCCGACGTGGAAGGGACCAGACAAATCAAACATGAACCTGACGTAGTCCCAAAGCTGGTCCCAGGTAGTTTTGAAATGAGGCGTCTCCAATGTAGCTGTGGCCGCGCCAGAAATACCATCTCTGTCCTCCCAGAATCTGAAATAAGTTATGAACATCGAGAAGAAGCACACCACTGCTGCCAGCAAGAATAGTCTCGTGTGCTGATGGAAGGCCGATGATGCCAGGGTATTATAAGTGTCTTCCAGCCTCTTTAGTCGAATGAGTGTTAGGGGCTTATGGCTCAGCGCGTAGCCGGATATGACGAAGAAGACGTATACATTTGGAAGCCCGAATATCGTCAACCGGATGATAGAGAGCCGCACTGGGTCGTCTGAAGTCCTCCCATCCGCCGTGGGTTCCCCGCGAGAAGAATATCAGGGAAAAGTGATGCCGTATAAGGAAGGACGCGGCAATGCCCTGTAGTCCAGGCCGAACACGCTAGTATGTTTTGCAGCCCTCTGATCGAAACGGCCCTCACCTAGCCAAGCTGTAGGGGGTGGTTTCTTCTTTTCATCAGGGGTAGCGGCCCTCCGCCGCAGGAAGCTCGGAAGAAGCACGGCGAGTCTCTTGAATAACTGCCGCATCGCCTTGGTGGTCTTGGCCTTCAAGGGGTCGGTGGACGCAATCATAGGTACTTCGTCTCCATCGGACTCTACAGCTGTTAGGTACAGCCTGTCCCCCTTGATCATCTCGAACGAGTCATCGGCTATGATGTGGTAATCTGATAGCATAGCGCCCGACTCCACACGGCGAGGATGGAGGAGGTTGAACATCATGGAGTACAAC
The DNA here is from genome assembly GCA_022661535.1 of Eutypa lata. Classification (NCBI taxonomy): domain Eukaryota; kingdom Fungi; phylum Ascomycota; class Sordariomycetes; order Xylariales; family Diatrypaceae; genus Eutypa; species Eutypa lata. The sequence goes on from JAKULF010000001.1 coordinate 517,338, forward strand.
TAAGGCGATCGAGGGTGCTAGGGAGGGATGATGCCCCGAATACCGAGTATACGCATCTGCTGGGCCGAGTTTTGGGCGGATGGGTTGATGACTTAGTCAGTCACTGACGGCCACATACGAGGAATTTATTTGAAAATGAGGGTGTAGCAAGACTAAAGTACTACGAAATTACCCCTCAGCCAATTTGTGAAGGCAAGACATCACATACCATCTCTGCGATACTCGACCCGGGTGAACCATGCAAAGGCTTGCATTCAACAGTATTTGTTAAGACACGTCACATTTCACTTCTTGGCTAAATGCAGGATTTTCTAGTCTTATCTATATATCCTAGAAATTTCCTTAATTTTGGCTTACATACCCGTCGACCTTGGGTATAGACTTGAGCTTGTTAAAACGCGGACATAGCTGGAAGTTGATTACCAAAGAGATCTGACGAATATATTTAGGCTAGTAGTTCATAATTTGGCTTTGACTTCCCGCTCGATGCTATCTAGGCTTGCAGGATCTGTCAAGAGCTGCTTTTGCAAGGCGGCGGTATTTATCTGCTTCTGTTGTTAGCACACAGGAGGAAACACCGTTTGAGGGTACTTACATGTCTGTCGTCCAGTTCTGATATGCGCTGTACGCCAAGAAGACGCATCGCTGTCATTGTCTCATCAGCTAAGACTATAACTCTTGTTAGTGATCGATCGGCAGCGTGGGGGGATGTCTTGGGCCATTGACTTACTCTGTAGTACTCTTTCTACCCCTTCATTCCCCGCGACCGCTAGTCCGTGAAGTGCTGGGCGACCGATCCCGACTCCCTTTGCTCCCAAAGCTAGCGCTTTTACTACATCTGTCCCCCTCTTGATCCCACCGTCGATTAGAACATCGAGTTTGTCGAACACTTGTGGGCAGAACTTTCGTATTTCTAAGAGGACTTGGACTGGAGTTGTGGTGGTGTCCAAGGCCCGGCCACCATGATTCGAAACGATGATACCTTTCACTGTAGAGAACAGTGTCGCTGCATATGCATCCTCCCATGTCTGGATGCCCTTCAGCACGATAGGGAGAGTCGTATGTCTGCTCAACCAAGCCAAAGTCTTTTGCCATGTCAAGCCCCCTTCGGTTCCCCATGCCTGTGGGGCAGCGCCACTGGCTACCTCTGTCATCTTGAAACGTTCATCTGCCTCGCGTTTTCCCGGGAAAGGCGCATCTAGCGTCAGGACAATGAATCTAACCTGGGGAATCCGTCGAATTTGAGCTAATGTTCGTTCAGTGGCAGCAATATCCTTCAACACGTAGAGCTGCCATGCAAATACGGCATTGGGTCCCGCTCGGACGATGTCTAGGGGAGACATGGACGCATTCTTGCTAATGATCTGCAGGGCATTGAATTGAGAACAGGCCTTCGCGATACCCGCTTCGCCTGACGGATGTCCGAATCCCGCCCTTGCTGCCGGAGAGACATAGATGGGTAAGCCGACCTGATTTCCCAGGATCGTCGTTGAGAGCGAACACTCTGTGCAGTCAACAAAAACACGTGGCCGTAACAAGATGGAGCGGAAGATTTGGTTGTTTGCGTGCTTGGTGACCTCATCATCCGATGCCGAGACATAATATGAAATTGCTTTTGGCGAAAGTCGCTGCAACGCATATGTCTCAATTTCCCTAACGCTTAGCATCGTAGACACCGGAGGCAGAGACACTGTTGAGACATCATCTACTATTGCCGATAAAGAGTCATCCTGCGAGTCCCTTGCTTGGTCGATCTCCCCTATCAGTTGTTCGGGAGCTAGCTGCTCTTCTAGTATTTCCACCGGATGTGCTGAGTTGAATGCAGCAGTTGCGTCCCGTCCCGCATTCCGTAAAAGAACGCCTTTACCTCCAGGGTGTTTTAATACGAAGCTGGTAATCTTTTGATTCGAGACATCGTTAGGTCCCATTATGAAGGCCACACCATTGGCCATGCGGGAGAACTCACATCGTAGACCTTCCCATGTAGTATCATCCAACAGTCACCTTCATCCGCATGTTTGCTCACTATCTCGGTTAGATAAGCTTCCTTACCGGTGATGTCAACTCACCTTCCAAAAGAGTCCACTTTCTAGCCATTCTAATTTCTACCTCTAGTAACTATCGAGGGTAGTATGTGCAACTCTCAAGGTAACACCAGATGGATTGTTCCCTAGGCCTTTCTAGTTCGCATAACAAACCACCGATGTGTATTTTATGTACACTTAAAATATATATATGGTGGAACACCTTGTACCAATCGGTTGCTTTGATTAGAAAGCTGGACCCGCAAAGAGTATTACAGGACCCCTGCTTCCTCCAAATGATCACACGCTCCCTCGCGCTTAGTTATTCCCCCGGAGTGTTCCGTAACCGATCGGCATTGATGCAGCCGAGCTGGAAACTAACACCGACTACAAGGCGCCGAACTCGGGCTAGACGTGCCGAATCGTGAACTGTCCTTGGGCTTGTCCTTGGAGAACGCCCCCGCTTAGGCCTCCAAGTCTCGCGTAGATGATTAAGGTTGGGTTTGTTCCTAGTCAACTTTGTGCAACCTTCCTGCACAATAGGAACTACCTAAGTACCTACATAAGCTTTCTGAAACTTCTTTCCCGTCATTGTTGCCTAATGTGGTAGGAACGACAACCTTGATCTAAGACATTGGAGTCCTCGACCTTCAGGACCAGGAAGTGCATAGATACTTGACTAAAGCCAATCCTTAGCATGGCCTTCTCAAAGCGCTCGCTCAGCAGCGGGTGGGAATTCCGACAAGCAGATGATGATTCTGCAGATGCCTGGTTGCCCGTCCAGAAAGTTCCTACCGAAGTGCATCTTGATCTATTGGCTAACAAAAAGTAAGGATATATCCACAGGTATCTAATTCACGAAATAGAGCTACGAGCGAATTGAATGCTGAAGATATTTAGAATTCCAGACCCGTTCATCGATCTCAATGAACTCTCTGTGCGATGGATTGCCGACAAGGGTTGGGTTTACAGAACTCGGTTCGCCAAACCTACTCAACCTGCGGCTGGTGAGGCGACAGTGACAGATCTCGTCTTTGAGGGACTGGACACGTTCGCTGCTGTGTCACTTAATGAGACTGAGATCTTAAAATCCGACAACATGTTCATTTCGCATAGGGTCAACATCTCGAACTTGCTAAAAGATGAGAACGTGCTAGAGATCACCTTCGACTCCGCGAGACTGCGAGGTAATCAACTCGTAGAAGAGCACAGTCATGAGCACGTATTCTATGTTCGTCAGACGGAGGTCAGCAGAATACCCGTCCGAAAAGCCCAATATCACTGGGGCTGGGATTGGGGCCCTATCCTGACAACAGCCGGACCCTGGCGACCGGTCTATCTGGAACAGTACATGGTGAGGGTGGCTGACGTCTGGTACCAAGCGGATGTGAGCCCTGACCTGAAGACATCCTCTGGACATCTTTTTGCGAAAGTGGATGGAGAAACCCCGAGTTCTCAGAAGGTCGCCCTTACCATTTCTTTGGATGGAAAGACGGTCTTCGAGAAGACTTGCGATGTCGATGAAAATGGCCTGGCGCAGACTGAATTCAGCATAGCTAATCCACAACTATGGTACCCATATGGATTTGGGTCTCAGACACGCTACGAATTGAAAGCAACGATCGGCTCATATGACACCAAGTCCAAACTGATCGGCTTCCGTCGAGCCGAGTTGATTCAGGAGAAGGATGATTATGGCAAGTCGTTCTACTTCCGAATTAACGGGGTAGATGTATTCTCCGGCGGCTCCTGCTGGATCCCGGCCGATAGCTTCGTATCACAAATTTCTGCGCAACGATACCGCGATTGGATGAAGCTGATGGTCGAGGGAAACCAGATTATGGTTCGGGTGTGGGGAGGTGGGATCTACGAGGCTGAGTCTATGATCGAAGCTTGCGACGAGTTTGGAATCCTCGTTTGGCACGATTTCCAATTTGCATGCGGGAGTTACCCTACATATCCTTCTTACCTGAAGAGTGTCGAAGAAGAGGCAAGACAGGCTGTGCGGCTATTTCGGACCCACCCGTCTCTTCTAATATGGGCTGGAAACAATGAAGACTATCAAGTCCAGGAGCGATACAAGCTCGAATATAACTACGAAGATAAAGATCCCCAGTCGTGGTTGAAGTCGACGTTCCCCGCTCGCTACACTTACGAGTACTTATTGCCCAAGATCGTTAAGGAAGAAGATCCCTTCGCGATCTATCATCCGAGTAGCCCTTGGGGTGACGGAAAGCCCACGTTTGATCCTACTGTGGGCGATATCCATCAATGGAACAGTAAGTCTTCTGCAGCCTAAAGGGGGTATCCCGACGCAGTGATAGCTAACAGCCGCTAGTATGGCATGGTGCGATGAATCGATACCAGGAATCCAGTGAACTCGGTGGCCGCTTTATCAGCGAATTTGGAATGGAAGCCTATCCACATCTCGAGACCCTCCGGAACGCCGTCACCAACCCTCAGCAGCAGCATCCGGGGTCGATGGCGATGGATTTCCGCAACAAGGCCATTGATCACGAGCGCCGCATGATCACTTACGTTGCTGAGAACTTCCTCGTGAAGTACGACCTGCCATCTTATACCCATCTTACGCAAGTTGTACAGGCCGACACCATGCACACAGCCTATAAGACATGGAGAAGAGATTGGGGCAAGCCAGGATCCCGGAAATGCGGAGGGGTCCTTGTGTGGCAGTTGAATGACTGTTGGCCTACGATGAGTTGGGCAGTGGTTGATTATTACTTACTGAAGAAGCCAGCATACTATGCCATATCTAGGGCTTTGAAACATGTCACTGTGGCTGTTTCGAGGGGTTACCGTGACTGGACTTCAGGCCATGCCGATCCCAGAGACCTAACGACATTCGACAAGTTCGATCTATGGGTTGTTAGCAACGACGTGCGTCCTACCACCCTTGACCTGACAGTGCGGATCATATCCATTCGTACCGGCGAGGACGTGCAAGCCCCCTTAAAACGCAGCTCTATCACTGCGCAGCCAAACAGCACGACGGAAATCCTCAAAGACCATGCAGTTACATCCAGCGAGCAAGAAACCAGCAAGGCCAGCCCGCCTTTCGATATATCACAGGTAGAACCCATCATCATACACGCAGTCATCGAAGCGGACGGCCAGGTCATTGCTAGCGATACATGCTGGCCTCAGCCCCTGAAGTACCTGGATTTCTCCGATAGAGCTGTTAGTTTCAAGGCATCGTCCCCGACCCAGTTGACCATCTCAGCTTCGCGTCCCGTCAAGGCGTTTGTCATTGAGGAGAGAAGAGGGGTGAAGCTCAGTGATAATGGGTTCGACCGTAAGTAACCTTTTCTCAAGTTAATACTTTTTCTCCCTCAATAAGTCATTGCTGACACATAGAACATAGTCATCCCAGGCGAGGACAAGGTAGTAGACGTGTCGGGCGCAGCTATTGACACCCTGAGATACACGTATATTGGGAGTCCAGAGAGTTCGGTGCCAGTGAATGTCTTCGTAGGGTATTCCAAATGAAGCACAAATTGCTGGATTAGTCACAAGTACATATTGAGATCAGTTAAGGGGCACAAGCAAGGACCAATCATAGCCATGTAAATTGCGTTGCTTCTACTATATCATCACAAAGGACACTTATGCCATGCCGGAATTAGCTGTGAACTAGAACTTTGAGATCTTACTCTTCTCCGTAACACGATATAAAGATTATTTTGTAGCAATTTCTGTCAATTATATATTGAAAGACGTAGTCAATCTCAACGGTAGATATGTTTAGAATGTTACCAGTAAGTTTCCGCTAAGGTGTCTATGGATATTAGGGTTAAGAATATTTGGTAAATCCCAAGATTAGCGGCGAATTTAGCCCCTTAAATCACTAAGCGTCAGATGCAATTTTACCTACTGAGTTTTTCAATCCATGTCTCCCTACGGAACTTACCATTACGAAACCCATTTTCCTAAGACCTTGCGAGAAATTGCCGAGAGTTTTAGACCATGCTCCTTGTCCTTCGCCTTTAGGCGTCGCTTTGCCTCCAACCTACAAGACTGGCAGGTGGTGTAGACCTCGCGCGTATGAGTGTTGACATACATGGCTATTCTAAGCTTTCGCCGACAGCCCTTGCAAATTCTAAAGAGTTGGTTTTGTTCTGCCATTTTCTCTCTTACGGATTCTCGGTGTCGATGGTGGAGTTTATTGTCAGGGGAATGCTGGCGGCGAGGAACGAACGTGTAAGGCAAAGCAGACGGAACAATATATTATAGTTATTGTACACAACAAGAGTCTTTCAAAACAATGGGTTCCCTATGGACTTTTGTAAGGGGATGTTAGGTCCATTATTTCATGCTTGAAAGAGGTGACATAGATTGGATTGTATGAGGCTGAAAGGCGGGAATCTTTGAGTAGCTGTACTGTAAGTTAGATAATGAAGAATGCTTCTAGCCATTTTACTCTTTCCTCCTTGCTCATGGTACAAAGATACAAATCTTTGTTCTGTGGACGAACCATGAATCTTGTTATCCTCGATCTAGCTAAACAATAACTTGAATTGTAGACTTAGAAGCGGCTTCCACATAAACTTTCAGCTGTATCCTTTTAAAGACAATAGCAACATGTTCCTTTCCACCCGCAATATTCGTGAACAATCAAATTGTAGAGGCAAGACAATGGAGGAGACCACGAATAGAATACAGAGCTCCAATGGTGAGTAACTATTTAAACACCGAATGTCCCAATGAAAGATTTTCTGGACCAGGGAAATCGTAGCAGGTACCTAATCCGCCATCTAGACTTGCAAACAACGAAAGCTGTGTTCTGAGAACCGGCAATCATATTATAAACAAATCTTCCAGGTATGTCTTCACAACTCAGCGGCGATCTAATAATAGATCTAGATTTCCTGATGCCCGTAGGCCAACCGCGTGCGGCGGCGGCGGCCTGCGCTGACTGCTTCTTGCACTTCAGGGAGTGCGATCTCGCTGCTCTTAACCAACACGGAAATGACATTGTCGGCTGTTTCGAGTGCGCACAGGAAGGCATTGATTGCCATATCCCGGTAAATGACGCTTCGATGCTCCAGCAAGGCTTCAAAACCGCGATCGATGGAAAGAGAAAGTGCCTCAACTGTGCTATGTCAATCCGCCAGTGCACTTTCGCTACCGGCCAGCGCCAAAATCCATGCTTCCCCTGTATCCAAGCAGGCGTCGCGGTCTGTCGGATCCCCGCTCCCCTACCAGCGCAGCAGCCGGATGAATTCTCAGGTTATCTGGATGCGTTGTCTACCCCGACAACGATGTTTCCGGGATCATTCGATACAGCATCTATAAACCCGCCATTACATATCATCTACCCGAGAGCTACTATCTACGAGAATCAAAGCCATACTAGCTCGCTGTGCCAGGATCCGAACGAACCGATGTTTCCCCCAACACCCGCGTTTCCCCCGACACCTGCCCCGACACCAGCGTCCCGTAAGTATTCTCAAGTCCAGAGCCTCGCTGACTTTATAGAAATGTCGGAGCAAGCTGCCTATATCCCTGATACTCCCCATTCCATGGACCCTTCCATTGACTTTTCGGTTGGCCTCTCAGAGGCCACGCCGAAAACTGAGACAGTGGGTAGTCCGAGCCCCGAACAAGATCCATGGTTCATTCACGACACGCAAACTGTTCTCTCAGGAGAGACGGAGAGCGCGGAGTACCAGGATATTTTTACTGTAAGAAGGGTGTGAAAATTTGTATTATTTATCTTTTTGATGTCATGGTTATGAAATATTTGGATAGTAATTTGATGGTGTAGATGCGCATGACAGTATAGAAGAGTTCGGTAAATATATTTATATGACTTAGATTAACGTTCGGGCTTTAGTATGTTTGTGTGTGCTGTGTGCATTAATACTGCATTTAGAGATAGGTAATATTCTAAGCTTATTGGTGTCTACTTATAACGAAATGTTGTGAAATGGCATTTAGCATTAGATTCCTTACGTGTCAACAGTCGAACAACCACAACAAAATATTATCAGTAGTAGTAGCTTCGATAAATATATGGCAATTTAAAGCACACGATCCTATTTCTCCCACTAGAGCCTTGAAGATCGAATTGTTATAACATTCTCGAGACATTTTGGTGCCAATATCTCCATCCTCGTTTTATTTAACCACTATAAAATATAGATAAAGAGCAGGCGGGGGTCTTCTAACTAAGGCACAAGGGGGGCTCGACAATTTCCTTCAATATCAGCCGCACCATATTTGATCACTACCTTAGGTTTTAGACGCGTGTGATAGACTGGAGACTGCAAATTATTTTCTCGCGAGCTGAGCTTGGCGAAACCACCTATACGGTGACTACATCATGTGTAGTGTTAGAGTGCAAGCGAGGGGTGAGGGTTACTAGACCACCCGAGAGCACACAGTCTTGAGACATTATACGTCATCTAGGCACGAAAACGAAGAGATCGTGTTCGACTCAAACCATGTGGCACCCAAACACAATTTGAAGATCTACCTCATAGGTAATACTATGTAGCAGCGCCTAGCCAGCTAGCTTATGAATCGTGCAACCTATATTCGGCCAACAACGCGGAGAGACTTTTTTGGTAGCTGCCGTGGAATAAAACCCCCTTTGGCCTAGAACTTTCCGATGCGATTCCAACGGATCAGCGGGCTGGTTTGACGTGTGGCCAGGGTCTGTGGTCAGCACTACAGAAGGAGGCATGCAATGATCCGGCGCTAGACACTGGTGCTTATCACTGCAGCGTACGAAGTAGGGGTAACTGAAGACTTCGCGTGAGATTCCACACTAGCGGCCTTGCAACGTCGGATAGCGGTTGACCAAGTCCTAAGCCCCATTGCCAATTCCTCATTTGATACCCATAAGTTAGGAAAACTTGTTCAAGACATAGGTAGCACCATAGCACAACGACTGGATAGATAAAGTCTTGTCCCAAGCGTGGCTATGTTCGAGCATGACTCTCTCTCCGGGCGGCTAGTTCCAAGGATAACCTGAGTGTTAGCTGCTGTAAGTATCACTTCAGGAGCGTTCGTGGCGCACTTGGCGGAGACTTGGCAAGCCATACCCATTAATCCGAAGGAGACTGGGAGAGTCAGATGAGCCTTCTCACGATACTCATCGTTGGACGATTTGCGCCGGAGATGCGCCATGTTAGACATGGACGTCACCTTCCTGCACCGGGTGAAGGGACGAACGTAGTTCAGCCCACTGGGCGGAAACCAGAACTACCTGGAGGCGATGTTAGTAGAAGCTTGGAAGTTGGGGGTAAGTGAGTGTTGTTTGTTGTTAGTGTCGCAGATATGCCTGGAAGAGGTAGGGTCTCATACGGCCGAATAACTCGTAGATGCGGTGTTATGTAGTTCCAAGAGTATTGGCGGTTATTGGCATTGATTACTGCGATTCCTGACTTGGATTAAGAATGTACTAGGGAACCGGCGGACTTGGGGGAAAAGCCAAACCCCACTAACTTAAGTATAAAGTTGGAGGGGATATGCGGGGGATAGACCGCTGAGCTGGCTGAAGGCCTGGGGAAGTGGAGTAGGCGGGTACATACAGTACCAGTTGGGTGGAATTATACACGTGCTATAGGGGTCTAGAATTAATTAACGTTATGTATGTACATTAACTTGACAGCTTGAGAGGCATTGCAAGGATGGATAAGTACATATGACTTATCGCCTCAATACGAAATATGACTCGGTACTTCGTACTCTCAATCTTGAAACTTTATCTACTTTATCTAAGCTATTGTATTCTGGTAGCCAATAGGAGCATAGCTAATCTGAGATCGCCCTGCTTACCTTCTAGCCCTTCTTAGACAATTTTGACAATGCAATGATCGATAACAAAGGAATGAGTTGGTCAGCAACATTCAACCAATCATCAGATGGTGGCTTGAGACAAGAAATTATTAGATTATCCAACCCAGGCAGCCAGGTACTAGACAGTCTCCGGCAACAATATAAATAATAAATAAATAGGACAAACACCAAGTCCATGGAGAATTTGCTACGAACTTGCCTACATGTATGGGTAGTCGATAGTTATTGTTACACTGACATGGCCTTTATGTAGGTTTCTGTCTGTTGTGTAACCGAAATCCTTTATCTTTGTATCACTCCGGGGTCGAAACTGAGGGATGACGGGAAGCCAATCTCACCTAGGTACATAGATACATGAGAACCATTGCGGATACATACATAAAATACTTACTTCCCCAGAACCTATGTTGGTAGTGGTAGTTCGTGTGTGCAGGGAAGACGTGATAAGCCAAGAACTCGAGAGGATCAGCTAGTGTCAAAAACTACCTATAAAGAGACTTCCAATCTCTGTCGTGCTACGTGTTGGCAGGGGCTCCACGACCTGTTGGTTTTCCTTTCCCACTCCGTCTGAGACACACTTGAACCTCCAGTAAGACAACTGCGCATTGTCACCTGCCAACGTAGAATCTGACTGCACTCGCGTTACTGGTCCTTCAAAAAATATCTTTCCACTTGATAAAACCACCTCTTCAACGCTATTATAACGCCTCGCAGTCATGTCAACTAGAGAGAACGCGCACGGCCCAGCTTCCGAGGCGCAAAGGTTTGAAGTCGAGGGCAAGGGGCGGGATCTTGTCGACGAGAAACCTCACGTCGATTATGGAAGTGACGAGGTTGAATCCCAGGGCTTTGATGTCCATGCGACCAAGAAGCTCCTCCGGAAAATCGACTGGACTCTAGTGCCTTTCCTCGCGCTTCTCTACCTCCTCTCCTTCTTGGACCGGACCAACATCGGGAATGCTCGTCTCGCCGGACTCGAGGAAGACTTGGGTATGGACCCCAATTCACTCCAGTACAACACGGCTCTATCATGCTTCTTTCCGTGGTATGTCGCCGCCGAGATCCCTTCGAATCTAGCTATGTAAGTAATTCCAGACGTTATTTAATTTCCTTCATAGCTAGTTTTACTACTACAAGGGGGCATGTGCTGGGGCCCTTTACTCCCGAACGTCTCTCGTGCCTTACTAGCTTCTTTCCGAAGGAGAGTCACTGATTCCAGATGTTGCAGGAAGCGGTTTCGACCCTCGGTATGGATACCTATCATCATGATAGCCTGGGGTGTTTGCTGTGTTTGCATGGGTGTCGTCAGTAACTATGCCGGTCTTTTAGGAGCTCGAATGGCCTTGGGTCTTGCTGAGGGTGGTCTATTTCCGGGAATTACCTACGTAAGTCGAGTTCCTACACCTCATTGGAGTCATGCACTCAAAATTTACCGATCAAAGTAACTAACTTGGGGTATGCAGTAGTAAGTTTACGTTAGATCTCGCCTAGGAATTCTCATTCATCCTGACTACGATAGTATCACTTTATGGTATAAGCGACATGAATGTGGTTTTCGTATGGCCATCTTCTTCTCCGCCGCCACTGCATCCGGCGCCTTTGGCGGCTTGCTAGCACGGGGAATCATAGAAATGGACGGACTTCGTGGTCATTCAGGATGGGCATGGATTTTCATTTTGGAAGGCATTGCGACTTTGATTGTCGGTAAGTAAACTTCGCGAAGAAAAGCTGCTGGCCAATCCTACGTATAACATATGACAGTATAGCTAATGTTTGTGAAGCCATTGTTGCCTTCTTCGTCATGCAGGATTATCCTGCTACTGCCAAGTTCCTCAACGCTTCCGAAAAGCAGGAGGTTCAACGACGGCTGAAGGAGGATCGTTCTGCCCTTGCCGACGAATTTGATTTGAAGTACTTCTGGGACGCCCTTCGGGATTGGAAAATCTGGTGAGTACACTCAATATCGAGCCAAATTTTGCCCCAAATACAGGCATAATATTGCACATCCGAGGCTATACCTCAGCTATCACATGTGGCCGTGTACTAAGCCACCTTCTAGGGTTCACATGTTTATAACCATTGGTGTATACACTCCGTTGTATAGGTAAATAAAGAATCCCCTCGAAATACTTGTGCTATTAAATTGCTAATACTGAGCTTACTTAGCTTCTCCCTTTTCTTGCCAACTATCGTGGCCAATCTTGGATACACAGCAAACACTGCCCAGTTGTACGTATATTCTAACCATATTGCTAATTATTCCAACTATTTTGTTACATTCTATTCCAATTTATCCGAGGATAATTTGGAGCGAAAAAGTTACCTCTGGCATTTATTCCATAGCTAGATCATCTAAGACAACTGAAGGCTAACACCATGTTTTATAGAATGACGGTTCCTCCTTACGTCGCTGCTTGTTTCTTCTGTATTGGGGCTGGCTTCCTGGCCGATAAATGGGGTCACCGTGGGATCTTCATGATTTTCTTTGACGTGGTGGGCATCATCGGCTTTATCATGCAGATCGCCACGACAAACAATGCCGTCAAATATGCTGGCACCTTTTTCGCCGCTTGTGGTGTGAGTGCTACCACCTAGATCTAGAGATGATGCTAGAAAGAAATATGATGGTGCTAACTTACTCTAATATGCAGATTTACCCAAATGTACCGCAGGGCGTTGCGTGGAATGGAAACAACATTGGAGGCTCTACAAAGCGAGGCGTAGGTATCGCTATGCATGTGGGATTCGGCAATCTTGGTGGTGCTATTGCTGGGTATGTTTTCTGGATTCCCTTCCACCTTAACACCGCCAACCCTTTTTACCATATAGTTCTTGTTTTTGAAATGAGTAATGGCTGACCCCATATGATACAGATTCCTTTACCAAGCAAAGGATAAACCACAATACTATCCTGGCCACGGTACCTTGATCGCTTGTCTGTGTAAGTTATCACCTCCTAACCGCGACCTGGGCTTGATAACTAATACTCAGTTAGTCATGTCTTTGGTCCTCTCCGTAATCATGACGCTGTACCTCCGCCGTGAGAATGCTCGTAGGGACCGCGAGTATAAGCACCCTGACGAGTACACAGCGGAGGAAAAGTGGACAGAGCGTGAAAAGGGCGACAATGCAACCTTCTTCCGCTACACGGTCTAAGCCTTTTAGATTTCACTGCTGGATACACAGGGATTCTTAGAATTATAGAGAGGCTCAGTGCTTCCTCGAAAGACTCGGTGATTGCTCAAGTATAGGTTGGTAGTTTTCACTATCAGCTGAATGTTACGAGCCAATAAAGATATGTATCATGATGACTCGGTATAATTAAGACCGTGGACACAATCTCATCCACTTCTTTTCAACCGCAATGAATTTACAATGTGGTGCGTTGCGTGAGTTGATTCTATCGCTCGCAGTATAGCCCCCCCTTTCCTCCTGCTAGAGAGACTTAACAACATAGTGGCTAGTATAGATCCATCAAGTTCCCTACTTGACAAGTTTCTTAGAGTTAGATATTGGATGGTAACCTTGAAGTGAACAGATTTCTATAACTTACGCATTAATTAAATATGGGTTATAGGGGTAAAGGGGTTAGAAGTACCCTTATCGGCTGTCCGGTCACACTTCCGGCGGAACGACCCGATGACGCCATCCCCCGCCCGGATGGCACATTACAGTTGCGGTGTTACCCCGCCTACGTACTTCTACATATATATACAAAAAGGCATGCTGAAATGATATGGGTATTGGGAGCTCCTATTGGTATGGTGAACCGCATGTAATCTTCGGTGACTGAACTGACCTTTGTCATCATGACCGCTACTACTTTCTCTACGTCGGCAGCGCTCGCGCCTCCCGGTCAGCCGGATATCGTTTATGCGCCTGACTTCGGCAAATTTCAGGCCCGTACGGAGCGCCGCCAGAAGACGGAAACACTATCAAAGGAACTGCCGCGGGGGTTCCCGACGGAGTTGAAGGGCGATCTAGTATGGGACGGTCGCACGGTGGCTGAAACGTATAACTGGACGTACACTCTCAACCCGGACCAGCTAGCTGAGATCGATCGCGCCGTAGCGCATTTCCAGTGTTAGTCTCCATTACATACGTACCTGTCTCTTAGAGCTGCGGCTTGTCTAGATGAGCCTCGCTGACTTTGATATGCCTTTTGCCATTGAATACAGCCCTCGGTCTGTCACTAGGTCACATAACACCGGACACCTTCCCGCTGCCGACCGTCCGCGCCGAGCTCCGCCGGCTGTCCGGGGAGCTACACAACGGACACGGGTTCTTCGTGCTCCGGGGCCTGCGCGTCGACGAGCACACGCGCGAGGAGAACGTGATCGCGTACGTGGGGATCTCGGCGCACATCGCGCCGCTGCGGGGCCGCCAGGACGCCAAGTTCGACGGGCGGCCGGCCGACGTCGTGCTGACGCACATCAAGGACCTGACCGCGACGGCGCAGAAGGAGGCCATCGGCAGCCCGGCCTACACCACCGACAAGCAGGTCTTCCACACCGACTCGGGCGACATCGTCTCCCTGTTCGCACTCGAGACTGCCGCTGAGGGTGGTGCGAGCAAGCTTGCTAGCACTTGGAAGGTCTACAATGAGATCGCGCGCTCCCGGCCGGACCTCATTCATACCCTGAGCCAGGACTGGGATGTAGAAGTGTATGTTTTTTCGTCTGCTCCTCCTCCTGTTTGTCTCAAACTGCCAAGGCGGTGGCACCTTTTAATGACTAACTATCGCGCGACCTACCTACCTACTAGTTTTCGCAAGTCAGAAAAGGGGTACACCTCGCGACCACTGCTACACTTCCAACCGGCAACGGCGAACAGCCCCGAGCGCGTTTCGTTGCATTACGGTCGGCGTTATTTCGTCGGCTTTGGCGCGCTCCCGCGAAGCCACAACATCCCACCGATAACTGAGGCCCAGGCGGAAGCGCTAGACACACTTCACTTCCTGGGGGAGAAGTTCTGTGTTTCGACCGACTTCCAGAAAGGCGACATCCAATACGTCAATAACCTAGCTCTATTTCATTCTCGTGATGGCTTCAGGAACGAAGGAGATAAGCAGTGAGTCCAACGCTACCCCTCTCCCCCCTTTAGCCAGCCATCACCCTACTTCCGACCAGAATGTGCTTTACTTTTAAGTCATTCAGGGTGCATGGTCTTCGGCTTCCCTCGCGCCCCCTTTCACCCCTTCAGTTTCTGGTTCACTGCATTTCAGAGCATAGGAACAGCTCGATAGCTTGGTCCCCAGCCCCAATCCAATCACGTTATCAAATAAACCTCATATAGCAGCAGCTAACTAAGGTGCTTCTATAGACGACATCTATTGAGACTTTGGCTCCGGGACCCGGAAAATGCATGGGAAACACCAGGACCGTTGAGAGAAAGGTTCGCTGAGCTCTATGATGGCGTGACTCCCGAAGGTCAGGTTCTCCCGGTTGATCCCTACATCCGGAGCGAAGGTAACAAAGCCCGCTAAGCCTGTTTATATATACCCAAGACGTGAAATATACGATGCATTCAAAAGCCGAAAATTACATGGATTCTGCCGATTATAGCCGCATGTTGTGTAACCAGTTAAACAAGAGATGCTTATCTTCTCGAATAGAGACATCATTCCTTGGCAATTTAAGCACTCCAAGTTTCCAAGAACCCAAGAAAAATGTAATAATTTTCTCGTAATGTATGTAGGCAATGGAGGCTGTAGCATAATCCAGGATTCGGGCGTGTGTGAAGTTCACATAAGATGGCGGGATATATTCCAAATTCAGATACTAGTTTACTAAGTTAAGTGCGGGACCAAACGTGATATTGAGGCTCGGCGGCTTTCCGCGTGTAACCTGGGCTGCAATTATTCCATAGGAATCTCATGTGAGGAAGAACGTGTAGAAAGGGTTTGGAAGAAACCCCCATGAGCCTGCGAGTTTGTTCCACCTCCTTATCGCGGGCCGTGCTCTGTCGTATTTGCAGGGGTCGCCATAGTCCACAAGCATTGCGCAATTCTTGGCCTACTTACCAGAGCAGGGCCGATCTACTGGTTGGAGGTCGCATAAACAATCCTGGGTACTATAATATGGGAGTCTTGGAGAACGATGATGCCATACAACGTGCTAGAACATGTTGTCGGATTAGGTAGGTGAGAAACCCAAAAAGTTCCAGGCTCTTGGGGCAACCTCGTGTCCTTCACCGACATAAATATGAGGACTCGATATATCAACATTGTCGTTTTGACGTATCGTCGCGTCTTTTGATCAAATCCTCCCGACTCGTTCCAAACTCTTTAATAAGAGAGAGGGAAAGGTAGAGAAGGAAGGAGACTGTGTGTACAAACCTAGCGCCCCTCAAAACGTCACACCCGCGTTGAACTCGCCACTAGCAATGGGCAACTACAAGTTTTGGGAGCCTTCCGGCGCCGTCGACTCCAAAGAAGCCGTCGAAGTTGTCCCGGCAGGAAACGTATCGAGTACCGAGGTCTCGGTCATCCACGATGGAGATCTCGCCTACACGGTCGCGAAAGCGGAGAACGGGTCGAAGCCCTCGTGGCAGGAGGTCACCGGCGCGCCCGTCGAGTCGCACTCGCCCCTGGGCTACAACGTCGGCTGGCTGACGGTGATCTTCCTCAATGTCAACCAGATGATCGGCACCGGTATCTTTTCGACTCGTAAGATATTAATAAACCCCCGACCGTCCGGGATTGTGGAACTTGTAGAAACATGCTGATGTGTAATACGATCGATCTAGCGGGATCTATTCTTGCTTCGACGGGCTCCGTTGGACTCGCTCTTGTCTACTGGGTCATTGGTTTCCTGATGGCATCCGCCGGCGTCTGCGTGTTTCTTGAATTGGCCAGCTTTTTCCCGAACAGGAGCGGGTCCGAAGTAGTTTACCTCGAGCAGGCGTATCCGAGACCCAAACATTTCTTCCCGATCGCTTTCGCGGTGCAGTCGGTCATTCTTTCTTTCAGCAGCAGCAATGCAGTTGGTAGGTAGATCCTTTGGATCTTAATAGCTTATTCTACGTCCAAGCATCGCAGTTACTAATTCATCATACCTAGTTCTCTCCCGTTATCTATGGAGGATCGCAGGGAGGACTCCTACAGACTGGGAGTTGAAAGGTGTGGCACTTGCTGCTTACACTCTCGCCGTTATATGTATGTCGGGACTTATGTTGTGTGATCGTTACCTCGATCCATATACTAACAACGAAACCAGTCGTCATTGCCCATAACAAGTACTCGCTTTGGCTGACAAACTTCTTCGGCGTGTTAAAGATTTTCACTCTCATCTTGTGAGTAAAGCACCTTAAAACTTCGAATTACTGGGTGGTGAACTCCCTCGCTGACAACGCATCACGATACGCAGTATTTCCATCACTGGTTTTGTAATTTTGGGCGGCGGCGTCTCGCGTATTCCCGACTCCCGTGTCAACTTCCGCAATCCTTTCGAAGGCACAACCAATAATGGGAACGACCTTGCAAATGCTCTAGTGAACATCAGCTTCACCTACGCCGGATACCAAAACGCGTTCAACGTCGTCAATGAGATCAAGAACCCGATCCCGACCCTGAAGAAGCATGTTACGATTTCCGTAGGACTTGTCGCGGTGTTGTATATGCTCTGCAACATTGCCTACTTCGCTGCCGGTAAGCAGGAATGTAACCCCCTGATGACTAGACCGAGCTAACATGGATGGTTTCATAGTGCCTAAGAAAGAATTTTCGGAATCTAAAGAGATTGCCGCCGCTGTGTTCTTCACAACCGTCTTCGGATCGGGTGGTGCTGAACAGGCGCTCAATGTCCTTGTTCTCCTCAGTGCCTTTGGTAACCTCTTGGCTGTCCTGATCGGCCAGTCGAGAGTTATCCGCGAGATAGGACGGTAAGTTCACTTTCTGACATCGCACACCCTCCTTTACCACTGTAGTTATCCTGGCTGCCGGTATAACGATTGCTAATCACGAAATGTCTGCAGACAAGGTGTTCTACCCTACACCTCGTTCTGGGTATCTACGAAACCATTTGGAACGCCGCTAGGCCCTTACATCCTCAAGTGGGCGATGACATTTATAATGATTGTAGCACCACCAGCCGGCGATGCTTTCACATTTGGTCCGTATTACACTCATACCAAACTGTTGCCTACAACACAATCTGACAACATCCACAGTCGTTAGCTTAAGGACTTATCCTGAGGGTATCTTTTACTTCGCCATGGCTGTTGGCGTCTACGTAAGTTGCTTCTCTACATACTGACTTTACACTTTCATAAACCGGAGTTTGTTATCAGGGGGCGTGGCCTCATGGGTAACTCATGTCAATTTAAGTGCATATCACTACTGTGTGTATGTGGTCGCTAATTCGAGGCCTCAGATAATCCGGTATCGACATAAACGTGCTGGTCGCGCTCGTACAGAATTCAGGGCCTGGGATCTGGTGGTGATCTTCTTTATCCTCATCCAGGTCTATATCCTTGTTCTACCTTGGTTTCCACCGGAAGGAGGCCCCTATGCTGGCGATGTTAGCTTCTGGTATGCGACATACTGCGTCGTCGGTATTGCTATGTGAGTTCACCCCCCTAGCCTTTTCGTATTCGGTATATCTTTGCGTGTATCCTTTACACCAGCATCTAAGCTAACATGGGCATCCCGCAGAATCGTGGTATGCGCGCTGTACTACGTAGCCTGGATATATCTTCTACCCAAATGGCGAGGCTATAGAATCAGGACTGAGGTCTCGGCAGTAGACGATAATGGAGCAGCCACCCACCGGCTCGTGCAAGTACCCCTTCAAGAGCTAGCAGTATGGGATAGAGAACATGATGATGCTGGGCGGCTCCGTCGGCGCCATCAAAGTTCATCATGATGTGGTACTTCAAAAACTCGAGCATATTCCCAGAAGAAACTAATCAGGCTAGAAGTAAGCTATGAATGTTCGGGATTGTACATAGGAGGGTCTATGAGTATGAGAGTGTACACTCATTGGCTTTTACATACATACCTAGGTAACTACCTATCGTTTATGTTAATAAAAGCATCGTACCATTCAGAGTGATGTCATTCATCGGAAAGAGATGTGAGTTACATGAAGGAGTTAAAGCCAGCTAACGTAAACACATAAGTAGATCCTATAGACATGTAGGTGGATAACTAACGTACAGTCTCCCATAATATTAACACTATGCCTGCCAAGTAACCAAACATGTACACTGCCAATCTAACTATGTCGCAATCGCTTAGCGTCCCATCACGCAAGTCTTACCTACAATTTTACTGCCTCCGCTTGAGCCCAATTTCCAAGCCAAGAGGCTTCCTTAGAAAGCCTTCCCGCGTCTCCATGACCTCCTGCCTGAGGAAGACATCGTACCGCCTAATCCAGGTGGCGGCGATCATCTTCATCTCCATCTCGGCGACGTTGCGCCCGACGCACGCCCGCGGCCCGTGGCTGAAGGGGATGAAGGCGGCCTTCTGCCGCGGCGTGATTTCCGCCCAGCGCTCCGGTCGGAACGCGTCCGCGTCCGGGCCCCAGATCGCCTTGGAGTGGTGGATGGTGTACGTCGGCACGCTGAGGATAGTACCCGCGGGGAAGTGATGTCCCAGCAATGTGACGCCCGGAGAACCGGGAGGGATCTGCCGCGGGAGCCCGATCCCCGACGTCGAGTGGTGGCGTAGCGTCTCGTTGATCACCGCTTCCAGGTACGGTAGGTTCCTGACCGTCTCGTAGGCCGGCACTTTAGTCTTACCATCCGGGATGGCGGCGTCGAGCTCCTTCTGGAGCTTTTCGAGCACACCAGGGGTCCGTGCGACGTGGTAGAGGAGCGCGCACGAGGAGTTGGACGTCGTGTCGGACCCGGCGATGAGCTGCGTCTGCGCCCCGACCACCAGGTCCTCGAAGCCGAGCCTCTCGCCCTTCTCATCCCGACCCTCCTGCAAGAAGGCGAGGATGTCCTTGCGGTCGATCTCCGGCGGGTTCTCCAGGCGATCCTTGACGCGCGCGATGGCGATCCCGGCTAGGTTCTCGATCGCGGTGAGCCCGTTGCTGAAGAAGGGGTCTGGCAGCCACTTCGCCCATGGCTTGAGCTGGGGCAGGCAGCCCAGGGCAGCCGAGACCTCTCCCCGGCGGTTCAGGATCTCGACCGCCGAGGCGTAGATCGGCGG
The DNA here is from genome assembly GCA_022661535.1 of Eutypa lata. Classification (NCBI taxonomy): domain Eukaryota; kingdom Fungi; phylum Ascomycota; class Sordariomycetes; order Xylariales; family Diatrypaceae; genus Eutypa; species Eutypa lata. Next base: position 537,342 of record JAKULF010000001.1, read on the forward strand.
GCTGTCGCGCGACACGCGGACCTCGGCGATGTCGGCGCCGGCCTTGAGCATGCCGAAGGGCGCGCCGAACGCCAGGTCCCCGATGGTGTCGAAGGCGACGTAGTTGAACCACTTCAAACAGTCGACGTGGGCAACAGCATCGCTTCCGCCGCCGCCGGGCCGTGGCGAAGAAATAGGAGACTTCTCGATAAGCTCATCCCACGTGCGAGCCCAGAGGTCCAGGTTCTCGTGGATGTAACGCTCGAACTGACCTATGGACTTGGGAGCGAAGGTGTTGGAGACGAGCTTGCGCATCCGGGTATGCTCGACGCGGTCGCGCGTGTTGAAAAGCCCACGCCGGATCGACACGAAGGCGTCGTAGAAGTCGGACTTGAGAAACCCGTTGCCGTGGCCGTAGATGGCCTGGATGGCGTCGTCGTCGGCGACACTGACGTGATTTGGTTGAATTCGCACGAGGGGCCCTAGCTTCTCGTGGATCTCGTCTACCACGAGGTACCGCTTGCCTCGCCGGCACGCCCACAAGAGCCAGAGGTTTGAGAGCGACGCCGGGAACGGCGCGGGGATCCCCCGTAGGTGTCCGTACGTGACGAAGTACGGGTACAGGTAGTAGTAGGCAACTAGGCATGCTAGGCCCGCGGCTAGGGCCCATGGCGAGAAGATGCTCTCTGTAATAGCCATTTTGTTTTTGTATTTTCTTTCTTATAGATACAAGTATTCAAATCAGAAAAAAGAGTCTTCTTACAACTTAATCAGAAGAACAACAGCAGCATCATCCCCCTTTGACACCACCAACAACGAACAAAAAAGCCCTGGGGTACTTATCCCTTCTTGAAGCCGGTCCTCCCGAATAATGAACTCGGTCTTAGGTAACCCAGGCAGTTGAGGTCGGGAATTCTACGTTGGAGAAGCAACTTTGGGGGGGTTGCAGTAGCAGCAAATCGGTAAGCAAGTCGGTATGTATTATGTGACAATTCAATGCAGCTGGTTGGTGGTTGACTTGTCTTTCCCCGCATTCGTCTTTTGCGTCGACGCGGCCTATGAGAACGGGGTGCGATTACCTAACTGAGGCAAGTATGGTGAAGCTAATACTGCAATCGATACGGTAGACTCTAATTAGTTGATCGTCATGGTTTAGTGGGACCTTCAAAAAAATATTCTCCTAGGAAAAGGGGGTGATGGTCAAGTAAGTAGACTGGCTACCTAGGTAGGCAAGTGATCTAATTGTTGTTTTATCAACTAGTCAGTAGGTGGTTAGTATAATGCTGAGGATTTGCAATTCTCTTGAGCTTAATACAGGTATATTCGTTTGAGGGGTGATCTGTCTGAATGGTAAGTAAACATATAATGATACTAGTAAGGTCCACAAACGGGTCCAACATGTGGCAGATTTCACGAGAGTATATCCACCAAGAACTGGAAAATCCGAGCCTCCTGACCTCTCGGCAAGTTTGGACGGATATAGTGAATAGGGGCTGAGGGGTAAGTCGTCACTTACTCACTTCTGACATTGGACATTAGCAACTATGAAGTCATAATATTGTAGCAAACGGAAGTATTTTATCACGCAATGCATTGACTAGATCACTCTTATGAAAGACATTAGGTATCATTGATCACTTCAAGAAACAACTCCTCAGTGACTAAGGTTTAAGACAGATCAACACCGAGCTTATATAAGTACATATACAGGCCTATTCTATCCTAACACATCACCTCGCGACACCGTTCCTTCTCCGGCCGCCCGACTTGCTCCGGTCGATGTGGTTCTTGAGGGCGTTGCGGGTGTCGACAAGGCTGCGCTTGTTCTTGGACTTGGCCTTGCCGAGGGTCATGAGGAAGTTCTTCTTGCGGGCCTTCTCCTTGTTGGTGGTGGACTTGCCCTCGGCCTCCTTGCGCGACTTGCGGATCGCCTGCGTCGACTTGTGCTCCTCGCGGTCCGGCTTGCCCTCGCGCGCCATCGCCACCCGCTCCTCCTTGGTGCTCTTGCGCAGCCGCGCCGGCGCCTCGATCTGCTCCGCCGTCAGCCCCTCGTCCATGTGCCGCGCCTGCTGCGCCGCCTTGCGCTTGTTGCCCATCGCCTTGTCCACCTTCGCCTCCATCTGCAGCTCGCGCAGCTTGGCCAGGTCCGCCGGCGTGAGGATTTGGGTCATCGCTAGGTTCCTTAGAGCTTTCATCTCTTCCTCGAGATCATTCTCATCCTCCTTATCATCTTCGTCCTCATCACCATCTTCTTCTTCGCCCTTCTTTTGTTTCTTAGGAACCGGTTCGGCCTCATCTTCGGAGTCGCTCACCCTAATCCACTCCCCGGAAGAGTCGCTATCCGTTGATGCAACTTCCCAATCACTTGAGTTAAGTCCGTTATCATCCTCATCATTTTCACCATCTTCGCCATTTTCTGGCAAGCCCTTCTCCGCACGTTTCCGCTTCTTCTGCTCTTCCTTCCATCTCGCCAATAGCTCCAAACCCTCAATCTCTCCAACTTCCTCCTCGCCGAATTTGTGCTGCCTGAGGTCTCCGCTACGAAGACCCATGCTTGCATCTTTGCCTCGGTCTCTCTTGCTTAGCATACTAGCAGCCTTCTCTCGGTAGAGCGAAAGCAAACCTCTGGCGGCCATCATGACACCCTTGTCTTTGCTCTTACGATACTGAACCAGATCCTGTAGTAAGGTCTCAGTCATAGCTAATGGTTGCCGTGCCGCAATCTCTCTGATAGCATTAAGACCTGCAGACGCAACTTCCGAGGCTGCAGCTTCTGAGACAAACTCGTTTGCGATCTTCTGTATCAACGGCTCCAGTACATCCGGCGGGACAAGATTGTGTGTCGCTTGAGCTAAAGAGGCGAGAAACGAGGTAACTGAAGCTTGGCGTGGTGTCAGGTACTTGATGAACCAGGAATACAGAGGGACTAATGTCAGCTTATGGAGGCCGACTAGTCGGGTGACAAGTTGCAGAACCAATATCTTGCTCTCTAGGGCAAGCTTAGACTTCGAATTCAAGAGGTGTTTCTCGAAGAGCGTCTCTGCAAACCCTTGGGGGTTGTGGAGGAGATGTAAGGCCGAGAAATTGAGCGGATGCGGGGCATTCTTCTTATGGTCGGACCGCTTTACCTTCTCTCTCGCCTTCTCTAGCGCTTTCGTCTTCTTCTTAGATTTCTTGTTTATGTTCATCTGGTGCTTCATCTTCTTCACGTCCACACCCTCATCCTCGCTGCTATCGTCGTCTGCTTCTTCTCGATCTTGGTCTGATCCTAGGAAGAATCTTACACCGGAAACGGCTACTTTTTCGTTGTCTGCCAAGCTTGCTTCCTTCATGATTTCAACAGGCCTCGAGTCGGTCCAAATCTGTCGCTTCCACAACTCTCGTATTATCTTAGTAGCCCAGATAGCTTTCGGATCTGACCGATCGGCGGTAACTAAGTTGTATAGGACAGTCTGCATAGTTCGGTTCAGACGATGATTGATGGCCTTCGTATTCGAGTTTCGGAGATCGCTTAAGATTTTTTGAAATCTTGACGAATCGTTAGATCAGTTGAACAACGCAAAAAAAGTTGAGATATATCTCAGAATAACGGCTTACAATAGCATCCGTAATGTCTTGCTGCCAGTTGAAATCAAGATAGGAAACAGGGTAGTAAGGAGTTCGCTCGAATCGATGATGTTTTTCCGCCGTAGCAGAACTAAGCTGCTGACTAACTTCTCCCGCAACTCCGGTTCTAATACCGCATGGTGCTGGACAATAACAGTTTTGAGCCCCGGTGCGAAACTTTCAGTATGTTGGGGATACAGGTCTGCTACATGGGCGATTAGGTCGATTAGATCGTGAAAGTTGATGAGGCCATTCGAATCGGCGTTCGTAGGAGAGGCCAGGAACTTGTCGTAAGCAGCTTCATATTGGTTCCAAGCCTCAAGGAATTCCTTCTCGTAGTCCCTGTTAACAAACATGTTAGTCAATGTCGCGGACTATAATGTTGTTGAAGTGCGACTTAGAAAAAAAAAGGAACATACTCAGGATCTCGTCGCATTTTGAATTGAAGGCCAGGCAGATCAGCCTGAACCTTTTCGAGCGCAGCAAGCTTTCTTTTCCCCATCTTATAAATTAGATATACGTTGTGCTATAAGAGAACTATTTCAAGTTCCCAGTTGCGCTCGTCTGGCTATACTTTATATAGGACAAGGTACGAAGTAGAGCGGCCCTGATGTTGGGGAGAAAAGATGCGACTCCAGAAAAATGTTTATCGATAACTAACTGCTGCTACTTATCTTATCTATTAGCTACCAACTTAGCCCCTGCCACTACCCCTGCCCCTGCCCCTCCAATGGGTAAAGTCCTGCATAGCGATAGCCCTATCCTCCCTAACGTCCACTAACTAATTAGAACCAGAATATATATGCTATATGTAGGCCGTATGTTCGCCTTGAAAATGACCTCAGTTATGTGGTAAGTAGGTATGTCGCTTGTATGCAATTCCAGTGCATATCTCGCGCTCATAAGTACCCGTACCATACTATTGGATAAGTAAGGGTGACTACATACTGAGATGACTAGCATCGCAACGGCGACGACGAGGATCAGTATCCCTTAAACTGACGAGTGGAATGAGCTAAGCAAATGAATTTCTATAACTACTTATAGCAGGATTATATTCTTCATGTATCTAGACTGCTTTTGTATACTTTCAACAATATCTGAGCATCAATGTTTTCTCTGTCGCAGCTCCTTGAGGATATCGTCGGCTGCCTTCTCTCCGAGCATAAAAACCGGGCAAACAGGGAAAGCGCCCGGAACCGTAGGGAAAGCAGATGCGTCAACGACCCTGAGGTTCTTCACACCATGCACCCTAAACTTGGAATCTAGCACAGCATATTTGTCGTCCGCTGGGCCAATGGCACACGTGCTCGATGCATGGTGCGAGTAGGACTGAAGTTTAATGTACTCCTTCTGGTCCTCATCGGAGCAGACCTGGTTCTTTCCGGGACAGGGATGCTTCTCGTTAAAGGGGGTAATCGGCTCCCCCGCGTTGTTCATGGCTTCCCGGAACGTTTTCACCCCGTCGAGAATCTCCGTCAGGTCCTCGTCCGCGCCGTCCTCGAAGAACCGCAGGTTGATGTCGGGCACGTCCTGTGGATCGGCCGACGTGAGGCGCACGTAGCCCGCCTGCGACCGCGGATTCATGTGCACAATCGCGCACTCGTATTGCGACAAACCGTAGTCGGTCGGAAAGCCAGGGTAAAAGCCCTCGAAGCTGAACGATCCGCACCAGGCATGTATGTTGCGACCCTTGCGCGCCGTCGGCGTCTTCAGCAGGACGGCGATGGGGCCCGCCGTCCCGTTCAGCTCTTTGCTCGCTAGGCCCAGCATCCCGGCCTCGTAGTTGTCCGCCATATTCTCACCGACGCCAGGGAGGTCTTTGACGACGGGGATGCCGAACTCCTCCAGCTCCTTCTCGGGGCCGATGCCGCTAAGCTTCAGAATCTGGGGCGAGTTGAACGCCCCGCCCGAGATGATCACTTCTTTCTTGGCGTAGGCGCGGCCAGTCTCTCCTTTCGTCGAAGTGTTGTATCGCGGGTCTGCCTTGTATAGCGACTTTCCCTTTAGATACTCAACGCCGATGGCGGTCGGGACCTTGGTTTGGTTCGCAAACAGCACCTTTGTCACTAAGGTCTCCAGCTGTACCGTTAGGGGATAGTTGGCAGCGTCGTCCAAAGTCGATCTGATGAACGTGTTGCTTCCTGTGCGTTTGCCGTTACTATCCGCGTGGATGGCAAGGCCGACAACACCAGTGTTTTGGTCCCGTTCCGAGTCAAGCACATTGACATCACCCGCAACGTCGCCGCCTGTTAAGGCCACAAGCTCTCCCGCGAGTTTCTGCACATCGGACTTAACCTCGATGAACGACGGGTCGCTTATAGTGGTGTGGAGATAACCATCGAAGCCATGGCCAGGTGTATCGGTTGGTAGGTACTCGTTGTTCTCCATTTTGGCGAAGTACTTGCGCATATTCTCAGCGAGCCACGTCTCATCGCCAGTCAGCTCGGCAATGAGGTTCCAGTCGTCGTCAGCCGGTAGGGCACATATGCCACCATTGTGCATCGCACAGCCACCGAGGGTCGCCGCACGAGGGTAGAAAACCCCGAGCCGCTGGGCGCCCTCGGGCGGATCAAGACCGACGTAGAACGAACCATCCGGGTTGCGCCACGTCGTCTTCTCGTACTTGGCCTCGCGCTCCTCGTCCTCCGAGTGCTTGACGAAGAAATCCCATCGCGACAGCACGTCGTTGCCCGCCTTGTTGAAGTTCGCGATTTCCGAGTACGTCGGGTTCGAGCCTTGGTCGTCGCCCGCTTCGAGGAGCAACACCGACTGTCCTGCCCTAGCGAGGTTCGCGGCCAATGGTGCGCCACCGGGCCCAGAGCCGACGACAATGTAGTCGTATTCTGTCGTGTTAGAAGCGATAACGCCCGGGATTGCAATGAGTCCCACGGCTCCTACTGCGAAGAATCGACGCATCATAGTGGGAGGGTGAGATTTGATCCGAGGGGTAGACTACTAGATGCTCGGATCGTCTACAGTGAACCTGACAACCCGTAGGTACGAGGCGGTTTTATCCCCTGAGGCCCCATCCCCCGTCCTCGCGCCACTCCGCAGATACCACTATAGTGCCATCTCCCGTTACAGCGTAAGCAAGCATATCTGCGGTTCCAGGTTTCCTAATCAACCTCTAGTTAGAATTTGAGCAAGATTTGGGGAATGGTTACATCGCGAGTTCTGGCTAAATGTGAATTTGGAGAAAAGGCAACAAAACTCCGGATTGGTTCCCGACTTCACGACACGCTCAACGAATCAGACGTTAACGGCTGCGATGAACCCTTGCGGCTGAAGTAATGAGCCTGTCACACACATCTCGATGATCCCGAAACTGCCCTACCGATACAAAGATTATGCATATTACACGAACGCCGCAGGTCTCGGCAAATCTGCAGTCATAGATATACACTACAGAATGCGACATGTTTCTCTCGGTCCCGTAACCGACAGTGCTACTGGAAGGTAATGGTGTAGAGTATCTATCTAGATTACTTGGTCGTAATCATGTCCGTACGATTCCGGAATTACACTACGTCGAGCCTAAACAGACATGGATTTAACACGAATCCTTCAGATCTAGCCCCCTCCACTTTCCCTCATGACTTAGAAATGTAATTAGATGTGCATTTCCTTTTTTTAACGTATCTGAAGCAATTTGATCTTTGGTCATGGAATTAGTTAGTCTCTTAAGTGGAGAGAATTGTTGCCTCTCATTCATCATCGTATCAAGACGCGCCTAAATCACAGGCGCCTACTTACATACAGTAATCAGTTACTAAGAAGGTACTGACATATAAATAGTCCAATAGCTATAGGTATTAAATGCCCAAGTTTTCCATTTTGCTTCCCAATCCTGACCGTGTCTTCTTCGCAGTGATTGGCTGTGTGGATAGGCAGCAGCAGCAGGCAGCAGCTGTCCGCTTGTACTTCTGGGGGCTCTACGCTACAAATAGCGCCATTGTAGGACTTCCACTCCCGTCGTGTTTTTCGCCTTTTCCTAACATCTAACAATTCACGATTCTATCAAAAAATGATCCCACTCCCAGCCGAACTATATGACGCGGTAAGTACCTATCATAATTTACAATCTGAAACATTCCTACTGACTTCAATACTCAGATCACTATCCTGGTAGAGGAACCCCTACCTTTTGATGATCGATATGAATTGCGCCGTGATGACAAGTATGATAAGACGACTTCTCGCGAAGGTCGGCGGACGCTATCGACCCTACGATTCGTGAACAAGCCGTTCTGCCAGAGTGCCTCGATCCGGCTCTTCCGGTGCATTCGTGCAACTATCAGCAGATCGGTGCGTGAAAACCGCTGGCCTCTTACCAGACTACTTGAAATTTGCAATAGTCCCTATGCTTCACTAGTTCGGCGTCTCCAAATAGGTTATAATTACTTTGACCACCCCGACGCCCGGGAGTGGGGGCCCGGGAGCAGATATCAACTCTACGCTGAAGATTCGGCACAGGTATTGCCAATGTGCCTGAGCAGACTGTCCCGCCTCGAAGTGCTAGATGTTTGTGGGCCAACCTTCCCCTCTTTGAATGCTCCTGTGGAACACCAGATGCGATTGTTTACGGATGCAATAGTTTCGACGCTGCGCTACGTCCAATTGCCCTTCCTCGCTGAACTGAACCTACGCTTGGCTGTGACGCGCGAGTTTGGAGAGTTCTTCTACGAGTATCCTACCGCCTCCCGAATTCCTGTCAGTGGCGTTATGCGCCAGCTTCGGCATCTCGAGATGGCGGTCAGTGACTTCACGGAGCGTGATTCGCGCCGGAATCGGCATGCATCCCTTTCTGCTCTTCGTGAAACCTATCCGAATGCTGACTTCCTGTCATCACCGCTGAGGCTCATTGAACTCGCTACAGGTCTAGAGTCACTCTCAATCTGTGGTTCGGATTTACTCAACATGGATTCACTACAATTGGACAGCGAAGTCTCCCTGAAACACCTTGGGCTAAGTAGGGTAACCATCTCCACGGAAACCATGATGACTATCCTGGAACGATGCAGGTACTCATTAAGGGGTGTTCAATTTTTCTGGGTTGAGCTGAACAGCGGCACCTGGGAAGAGATACTTGACAAGTTGACCACCTTCAGCCAGCTATCTTACGTTTATGTCAATGCGTGTGGCTATTCCCCAACTGAGGCAAACAGTCAGCTGCGACTTGAGCAACTGCCAATCCCAGCTGGACCAGAGGAGATCTATACTGTCAATGATACAGATCACCATGCGCTCGGTAAACTACAGCGCCACGTTATCGCAACTAGAGAAAAGGCCGGAATGATTCCCTATCGAGAAGGGGACGCCTACATTAGGCGGGCAGGTCTGGGTCTACAAGAATCTGAGGTTCCTGTGGCGAATGCTAACGATAACCCTTGATCTCGATGTGGTAGCGCTTCCTCAGAGACAAGCTTGCAATGAGTATCTGACCAGGCCTTCTATAGATTGAACCAGTTATAAGATAACAATGCTTCTTTCGCCAAATAACCTTTATCGAATGGATATACTTGATAGTAGCACGTTGCTTCTTTCATAGCTGTTCCAAGGAATGTCATAGGGTAACTAGAAAATATTCACATATATCTTCTACCTCCTTTATGCTACGGTTTGCTTCTTTTCAGCTATAGTTTCATCAAATCCTGAGGTAGCTAGCCATGATATACGAGACTGAATACAAAGTGTTTTGCATACAATAAACCTCATATTAAGAATACATTCGGATGATCCGATGGCTAAGGCTTGACTATAGTTACCTGGTATTAACAACCCCCTATAAGACATCCGAAACACATAGCATAGATAAAGATATACAGGCTATTAGTAGAAGTACAAGTATTAAATGTTATTTTCTGTATTATAATGAAAAAGTCAACACTCTTTATACTTAAACTTGCTAGAATCTAACACTATTTTATTATAATAGGTTAGAGAAGCTCTATACTTCCTAATGTAAAGAGGTTTGGGGTGGTCATAAGGCAAGAGCAAATCTATCTGAATCGTATGCAAGAAAAGTAATATATGTTCAACTACGACCAATATAAGCGAAGGTTCACTCCCTTACTACTTGCTGTCATGATTGGTCGTTGGTCAGCCAATAACTAGTAATGAATGCCGTTTCAAGATACGAAGGAGGTTATGATATCCTAGGGAATAAATAGCATTGTCATGCGAAGACCAGTAACCTCCGTTGATTCTCGGACATTGCGGAGGGCGGAAAGAGATACCGTTCAAGTTGCGGTGAGCTTGCGCAAGAAATACGTACGATCAAGCTGGGGTCATCAAGATGTGGGATCTATCTAATCATCCAAAGATATATGCAGAATGGCATGCATGCATGCATATAAACCTGCTTGAGGTTGTCAGTAAGCAAGTGACGTGGACACCCACGTGTGGAACCATTTTCTCATCGAGATCCGTTATGTACTTACTGGTTATTAGAGGCAGGTATCACGGACTACGTAGGAATGTAGGCCGGTTTTACATCTAGGTACTTACATAGCTCTCGTACATACGTAGCTCATGTCCGATCTCAATGATATTCTATATAGCATAGTGATGTCACTCACTCAACAATTCTACGTAAGAATGTTGGTAGTGTTGGGAATAGATCCTGGTGTCAGGGTGTAATATAATGAAGTACGCAAATACAAATCATTTTACATACCTGCTAGGTCCAGACAACCAACAGTCAGGTACAAACAGCTCTCCTCTGTAGTGTCGCGGATAATCCCTGCTAGTGGATGGAAACCCCTGTAAATGTTAGGCTAATTAAGCTTTTTGATCAGTCTTGGCAACTGCTGTTTCCAACATCCATAATTCTTTTTGATCCAATGAGAATCCAAAAACTGCTACGTCAGAGTTGATTATTTTTGAGCTTTGTACCGCTCGGCGGCGTTGACCGCAGTGTAATGTATGTGGTCTCTGATATCGGATGTATTTTACCTAATATATCAGGTACATAAAAGAGGTATCTAATATATCCTCTCTTTGGAATCTATACCTGACATGTAATGACTCACGGCCATTCACATAAAGACTAGGTACGCTTCTGTGTTATTGGTGAGCAATTACTACCCCGCATTGCCCACCAAAACGATCTACGTAATGTAAATAAGCACCAACCTGTCTCCACAAAGCTCCTCGTTTCAGCAGCATCTGTGTCTTATCTTAGATATCTACTCTACATGCCTACGTAGTTGTCCGTTCTCTCATCTGCGCAACTCAACTACATCATATCCAACTCGAGACCTCAAATCGCAAAGATGGTCCATCTTGCTGCCATTCCCCAAGATAGCGAGGCTAACAAGCTCCCTGAGGCTGTCAGCAAGGTCAGCTTGCAGCTCAGTGAGGAGGAGGATTCCTTCACCACCAGCATCTATGGGTCTCGGTTCGCGGCCGAGGATCTTCCTCGGCTTGAGATTCCCGACGGCGAAATGCCTAAGGAGATCGCCTATAAGCTGATAAAGGACGAGCTCAGCTTGGACGGAAACCCGATGCTCAAGTAAGCCAGCTAGCTGAGGTCGACTGGCCGTCCTTGAGTAGCTCAACTTTCTAACTTGTGTTCTATGTTGAAAGCCTTGCGTCTTTTGTCACTACCTACATGGTAAGAGATGAGCATCTCATAGCATACTGCGTTCACTTCGCCGGGGACGGAATTTTGATAAGGGGCTGCTTTGTTTTGGAAGGATACAATGATTTGGGTCTTGGGCAAAAATAAAAACCAGAGCTAACCTACTTTTTAGGAAGAGGAAGCGGAAAAGCTCATGACTGATTCGTTCTCGAAGAACTTCATTGATTATGAGGAGTATCCCGTGTCTGCTGATATCCAGAACCGATGTGTCTCTATGATCGGTCGCCTCTTTAATGCGCCAGTCGATGACAGCGGTAGCAGCGCGCCTGTTGGAACCTCGACCATAGGCAGCTCGGAAGCGATCATGCTTGGTGTTCTGGCTATGAAGAGGCGTTGGAAGAATAAGAGAAAGGCTGAGGGCAAGTCGACGGAGAATCCTAACATCGTCATGTCATCGGCTGTACAGGTTTGTTGGGAGAAGGCCACCAGATATTTCGAGATCGAGGAGAAGCTGGTCTATTGTACCCCTGACCGATTCGTCATCGACCCCGTAGAGACGGTTAACCTCATCGATGAGAATACCATCGGCATCTGTGCTATCCTTGGAACTACATATACTGGAGAGTATGAGGATGTTAAGGCAGTCAATGATCTCCTTGGTAAGTTGTCTCTGGAATTATCAGTTACTTTTTTTTAAGCGTGGCATGGTAGGAGGGTTCCTCGTTCACGGGATATCCTACCTCTCACACCCTAGTACTTTTGAACCGGATATGGACTCCCTGAGTTCTTCATACAGTCACTAACTCTATCTAGTGGAGAGAGGTATTGACTGTCCGATTCACGTGGACGCTGCCAGCGGCGGCTTTGTTGCTCCGTTTGTCGTACCCGATTTAGAATGGGACTTCCGTTGCGAGAAGGTGGTATCTATCAATGTGTCTGGGCACAAGGTAAGTTAAGGGTCGAATCGGAAGTATGATTGCGTTACTGATGCTTCAACAGTATGGTTTGGTCTACCCTGGCGTCGGTTGGGTCGTCTGGAGAGCAGCCGAGTTCCTACCCCAGGAGCTTGTGTTCAACATCAACTACCTCGGGGCAGACCAAGCGTCCTTCACCCTAAACTTTTCGAAGGGTGCCAGCCAAGTCATTGGTCAATACTACCAACTTATTCGACTTGGAAAGAAGGGCTATAAAGCAATCATGTCGAATCTAACCCGCACGGGCAACTACCTCTCCGAGTCCCTGGAAGCATTGGGCTTTATCATCATGAGCAAGCAGTCCGGTATGGGGCTGCCTCTAGTAGCATTCCGGCTCCCACCTAAGGAAGAGCGAGAATGGGATGAGTTCTCGCTTGCCCACAGGCTACGCGCCCGAGGATGGGTTGTCCCGGCTTATACGATGGCACCGCACACGAATGAAATGAAGATGCTGCGTGTGGTCGTCCGAGAGGATTTCAGCAAGAACCGTTGCGATTCGTTGATCTGTGATATCAAGCTTTGTATGGAACTGCTTGACGCCATGGACAAGGAAACCATCAAGAAGCACGAACAGTTCATCCGCACGCATGCGATGCACAGCGGACAGTCGAAGCACAACCACCCGAAGTTCAGGGTAAGGTCTTCGTTACGTGTGAGGGCAGAATTGGCGCTAACTTTGAGCCACAGAACGAGAAGCATTCACTCCAAGGCAAACATGGAAAGACGCATGGAGTCTGCTAGTATATGCAGAATATACGGGGTGCTAGAAGCAGGAAAGAAAAAGGAACTGGATTGTCATTTTCCATGTGCAGGTAACAGGATGGAGGAGTTACCAGGTAAAATGATAGCCCCAGTATAGATCTGCTAAATATTCCCGGGTACTATCCAATAATTGCCGTTCCACCAAAATTGACTTAATAAGGGAATACTGATAATGTGACCGAGGTGGCAGGTAGACTTCTTTAACAGAAACTTCCCAGACTAAAGGACAACTACACGGAGGCGAAGTTACAACTAGGTTAGGCGAAGTCACAGAGTCAAGTACGAAGTTTCATGAGCGTCAATGATATAATATTAGGAGGCGGCGGCGCAGCCAGCCCGCGTACTTGTCGATATCGTACCAAGACTACTTGGGGCGCTCCTCGTCTTGCATCCCTCTCTAACTGGCGAACTTGCAGCATCCGTGAACTTGACGGAAACACATAGGGTATCTTGTTCACCACGATCCAAAATCATCCGTGGTCAGCAGCCAGCACTGATCCTGCTTAAGTATCCCGAACCTTGATCTCATCATCGCGACAGTTCTTCAATACAAGCCGACGCAGATGTCACCTCTGACCCTGGCAGTCAAGTGCACCTCTGCCTCCAAGTCGAGCTTGATTCCCACCAACAGGGCGGCCTTCGTGTGGTTTCCGTGATCGTCCGTCGCGCCTCGGAGTAGTTGGCCTGCTATGTGTTAGTTATGTAAGAATGCGGCAGTAGAGTATAAGCACTGAGCTCACCTGCTGGCTGGGCAAGTCCCGATGAGGTTGGCGGGTGCGGCAGTGACGAAGGGGCCATCTGGTTCTGTGGCCTGCGACCACCGCGGGCTTGACCATCGGAGTCCGAGTCGCTGTTGTAGGGAGCGTTGCTCTTGGGAAGAGTAGAGGTCCTGGGAGCTGTTAGATTTTGGGACATGATAGCCAGTTTTCTGAAGGGTTTTGCATACACGTTAGGAGTAGACATTTTGGCTGATTAGGTGTGTGGGTTGTGAGATAAGTCGATTTTAAGATTAGGAATTAAGCAGGTGCTGGTGAGGACTATGTGTTTAGAGATGCTTTTGCAAGAAGATATATTAATATCAAGCTCAGACCGGCTGAAAGAGGGATGTTTGAATGTTGAAGACGAGGATGAGGAGAGTAAGACCAACTTCACTCGTCAACCCGATAATGACGGTTGTTCTTATACAATTTGTTGCACAGCATCGGCTACCTGTCTTCACCATTGACCGACGTTAAAGCGATTCGCAGAGGATATCCAATCGCATCATCGCGCGCTCACTTGCAGCGAAAACTTAATTGTGTCACATAACACAAGCATCAAGAGGGTCCCGCCTTAGCAACATCGTTCCATATGGCACGATCTTCCAGACCAAGTTGCCATTGATCGCTGCCGCAAGGACACATTCTGGGCGTCTCGTCGTTGCCAAGATGTGTATTAGACAAGGGGTTTGTGGGGAAAGCGGCTCCTAAGCCTGCTAAGCACAGAGCCTCAAACTTGAAAGGTCCTCCAACCCCTGGTTTCGCATATGATCTGATGGACTAAGATTGTAGAATCGCATGATGTCTCGGGGAATTGGAAGCGCCTCGTGGGGCCATGGGATTTCGATTCCTTGTTACACCTTGCGGGGATTGTGTTCTAGACCACTTGCAGCACCAGGAAATTGTACAACGCGGGATAGTCATAGTCAAGTCATCATTATGCCAGGAACAATTGTTTGATGCACTTCGATTCCTGTCCTTATTGCCACCCGTTTACTACATACTTTGTTCGGATATCATAGAGCGAGCATAGAACTCATGTCGCCACAGTCGGACGAAAGGAATATCCACGAAGCCTTCTACACCTTCCGCGAAAAGTACTTAGAAGAAGTCCTCGATACGATTCGCAAAGCTGTTCTCGCCGGAGACGCCCAAAAAGTCATCATGTCTCTTGCAATGCTCTTGGCACTTACTGTGTGTCCAGCCATGCTAGGCACACAGGAAGCCATTCGACAGAGCCAATCCAAAAACAAGCGGGAAGAGCATCGCGCGCGGCGCTGCAATCTCGTCGTGTCCTGTTGCAAATCTTCCATTCGGAGTCGCGATATCAATGGAAAGCTAGTTGTGTTAAAAGACAAGAAGGTTAGATCCCAATGACCTCTGCAGATTCATCAGGCAGCCCTAACCTAACATCCACGATCGCAGCTTTACATAACCAATGAAGTCCCTTCATATGATGGTGCCGGTTCGGATTCTGTTTTCAGCGGCCATCCTTTCGCAGGCTACTTTCTTCCCTACCCAGATTCGCAATACGAGGGTATAGTTAGCACTATCTCTGACGACCCTCCTATGTTAAACTGGATATACGTGGACAAGGATACATATGAAGTGAAATATGGAGTACGGGCCGAGGCACAAGAACATCTGACAGGCCCATTTGATTGCACGCGGCAGGTTAGTTCCAATTTTCCATCATATCTTGTGGAAGATTCTATAACAGATCGAGACAGGCAAGATATTAACTTGTTTTTAGGACCGGCGCATGACCTTAGAAGGGTGGGAGGGCTTCGTTGCCGTAGAAGAATTCCCTGGAATATGGGCATTGTACTTCGATCGGGATGACGACGGTCTCGTGACAAAAGTGCCCATGGGGACGAGAGTCCTCGAGATTGAACTCACGAGACGCGAGAAGAAGGAGAGGAAGCCTGAACCAGATCCAACTCAGGCGACAACACTTGATGAGATGATGAAGCAACACAAGGCACAGACTGAGAAAGAAGAGCAGGAGAGGCAGCAATTCGTGGGAGCTGACGGTCAGGAACCAACAGAATATGCCCCCACAACAGCTGAAAACGTCGAGGTGGAGAAAACTCCAGAGGTCGAAATCAAACATGAGAATGCCAGCAACGGGGGGTCTGAAAAGGGGGTTCCCCCCTCCCCAAGCGCGTTGAGTGGCAAGTTGTCGTTCTGGTCAACTACTAGGAGAGCCGAGGAGGGCGCAGATGATGCATCTGTCACTGCAGCAAGTTCCATCTTAGATCGAAATGATGGCCTAGTAGAAGCCTTAGCGGAACTTGACGAACCTACTTACAAGAAGCCCTATGTAGAGGATGAGCCTTGATGCCTTACGTTTATGATACCCATATAGAATCTATCACATCTAGCTAGACTAGTAATAATGCATATACGTGGTCATCGTCGATATGAAAACATCTAGGTACTGATCCTGCTTGCCGCCAGTATCACTTGTCAGTCTTTACGTGACCCACTTACACGATAATTGCCTACATTATGTAGTTGGCACAGCATCTATGAGGTACACATCGTGGGCTTCACGAAAATTGGTTGACTCTTGGCATACCCACGGACCTTTAAACTCTTCCAATTAATAATTACTTTATTTTCCGAGATCCCTTGTCATAGCGAGCGATCTCGGGATTCGCCTATGCTATAATTCCTATGATATATCAGACGATGACGCTGATCTAGGCGTTTCAGCGTCTTCCCCTGCGCGCAACAGCATGGGTTTCACTCAAAGATCCACTTAACCCTTCGACCCCCCGTAAACTCCTTCAGATGAATCTCCAATCGAACGATGTTGATAAGGCAATTTTGAGCTTTTTGCCAATCCTTCCTGCAAAGCAGAATGTATACTACACTTACATCAGAGACAAAGACGCCCAAGTAGCGATCTATCATTCATGGATTTATTCAAACTACTGAAGAAAAGATGCTGGCGAGCCTTCTTAAATCGGTAGGCGACAGTTCGACTGAACCCGAGGGAATCGCAGAGCTCGTCGTGACGGCTATTGGCACCGGAGGTCGACATTATCTATGCTGGAAGACACCAGGTGGCTCGTATAGACAAAGTAAGCCGTCCAGATATCAACTTGATACTGTTCCTATTGTTTCTTGCTAACCAGTAATGTGCCACAGACCATCATGGCCTGCCTCACGCGCTCGAAAAGTGGCTTTTCCCGTCCGACGGAAGTACGAGAGACTTTGAGACCCTACAAGTGATTCTATCAGGCGAGGATGCCTTCTGGGCCTCGGATAGATACGGTGAAGTGAAGAGTCAGCCTTCAGATCACGAACGGAGGCTACGACGCGCAACCACGATCAACTGCATGTCGCCTGCCCTGGAGAACAAACGATGGACCAGTCACGTCGTCGCGCTTTCTCCGGACACTGAAAGGAAGCGCTCGAGTACTTTCCCATCCAACACGCCGGTGCCTAACCAAATTACCGAGCCGCCGGTCAAGCCACAACCGAGGCATATCCGGTCACTGTCGACAGATAGGCCTCAGCGAGGGTCGTATGTGCCACTCCTTGTCCGGCATCGTCGGATGAACTGGGCGACGCGACCACGGAGCCAGGAAGAGCTAGGGACACTCAAGGAGTGCCCAAGCCCACAGCTGCATGGCCCAACGTCAATACCACAGCCACGTGACTCAACATCCGTGGGACCAAAGCATGAGCAACCGAATCGTGTTAGTCGATGCAACTGTGGGTGCCATGAAGGCGTGCAGAGTTCTCAGCCATCACACCAACATCCAGTACCTGTACAAAAGTCGAGGCCAGTTTATGCAGATGCAGGCATCCAGACAGACGACGACCCCGTCACAGAGCCTCCCCCGAAGTCTACGACAAGATACGATGATAGTCAGGATGCATATGAAGAGCACCGCGCAGAATATACCGACTCATCGGCCTTCGGTTTTCAGCCAAACACCTATAGTCAGCGGTCAAGCATGTATAGCGAATCGTGTTCATCCAACAGATCATCGTGGTACGTGGCGAATCCGATCATGATGGGCAGGATGCAGGATTACTTTCGATCCACGGAGTATTTCCTGGGGGACTCTTTACGGCCGCAGGGGATGGGTTGAAGCACAGAATACGGTATTTGCTATTTGCTGGTTATAGGGGATCAAACTGTTAAGGAGTTGCGGTTGGCTATTGATATCAAATGGGAAAAGAAACGGTGAAGGTGACAAAGCTGGCAATGCAGCTGGCTCGAGACCGTGTTAATACGTATAGTTAGAATCACCTCAGGTTGTAAGGCATTTAGGGACATGAAATACATAGATTTAGAATAATACACTTAACTCTTCCTGAAACATCCACTTCGGCGTTTCGTTGATTATATGACCTATGATCCTGATAAGTAACAGGTGGTACTGGATAATAATCAATGTGGCACATGTTATTATGTAAGTTGTCTGATTGTAAGAGGTTATGGGTATGGAGATAAGTTGATTGACTGTCTGGCTTACTGTAGTCTGTCCAGGAGTTGTGAAAGCCTCGTTTGCCCTTACAGCTGACGTACTACTAGTGTTACACCTTGAAAAAAGAGAGAATATGTGGGCAAGTATTGTGTGATAGATATGCAGCAACTAATATAATAAATACTGTGAAGCCTAAGTATGTGACATGGATCGGTACTCCTTCAACAGCTATGTACCCCATCTCAGACATACTATAACCTTAATTTTAGATTTTTCTTTGTCAAGTCAAAGATAGTATTATTCTTATTAGATGTCCGCTTCGAAAATGGCTGTGGGTGGTGTAAGCTCTATTAAGGAGTAACCAAAGTTGGTATTAGCTCAGCTTAGTTGATATGAGACACATGGCGACGCAACCTTTTTCATTAGCCGTGAAAAATTATGAAACAGTTCTCATGACACATGAAGTATTGCTATTATACAAATACATACTACAGACATCGTGTATACGATGCTGTCTACGTGGGTTATGAGTTCCGCTTCTGGACATTATTGTCCTTAGGCTAACATGATATGCAAATTGATAGCAAACAATGTAGGTTGGAGAAAGGGGGAGGGGTTCATACACACATAGAGGGCAAGTGAACATGTTTTTGCTGTATCTAATGTACCTATGTTAATGCTGACAAGTGTGCTAGAAGAGAACCAAGATAGGGATACTGTTGCCCTGGTTGTCAAGGTACATTAGTTGGTTACAATACCCCAAATCGATCCTCTCCTTGTGATATGGGACAAGACACAGAAAACCCCACATTCGAGAATGAGCAGGCTAGAGATAAGCAAGGTTCTAGGTTACTACAGCTTTTCTGAGGTACATATCTTCGAAGACGTATGGGTAATAAAGAATTGGTATCATAACCATCTTCAATCCCCTACAAGCTAGTGGCAGACATGAAGTGAAGTGCCTGTTCCAGCATTCTATTTGCCCAGGCAATGCAGAATGGACAACGACCATGCTAGAAATGGTGGACAGCAAATATGTAACCTGTGGCCATCCCACCTTGCAACGCAAGTTTATAAGAAGTGGCACAAGTGAGGCGGAACAAACCAGAGCTGCAATAGAGTAAAACTAGTTCTAGTAACGTACTTAACGAAGCTCCTTACAAATAGGAGCAATGCCTTCTAAGCTCTGCAATGTAATAGTCTGAGTTTTCGGGAAATAGCTTAGACTAGACAATATTCCCTTGACGGTATGCATTGAAGATACGAGGTATTGCCAACAATGTCATGGTGAGGATAAAAGCAATGTATTTATATGTGTCTTTGTCGATAAGCCTTGGTAATATACTGACTAGATTCCCCCCCGGGCCACTGCCAGTGAACTTCTAGCCTGAATTTTGCGCCGCAATTATGTTGTGTCTTAATCTTTTAGGTCACCGAGATGAGGCCTAAGCATAGAGTAGTGCCCCAGTCGAAGATCGGCCACTCCGTTACCTTGACTCGGAAGGCTAAGCCTATACCCGTTCTGAATCGACGGCAACCATATACCGACTGGTCCTTATAAACTGGTATTGAAGATAGATATATAGCATTGTACATATAAACAACACCTATGAATAATTGTCATATCCCGACCTTTACTTGCCTTGACAGACGGATGTATCGTTAGTAGATAATTATACGTAGACCGAGGCTAGTACAAGTTGATGCCCAACGTAAGGCTTGGCACGATTTAGTATGTAGTGAGCCTCAAGCGCCAGCATGTGGGGCGTTCTCTAAACTCATCTTTTAGAGCTGTTTGATAAAGTTCTGATAGTATCATGCTGTGACTGGCGAAGCGATGCAGCCCTTTCGACTCTTGGCCAATATTTCCCCGGCCTCACTACCTAGCAGGTGAGCCCAACGCGAGCATGGATATTGAGCCCGACAGGCCGCAGAAGTTCTGGACAGGCCTGAAAGAACACATGGAGAGCACGCAATACTGGAAGCGCCAGCGGCACCGAGTAATGTTTTCCATAATGCGTGCTAGGTAATCTTAGGTGCTGAAAGGAGCAAACTAGTTAGTCTATATTGGAAAAAAGGGGCAAGGATCGTCTAGCTGAGCTACAGGGGAGGGGTATTGAAATAGGCAAGTCGCGGAGAATTGCTACGGCGTCAGACCCGGGGGATTTGGAGGAAGGTTTACGGAGTATAGGCAAAGTGTAATATGGAGTCAGGGAGCTACAACTTTCGAGGAGGGCTGGCTTTGTCTTGTCTCTCTGCTCTTCCATCTGGCGCATAACCCGGGAGACAGGGAAACACTACTAGAAACACATTGAAGTACCTGCTTGCAGTAATTGGCTGGATTAACATGGCGCCTAAGGGGACTACATATTCTAGTATTTGCTCTCCTTGCAACGTCGGGAAGAACTCCGAGCTTAGCTGCTGCTTTCCTAGAATTTGCACAATTTCTTAGACGAGATAATTAATTATTACAACTATCGCTGAACTCTGTTTGGGTAAACTTTGAAGGTAGTACGCTTAATTTTGTATGATTATTTTCATTAGTTATCATATCGTGACCTCCTTTCCACCACTCCTAATCAGAATCACCATGATGTGGACCAAATACATATCGTAAACTATTGCACGCTGGACGCCGTGACCGGCCCAATAATTAGGCTCCGGATATAAGTAGGCAATGCTAAGAAAGCTCCCGGCTGTGGATTGGCTGCCTTGGTTGATAATGTAGATTTGGAACCGGCTATCCATAACGCATTGATTGCGTATAGGAGATGTCATGTATAATTCTAACCGACGTAAATCCTTCCGTGTCACAACCACATAAGTCTCGTTTGTGAAAGGCTAGAGATTCAAATGGGCATTTGTCTGGTCGTGAAATTCGTAGGATCGTCAGAGATTCCCGGATGACCTTTCGTATTCTCAACACATAATAATGGGCCCATTCGTTAGATGATATTTGCAATGCTGATCCTCTCCGTGCTTCGCGATCCCGGGCCCGGCCCAGGGGCGGGACTATTCCCACTACTCCCAGGCGCGATGGTACTGCTTCGTGGTGCGCTGGGCGTTTGCTCCATCTTTATCGGGGGTAAGGTCTGGGGCACAAAAGGAGGAACAGGACTGGTGTTTCCAGAAGCCAAGCCCTTTAAGCGTGAGAATAGTCCATCCCAGTCACCCCAATCTTGGATCTCCTCAAGCGTCAGACCAGTTCGGTTTTCGGGCATCAATAGGCCGCCTCCGACTGGTTTCGCTGACATGACGGGGGGATCGCGTTCGGACCCAACCCATACCCAGGACGATTCAGGACCAGCTTGTAAGTCGGCGCTAACATATATCAAGAGCTCCTCGTCTCTGATCAATGTTTCTTGAACCGCCGCTGGCCCGGCCGGAGCAGCGTGTGGAAAGCCGTGGGGAGTTGACCTGGGCAAAAAAGAAGCTAGGTCGGCTCTCTTGTTTGCTAATATGGATACGAAGAAGGACAAAAATCTTCCGCATGGTATGGCAACATCCCGCCGGACGCCGATCGATGAAAGTGCCCGAATACATGTGGATGCAGCCTCGTAACGGCCCGCTAAGAGAAGAAATAAAGTACAACGGAAGATGTGAGTAGTAAGAAGTGCGGTCGCGGTGTCAGCAAGGGTTGCGCTTAGCCTACCGATCAGGTCGGCCGTGTCCATCGCCGTAATCGTGCACTGATCGATCGCGTTTTTTCGGACTTCGGGGGGACACGTAGGGGCGAGATTATGACGATGAAGGAGTAGACGAGCACTTAAGAGATAACTGAGAGGCATGAGTATGTGTGGAGCGATAGGGAGATCGCTCTGGGGATCGCAAGCTGCTGGGAAAGCCCTCTGACAAGCAATAAAGTGTGCATCAAAGGAGGCCAACCGCGTCGGCGCCACGACTGGGGCTGAAAGGGCCTTCCTCATCGCCGAAAAGCATCGAACAACATCGATGACAACATGTAAATAATGTGATAGTGGGTTGGCATTCAGGGGGTGAATGGGTCCGTCAGTTTGAAGGAAGTGATCGTCACAAGGTTCTGGGAGAGAGACGTCGCAGTCGGTATCGTCGATGGCGAAAGGGCGGCCAAGTTCCAGGGACAATGTTCGATCGAGGATGTAAATAGCCCACCAAACCCTCCTGCGCATATCTGCTTCAACCCTCGACCGAGCCCCTGTTTCCAAGTGAAGATCCATATCCTGTGCGCACCTAACGGCGCTCCCTAGCCATGTCCACGCTGTCGATTTCAAGTTGAGTTCGTTCAACGCAAGGGCAAAGAGAAACAGAGCCCGGGCATTATCGAGGGTAAAATCGTTGTTCCAAGGGTCAATGAGCCCTCTTGCGGCTTCAAGAAACTCGCCGGTTCGCTTTGTTCGCTCGAGATCATCGCTAAA
Source organism: Eutypa lata (assembly GCA_022661535.1). NCBI lineage: Eukaryota > Fungi > Ascomycota > Sordariomycetes > Xylariales > Diatrypaceae > Eutypa > Eutypa lata. Next base: position 559,848 of record JAKULF010000001.1, read on the forward strand.
GAGACTACCAACCCCTAAGACAGCATAAAACATAGAAAGCCATGATGCTGAGACCCGTTGTAAGCTGGCACTTTGATATAGCTCGTCAACATCATGTTGCAAACTCGGCCAATGTAGTATTGGCATCATTATATGGACTGCGCCGTAGTAAGCGTGGAGAAGCTTCTCTGCCACAACCTTAGACGGCAACGGTGGTCTCGGGGGGTCGAAAACGGTAGCAGCCAATAGCGACTGCCGACATGGTGCTGGCGGCTTGAGTAAGCCCTTTGAGAAGTTCCTCAGGTTGGACCTAGCTCGGGAAGGATCATGCAGTGGCGCTACTCGCCTTCGCCGCTTGGGCTCGGAACGGATCTCTGGTAGTTGAGGCGGGAGCTGCTCGACATTTTCCACGTCCACATCCATCTGCCCATCTCGCTCGCTGAGCATGCGCTTCAGACTGTTGTTCTCCCTCCGCAACCTGTCGAGCTGCTTCTCAAGATCCTGCACCTGTTTGATAGAGGACATTCGCCGGTTGGTTTCCTTGGTGAATTGGCACTTGACATTGCGGCTCGAACATTCCGAACAACTGGTCGTTTCCGTCGCATCACACTTGACCTTTCTTTCGCGACAAGCATCGCAGCTCGGGTCCTTTCTCCTCTGCCGGTAGGCTCGCTTCTGAGCTCAAAGGTTAGCATGGGGTGAGCACTTGACGGGTCAAGGGGCTTTGCTACCGAATCGTTTGATGGCAAAGATTCACGACCCATCACCGGGGTCGCTGCCACTGGCGTGTAAGATTGGAACGCCGACTGGCTGACAGGAGGCAAGGTCGGAATGCCACTTATCGGCTGCGACGGGTGCGCGGTGTTAGACCTCGCCCCTGTGTTCATTAGGTTGTTGAGGTACTGGGCCTGTGGTCTAGGTGAAGTCGCCGAGGAAACGGACGAGGAATCATAAGACCTTGTAGATGGGTTCGGTGATCGAGGGAAGGCATTGTGCGACGGCGTCGCCATCTTCGAAGAACTTCAAACTCCAGTGGTTGGAACCTGGATAGGCAGATTCTCAGCGAATTCCCCGATAGAATGGACTCTAGGGAGTGCCCGGTCAAGGTACATGCAGGTCGTTGTCGCCAGATGTTTCTCTCTGGAATCGGCTAAGTATAAGAGGAACTGCTAAACACTTTTCCTGCCGCAGGACAAGTCTCGAACGGGGGGGCACGCGGCAGGTGGATCTAGGCGGTAAGAAAGCTACACTCGTACCAAGGCCACAGACTCGGATTTTCGTGCAGGCAAACCTCGGTGTCCCCTCTTGAAGATGCTGATAGCCAATACTGGGTAGCGCTACAGCAGCGCTGTACTACTCTAGAGCCGATCAATTTCTGGGTAGTATTTCTATGGTCCGTCCCAAGCCCACGAGAGGATTTGACATATGAAGGGCCGTATAGAAGGTGAAAATAGCAAGAGCTCTGGTGCTTCGTAGCGAGTCATATAGGATCGGTATTTTCGATTAGTTGGTTGTGTATACTCAAATAGGACCTTGGACATATCGGGAGGAACGATTGCCTAAACCGGAAGCGAGAACGGCGCAGTGCCGGACGACAATACCTCTCTGTGCAAGCGCCGATACCACAGCAGCAAAGGTGTCTGCCTGTAGTACTACGTTGAGTACAGGCGCAGCGAGAATGTCGGTCCAGTGAACCAGCGCCAGGCGGGAGTGACAGAAGTAAGGCGAGTCTGGAAGAGTCCGCAAGTTTGAGAAGGGAAGACGAGCTTATGGTCTAACTAGTCGGTCCCGGGACGGTAGGGGTGGTTCTTCAGCTCTATTTCAGCCAAGGTCCCGAGAGTCCTCCTCCGTAGTGTTAAAACACAAGTAGGAAATATATATCTGGAGGGGCGAAATCCTTCTTCAGTATCCCTGCAATAACGCAGGGAACACCCGAACAGGGCCTGCGATGTTCATAGACCAAAAATTGCTAGTAAGGTGTTTCGAGAGAAGGGTAAGTGGGCCAGCCCGGTCGGTCCTGGCTTGGGCAAGTCACCAATGAACCCTTGACCCATGACAGGACCCAACCAAGCACAACGCCATTCATGGCGAATCGGCTAACACTTTTGGATAACGCGGTTTGCCGTGGACTAATGGACGTCTACCCGTCTCTTGTCTAGTACAGAAAGAACATCTAGCCTAGTCTGGGGTGGTGCTTAGCTAGCTAACTCCATTTTGAAAGTGGGAGATCTTCAGTGATAGTTACTGCACATAGACAGCTTGCTGGGGTATAAGATAGAGTTTCATGCACATATCTACTACTCCCGAAAAAACGTCGAACCTGTCGACCCAGCCAGCTGTCTGTCTTAAGGAGTGCTAGGTCTAACGACTACTTTCTAAAATACACACATTCATTTCATCAGCATACGGGGTAGTTAGTCAGAGAGCCACATTAACTATATTTTACTTCACCCTTTGAGGATGGAAAACAGAGTGGAATTGGAACCGCTAGTTAGCATTCCCCCAGTTGCATTATAATCTAAAGCCAAGCCCGGTTCGGGGGAATGATGTGCGTCTTGGGGTCGCTCCATCAAGAGAGTCAGATTTTGCATCCTCCCCCCTCCCCAAAACACACTCTTGCGTTCGTGCCATCGTGGTACGATGGCCTTATTTGTTCAGCTGCTATTCAGCTTCGCAGCGATTGGTGCAAAGCTGCTACCCGGGCCGCTATAATGGAGTCATGGTCATGTAGGGGGAGGGAATCGAGCACTTCCCTACCCAGCCACAGCACATGGGGAATGTTTCGACCTGCAAGCAAGCAACGCCGGGACCAGGCGTGTTTCGAACAGTACAACACGCGATCAAGCATGGTTACTAACTAGTTAATGCACTTCTTCCACCGTTCTAACGAAAACTAGCGGTGCAAAAAGGACTTTAGGCATGAGACGCTCAGAACCGTGGTAAGGTAGGTATGACAGGGAATAGGTGTCGAGACTAGCTGGGGTCGTGGAGAACATAAAAAAAAGGTTTGGAACGTGCCGAAGAACAGATGCACATGCTCACGTCTCCGTGCGGGTAATGGATGTAACATGATGGCGCCGGATTGAGCAGCTAACAAATGCCATCCATTTGGATCCCCTGGTTCGAGTCAACGGGTGCTTATTTTTATCCTTGGTAACAAGAGGTGCAGCTTGCTCAAACTCGTGGCGTTAGATAACTACATAGCATCTCCGATGTCACGACGTAGGCAGTTTACCTCTCCGTTTTTGGTCATAATCCGTCTATATATGAAGCATGAAGGACCAATGGAAGCATCCGCTTGCACCCTTATCCGGACAATTCAGCTGAAGTTTACAATAAATGCAAGAGAAGGGCGCAGTTACGGGAAATCAGCAAGGCGGCGGCCGCATGAATAGCTACTACCTACTCACTCACTACATACTACGGAAGTAGTTATTGTATTGCACGATACTTTAGCTCAGGGGCCCACAATACACACATGTCCGACTAAGGGAGGTTCTCGGGCGCTGGCAGAGGTTGGGGTTTACCGTTCCCATGTAGTAAGTGTTAGCGTTGATCCGTCCGTACTTATACCCATGGCACGGCCAGCTGCTGCTACTAATGTACTGTAGTCAGCACCCTGGGAGTCAAGAAGGTACATGGCTCTCCAGACATCTACAGACTAGTCTTGTATTGTCAAAGGTAAATCCTTCTTTACATCGTGGCAGCCACTGTAGAAGGATTCACGGTTGCAACGGTTTCCTCGGCAATCTACTCGCATATCCCAATATTCAATGTAGGGATAGATTTAAGGGTCGTCAGACCCTGCTATAGGTAGTTGTACTACAACACCTAAATACATAGGATTCAAAAACTTTCATTACTTCGCAGTGGTGGATAGTCTAGATGTAAGACTACTTCGGAGCTATAATCGAAAATCAAAAGGCACTAGTCCGGTAGATATGAATTCTTTGCAGCGCAAGAGGCTGCTTTAAAATAAAATAAAAACCATAACTAGACGATTGATAGGCGGTGACTAACGTGCTAACTAATATAAGACGGGCCGTGTTGACGTATCAGACCGTGCAGAACAAGAGTGGGAATTCAAGTCTTCGGGAAGGTGGTTCGTTGAACGGTAATTGATTACACGCGTACAAGTAACGTAGATCTTCTCCTAGTCACGAGTATAACTGTTACCACAAAGACAAAGACATAGTAATATAAGAATCCTGTAACCCTGCGTAGAATCCAAAGTAATTTCACGGCGACTGTGCTCGGCTTCTCGACAGGGTCTACAAGTTGCAAGGGAACACAGGTGATCGAATTCGACAACAGTAGCAGATCGAGAATGAAACGACAGGTAGTCTAACTAGCTTCCCTGGACCACGCGAAAGGGTAGCAACGGATGGAATGTCAATAAGTAAGGAGGCTTCTGGCATAAAGTGCGAGTGGGCATCGAGACCACGGTCGACCAAGCAGGTGATTTGAAGATCTCCTCCGTGAATACATACATATTTACTAATGTAGCCGCGAGATCGTGTAGGGTCGGGACTTGTCGATTAGCCGCGTAGTGAGTACGGGAAAGTGCATCTCCACCTTTCTCAACCCAGTCTGCCAGGCATTAAGTAAGATCCTGTGAGTTGCCAAGTTCTGGACCGATCTCTCACGCGTTCGGCTTTTGGTAGGGATTATCTGATAATACCCAGCCAACCGCAGAAGCGTACGTACATAGCAAATCAAGAAGGCCGTACCGGCTGATTACATGAGGCTGATGAGCTGAAGAATGTAAAGATACAACAGATGGGCAGAAGTTGAGATATTGCCAAGATCCACTTGATTTATTTCCTACATGGAGGATTGCCGGGGAGTCTGAAGAAGAAACAGGACACAGAGTTGTGCGGTTTATACCGAATAACCTGGCAACTCATGTTTTTTTCTTCTTTCTTAATCCAGGACAAAGAAGCTCACGATCTAAAACTGATCACCTAATCCCTGATGCGGGAAGAAGAAGAGGAGCTTATTACTACTATGGGCCTAACTACTTGTATGTAGTGATTAGCACGAACTTCAAAATGAAGAAAAGTACCTGACTCAGAGGTCAGAGGGGAGGGGGGGGTGATTGTTCCCTTTGACCCCAGGGCTAATTTCTATTTTAGGGAAGCGATCTGCAAAGGTAGGCGAGACTGGTACTTATGTAGTATATTATTTAGTATACTAGAATTGCATGCTGAGTTTGTAACTATTTGTAACTAATTTGCTAGGTTAAAAAAAAAGCTTCCTAAAGTTTCCGGGATGTGGGATAAATTAACACCTCTTGGTTCGTTACCGTTTGGCCGGTCGTTTCATCAATGCGCCATGGCAGACTACTTCTAGATCCTGGGCAGCTGGACATCAGAATCCGAGATTTAGCTTCACTGCGCTCGACGATAATTTCACTACTAGGTATCCGTACATGCCTGCATACATTGATGATATTCTCGGTAAGTATTTAGGAAATCCAAAACTCCGGATTGCAGATGATTAGCGCCATAACTCAGAGAAAATGGACTAGCAAACATTGAACGTGCACATACATACATGCGTAATGAATCATGAACAATGCTGACATGACAATGTATTGTCAGAGTCTAAAAGCATTGAAGGTTGACAGATCGGGGTAACCCTGGAGCGGCTACTACTGACGGATTACTATAATGAGAAATTTACCCAAGCATGGATCGGAATGTCTTCCGAACCAAGGCTTCAATCAGAGGCTGTCTGGCATATGTACGTACATATGCTTATATCTCCCCATATTCTTTCTTCCCCACCCCCCTCCTCCTTCGCTCTGCTGTCTCGGTAAGATGTATTGTGATGTTGGATGTGTAATATATTTGGGTAACACTTCCAGAATATTGCTTGGGTTCTCTAATCCTCGCCCATTCCACGCGAGATAATCCAAACGTTTAATCAATCTCTAACATGATTCAAGGACATAATATGTATGTCCACACGTCTCTGCGCAGTTTGCAATCTAAACTTATGCATGGTGCCTCTTGATTGATCATCCTTCCTTGCAAGGGGTCATTATTTCTCACGGGCCATGTACATACTACACTTGCATACCAGCATATCTAGTGCCCATCTAGCAGGGCAATAACACGCGGTGTTTCCAAATTCAGCTACATGTAGTTAAAGAGACCGATAGTTACCGATATCGATATCAGAAAAACGTGGTACTAAATGTAGATCAACAACCTTGATATGCACGGAGCACCAGCAATCCCTTTCCTATGTACGTACACTAAAGGGATGTCCACTACGTTCCGGAGATGCCCACGTTTATGAACCATGTCTGTCACGTTCAAGAGCATGGTGGGAAGTCCATCCTAACGGTGATGAAGTTAAAGGATAAGTCTTACTACTGAGTTCCCGTTTCGGTCAGTCAGGCTCCTAATGGTAATAGTTGGCGCTATACTATACATAAGGCTAAACTCGTCGGGCCTTTTAGGTCTCTATGTATTATTTGAAAATGAGATTACACCAGTATTGAGTATTGTATTACAGGCGTGCCCAGTCTATGGGGCTCGGTCACCGAATTGCTGGGCATCAACCATTCGGCATCCTCCGGACGCCCCGAAACGACAATTCTCGCACGCAGGAACACCCACGCAGCCCACGCTGTCACTGTCTTATCAATCCCATCCGACTGCCACACCATACTTGTAGTTAACTATAGCCAGTCTATCGTTTATCATGATCATAACCTGCCTCGTCACAAATGATAGAACAAGATACCACCCCCTCAGACATATCGTATCTTAACAAGTAAGGACGTCCCTAATACCATCGATCCCCTTTGTCCCATTGAAACAAACAAGCCCTCTTCAACCCATGTACCAAAAGCTACACGATGGATCCATCTTATGTACAAACTATGCGGGATACTTAGTACCCATGCACGGTATATACCTTGCAGCCCATGGAAAGGTATGAGCCGAAAGGGAGCCAAGATGCTGGCCACGTAATCAGTGGGTGAACTTACCTAATTTAGTTCACTAGGTAGTAAGTTTCGGTAGAGATTTGAGACCCAAAGTCCGCTGCTGTCGAGCTAAACCTATCTGAATAAGGCTAGAGCACCCTAATTACAGTAGTACCTGTGCTATGCTATAGCCATTATATGGGTATAATGCTATAGAGGCGGGGAATCGGTTACTAATCTGTGGAGAGCTCGCGGTTATTTTTGTACCATGCCTGCTTAATATGCAGGTATACAATAATGCTGTGCCGCTTGTTGAAGTTGTTTGTTCGATTCCTTAAGCTTGTGTACTTGGTTAACTAGAGTCTTCCATCTTCGTCGACGGAGGTTGTGCGAGTACAATACAAGGAATTGTCATTACTATACCTAACCTATACCTAACGTGCTTTAATCTAACTAACCTTTTCCAATGAGTGTGTGTGTGGTGATGCACTGTAGTAGAAGACGTTTCAAGCCGTCTTGTACAATACGGAGATAGGTATGTACAATACATACTTTAGAAGAAATGTATGGTGGTGGTATATGTGTGTACCTATATAGAAAGTAAATCGACGATCCGTATAGACGGCCATTTGCATTCTCCATGCGCTTATCCATGCTCACCTCTTGACTGGGGGGGCGTTCTTTCCCACTTCCCGGGTATGTGCGTCTAGGATCTACAGGGACGCCACAGCAAGAGGACAACCTTGGCGACCATGCTGCCATGTGGACATATACATATATACATAACAATAGTTGGGGGATTGAGCACGAAAAGGTTGATAAGAAAACAAGCCACGATGCCGCAGCGTGCCGTTGTCCCTCCCTTTACGTAGTAGGTTATTCATTCTTCTTCTTCGAGTGGTTTTCTGGCTTTGAGATCTCTTCATGGCGGCGTATGGCTTCCCCGCATCTAATAGGTGCAGGAACTCAACTCCTACTTACTTGTGCGTTTGTAGCATGAACAACTCGGCCTGCAGCTAGATATACGGCAAGTCGCTCTTGAGGTAGTACCAGAACTACTGGACAAAGACAGGCAGCCTTAGTCGTCGTCTCAGTGTTCAGGCTCGTCGTGTTTATCAATACTTCCCCCTCACCCCAGACGGCTCCATGGCCGTTGCATATTTGATTGGGGGGCAGTTTGCTCTTTCGGTCACATGTGCTTCTGTTACCTCGAAATCAAACATACACGGCCAAAAAGCTACAGGATTCGAGTTATCGAATGATCCGCGATGATAGGCCCAGCCCAAAAACGGGATGTTGGGCCCGTCATGGTTCAATTTCATGGTTCTGACTAATAAATGTGCATTATTGCGAATGGGAATCAGACTATTCATGAGCAAGCCTGCCTTTCCATAGGCACTTAAGAGCTATGATAATGTCAACGATAGCCCCGCATTGCGACCCTCTGAAACAATGCAAACCTTAGCTAGCCCAGAAACTGATGTGGCCGAGTGGTGCGGACGATTCCCAAATGGAGCTCTAGAACCCGAATGTCACTTGGGTAGTGGTGTCCCGGTTGCCGAATTCGCGGGATATGACGCCCGGATCGTTGTCCGCAAACCAATACCTCACTTTTAATACTTTAGGATAGGTTAGACGATGTCCACTTCAACACTATCAGAGTCTTCTAGTAAGCCCCCAAATCTGGGATCGAGATCCTGAAGGGCATGCTGAACCAGGAACCCCATAACACTAAGACAACGAACCCTCAGTATAGCCATTCCGTTCTCCATCTCGTCACTCAAGCTTTGCACTCAAGAGGTCAATCGGAGCTAAGTCGTTTAGGTCGGCCAAGGGTCCTGGTATCTCTCAACGTCGCATTCTTACCCGTGCAACGGGGTGCAGGGGAGAGGAAGAAGAGTGAAAGAGCATGTCCCTGTGGCACGGGATACAAGGATTGGAAATCTTCAGAAGATGCGAGTCCTGTTCGATGGGCTAGATCTGCGTCGGCCATCTCCAAAAAAGAACCTTAACTACCGTCTGGGGAAGCCAGGTCGTAAGCTAGTTTCTCCGACGTTATGGCTCAGAGGCGTCGACCACGGCTGTGACCTGCATTCCTCCAATACAGCGCTCTTCCAGCGAACCACCCCATGCCCCAGCCAGCGTAACATAGCTTACTGGTGGTCTGCCACCCCTTGGCCAATTGGCTGTGTAGGCAACCGAGCATTGTGTGCTGGGAAGTCACATGCGCGCGACGTGGCACTGCAGGCCCGTTCGACCCCTGCGCAAGGTAGGGCGAGACAACATGGCCGCTCGGAGCTGGAAGTGGTACATGGTACAGACAGTTTTCCCTCTGCTGCTACTGTGGTGAAACGAACGCCTCCGTACCACCAAGGCGACGACCGGTCATCCAACGACATCACTTCGTCCACGACAGGAGGAGAGTATCCGATTCGTAGCTTCCCCGACTCTGGCTGCCCTCGGGATTCGGCCGGGAAATCGCCAATGGCGCACACGGCAGATATCGGCAGTCATGTCGAGCCAAAAGGCTGCACGCCGCGTACACACACCCACGCTCGCATAAAGCTGCGACGCTGCCATGGTTGCACGCCAAGGACCATTGTTATAATTATAAATGATAATGGTGAATGAGATGCGCCGGGGCTGAACGCGGCTCGCAACCGAGCAGACTACCTACATATATGCAGGATGTTTAAGATAGAGGCAATCAGATGCTACGCAGCGTTGTAGATGGTATGATAGTGAGAAGGAAGAAAAAAAGGCCATACGCCCATATCTCTACCACTCCAGTCGATTCTCGCTTTCCATTCCTGGAAACAATATTGTCATTTTGTGTAGATTTCAAGACTTGTCTAATTCTACGAAAAGTGAAGATAAGTAATGTGTGATGAGGCATGCATTGAGAGCGGAGTGATTTGCCATACCTAGCTATTTGTTGTGTGTGTAAATAGGTACCTACTAGAGCACTACGTGATTACAAGGCTCGGTTTGTGGTCCGATTTCGTCTGGATTTTTGGGAGCTAGAAATAGTAACATCGCTTACTCCCGCTGACACTCCATCTCTCTCTCTCTCTCTGTGTGTGTGTGTGTGTGTGTGTTTTTGACGATCCCGGCACCAAAGCGATGTATTGTACATCGACAAGATTGTCTCCCTTTCTTGGCGTTCAACTACAACGCAACAAGCATACTCGGAGATCCACAACCTTAGAATGGATGTCCTTGCGACGATAATTCAGCGCGACCGTATGTATGTATGTACTTAATGTATGTAGAAAAATTAAGGACGGGGGTATTCTTAGAATCTGTGCGGTTTCGAAAAGCGAAGGATATGCTGCTTGCTCGTACATATTGTACGAACGCTGAGGAGCGAGGACCAGCAAGTTGTGTGTGCTGCGAAATTATTTTCTTATGCAGCATTGTTTGTCTGCTGCCATCCATCGTGCAGGCAAGCAGGCGGACAGGCGGACAGGCAGGGCAGGCAGGCAGGCAGGCAGGGTCGGCAGGTCATATTTTAGCTCGCACGTTCTGATCGACAGTACAAGATCTTATTTAATTTTCTCTCCCCACTCAAGCTTTCAGGGCTCTTCGGGACGCACCCGGGCGGGGAGGGCGATTAGTATCCTATTTACGTTTCATTAACTAACTGGTCCCTGATAAACTATGAGATGATCACCGGTCTATGCGTTTTTTTGGTATTGTACCTCACGGATCTCGGCTTTATTGCCTACCTATGCAGTTACCTTTTCATTTTGTCACCAGGAATGTCACCACCATGATGATAGCCGCTGCTCTTTGCGGTATACCTCCCTCTAGTTCAAGGACGCGTATCAATCATTACCTAGCGCTATGTACTTTAAGCTTATCGGGTTCACGACTTTAATGTGTGCTAGAACTTTGGGTGCCGCTAGCTTTGGGCTAGGGCTGTTGACCTGACTGACTCGTTGATTGTGTGTCATAGGAGGGATTTTAATTTAGACGAATAAGATTTCACAATCCCTAATCAGCTATGATAAACTCTAAGAAGCCGTAGATCTCCTGTGTACGTGTGACAACAGCAACAACTACTTACCTTACCTTAAGTAGATATCATTGCAACCAGGAATCTGGTAACTGCAAAGCTCACGATGTGTAAATCACCCCTTCATTCATTCTTGAGGGCGCTGCCCAAATGCGAACATCATATCCACCTAGAGGGATCGCTCGAACCCGAACTGTTGTTCGAGCTCGCGGCCAAGAACAATATTACCCTTCCAGCCTCTGAGGACCCGGCATTTGAGTCTGTAGTTTCGTTGAAGAGTCGTTACCAGCACTTTAAGAACTTAGATGATTTCCTAGGATACTATTATATTGGCATGTCAGCGCTGGTCGATGGTTCAGACTTTGAGAGCCTAGCCTTCACTTATTTCTCCAAGGCTGCATCGCAAGGCGTGCGGCATGCCGAGGTCTTCTTTGACCCGCAAGCTCATACGAGCCGTGGAATCAAGCTTGATACTTTGGTGGTATGTACAAAACCATCTTGCCCCTGAATCCTCACGCCCTTTTCTGGAACGTCACTTGATATTTTTATGTCTTATCACTCCATGCTAGAAACTTCTAGATTACAAGGTGTTACGCTCAAGGACAACATGTTAATACGCAAAGCAGCAAGGATTCAAGAGAGCTCAGGCAAGAGCTGAAACGGAATTTGGCATAACCACTGAGCTCATCAAATGCCTTCTGCGTCATCTCCCCCTTTCAGACGCAATGGGGACCTTCAAACAGGCAAAGGACGCCGGCTACTACACAGACGGCACTTTCGCGGGTATGGGCATGGATTCTTCCGAACTGCCGTTCCCTCCCTCGCTGTGGGCAGACCTATACGACGAAGCAAAAAAGGAAGGAATACGCCGGACGATACATGCAGGCGAAGAAGGACCAGCCGAGTATATAACGCAAGCATTGGATATTCTAGGTGCAGAGCGCATAGATCACGGTTTGCGGGTCTTCGAAGACGATGTGCTCATGTCCCGGATTGCCGAGTCCAAGACACTCCTAACTATGTGTCCGCTGTCGAACGTCAGGCTTAGGTGCATCGATTCCATCAAGGACTTCCCCTTGAGGAGGCTTCTGGATGCCGGGATTCGATTCAGCATCAACAGTGATGACCCGGCATATTTCGGTGGATATATCCTTGAGAATTACTGTGCGTTGCAGGAGGTCTTCGACCTGAGCATTGCCGAGTGGGGGGGGATTGCTAAGGGTGCTGTGATGGGCAGCTGGTGCGCTGATGAACGGAAGACACAGCTGTTGACCGAAATCGAGGAAGTGATTCAAGAGTGGACAAAGCAATAATTTTGTTACGAACAAGCAAAGCAATCCATACTTAATAGCACAAAAGAGGCTAGGGTGTATTAACGACCTTATCACAACGCATAGTAAAGCAAACCTACCATAATACTAGAATATAGAATCTGTTAGACAAGAACTGATATTGGCAACATCATGTGGAATGTCTAGCATGTGGCACTAATTGTGTCCAAATGCTGCCCCTGACTGCGGCTTGTTTCTTCAAGAACCAATTGGTTCGGAAATATAAATGACTTTGGTCATAATTACGTTACGCCCTTTCAAAGATAATTAGCCGTTGAAAATAGGGAAGACAAAAATTGGTTAGTATAGTCAATGCTGTATGTTAATTTACCTGCCTGGAGCTTGTTATATTAATCTAACTCGGTTTCAAGAACAATACTACGATGCCAAGTCAGGTTGACGATAAAATAAAATAAAAGTCAAGGTACTATCTGGTTCTAGCATAGACATCAAAATACTAACAACTTGGTATCGAAATGATTGCTTACCGGTTAGGTATGGGCTTTGCTGTATACATGAATATATATATTACATGATAAATCATTCAACTGGCCTTTACATGTAGAGTTATCGTTCCAGTAAATTTCAAGCTATTAGAGGCAGAGTAATGAAGTGTTGTGATTAGTAATCGTTATCAGATCATGAGTATAGGGTCATTTCCATGGTTCGGGAAAGATTGATGTATTGCCAAAATGAGGAATCTCTAGCTGTTTGAGTTGATATCCCCTTGTAAATACTTAAATGATGATGCCTAGCTCTAGCAATCATATGTTTGACCTGGTTTCTCAAAGCAATGGCTTTTCCATTCTTGCTTAATTACCCAACTTTCTATACATTTAACCTTTTGAAACTAGCTGGAAAAGTTCGTTTCCATTCTATATTCCCTGGCCAAGATGCGCCAGTAGGGAGTTTGGCATGAATTACTTGTGTGAATTGCTAGCTATATAACGTGGAGTTGGCTGTGGTACTTGACCAAGACCTTGTGCTATATATAGGGTTGATATGACGAAGCTATACATGATCTCGGGTTCCAAATTAGAATTAACAGTGAAATAATAGACTGTGATATTCCAGACAGGAGTAAGAGTACAATATGAACTAAGAAATACAAGGATGGCATATAATAGAAAACATAGTTGGGAACAAGGCTTATCGTGATACAATGAAGCCTTGTAATACTGACATGAAAGTCTTTCCGAAAACGCGTCACATGTTTGTCTTCATATATCGTACTAAAACCCTGATCTTCGACCTGAGGTGTCAATAAGTGTACTCCAGGTTCATCTTCACATGCCACTAGAAGTTATGATTCAAAACTTATCGGAACCCACCTCAGAATGATGAGGATGTTTGTAATATGCTGGAGGCTACCATTTTGGAGACAGTGATCCAACAGCTGATCAAAAGTCGATGCTTCAGGTCGCAGCCTTTCTCTGTAGGGACTAATACAGTTCTATAGTATATCTCTAGAGAGGCAAGATATTCTAATCTTGGGCTCTTCATAGATATCATTATGCATATATCGACTATGTGTTCGTACTCTAGGAGACCTTGTATAATAAAGGAGAGACCTGTCAAAAATTGACACGGTTGACTAGTACTACCGCTGGCATTGGCAGTCTGGTTGAGTGTAATTGGAGTTGAAGAGAAGCCAGTTTGGTTTGGTTAGCTGCCCGACTCCTTATACAGCCCCTGCCATGCAACAGATACGCTTATATTGCCAGTAATTGGTTATATGTGCCGTTTTGGAACTCAAGTCGTACTCTTTCAGTCCAACGGGAAACATAATTCACAAATACATCACGAGTTAGGGGCGTGATAGGGGAAATAATAGACATTAGCATTTTTGAGTCTTTAAATAAATAACATGCACCCGTCTCACTATATCCATAACAACTATGCTCGAGGCACAGGACGTCCACCGATTATTTCTGGCCCCCCTCCTCAAGACATATCATCTGCAAACATGGCGGCACGCTTGGCCGACCCACTGGATGGCGGAGAGCTATGCACGAACGGGGTGCTGGCAGTGGAGGTGTCGAGCGGGGCGCCGAAGTACTCGAGCTCGAGCTGGCGGGTGTTGAGGAAGGTGGTGTTCCCGAACCAGCGGTCGATGTCGGACTGGCCCATGAGCTTCATCTCGGTCTCGAGCTCCTGGCGGAGGATGGTGATCAGCTTGGTGACGCCGTCCTCGCCGAAGACGTTGGCGAACATGGGGGCCCGGCCCAGCCCCACGGCGCGCGCCCCCAGCGCCAGCAGCGTCAGCACGTGCGTGCCGCGCCGCACCCCGCCGTCGGCGTAGATCTCCAGCTGGCCGAACACCTCCGGGTACAGGCGGTGCACGTCGAGCAGGATCTCGGCCGCCGTCGGCACCCCGTCCACCTGCCGCCCGCCGTGGTTCGACAGGTACACGGCCGGGAAGCCGAGGTCCGCGCACACCTTGACGTCGTGCGCCGTCTTCACGCCCTTGGGCACGATCGGCAGGTCCGTCAATGTCCGCAGCCGGTTCAGCGCCTCGATGGTGAAGGTCGAGCTGTGGGCCGACTCGCCGCCGCTGGTGAAGCGCAGGGATCGGTCCCGTATGCCGTTGATGCCCGTGTTGTCCACGGTTAGGAAGAGCGCCCGGAATCCACTGGCCTCCATGCGAGACAGTTCGTCCCGGAGTTGCGTCTCGTTGGCCCAGATGTACTCCTGGTGGAACATGACCTGGCCGTCTACTGCCGCCGCCGCGATCTCCTCGATGTCGAGGGTCGAGGAGATCGAGGGTGCGTAGAGGATGCCGGCTTTCCCCGCAGCCCGGACTAGGTTGGCCTCGGCGTTGGGGTGTGCCCGCCCAGCGCTCGCAGCAGGAGCGATGAAAAACGGCGCCGAGAATTCGTACCCCAGAATCGTGGTGCTGCACGGCGGCGGTTAACGTTTGGTTTTTTACAGGTGAGTAGTTGGCCCACCGAGACGGATCTACGATTGTCGACCACTTACTTCATATTTATTTCGGACACATCGGAGAAACTAAAACCATTCAGGCGGATCTTTTTCCAGATTATGAGGTTGTTGATATAAGCTGGGGGGTTAATGCCTGTTAGCAAAAAAAAATTATACCGAGGCAGGGGTTGGCCACGATAGACGTACTGGTCTCGTCCAAAGCGGCAGTGCGATAGTAAGCATAATTCCGACCACTGAGAGAGTTCTTTGCCGCGATTTGGAAATCGTTGACCGTTATCATGTCGGCAATGGGCGGGACTACACCAGTTGTCCAGGGGCCGGTGTCCAGGCCCGTATCCGCAATGCCCTCATCTAGTTCCTGGTCGACGTCCGCAGCGAAAGCGACCCTGGAGAGCCCGAGGGCAAGCACAGCAAGTGAACTAAGCATCCTCATGGTGTCGAAAATGAATAACGAGTGTCAAGGCGATCTAATTAAAGACGCTAAGATATGTAAAATCCTCCCGGTTTCTGTATATGGAAACCTAGATAGGATGGAGAAGGGGAAGGGGGAAGAAAACAAGGAGAAGTGGTGTGCTTGACCACAAATGGTAAAGAGAGGCCATGGCTGTTTATTCATATTTATCACCGGTGAGAATCTTCGTATTCAGTAGCCTAGCAAGATGAAAAAGAATGCAGCCGACAAGGGGGCTTTCCTCTTCTGACCCGAGCTGATAGCGCCCCACAAACCTGCAGATGTAAGAACTCATGAGAGCGGCGCGGTTGCAATGCAGTACCTAGGCTGGTAGGGATCCGGCCGGGCTGTTCCAACAGATACTACTGCAGTCTACTGTGGATAGATTGTGAAAAAAAAGGTATCACTATAACTGCCTATGTTTGACTGAATCTGACTATGTATTTTTAATCCTCTAATCCATTGGCGCTATTACCCGCCCTATCTATTGCTCCATTTAGCTGTTGTGGAGTTACTTGGCTTATAGTTATGGTGCAACCACAAAAGAGGCCCTAATCTCCTTTTGTCTGCCATCTTATCTGAATTTCGACATATTGCAACATAAAGCTGCAGATGGGAAACGCCCATGGCGCTGACATGAAATTGCGATTGTGCTTCGTGCGCGTACATGTAGGCCAACCGATCCTTCTATATGTACCTTGGTAGGTACTTGACAATATTCCGAGAGGCATATCATGGGGAAGCAAAAGCTTACATACTTACATATTTAGTTATACTCCTTGTTGACCTGTTAGTGACGGTTCTACGTACTAGCGATTCCAACTGTAATAAACATGTACGGCAGTACGGCTGAGACGGAGTACGTTCTATCCGGTGGGCGATCATCCCCGCCTATCTAGATAGTCTTCAGCCCTTAAAGTATTGTACACGATGCGACGAAGCATTTACTTATCTCCATAAGTGCGTATGCAAGTCTCAGCTGCTGCTCCAGCGACGACAATGTATCCGATTTTTGTTTATATTTTCAGCCTAGTTGATTGGTAGGACCAATTCCACGAGGGACCTAGCAGCCACGTTTTCAGCGTTAGTATTACCTCGTCATGTCGTTCGCCGTATCCAAACGAAAAATAAAAAAAAGACGAACATGAACCCCTGGAAAATAAGAACGTCTACAACAGGAACAAGGTTACCCTATCGGGAGAATCAGTGCGAGTGGAGCCTTAGTTAAGCTTAAATTGATCGGTACTTTTATGTTTTAGTTCCGATTAAGGTATTGAGGTATCTGTGTAGCATTAACATTGATAACTCATGTCATGTTGTATTCTGCTGTTGGTAATTTCCAAACACATTTTTAGCAAAGGTATATTTAGATACATGGTAGATTCGCTATCTGCTCCCTTTATGTAGATACACGTACATAGTTACTGATATCCTCGTACGGTCCCTGCGCTAGGGTCTTCTATACGATATGCATGAGCAACCTAACTGCCTACATGTATGTTCGGGCTTCGCTGGATCGAAGGATTGCCCACCAATATCACCCCCCCTTAGGTTGTACTGCGGCTGACACGTATAGTGATCGTCTCACTCTATTACGCTGATTGGTTAGTGAGTTCAACTAAATTTCCACTATTCACTGGGGGATGAAGTGTCTTAACTCGGGCTGTTCGGGTGCCGGATGCGCTTCAGATTTATTCCCACTCTCCGCGTCTTTTAAGATGCGTAGACTTTTCTCTTCCTTTCACTTAGCCCGTCCTTTCAACTAGTTAACTCTTGGAATTACAACTATTGATACTCCGTATATCGTGTCCGTTTGCCCGGACTTTGTGATAGAACGGTTGAAAGTACGAGGAGACACTTGTTGATCGGTAAACCGTCGATGAGCCATGACGTATAGGCGCAAAGCTAGAAAAGCCACCGAGGGGTTTTCATTTCGCTTCTAGCAGCCACTCACTCATCAATCTCTAACATCTACATTAACTTAGGTAACAGCAACCTATTACTGCTACGTACTTTGGTTTTCTATGCACCTACGGACATATATATTCATCTCCACAATGTAGCACTCTATATCTTTCATCCTTCAATTCAGCCAACTATTCAGCAGCGTAAATGTCACACTTTAAGTCACAGGGGTACAAGATCCTGATCGATTAAGGGGGGAGGGAGGGATGCAGAGTAGACGGGGTTTCTGCAACCTTTCCCCGTGATCCTGTAACCTATAGTCGGTCTTGCGTCACACACTCTATTTAGTTCTGCGAGATACTACGAATATAGTGTCTTCGCCCGTCGCCAGGCTAGTGAGCAGCAGTGATGCGAGCACTTGGACAATCGTTGTCGATCTGACTTACCGGCTCTATATAGTTCCGAGGACTTTGGGCTGCTATTGTTGAACTATTGGCGAAGCTAACTGGCCAGGAAAAGCTCTACGGTATAGATAATAACACGGTCATTACCGGCCGACTCACTCTCTCGGCCTAGTACGAACTATGCCGTCATCCGTTTGTTAGAGTGTAGTGAATTACCGTCGGATGCATTGTCTCAAGAATTATCGCTATTTGTTTCTTCGTTGTAAACGAGATCTCCGAATCATGATAACACAATGATCTGGATCGGTACTACATACCAATGCTACACAGAGATGTGTGACCCGGCGACGGAGCGTGCCGAGCCGGTCAGCCGGCCCTCACTCATTCTTTTGCATCATCTCAACGTACCTACCTACCCAGCATCCCCCCCCTCTAATGAGATGATGCATCTTCATCTTCATATAGCGATCTCGGTACCTGCAGGATATCACTGGACTGGCTATATGTGTCTGATGTTCTAGACCCCCCTTTATATTCAAGTCCGGCCAAGGCCTCAGTACAATTCAAACCCCCTGTTGCTTCTTTTCCCCCAGGGTATTGTTCTCCAAAAGGGAAATTCTTGGCGTCTGAATAAGACGTGCAGCATACTTTCCGTCTGTCAGATTCTAGATTCTGTGTGATATATGCCTTGCATATGACATGATTGGTCGCTTCGTCTGGCTGCGACGATGAGCGGGTTACGCGTTCTTAATTCCTTTCAATCACATCCCTAAATCAGATTCTTAGCAGATCAGCAGATGGAATACCGATGCTAGGCTGCTATGCTTCTCGACAGGGAAAATGATGCCTGCCAGATTTGCTGTTTGTAAGCTGTGAACCTTGTGCCCATGGGGTAGGATTTGATAGACGGGCGCTTGCGATATGAAAGGTAGCCCTTATACACCATTCCTCGAGTGTCATTCCTGCGCTGCAGTAGTTGTGTGATGGTATTGGATTTGGCAATATTAACCACGGATCACCAACTTGGATGATACGGATTGAGTTTCGCTAGTATCCTTGGACCGAAAATGATAGTGGTTGACCAGTGCAATACCGGCCACGGTAAAGACAATTGGATAATGTGCACCGTTCATTCGTATGAGTGAGTAGACAATGTTCTAGATGGAAAATTATTGAATTTGAGAGAACGATCGTAATTATCATGAAGCGGGACTTTAGCCCCTGACTCATTCTTGTACGCGCTTGCCATAGAGGAAGCTCATTCTTGTCAGATTCTTCTCCTTTCTCTGGTTCATCATATGTATGCATTTATACATCTTAGTAGACAGGACAGGGTCGTCTGGTAAGAAATATACCAGACTTCATGTATTAATAGTCTCATCATGTCGAAAAATATACTCCGTGGCGAGGTTAGTACTGTATGCTTTAGGCAACCCCTGTGGGGCGCAACAAACTGATTGCGATCATAGGGGAGAGGGGCATGTCAGCTCGAAAACTAAGGCTATCCAAGACGGACACTTGCTGATCTCTTCACCGCGAACAATACCTTCCTCGAGCAAATGAATGAAGGACTTATATAGAGAGACGTAGCAGCATCATGGCTCTTTACAACAAACTTCCAACCTTGCGCAGCATCCGCGTATTGTCGTTTAAGAAACCGGCGATCACTACCGGCGAGAAAACAGCGGGGTCGACCGTGTCGGATCCGGGTACCCAGGCCGTATGCTGCGAGATGTCCGTGATACCATTGACCGAATCCGAACCTTTCGATGCGTTATCTTATGTCTGGGGCAACCCTTCCATTAAGGACGGCTCCATGGTCTGCAACGGGCATACAATCGATATTACCCCCAATTTATGGGCCGCACTGACACAGATCTGGAGGAACTGGCCGCAAAAGAGGCTATGGGTAGATGCGGTCTGCATTAACCAGCAAGACATCCCGGAGCGAAACCAGCAGGTGACTATGATGGGTGCCATCTATAGGACGGCCCAATGCGTCGTCGTATGGCTTGGCGAGCCAACAGAGGCGAGCGATACGGTTTTCGAGCTCCTCGAAGAGGTAAAGGACGAGCCAGGCGGCGGCAGCGCTGAGAATGCTACCATGGGGGCCGGTGCATATAACACCACCGCCCTAAAAGATCGCGCACGGGATGTCGGGCGTCTCGGGCGCGAGATCCTCTCTCGGCCCTGGTTTGAGCGGGCGTGGACACTGCAGGAGATCCAGCTCGCGCGTCGGGCGACCATCTGCTGCGGTTCCCGACACGCGGACTTCGGGCGCTTCGTGCAGCTCGTCCAGAGGTACAACGACGAGCAGTTCAAGGAGTCGGCCTGCGGCGGCGACAGCCTGCGGGTCCCGGTCCTGCCCTCCTCCGCGGGGGAGGGGGAGGAGAAGGAGGAGGACGGGACGCTGTTCTACCACTTGGCCGAGACCAGCGACCGCGTGGCCTCGGATCCCAGGGACAAGCTTTACTGCCTGCTCTCGCTGCTGCCTGAGGACCTGTACGATTTCCTCGAGGCCGACTACTCGCTCTCCGTGCAGGAGACCATCGTCCGGGCCAGCAGGATCTGCATCGAGCTCGACGAGGAGACGGGCTGTCTCGCGGACGCGGGGCTCGAGAACCGCGGGGACGGGACCTTGCCGTCGTGGGCGCTCGACTGGAGGATCCCCCACGACTACGACCACCACAAGAAGTTCAACCCGATAGGGCGGCAGCTGCGCACGGAAGGGAAGGAGGGGGAGGAGGGGGGCGGACCGGAACGGCAACGGCTCCGGCGCGACCGCGGCCGGAACCTCCAATCACCAATAGACAACACCTACTGCGTAGACGACAAGAAACTCCGGATCCGGGGCGGGGCCCTCGGGAGGCTCGAGCTCAGCGAAACGACCAAAGAGGAAAACAAGGATAAGGCAAAGTACAAGCACGAGCAGACGGCGCGGCTCTCCGTCTTCCCCGAGTGCGCGATGCGCTGGCTGGGCAAGCCCCCGGACCTGAAGGTCCCCACGTGGGTGGAGCTGCCGGACGGCGCGTTCCGCGGCTTCCTGGAGCAGGTGCGGTGGCACGAGAAGGACAAGTGCGATTGTCTCGAGGGCCGGTCGCGCGTCGAGTACCTGCTGCGCAATCTGCCGCGCGGCACGCGCGATGGCGACTGGCTCTAGCAGCGGGCCAACGTCGGGCGCGATTACGACTTCATACTGCGTCCTGTTTGGGGCTCGGATGACGAGGACAAGGAGAAGGAGAAGAAGAAGAAGAAGAAGAAGAAGAAGAGCAACAACAATAATAATAACAACGCGGACGGCGGCGAGAAAGACGGGAAAAGAGAAGTGTGCTTCCAGCTGGTCGGGGAGGCGTGGGGGCAGGGGATACGAGGCCCGTTTACGCGGATCCGAGACCCCCTGAGACATTCTGAGATAGTCGCCATCGTAGCGAATTTTGTACTCGTTTGATAAGTATGTAGTGGATTTAAGATAACTACTACTACACCTACTTTAAACTTTCGACGAAATACAACCTCAAATACGCCCTTAGCTATAATAACCCATAAAAGGGCATATAAGACATGATAGAGTTGTCTTATGGTTTCCTTTGCTGCTGTATTTCAGATGCTGCATATATGAGCGACCCACCCCTATCATGGCAAGCCTGGGGACTACATCAATCAAGGGGTCGCTGCTATGACCGCAGCCAGCATTGGTCATGCATACTTAGCCAAGACGTCTTTTTTACGACTCGGTAATACAATACGAAACCCTGTCTTGAGTTACCAGATGTATTTCATAGGATCCACATTCAAATCGAAAGGCTGGGTCGAACTTGTGAGTATATAGTCGAGTCGAACACGCTACATGAAGTGTTAATGCCAGCTTTCAAAGGAGCGTTGATGCAAAGGACTTAGCAATGCAGCCCCTGCGTAACTACAACGTATCTGAACTAATAGCTAGAAGTTACTAAGTGGTATTTTTTTAACGTATATTGCCATATATATATATATACCGGATCTCCTATCTACCTACCCCTATCTTAATGTCTATTTGCAGATCAGAAGAACCCAACCCTGACTAGGCACTTACTTGCTTTAATCGTCATCATCATGCACGCCCGTCAGCGGGCCCGCAAGACCCTGCATGCGCCGACCCAACAAGTCGTCCGAGCTATCGAGCTTAACGAAGCTCTTGGACTTGGTGCTGCTGCCGCTGCCGAACCTCGGGTGTCCCACGGTGGACCTCCTCTTCCTGCTACCGCTTCGTGCATCTCCCCCGTCGGTATCCGTCGTTGTCCTCTCATCTTCGGCAGTCAGCGGTGATGGTGACGGCGACGGTGCGGCTCCTGTATCCTTGCCACCACCGCCACCATTTCGCTTAAACTTCGCCGCCTCGTCGACGCTGCCGATCGTCCGACCCCTCATGCGCGTCATCGCGATCTCGAGAGGGCGGTCCTCGTCGCCGCTGGACTCGACGCGGCGGTGGTGGCGGTTGTTGTTGATGCTGTTGTGGCGCGAGGCGGAGAATGCTGCGGCCTGCTCGCGCAACCTGCGCGCCTCGGCGGCGTTGAGGAGGTCCAGGGCCCAGCGCGCACAGCGGTCGATGAGCTTCCAGGCTGGTGGGTACAGCAGCGGGAACTGCGTGAAGCCGTGGCTGATGCCGGGGATCAGGACCACCTCGGCGACGTCCTTCTCGTCGAAGTCCTTCTCTGCGACGCCCTGAGAGGCCCGCTGGGCGTGGAGGGCCCGCTTGACGCGTCGCAGACGGCCGGCGAAGATGACCGTGTCGTCGACGAGAGGGTCACGCTCGCCCGTTAGGAAGTACGTCTTGGGGAAACGCTGTAGTAGGATATCTGGCGCTAGGATGGGAGATAGTAGATAATCCTGTGAGAAATCTGGGCGGTTGTGCGGCCCTATATATAGAATGATCATGGCTCGCATCATCTCGGGCGTGAGGACACGATCGTTGAAGTAGGAAAGCATCGAGGCCATGGCCAGACGTGTCCGCATAGGTTCGGGCCGATGGGAGAGCGATTTAGTATCTCGTTTTGATACTGGAGAGGGGGGCTGGTTCATTGACCATGACTGGCGACTAGCATGCGAGTACTCCGGCTGGGGATTTTGGAGGGGTTTAGGACCGGTATTGTCTACTGTAGTCTCCCCATTTACCGGCTTAGAGGTTGTATTATCAGGGTCATCGTCCTCATCATCAGACTGATGAGGCGTTCCAACCAAATCATTGTATTGCATGCTTTTGTCACGAAGATAGTCCTTGTTGGTCCCTCTCATCCGTCGATCCTTGATTAAGGACATCTGTTCATCGGACATCCAGTTTCCAATGTTCATATCTAGGCCAGGATAGAGCAATACAAGCCCATCAGGCACAGGAAGCTCGGTTGGAACTAAAGACGGCCGCCGATTCGTGGTAGCACTCTCAATAACCATAAGTGTCATAGCGGTGGCAAGGTTTCCGCCTGCACTGTCGCCCGTCAGAACAACCTTAGGGACTTCGAGCCCCGACATTCCTATGCATCTCCCTTTGCTACGAATGATGGTCGTATATACGTCAAAACATTCGTTAAGGGCATATGGATAAGGGAACTCGGGCGCCTTCTTGTAGTCAAGGCTGAGAATTGGTAGACCTGTCTTGCCTGCCCAAGCGAAGAGCTTATCGTCATTGCACCTTGGATCCATAGCCACGAAACCACCACCAGGTATGTCAAGAATCATCTTGTTGATATGCTCAAGGTCGGAGATAGGACCATCGTAGTATAGCCACCCAGAAATAGATTCCTTGTAATCGCTTGTGCTAGGTCTGGGGATGCGGATCGCTCGAGGAGGCCATCGTGTAAAGCGCGGTCGTATGAGGTTTTGGAAGAAATTGAGGTATGGAGATGTGCCCTTATTCCAGCTGACTCGTAGATGCTCAACCGTTAAGCCACCCCTGACTTTTCGAACCTTCTCGTCGGCGCGCTCCGCGGCAATCATATAGAAAACAGAGAAGACTAAGCTTGCTAAATCTCTTAGCCACTTCGTCTTGACCTTCATTGCCGTCCAAAACCCAGCGTCAAGAGCAGTAAGGATCCATGTCGCGCGGAAGTATGTGGCATCATACATATTAGCCATCGGTTCGGGGCTCGCGATCCCAGCAAGCGTGCTGAAGTTCCGAGCGGCGTAAAGGTACATCATGGTGAGGACAACGGTTTGCCATGATGTTAGGGTTTTCGAGAAGATTTTGGATAGGCGTCGGACTCCGGGAGGGCCATGTCGATTACCTCTGTAGAGACATGGGTTAGAAACAAGCCATAGAAATGCAAAAATTAGCATGTAGAATTACCTGATAATGTAGAAGGACCAGAATGACAGGACGGCAAGCACCTGCAGCCGACGAGATTTGACCGACGGCCTCCCTAAAACATGATCTAGCATTGTTTGGGTAGATTTACTGATTGGCGAATGCTGTGGTTATATGATTTAGACTGACGCAAACGATGCTTCGGAATTTCATTGTAAGGACGCAATTGTTAAGATCTATAGGTAGGTAGCGGCCATCACAGTAGGAGGCTAACAACAGGGTATAGCGGATTAGAAGAACAATTCAAGTCGGCCGTCTGTCGTCTGACCACCATACAAGGCATCAAGGACTAAGGTTAGTTGGTTTGTTATATTAAGATAACGATGAATGAGATAATGAGCTGAGACAAAGACTGTATTGTAAGACCTATGATTCTCCGGCGCTCACTCATCAAGGGGATGACAAGGGCTACTATAGTAGTATTTGTTATCTAGACCCAGCATTAAGAGATAGGGAAAGGATATTGTGTATCGCACACAGGGGATAAACAAGATCCGAGGTTTGGGGCAACATCCTAACTAGACTGGATTGTCATCATGTGGTTGCTGACCACCGGGTCAGGCTGAGCAAAGAGGCGGCGAATGGCCGGTTGGAAGTGAATGAGTGATTCAATACTTGCCTGACTCTCTGTATGTTGCGGGCGGAAGAGCTGGAGCTGGAGCTTAACTTTTAGTTCGCTCACTGACGCTTGCATCGATACAGTAATAAACTAGTTGGCTGGTTGACATGTGAAAGTCACACACATGGCAGCACATGGTGACATGGGGCTGATGGAGTAGCAAAGTACCTACATTATACCGGGTGCCCCACTAACATTATGAAATTAGTGCTACCGAACGCCGAGTAAGTCCCTGGGTACATTCATACAACACCAATTGAAGGGTACCTGTAACCGTGCAGCTATTGCACCCCGCGAAACGTGGCATATGGATATTAATTCATGTTTATACTATTACTTAAACATTTGTAGATCTTATAGTAAGACAAGGTGCCTTTGTCTCAGATTCAAAACAATCTTAAGACTGTAAGGTAACGCATACATATGTATTGGGCATCATCTGTGAGGAGACACAATTCTTGTTGGAAGGAGAATTGTGGCCGTGGGGTATGTATTATCGACGATTAGATAGTATGGGGAAGGATGAACTAATATTGGCTAGATTGGTTTCGTTTATTCCTCCGTCAATGCCGTCAGAAGGAAGCATTCACATGCCTGAGATTGACAATACGTGTTATGCGATGTGTTGTCAGAAGATATAATTGCCTAACAGCCTAGGTACAGGCGAGTAGAAACTGAGGTTGTAAGCTATACATCTAGGTACTGCAGGTATTTTGGATGAAATATGCTACTGTATTCAGCAATACTGAAGACTATAGCTGTTTTAGTAGTATATTATGTTAGAATTGTTCACCTAAAGTCAAAAGGAAACATAAAATACTACATGTGTACGTACAAAAAAGCAAGGTGAAGGCATCAACTGACCTAATCTTGTAAGCTCTCGGCACTTTCGGGTATTAGCAGCATTAGTAACCATTCGTGGCGGGTGCGATGGGACCCCTTACATTGTATTGTACAGGCTCGATGCGTCTTTAACCGAAGGTTATTAGAAACTTAGAAAATACAACATCCCTTACACCCCTAATTCACCGATAATCTAACGAAATAAGCATATTAATAATAACAAATTTATCTTCCTATTTGGAAACGTCGTCCTTTAAATTTTCGACACACTAACACTTCGTTTCACTCTACTACCTACCTAGTTATACCTTCTTTCGTATAAACAAGGGTATTCTTGTTACGATATATCAAAGCTTTGGTGGTATCCATGAATCAGCAGTTATTTATTAATGTTGAACACTTCTTGCCCCAATCACCTCAATCTGCCGGAGTGGTACGGGATGGATAATCCGGGGTTTCAGTTTTGATTGACTGCCGGAGTACAGAGGCAGGGAACCGGAGACCGTCTAGGCTTAGTTCCTCGAACAAGACCCGGAGTTCAGAACGGCGAGGCTTTTCGCGAACGGTCTCTGTCCAGCTTTGGATAGCCTCGTCCGAAATTGACGATGGCCATGTGCTCTGCCATGTAATGGTACCAGACTCCGTACTACCATAGTATCGAAACATGCATCCATGCTCGTCACTCTTCCAATTCCAGATCTCCATCGTACTCAGTTCTGGCATACTTCTGGCAGCCATGCCTGCCGCCCTCAGTAAGTCATTCGTCTGTTTTGCAGGCTTTTCCGGATCTAGGAGCTGTGAGGTGAGAGCTAAGGCCTCGAGCTTGTTCCAAGCCCAATCCGTATGGATTTATTCTATCATCCAAAACGGCCCAAAGAGATGTCTCGCATCGATGGTGACAGACGCAGCAAGGTGTTTTAAGTTGCGACTTGCTTTCGCTATAATTAGACCCCACGAGACATTGTTTGTTGGAGCGGGGTTGGCAATTCGGTTCTACAAGTCATATGATTGAGAACAGGCCGTCTTCGCAGTCCCGAATACGGTCAAGTCTTGAAGTGTTGGGGGTAGTGCACGCTTAACAAGGTAACAATACCCTGTATGGCTTCTATCAGCCACTGAGTGACCTAAACTTGAGAAATATCTCAACTTACATTACACAGTCCGCTAGGCTGTCTACTTACGCTGATCTTC
Organism: Eutypa lata; assembly: GCA_022661535.1. Lineage (NCBI taxonomy): Eukaryota > Fungi > Ascomycota > Sordariomycetes > Xylariales > Diatrypaceae > Eutypa > Eutypa lata. The sequence continues at coordinate 586,809 of JAKULF010000001.1, forward strand.
CCTAATCTGCACATACCTGCCGACCTGCTTAGGCGGTTCGTAGATGATACGCTCGAGACAGTCAAACTTTCAAGCAACTGGCACATCCCGTCTGAAGTGATGTTGCGATAGTATTACCGTCTAACTAGCAGCCTGATGATTACATTTATCTTCGGTAGGATCTTTGCTGCAGACCGTGGGGGGTCGTCCTCGTAATCCAGTGGCACGATCCAAATATATCTACTTGTCAACCTCATGTTGGAGAAGAGGAAATGTTGCTCCAACCTGGATATTGGAGAGCGCCGGCCATGCAGCCATTGTGCCATACATGGAAAGGGTCGTGGAGCCGTGGGCCCATATGCTCCGGGGCCGCTAGAATCCTAAAGTCCTTGCAAGGCTCTGTACATGGGTCGTGCGCTTATGATCCTTGAAGGCATGTTTAGAATCACTTGGTGAGTAGACACATAATTCAAGTGTTAACTCTTGTTGAAGTCCCTAGCCAAGTGCTGAGGACTGCCCAAAGTTTTGCGATAGTGCTAGCAAAGATCATCTGGTTCTCGAATCCCATCCCGGGCGGGGCAGAACTGCATTCTTCACAATCGTAGGCACAGAGTTCGATGCGTAGCCAAATGTTCCTGGCTTTTGATCTTCTTGGCCCGGACAGAATTTCGTCGAATTCTGGCAGACGTAACGGGGATAGCAAGATCCCCTCAAAGTGCCTTCCCTCGAAAGCGACCTACTATCCCGACACACAGAGGCATAAGAAGCAATCTTGTATTATAATCGGCTACGATTCGCAGCGTCATAAACCGGGGCTCTGTAGGCTGGTAATGCCAGTTTGCCATGTTTACTAGAGTAGAGAACCCCCTTGATGGTAAATGCCTGGGAGTTTCCGATTCTGATGAATCTGCTCAGCTGTTCGTGGGGCTTCTGAAAGCGACCAGAAAGACGAGGAAGAAGTACGAGTATCTATGGTAATCAGCAGGAAATATACTAGGGCTCGAAGCTCATATGTTCTCACGGCCCAGCTATGTAACAAAGCCTCTGTATCCCTAGAAGCTCTTGTCTGCTAAAGTTGCTAATCAACTTTCCAAGCGCGACAACATCAATTCGATTATGGAAAGTCTCGTCAGTTAGAGACAAGTGGATTTTAACTTGCTAGGTATTAGCAAGCTAGGGACGATAGAAAGCCCTGAGTCTGGCATCGTAGACAACCAAAGTTGTTGCCAAAATACTTGCTGCGACCATCCGGTAGTATATCACACCAAAGACCTACACGTCTTGAGCTTCAAGTGTTATAAGCAACCGATAAACGTGTCGTTCAATTTGGTATTAACTCGACAACCTAGATGCTGCTGCCAAGAAGGACAGTACTGTTGAACAACCAATCACCACGGCCACGATGGAATCAAGACTAAAGTAGTTAGAAAGAGGCAACCAGATTTCTACCTCACTAGTCATTCTTTCTATAACCTTAGCAAGAAATCCATCTTTGATAGAGGCCGACTTATCTCATGTGAGCAGGAAAAGACGAAGATGAGTCTACTAGCTCTAAGTGCGCCCTACCAAATGTTAGGGGCTGTAGCGGGCGACATCGGAGCAATTCAGACCTTACACACTTATCGATAAGCAAATCTGATTCATATCCGTGGATTTATCCTAAAGCTCCAATACCTCGAGGTTACCTACGTATATATAAGTCAACTCCCTGTACAGAGTTTCCTCCAATACCGTCAATTGAACTCCAAGGAAATGGCTCTACGGTTTTCTGGTCGGCGAATTGCCTCTACTGGCATCCGAAGCCTATCGTCACAAGCTTCAGCACCTGTCTCTAGTCTGCCGCAGGATGCAAAACAATCTATCTTCCGAGATGCTTCCCTTCCGAACCCGGATCCAGCAGAGGACTCTGCGAGTGCGGCAATAGTAAGCGAGCATTCCAAATACATGCTAGCAACCTATGCTCGACCACCCCCTGTGTTCGTCAAAGGCCAGGGGTCTTACCTGTGGGACTTGGAAAATCGCAAATATCTGGACTTCACCTCTGGCATCGCCGTCAATGGATTAGGACATTGTGAACCCGAGTTAGCGAGGATCGTTGCGGACCAGGTTAGTAAAATAGAATAGGCTCTTTTACCGTGGTCATGGGCGCTGCAATATTTCCCAACATGAACCACTTCGTGCTCATATCACTTCTACGTTACGGACTCAAGCTAACTCATGCATACAAGGCTAAAACATTATGGCACTCATCCAACCTCTACTACAACCCCTGGACTGGCGCACTTTCCGAGTCACTGGTTCAGAAGACTGTAGAGTCTGGTGCCATGCATGATGCTGCAACTGTCTTCGTCTGCAATTCCGGCACTGAAGCTAATGAGGCGGCCATCAAGTTTGCTCGCAAGAGTGGCAAGGTCCTTGATCCTGAGGGATCTAGGTATGAAATCGTCTCCTTCCAAGGCTCTTTCCATGGCCGAACTATGGGGGCCTTGTCGGCGACGCCAAACCCGAAATACCAAGAACCGTTTGCACCGATGCTGCCAGGCTTTAAATACGGCATATTCAACAATATTGACGGCATTAATGAGCTGGTCACGGATAAGACATGCGGGGTCATCATCGAGCCTATTCAGGGTGAAGGTGGCGTTAATGTTGCAACCGAGGAGTTCCTCACCGCATTGGCGAAGCGGTGTCGCGAGGTCGGCGCCGTCTTGATCTATGATGAGATACAATGCGGCATGTCTAGGACTGGGTCGTTTTGGGCTCATAGCAATCTGCCTAACGAGGCACACCCTGACGTCATTACAACTGCTAAAGCGTTGGGTAATGGCTTCCCTATTGGTGCCGCCGTTGTGAATGGCACTGTTAGCGAGAGGATGAAAGTCGGTGACCACGGAACCACATTCGGTGGTAACCCACTGGCCTGCCGTCTTGGCCACTATGTCGTTTCTCGGCTGACGGACCCGGAGCTCCTGCGAGGTGTCAGTGAGAAGTCGAAGGTTTTCACACAGCGATTTGAGAAGATGAAGGCACAGTATCCCGATCTGATCGCCGAATACCGCGGCAAAGGTCTTCTTCTTGGCCTTCAGTTGACGCAGGATCCGTCGGCGATCGTCAAGGCTGCTCGGGAACGCGGGCTTCTAGTCATCACCTGCGGCACCAACACTCTGCGGTTTGTGCCGCCGTTGACGGTGACTACCGAAGAAATCGAGAGTGGCTTGGATATTCTGGAAGAAGCCATCCGCTCAACCCAGTGATGGGTGGTTCATGTAACATTGTCGGGTAGTCCATCTTAGTAAGGAGTTCTTGGCGTATCAAAAATAGACGGCTGTCTGCATACGAATTGTTTAGAATTGAAACTTCTTAGAATCGGAAAATGTAAGCATCATGTTTGGAGGCTCTAGCTGAAGGGAACAGCAGATCACAGCAACTATGAAACACGACCATCTGAGGTGTCATCTACTTGACTTCCTTGTCCCTTCATCTGGATCGCATTAAGTCAGCCTAACATACTCAAGCTTCAAAAAGCCATGCCCACAAGGATCTATAACATGCATATTTCCAAATTTGAGTTTGTCGGGTAAGCGGGTGGCTTGAGCCAGCACAATAGCTTGACACTTTAGTTAGGTGTCTAATCAGGTCTCTCACCTTTGGTGCAGGGAGAGGGCAAAACATGTTCGATAACTGACACCTAAACAGCCCAACCCAACTCATATACCCACTTATGATATTTGATGTCATTCACCCATACACTCCTTAGGCTCCTCTAGCCCGCCATTGACGCCCTTACCCTCCAGAACATCCTCTAAGCATAGCGATAGCAGCTCCTCCTCGCCCTACAACCCATCCACGCCCTTCTCATATTCCATCAACACCTTCCCATACCTACCCCCCTACCACCCCTTTCAACTTCGAATCCATAGACCGTAGCACCAGGTTAACCCTCCACTCCCCATGTATCATGTGTTAAACCACCACTAGCACCACCATTAAACAAGAACAACAACAACAAGAGCAGCAACAGACTTTTGCATTTGTGCGTAGACGGCGATGCCTGGACCGGCAACCGGCCCGAAGACTACACGGCGTTCTGCGCGCGCCTCGCATGGACGACCGTTAGTGGACGGCTGGCTGGCCAGAACCTAGTGCTTGCTGCGATGATGGGAACAGCGATCACGAATGTCAAGGTTAAGGGGCTGTTGCATTTTATAAGGCTATATAAGTCTCTCTTTGGTCCTTCCTCTCATTATTATTTTTTTTTTATTGAAGTATCTTGTCGTCCGTAAAATCTGCACAGGCTCTCGCTCTATTTTATACATGCATGCATGTACCCACCGAGTGATGATGAAATCGTACCGGAGGAGATGATAGAGAGTAAAACCAAGAGGTTGACCATTAGCCACTTACTTATGTACTTGCATACGTACATTACATACATATGTACCACTAGATCAACCCTAAACTTAAACTCAAGAAGTCCCGGCCCGCAACCGTTAGACTTTGTGCTGCCGCTATACGAGGCCATATGCGGCAGCGGCACGGGAGTCTCGCAGGGACGATCCCCGCTTTAGCCGGCTGGCGCGCTGCCCGAGGAGGGGGGGAGGGGGGGACACATGTTGTTCGTGGTACCGGTGACGGATATCCACGCGCAAGAGCAGCTAGCGTTCAATTTCGCGGAGCGGGCGCGGAACAAAATCGTGAGAGACACCATCCCAACCTCGTGCAGATAGGTAGAAAGACGGACAAACCAACAACAAACAAGGGGAGGCGAGTCGAGGCGCTAGGTACACGTGGATCACGACCCTAAGTGCGTTCCACGGCTAAGGTACCTGAACCGCAAATCGGCCCGGCCTAGTGAGGCTAACTAGACGCAATCGTTCGATGAAAAAAATGTGCGTAGTGCTCAACTACTCTGCTAGTGTAGTTCGGTGTATCACCTACCTAGTCATGAACGTTCGTTCGTTCGGTATGTTCGTCACTTAAGGGAGCAGCGCTAATGCGGAAGTAACGTACATACTTAACTAGTGCCGGCCGCGACTGTGGGCCGCGAAATACCTATGGGACCAGGCTTTCAATGTGGCTGTCCGTCAAGTTCATTAAAAGAAGTATGCACCGGAAGTAGGACAAGTAGTCGTGGTATGGGAGGCGCTCGCCTCGGTGTTCTCCGGTAGGTATAACGACCAACCCAACTCAAATGGTTCACGAAAACGAGAGCTTCCTTATGTGGTACCCATCCCAAATCATGCATGCGACTGACGGGATATTACACAGGTCTTCTGGTGAATCGCAGTAAGGTTACGAAGATACAAAGTATCACTGAGGATGTTTGTATAACTATATACACAGGTAAAACTACAAAGCGCTTCGCCACGAGAAACGATAATCATAACTCCGGACACCGTCATACCTTGACTCGTTGCACGTATCCAAGACCGTTTCAGGGTCATGACGTCGGGCTTTCATAACTCGAGAGTCCATCGCAGGTGCGTTCTTTTTCTTTGTACATCGCTTGAAACCGAAATCGGATGAATAACTCCGCTGATGCCGCTGATGCTGCTGATGTAGAGATGATCTCTAATTGAACCATCCCAAATGAACCAGCTCTTCGAACCTAACGAGCTTCTATATTTTCGCAAGAGGGTGCTTTGATAGCTAGGGAGAAACGTGGTGCGCACTCCTTTTATTCAAATGGTGCACACGTGAAAGCCCCTCTTACCGAGCCGGTGGTATAAGAACTGATCTGAAAAGGAAGAGTATTAGCGTTATTCGAATACAGGTTGTGTTATCAAGCCAGGAAAAGGTAACTCACAATATCAGCAATACTGGCATAGGTGCCACCAACCAGTACCATGAGACCGATGACGAAGATAATAGCGTTTGCACCGGTCTTCAGCCAGTTCTTCTTCTCGTACCATTTGCCCTCCTTGATCAACTTGAACCACATCAAGGCCGGGAAATAGAACGTGAAGCCTGAAATGAACAGCGACGAGCTGATGGACAGAAGGTCGGAGAAGAATGGAATGGCTTCTGCGATGATCCACGCAATGATCGTCATGACCGTGATAAGAGCCAGCCACGTCGCCCAGCCTTTCGGGGTGTTGACGTATCGGATAACCGAGTTCTTGAACACGCGGCCATGGATGTAGCGCGCGGCCACGGTCGTGTTGATTGAGCCCGAGATGAATATGACAGGGAGACCAATGCCGAAGGCAACCTTTGACAGCATTGACCCAGCTGAGAGCAAAGCGGGCGATTTCACATCCTGCCCGACGAATGCATAGATCAAAGCACCAGTCAAGGTGTAGATGATGATCTCAATGATGCCGAGTGCCCATATGGACTTGACGAAGTCCTTGGGGGTGTGCATCTCGTCCATGAAGGAGAATTGGCAGATAGCAAAGCTGTAAGCGAAGACGATGTTGGTGATCGCGATGAAGGCCTTCGTGAAGTCCGTTCCCTCTGCTGGCCAGGCAGACCAATCAGCGGTCTCTGGAGTGCTCGCAAGGCCAGTTCCAATCATGGTAATGAGGATAGCAGCCATGATAGACACAAAGTCGATGTATCCCAGAATGGCAACTTCAGCAAATGATGGGGGGATTGCGACCAACAGCAGGATGATGGCCGAAACGACACCAAAAACGAGAGAACAGGCGCCATTGTTAGTGATGTTAAGAAAGGCGATCGTCCCGGTCAGAGTGTGACTTCCGACTAGGAAGACCAGCTGCAAAACAAACATGACGGAGACCAACTCGTATCCGAACCTCCCCATCAGCAAACGTCCCGCATCGGCATAATGAGAAACCTGAGGGTAGGCAAGCTTCACTTGTCCGACGACATAGCTCGTATAGATGGCCACAAGGCCTATTCCAACACAGGTGATAACACCAGCAACCATGCCCAGTGTCGCGAACGCCGAGGGCATACTCAAGCTACCCAACGCGATGGCTTCGACAATCAGGACGGTCGTGAGTCGTTTCCAACCGAGGCGTTTGAAATGTGCGTTTCCCGCCTTCTCCAGCGCGCTGATGTCACTAACTTGGCCTACCACTTCAGCCTCATCTAAGGAACTGTTGTGCGCCAGCGGCTCCGAAGAAGGGCCCTTGGAGGCCTTTTCTTTGTTATCGGAGCTGCTGTCCGTCATATTGCCATGTGAATAATCCATACTACGGGCCGGTAGGGAGGTAAGGGGGTGTTGGTTGCGGTTGAAGCGAAGCAGAAACGGCGGTGGGTTGAAGAGGCCGTGGGTGGTTGAAATAGACCCTTGGGGAGAGAGAGACGCGGGGAAGAGGTGAAAGAAAAGAGGGAGAGGGGAGCAAATGAGGACTCTAGAAACGCTGGGACACGAAGAAGATCGGGTAGATCAGGGAAGAGGGTCAGATTTTAAGATCTTGCAGAGGTCGGGGCAGCACCATTAGTCATATAAACTCTCTGAGATCCGCTCATGAGTAAAAGTTTCGACCGAACGTGGGTCGCCTCGCCGACCACCGCCGCCCCCCCATAGGAGTCTGTGCATAGGAAAAGGGTCTGGAAAGGAATTGGACCCTGTCATCTTCGCCCCATACCTACAGATTCGTACGAGTTGATATATCCATGTTTAGGAGCGTGCAACCTACTATGTAGGATGATATACACCATGTATGAAGTCCATGACGATTTGCTGCAAGCCACATTGAAAAAACGTTCCTTAACTTCTTAGCTCCAGTGTCAAGCTTTTTTTGAGCCGCATGCTCATACCATTTCCGGTATGGCTTATGTTTTCCAACTGTCCGCGTGGACGCTTGCTTATTATTAGCCAGTCGTCTGCCGGCCAGTCTGCCAGTCTGTCACTCCTTCTGTTGAGAAGGCAAGGAGGATCGGGTTCGTCCGGCGGCTGCTCCACAACTTTTCAAGCCCTTTCCTTTTCTAGTGTGGGTGATGCTGACGTTAAGCTTTTTGTCCTCCGGCAATTACTCCAGATGGTGCGACCGGGTTTATTCGAATTTTGATGTCATTTCCATTTTCAATGATCATTACCCCGGCAGATCCGTGGCCACCGAGATCAGATATGGAAGTTAGGTGAGCGCTAACTCCACTAAACCTGCACTAGCTCCTGTACACGAGTGGGATACCCATAGATAATTGTACCCAATCAGGTACAGTCTATTCGTATATCCTCGGTCATTATGTATATACCACGAAGTATAGCCGGCAACGAATTCCTACTTCCCATTTAGTTACCCGTCATATTCCAGAAGCAAAGGCTCGCAGAAACTAGTTTTAACAAAGAAACACGCTATGTGGCTATCTACACCGAATATGGGAACTCATCCTACTTTAAGGGTCCTGGGGTCCTCTCCGAAATACGGATCATCGTGCTAATGAAATCCTGCTAAACATACCTACCTCTATATACGTTAGCGTCCTATCACATACAGTAAGTTGCTATATATAATATCAAAACGAGCTGGGGGTTCTCGTTATATCTGGGAGTTCTCATTATATCCAGGAGATATTAAATAATATACTCATGTCAGAACATTTGATAGATACTCAGTCCAGTTTGTGATAACATATCTTCTTAAAGTTAACAGCTTCGTTTAATAAAACTTAAGTCCGAAATAGGTCAAGTACGTCCCATCGACAACTCAGTTAGCTCTTAGTTTTTACAAGCAAAACAGGCTGAACAGCGGTATTGAATCTGGGCATTCTGTTTAGTTTCTTGTCATGACACACAATAAAGTAATACTTATGTAAGTATTGGAAAACATAGAGTTGATCTCTCCAATATCATAGGGAAACTTGACAATTTCCGGGTTCATCAATGTTTATCAACCCTCGTTTTATATTGTATTACTAATGCATTGTGTAGATTTGGTTTCACATTGGTACTATGACATCTTGAAGCTAGCGAAAGGACATTTCTATATATGAAGACGGCCGAAGAAAAGGCTAATAATTAGCACTAATATTTTAGCTTGGAGTATTAGCCCTGTCCTTCTCTAGGACACATTGCACATAACACGTTGTATGAGGTTAGTACTGTAAAAGTAGTATAGAACGCTTGGGCCATAAATCAATTCTCTCAATATACATATGTAGAGTTGCGTGGGGGAGTGATAATGGCAACCCTATACGTAACTCAGAATTGCCAACGAATAGGCAACCAGGAGCAACTTCTTTATTGCCCTGGGACGGCAATGCGATTAAAACTTCTTGCCGATCACAGGTCGTCCAAAGTATCCATCTCCTGCCCCTCTCTACCTTGTGCCTGCTTCTCCTTGGCTTCGAGGAGGCGACCTGATTTGATTCGACGATATGTCTCCTCCATCGATATTATAGTATCACTGCTAGTAGGTAAGATATCATCCATATTGGCGATGTTGAGTGTACTAGTCCTCTCAGAGAATTCATAAAGACTAGGAGGTAGAAGGAACACATATCGCACCATGACTGTATCCTGCTGAGAATCAACCTCTGATTCGAAGATATATGAATCATTACTGACAACCTCGACGCCAAACAATACCACCGCATCATTGAATGCGCTGTTCTTCCAACCTCTTAGGGAGAATCGTGGCGCTATACTGTTTATCAACCCGTGTGTGATTGAGTCAGCCGGCTCCTCGGAGCCAAACACTGTGTCAAAGTGCTCTGAGGCCTTCAATCCTTCCTGAAGAATATTGAATAGGTTGTCAGGTGAAGTACCATGAAATCCAGCAAAACCGCTTCCTATGTGTGAGGATGCCAACTCTTTCTCAAACGCGGTTTGCTGTTCGATGTTGCCATTGAGTAGAAGGAATTGTCCGGCCCCGGGCAGTTCAGAAATATGCGCGGTTTCTAGGGCAGTAACAGTAACCAAGGTCCCGTCAAATTCAAAACATAGCCAATTGAGCAGGGCCTCGCGTGCATTCCGAAATTCACGAGGCTCAAGAAGCTGTGATACAGTAGTCCCAGAGGAAATGGCCGGGAATGAATCGAGGACATCGTGAAGTTGTTCCTTGTCTATTGGGCAGGTGGGGGGTAAATTGGTCTTGAACCTCGGTCGTAAGTTTAGAGAGCTTCTCCTGGAAATATTCTGAGCCTCGTTCCAAGTAGTAGACCCCAAGCAGCAAAGGAGAAAGTCTAGAACACCAGGGTCTCGTAAAAACGGAGCCAATCTGGTTGTCAAGGGGAAGTTCTCAAACTCCTTGCGGCATGCCTCGGAACAAGGCAAGGGTCTAAAGACTTTGCAGTCGAGACCTTTACCACAGATAAGACATTTTACTGTTGGGTCGCTGCTGGCAACTTCGACGATTTTGTCATAAATCTTTTGCGCAGTCCATTTTCCCTGACCGAGGAGCTTGTGGAGTTTCCGACTCAAGGTATCGGTCAGGAAGTTAGGCTCGGTGTTGCAGAATACAAAATCCTTCCACGGTCCATCGGTGGTACAGTAATTGTGGTGGTACTCAAATTCGCGATCTCTAGGCGGACAATGAATACAGAAACCCACATAATCATTGTTTTCATGGCATAGAAACTCCAGGCGGAAGAGGATGGATTTGGCACTCTCCTTGACACCCCAGGCAATGCGGTGAAACTTCGTGAGGGTGTGGAAGGGGATATCGAATTCATATTGTTCATTGCCAACATTATGGACAAACTCCGATATCGCTCTAGAAATAGGGAACCTGACTTGGTTTAAGCGCAAGTTCGAAAGTCGTAGGTGGATGTCTTCCTCTTCGAGGTCACCACCCCCCTGGGTAGAAGTCTGAGCAGCTCCTCGTAGATTGTATGTGTGACATACAACTGGCTTTTTGCGCAACTCGTCGGCGTCCTCTGAAATTCTGCGTTTATGGCCCATCGTGCGAATATTTCCCTGGATGGTAAATGGTAACCTTGAGAAACTTGCCTGACGTGTGAATGCTAGTGAAAGGAGGGAAAAGGGGAATTTAGTATATAGGCAGGGCATCTCAATAATTTATACTTGAAAAGATTCCACCCGAAGGCACTGAATCTCAGCAGATAAATAATGCCTAAGATCGCCTTTATATGCCTTGAAAAGAGACCAGGCTCCATATTAAGACAATAATCGAGTCAAGATAAAGAAATAGCGAGGGCCTTAGAAATAATATATTTATGGTCCCCGGGGCTTTATAAAACATTTAACTATTGTGGAAAATAATCCGAGGCATTAAGCTTCATTATATTCAAATAGCCGCTAAACCACCATGCTTTTAAGGAGATAAGGAATGAGGTTAATTAAGGTTAAAAACAATTTAATAATATTAACGCATTAATTAATATATATTAATTAATACGTTATTTTAATTAATTAATATTAATTTTTCGAATATTAATATTAATTAATTAATAAAGTTATATTAATATTAATATTATTAATATATTAATATTACGTAAATAATTTAATAAAATTTAAGTTATAATTAATTAAAATGTTAATATATAAAAAATATATTTATATATTTCGATTTTATATTAATAAATTTAATAATAAAAATTTTATTTTTATATAATACTTTAATTATTATATGTAATTTATTATTATAAATTTTATAATGTTTTTTTTTATTAATTTAATTATTATTATATTAATATTTTAAATTTAATAAATAAATTTAATAAATAAGTTTAATAAATTTAATTAAAATATTAAAAATTATATTTACGATAATTATATAATAATAATAATTAATAACTTTAAAATAATAAATTTTAAATTTAATTATAAGTTTAATAAATTTATATAAATGGTTTATATATATAATATTTATTTTAATATATAATTTATTAATAAATATATATATTAATTATATTAATAATATTAATATATTAATTAATAACATTAATTAATACGTTTTTTTAATTAATTAATATAAGATAAAAATATATTAATATTAATTTAATTAATATAAAGTAAGTGATTAATATTATTAAATTGTTTTTAACTTTAAGGTTAACGGTCCGTTATTGATTGCGGATTATATAAAAATGCAATATGTTTATTAGTACCGTAACCTAGTGTACGACGGTGCACTTCGGCACTGTAAACTATACAGGTCTACTGATGATAAAAACTTATAGCTAAGTGCTGTTAGTATTTTAGTTGATATTTATAACACCTAACCTGGTTTTAGCAACTTTCAGGGGATTCTTGGTACGTATAAGATCCTCTGAGAATTAGAGAGCATTGTCAGCCTCGTATAGGGCCTGGGGATATTCATTTGCTAACTCGCATATGCCTCGCAATGAGATATGAGGAAGAGTGGTTGAAGATAAATGTCGAACGAGTTCAGCCCCTATTAATAAGAACTTATATCACGAATTGCCCTTATTTCGGGGACATGCAACATATTTTACAGGGGATCGCCTAGATATGTGAACCAATTAAGCTTGTTCATTTCCCTTATGGGTTCGCATCTTCGGAACAGCCCTTATTTCCCCTATGCTTTGAACTTTGAAGAATAGGGCTGAGTACTTAGGTAAGTAAGCCTGCGTCATCGCGCGCACCTATAAAAACAGGGTTTGAGTATCGATACCTACACTTTGAAATGGATTCAGCAAAGTCACTACAGCGCATTAAAGAGGGGTAGTTTGGATATGGTGTTCGGTTTGGTTTCTTCGCGATCTGCTCGGCCCCGAGAAGTGAGCGAATACTATGCGGTGGCTGTCAGTCATGTGACATAGATGTTAGCTACACCGCATTCTATTCGCACGTTTCTCGGCTTAAGTAGATCATGAAATAAGCATGATTATAAATCCATGAAATAATGTTGGAGGGTTCATTTCGGTGAATCTATAAATACTAATGTCGCCTGAGGGACAGTTCTAATGTATCCCATCGTATGAACTCAACACTACCAAGCCAGTCTTATTATTGAAAAATATTTCCCACGATCAGAAGACCATTTTGATAATGCCTGATAGGAATATCATCACAGTCTTCGGCGCCACAGGGAGACAAGGAGGCGCAGTCGCATCGACCTTTCTCCATGACCCGAAGCTCAAGGACGAGTGGGTAGTCCGCGCTGCCGTCCGCAATGTTTCTAAGGAGTCGGCCAAACAGTTAGCCGAACAGGGTGCCGAGGTGGTAGCCGTACGTAATTGGGCAACCTAACTCCTTTATCCCTTGATCACAACGGAAGATTGATTTACAGTACTAACTAAGTATCTTGATAGGCTAACCTTGATGACAAAGCCTCCCTAGTCCGAGCTATGACGGGCGCGTACGCTGCTTTTGGCGTCACCAACTATTGGGAGAAGGTTAACATGCAGTACGAAATCCAACAGGGCAAGAACCTGGCAGATGCTGCGAAGGTTAGTATCTAACTATTCTAGGAGGTCAACGATCATTTTGCTCCCCTATCAAAAAACTAACTGTGCCGTATAGGAAGCTGGTGTCCAGCATTACATCTGGAGCTCGTTAGATGATGTCAAGAAGAGTGAGGGACATAATGCTATCCACCCCATCGGTGTACCGACAGCTAACTATGTTCTCCTCTGTTAGTCTCAAAGGGAAAACTCCAGAAAGTGTACCACTTCGACAGCAAGGCGGAAGTCGAAGACTACGTAAGGACCCTCGGGATCCCAGCGACGTTCTTCCTAGCAGGTTTCTACATGTCAAACATCCCAGAAGACCTCTTCAAACCTATGCCGACCGCGGACGGCAACAACAGCAGTCTCGTATGGACGTTCAAGATCCCGTGCGCGGCTAGTACTCCCATCCCGACGTTCGATACGCGGGATACCGGTAAGTACGTCAAGGCGATCGTCCGAAACCGGGACGTACTGCTTGGCAAGCGCTTCCTCGGCGCGAATGCGTACATAACGGTGCAAGAGATGGTGGACGCGTTCGCACGCGCGTTCCCCGAAGAGGCGGGGAAGACGGCGCGGTTCCTCCAGGTCTCCGACGAGGTTTACCGCGCGAGCCTGCGTAGCCAGGGTAGCCCTGAGTTCATCGTCGATGAACTCGCAGAGATGGGGCGCCTGCTGGACGAGTACGGTTACTTCGGCGGCGAACCCCTTGAGGAGTCGCTGAAGTACGTCGAGGATCCGTTGGTAAGCTGGGAGGAGTATATTAAGAGTGTTGAGGAATTTGCGGGTTTGAAATAATGGGGTCCAGAACGTAAATAGATTAGAAACCAAGTGTTTATAATAGAATATGCCCAAGAGAATGTGGTCCGGTAGATGTGGCTAGTCATCACTTTCGGCATATTCTACAGAAGTCGAGGTGGAATACTTTTCTAATTTCAAGAATGAACCATTATAAACATGGATATCCGTGATAATCGACCTTAAACAATACGCGAATAGTCCGAAGAAGGAATGCCAAGCAAAGAATTATACCGTATACTCGGCTGTCACCGGCGTCACAACGGGGGACTACCGGACCCACTGCGGCCGATTAAATGGGGTCATCGAACTCCTTTATTCCTTTTTTAGCATCAAGTCTATAGGCCCATAAATCCTACCTGATCTAAGTCGGTGTGCTTAATCTTCATTTCTATATTGAGGCCGATAGATAAGGGCGGCGGGGTTAGCTTCCCCAAACCAATTAACCTACCTGCATTTGTCACGCATCATTCAGCTTTTTGTCTTGAGACAGAGATTACCCTCGAAGAATTTAGATAAAGAGGAATATTAGGATGTGACTTGAACTGCTGTTCCCTTCTGTAGCCATACGCCGCTATGAGCTCCGAGATGGGTGGCCGAGTGCCGCATGGACCTCCAAGAACCGAGTTTACCGGTAACTTCATTGACAACGCCTTTGTGCTGGTACATTCAGGAGTCCATCCCTCAACCTAGATGGGTATGCAACATGGGGAGACTATTTTCTAACGATCGACTAGTCCAATGCCGAGAGATGGTTACTGGTGCTGGATCCTTGCACAAAAGCTGTCTTGACCCGAGTGCCGAAATCAAATCCGGATGAAGTCCGTCAGGCTGTAGATAGCTGTGTCGCTGCGTTTAGCATCTGGAGTATCACCAATAAAGGAGAACGCCAGGATCGACTCCTCCTTCTTTCTTCCTTGATCCGCATGCACGAAGCCGAGATAGTGAGTCCCTTAACGTGGTGCACGCCTAGACGCAATGGTGTGTTGCATACTATGGGTATGGTCATCGTTCTAATGTCCATCGCTCTCTACAGGCTAGCACTATCGTCGATGAGAGCGGAAGAACTTTCCCTGATGCCTTGTCTGAGGTGCGTCGCGGCATTGACATGGTCAAGTTTGCTGCCACGTGCGTGGATCACATGGGCGAAAGGGGGGAGACCAAGTCAAACATCCAGATTTATACAGATAGATATCCTATCGTGAGTACATACATATGCTATATTGACGTGCTAGCAGAGGCCTAGCCGGTGATGACCAACGGACTGAGTGTCTTCTCATAGGGTGTTTGTGCAGCTATAACGCCTTTCAATCTCCCCTTTCTTGTTCCCCTCTGGTGAGTGTTACCAATCTTACTTCTATCGCCACGCCACGAAATATTGATGTTTCCCGAGGTCCATTCCCTTCGCGCTTGCCATGGGAAATACTGTGCTGTGCAAACCATCTGAACTATGGTATGGTCCTGCTATCTTTGAGAAGAGTTGCATACTCCACGCCATGGACAACCGCTAAGGGTTTCCCAGTCCGACGGCCTCGCTGTGGATCGCGATTCTAGTCCAGAACGCAGGGTTCCCCCCGGGGTGTTTGAACATCGTCCACGGCGACGGCGAAGTCGCCCGCTGGATTGCCAAGGAACCCGGGATACAAGCAGTGTCGGTTGTAGGGTCGGAAACAACTGGCGACGCTCTCTGGACTGAGTCCTGTCTTCACCGAAAGAGGATACAGGCCAACGTGTCTAGCTATAACCACGCCGTCATCATGCCTGACAGCCCCAAGGACTTCGCCATCAACGCTGTCATCGAGTCGACTTTTGGTGCTGCTGGACAACGGTGTACGGCCCCGCGAATCGCGGTCTTGGTTGGTAGTGCTTGCGAATGGATCGAGGCTATGGTCGCGAGGGCATCGAGACTTGTTGTTGGAGATGGTCGAGAAACGAAGGTGGATCTGTAAGTTTGCACCAAACTTATACGACAGTATCTGACGTTAACCCTTGGGCCCTCGTGGAAGTGGACCAGTTATTACCGCCAGCGCGAAAACCAAGATTTTGGCACAAATCGAAGATGCTCTGCGAGAGGGTGCGCACCTGGAACTGGACGGACGCCAGAACGCTTGCACTACAAACCCTAAAGGAAGTTGGGTAGCCCCTACAGTAAGCCCGCGCCCCTCTCTCTTAGGGAGCAGTTACCATGACTGACCGAGAAACATATCCTCTCCGGAGTCACCCCTAACATGAACTGCTACCAACAAGAGATTTTTGGTCCCGTTCTTCTCTGTGTCAAAGTAGGCAGTCTGGAAGAAGCAATAGCTACCGTGAATAATTGCCCTAGTGCGTATCATACTAACCCCCTTGGTGTTAAGCCAATTGGCATGCTGATTTGAATGGTACTGTAGAAGGAAACGGTTAGAGACCACACCGGATTCTATGGGTTTTCTAAACCTTTCTAACCTGTCAATAGGCTGTTCAATATTTACCAACTCGGGTGCGTCCGCAAGGCAGTTTCAACGTTTCGTAAATGTTGGGCTTGTCAACATCAACAATCCTAGTACAGGTTCGTATATACCTAACTCAAACAAATTCACTGAATATTGTCCCTGATTACTGACTTCATGTATAGCTCCGCCTGCCGGGTTCAGTTTTACTTCCAACAAGTCATCTTTTCTAGGAGGTAAATAAGCGAGTGAACTATGGAGTTACTAGGTCGATACTAACTATGTGATAGAGACTCATTTCTATGGAGTTGATGCAATCAGGGTAAATTCTACTGGACCATTTGCTTTCTCATTCCACATGATAAATATTTCTTACTAACTAAGCAAAGTTCTTTACATATACCAAGACCGTCGCATCTCTCTGGCATCATCCAGATCAGCAAGCTTTAGCTATGACCCCCCGTTAACCGACTCGACCTATCCATCGATGATGTCATCCATCGAGATTCATATGATAGTACAACCGTACCAATCCCAAGCCTCCTTAGATCTTACGCATAATTTGGGGGCCTTGCGGCGCCGCATTGGGCTTATCTGTGTCGTAGTTGTATCGCTTGCTATTTCGATGGGATAGTGTAAGCAAATGCCCGTGTAGCAGTTTAAAACGGGGTGGCAAAACTTACTAGCCACCGTACCGTGCCGAAGCGTATTCCGCCATTGTCATGGTCTCTGTGGGCTCCTGGTACCCGAGTTTCTTTAATATAGGGCTTGATGGAGGAACGATCGGGCATGTGTCGAAGGGGCGGACGAAATAGATCACGGTGATACGCCTGGGACAGTAATAGTTAATAACTATGACTATGACTAATAATTCAGTCAGTCAATCTGAGATACGAAACCTACATGTTGTTCTCCTGATCCTTGGGTGGCCGCACCACCCGGTGAATCGTGGGCTTAAGATATCCACCAGTGAGGTGACCCAGCGCCTCCCCGACGTTGACGACGAGGCTGCCCTCTACGTACTTGACATACTTCCACTCATCATCAGGGTCGAGAATCTGGAGTGAAGTGATGGGCTGGTTGAACAGGAACGTCAAACTGCCCCAGTCCGCGTGGCCAGGGAGGTAGAGATCCTGGTACTTCTCGTTTTCTTCCTCAGTTCGCGGCTCGTATCGCATGTACCGCAAGAAGCTCTCGCACTTGGTCTCGTACGTGTGCGTGTTGGTGTAGGTGTCGATCGGCACCTCGAGAGCCATCGCGAGGAGGATGAACAGCTTCCTGCAGACCACCTTGTGAAGATGGAACGACAGCTCCTTGGCGTCCTGTGAGTACTCCTTCGCCACCGGCGGCATGTGGGTGTCCACCTCGTCGCACAGTTCCGAGTGGAATCGCGGATAGTTGAAGTGGTCGATGGTGGGATGGAGACCATTGGCCGCGCCTAGCTGCTTCGGCTTGAAGCCAGTGAAGCGGCCTTCCTGAGCCCGCTCCTTAGTCGCGTAGTATGGCGCCTTCTCCTCCTCGGGCAGCGTCAAGATCGTGTTGGCGATATCCGCATGGCGAGCGATCGTCTTGAGTGATATGCCATGGTTCACAAGGTATAGGAAACCTGTAGTGTGCACGCTTTCTAGGAAGATCTTGGCTAACTCATTTCGTGCTTCTGGGCCCTTGTCAAACTCCGCAAGGTCGAGTTGTAGAAGATTGGCCCACGGCACTGTTCCATAAGTTTGCTATGCATGAGTGACACTAATATGCTGACCATAAGCAATCGAAGGGGTCATTTTACTTACGTTCCTCCTTAGTAGGGACCGCCTGTTGGAAAGGAATCAATGGTGTCACCTTCACAGGTTCGGGGCTCTCTACGTGTGGCATGGTGAACACTAATTTGTAGCAATTCGTTCTCGACTTTAAACAGAGTTGACATTCAATTCCTCGGAGTCAGTCTGAGATGGTCTGTCTTTCTCACTTCCACCTTGCTGTTTCTCGAAAGAACTTTTTTATGTATAACTTGTGCCCCGGGCCTTCTTCCATGACAGTCGGACCAATCTGCCATTCTCAACATGGTCCTAAACTTCCGCCGATCGTGCCCGACCTGCCAGTATCTTCACCACAGCTGGACACTACACCATTGTATTTGATACAACCTCCGCGCATGCTTCGCAATTTATCATAACCCCGATAAACTCCTTGCGTGCCCCGAGTGGAGAGGTTATAGTTTAAGATAGCTTATCAACTTCATGTCTGTCACTTATCGCGTCCTATCTATGTTTGGGCAAGCAATATCAAGTCTATCAATTGAGGTCTTGCTAAGCTGAACATGGTTTAGTAACGGGCTTGTGCCTCGAAACGAACTGAAATCCGATAAAGCTAAGGTATCTGTGATATCGTTTGCCTCAGATCTCAAGCCGCCGTATGTATATTTTGTATTACGTTAATGCATTAAGTTTAGGCCAATCAAATCCTCAGGATTTTTCGCGAGTTACGGCGGCCTGAATCGGTTTAATAATTTTTAACCCGCTACATGTTGTAAAATATCGCGTTTTAATATAAAATAATTCGTAATAAATTTAAAACGAATTCGATAAGTTTAAAATTTTATATATAATAAATTTAAAAATTAATATATAAATAAAATTTTTTATTATTTTTTTAAATTTAAAACGAAACCGTACGAATTAAAATTAATAAATTACTTTATAAAAATTACTTTATAAGCGCGTTTTAATATGCTTTTTATATGCATATTATTACTATCGCTTTAATTATTTATAAAAAAGCCGTATAAGTATAATTTAATATAACGAAAGCTTTAAATATTATAATTTTTTTAATTAAAATAATATTAATAATATATAATTAAAAAAAACTTTTAAATTTATAAAATAATTTATAAACTTATAAATTTATAAACTTATAAACTTTTAAATTTATAAAGTAATTTATAAATTTATAAAGTAATTTATAAACTTATAATTTTATAAAATAACTTATAAATTTATAAATTTATAAACTTATAAATTCGAATTAAATTACGTAAATTATTTATTCGAACGATTATTTAATTCGTATATTATTATTATTACTTTAATTATTTCGAAAAAAGCCGTTTAAAAGTAATATTATATAAAAAAAGCTTAAAACGTTATAATTTTTTTAATTAAAATAATAATAATAATATATAAATTAAATAACCGTTCGAATAAATGGCTTACGTAAGCTTATTTAAACGTTTTTTTCTTTAATATATTATTATTATTACTTTAATTATTTCGTAAAAAGTTATTTAAAAGTAATATTATATAAAAAAAGCTCGAAATATTATAATTTTTTTAATCGAAATAATAATAATAATATATTAATTATAAAAGTATTTAAATAAAATAATTTTAATATATAAAGCTTTTTAAATTTTAATTTTATAATTATTATTTTTAATTAAAGTTATAATAAAAATATATATATATTTATAATCGTTATTTAATTTTAAATTTAATAATTTAATTACTTTTTTAATATATATTTTTATTAATTAATTATTAATAAAAACGTTATAAAAGTAAAAATTAATTTATATAAAAAAAACGTCGTTTTTAATATATAAAAGGCCGAAATTTACTAAATTATATTAAGTCTTTTTCGATTAATATTTAAGATTTATAAGTATTTTTTTATATTAAGCTTAATAAATACGTAAAATATAATTAATCGAAAAAAGCTTAATGTATAAAATAAAATATCGTATAATTAATTATAAAGTTAATTATATTATAATTACTTTTTTACATTATAAGTTTATTTAAATATAATTTTAATTAAATCTTTATTTAATTAAATATAAATATAATATTTATATATATAAAAATATATATTTAAAATATATATTTAATTTAAATTATTATTATTAATTAAATTTTTATATAAAATTTATAAAATAATTTATTAATAATTAATTTTTTTTAAAAATAAATTATTTATATATAAATAAATATTTTATATAATATATTTAATTTATTTAATTATATTTTACGTTATAATTAAAATTAAAATTTAAAAACTTTAATATTATATATTATATATAATTATATATATTATAATTATATATATTATAATTATAAATTTAATTATTATATTTTAAATTATATTAATTATATTAATATTATTAATTTATATTTTTATTTATAAATAATATTATTTTATTTATATATATATAAATAATTAAAATTATTATTATTTAAATTATTAATAATTTTATTATAATTATAAAATTTTATTAATTATTACGATATAAAAAAGTATAACTTTTCGTAAACTTTAAAAAAAAATTTTTAACTTTTAAAATTAATAAAATTTTATTTTATAAATTATAATTTATTACGTTAAATTTAAAGAATTTAATTAAAGAATTTATTTAAAATTAAAAATAATTAATAATAATAAAATTATTTAAATTATTATAATATTTACTTTTATTTATAAACTTAATAATAAATTATATATTATAATAATTTAAATATTTAAAAAATTCGAAAAATTTAAATTATAAAATTTAAATCTTTTTATTTTTTTTAAAAATTTAAATTTTAAACTTTATAAATTTATTATTATATATTATAAATTTTATAAATTTAATTATTATATATAAATTTTTTATTTAACTTTATATATATAATTAATTTTATATTTATATATAAATTTAATTAATTTATAATTAAATTAATTAATTAAAAATTAAATAAATAATTAAAGTTATTATTATTTAATTATATTATTTTAAAAATCTTTAAATAATTAAAACTTTAAGTTTATAATTTATAAGTTTATAAATTATAATAATTTAATTATTTTAATTATTTATATATAATTATAAATTAATTATAAATTTAAAAATTATAAGTTTATACGTTATAAAATAAATTTATAAATTATTTAATTATTATTATTTATAATTTTTTAATTTATAATTATTATAATTATTTATATATAATTATAAATTAATTATAAAATAAATTTATAAATTATAAATTTAAAAGTTATAAAATAAATTTATAAGTTTATAAATTTATAAATTTATAAATTATAAATAATTAAAGTTTAATAATTTATAAAACTTAAAAAATATATTTAATAAAAATATTAAATTATTTTTAAAATTAATTAAAAAATTAACGTTAATTAATTTTAAATTAATTTAATATTAAAATTTTATTAATTTAAAATTAATTAATTTTAAAAAAATATTTTTATTAATATTCGTTATTTATATTAATTTTATTTTTATTTTAAATTTTATAATTAATATTAAAAAATATTAAAATAAAATTTTTTTAAATTTAATTATAATTATAAATTTATAAATTTAAATAATTAAAATTTAAAAATATTTTTATTTAATTTATTATTATTTTAATCGTTAATAATTATTATTTAAATTATTAATAATTTTAAAAATTAAATAAATCGTTAAAAACTTTTAAAATTAAATAATTAAAATAAAATTAATAATTATTTAAATTTTTAAAAGTTAAATAATTATAATTTAAATAATTAATATAAGTAATTAAAAATTTAATTTAATATATATTAACGATTATTTTAATTATATATTTTAAAATTAATATAAAATATATTTATTAAAAAAAAAATTAAAAAACGTTTTAATTTATTTTAATTTTTAATTCGTTATAACTTTAAATATTAATATTTTATTAAAATTTTAATTAATTAAAAAATAAAAATAAAATTTAAATTATAATAACTTAAATTTATATAATAATTTTAAAATCGTTAAATATTTATAATTTATATTTTTTTTATAAATTAATTTATAATAAAACGAAATTAAATTTAATAAATTCGAAAATTAAAATATAAATAACTTATAAATTAATAAATATATAAAAATTTTTATAATTTATTTTAAATTAAATTAAAATTATACGAATTTAAAACCGATAAATTATTTTATAAAAATTACTTTATAAAATTATATTTAAACGTTTTTTAAATTAATATATTATAATTATTTATTATATTATTAAAAATATAATTTTAAAAGCTTTTATTATATAAATTTATTTATAAATAATTTTATTTAAATAATTAAAATAATAATAATAATATATAATTAAAAAAGATTTTATAAAATAATTTATTTAAATAATTATTTCGTTTATATATTATTATTATTATTTTAATTATTTTATAAAAAATCGTTTAAAAATAATATTATATAAAAAAAATTTAAAAATTATAATTTTTTTAATTAAAATAATAATAATAATATATTAATTTAATAATTTTTTAAATAAATAAATATTAAAATGCTTTTTAAATTAATATATTATTATTATTATTTTAATTAAAAAAATTATAACGCTTTAAGCTTTTATTATATAATATTATTTTTAAACGACTTTTTAAAAATAATTAAAATAATAATAATAATATATTAATTTAATATTTATTTAAACGAATAAATATTAAAACGCTTTTTAAATTAATATATTATTATTATTATTATTTTAATTATTTCGAAAAAATTCGTTTAAAAGTAATATTATATAATAAAAGCTTAAAATATTATAACTTTTTTAATTAAAATAATAATAATAATATATTAATTTAAAAAACATTTCGATAAAAATAAAATAAATATTTAATGAAATTTTATTTTTTATTTAAAAATAAAAATTTTCTTTTAAGTTGTATAAATAAATTTATATATATTTATAAATCGTATTTAATTTTAAATTTAATTATATATTTTATTTATTTATATTTATTTTATTTAATTTATTATTAAAAAATAAAAAAATAATATTATTTTTTTATTTTATATAAAATCGATTATTTAAATATTTAATAAGCCGAAAATCATTAAATAAAATCAAGCTTCTTTCCGTTAGCTTTTGGGGGTTTTTGTGGGTCATCGTCCGTATTAGGTTTAACGAGTACATTTAGTACGGAATCACTAGCCGCAGCTGCGGTGGCGTAGTCACCTTACGGAGAGAGGCCTGAGTGATGAGGCAAGTTTTGACTTGCCTCAGATCTCAGGCTGCCGTATGTATATTTTGTACCACGCTAATGCGCTATCTTTTAGCCAATCAGATCTTCAGGATCGATGTGGAGCTACTCTGTATTAGGCTTAGTAGGTACGTAGAATACAACCAGCCGAGAAAGGCCTGATGTATGAGGTAAGTTTTGACACGGTCAACCCTGTGGCTACCCCTAATATCGGCCGAAATTCCGGATTACTTATCTCTACCTATGCGTAGCTATCTATTGAACGCTTACGCTAGGCGGCCCCAGCATGCCCCAGCCCGCCCCAAATATCGAAGCATTTGGTGGAGCAATTAAAGCAACGCCCAGATATAACCCATGACGTTGGAAGGAGTGTACCCAGTCATCAGTCCGGAAACGGCTCTGTTATTATCTATGATGATGATCCACATGCGATTAGCCTACTTGCCGCTTCACGTTTGATGTATCTGCTAATTCCTAGGAAGAAGAAAAAGGAGGCGTATGATCTCCAGGTAGATGCTTGGGACAGATACTTACCTCCCATCACATCACTGCAATCATGAGATATCTTGATACCAGCTCTCCCCTGCCCTGATCCGTTTGTTGTTCGACACTCAACTGTCGTAGACTCATCCAACACAACGATCGCAAGTTTTCGGCCTTGACTCTGGAACACTATGGGCGGCGTGCTTCTCAAGGTTCGGACCGCTATTTGGGGTCGGCCCGCTGACACCCAAAAAGAGCGGCGGCTCATTGTCAAGATTGATGCATTCATATTATCGTTCTGTTGCTTGATGTACTGGGTCAACTAGTAAGTGACTGCTAGAAGTCAACCTCGGAGATGAGAGATGAACAAGCCCATGTAGCTAACACCATTTACGTAGTCTCGATCGATCCGTGAGTATTTTCTACATGGCTCGGAGAATGCAATGATTCAAGGGCTAACTCCCAGCGCCTCTACAGAACCTGAATAATGCCTATACGACAGGCATGCGGGAGGACTTGTCAATGTACCACGACGAACTCAACATCATAAACACTAGTAAGGCATCCCTGTTTCATCCTAAGGTTATTAACTAGTAATGAAATCTAATCGGGCAATCACAGTCTTCTATGCGGGGTATTTCTTTGGTCAGATCCCGAACAACATGATGCTGCAGATCGTACAGCCTCGTGTGTACTTCCCGCTGGTAATGTTGGCTTGGGGACTACTGTGCATGTCGATGGCTTTTGTCCACAACCCATGGCAGTTAATGGTGATCCGCTTCTTCCAGGCCGCCTTTGAGGCCAGTACGTTTCCGGGCGTCCACTGGATTCTGGGAAGTTGGTACAAGGGAGACGAGCTCGGCAAGAGAACCGCCATCTTCACCAGTAGCGGACTTGCGGGAACCATGTTTAGTGGTTTTCTTCAGGGTGGCATCCATCAAACGCTTGGTAAGTAACGGAGGTTGAGAACCAGCAAGACATCTGAGGAGCAGTATTCCCTAACGTAGGCGCAGACGGCAGGAACGGCATGGCTGGGTGGTGCTGGCTTTTCATCATCGACTTCCTCATCACCATTCCAGTTGCCATATATGGCTTCTTGATATTCCCTGATACGCCAAGCACGACACGTGCAAAGTACTTGACGGCCGAGGAGAAGGAACTAGCCATCGAGCGGATGCCGGAAGTCGAGAAAGCCCGAGGCCAGCTCGGCTGGGGTTTGCTGAAGCGCGTATTTTCCACGTGGCACATATACGCTTTTGTTGCGGTAAGTTAGCAAGTCGTCATGGAGATTCGTAGATAATTGGTTGACTGAATACTCACTCATCACTGTAGATTTGGACATTCGCTTCTAATACAGAGATGTGGTCGAGCAATGCCATCATGAATATTTGGCTTCGTGGTTTGGACCGTTACAGTATTGCCCAAGTGAATTATATCCCAACTGCCGTGTCGGGTGTGGGTAAGTGCTACTTCCAAGGGGCTTACACAGCCTTCTTTCCGAGAAACAAAGAAAGCCTATACTGACAAAGACAGGTATTTTCATGACGCTTGCTCTGGGGTGGTATGCCGATATTACGCGTAACTTTTGGCACGTTGGTATCTTCCTCTCATTCACGGCGGTCATCTCCGGCGCCATAATGTTAAATCCGCCAAGCGATGGAGCCAAGTTCTTTGCCTTGTTCCTAAATGGCAGCCAGTATGCCTCCCAGACGACAATGTTTGCATGGGCCAACGCTCTCCTGGTCAATGACGATGCTAAACGATCCTTCATCCTGGCCGCGATGAATACCGTGGCTATCGCCGTATACATGTTCTGGTCTATTGTGTTCTACCGCACCACCCAGGCTCCGATGTGGCATTCTGGTAGCATTGCTATGATTTGCATGGGAGTATCTTTGGGTCTTTGCTCAGTCCTCGTCTGGTTTGTCGCGCGTCGATCCCAGCGGAAGCAGAACGTGATTGAGAGCTTCGGATACGACTCGAGTGGAGCTGAGAGGGTGGTCGCGGAAATTGACAAGAAGAAGGAAGACGGGGCTGCCGCGTAAAGGTATAGACTACACTATTCACCCGATGATAGTGCTGGGCGTACGGCTCTTCACCCCCGGAAGACTCACGATAAAAACAACAGCACCTTTATTACCACACCTGCCAATTTACCATATTTAAGCTCTCAACAAATTGGTACAATAATGCTTCCTACGGGAAGGGTCCGTCTGATAAAGCCTTCTCTACGTGTTCTGGCCTTTTATTTGTTCATTTTTCCGTGTGATATGACCAAGACCTCTCGGATAACCTTTACGGACAAAGGCTTTGGTTCCATGCAAGCCCTCCTACAAGACAACACGTAGGAGTCTCAGCTATAGCATCAGCAGAAGCTAATCTCGAGCACATGGCATTCAAACGACCTCTAAGAGAGCCAAGTTAACTAAGATGGAGAATTTTGAAACCAAGCCCCGCGTATGATGTTCAAGCTCTTCATATCTAGATATTTACCTAATTTTATAGGATAGCAACCATTAGGACAAACAGTTCCCATCACTCAGTAAATAGTATGATGGGGTAAATGCATCCAGAGCTGGTTACTATTGAATCCTATATTATTAGGGTTAATTATCTGCCTATGTTGTCTTGTAGCAGCAGCAGAAGAGTACTTACATATGGTTCATGCAAGTGTCGTTTGCTTCTTCTATCTGTCGTACTTCTTATCTATACGAATATTTTATGATGATTTGTAAGGACTACGAGGACCTGATTAGCTTGCATTATTTACCTCCACAGAACTTCCGCGCAGTGATCAGGTCCTGATTTGCACGAAAGGATAGGGGCAAGCAGATCTATGATCAAGCGGAGATAACCAAACACTCAGCTTGGCTAACTTAGTCAGCTCGGTGCACATACTGTATTAGTAGAGGCCCCGGCCTGCACCAAAGATAAGGTTGATTGACTGAAACGAGATAGCGTATACTCTTCTCTTGATATCAGCCTATCTTATCAAACCTCGACAATACTATGGTACATTCGACCTTGTGCATGACAAGCTGCTAGAATACAGGGTCAAGCCAAGTTGCCATGAACGAGTTGATCTAAACATATTAATCGGCCATTGGAGCCAGGAGTTCGATCTTCACATACCCCTATACCCTATCTGATGAAGCGGCGATCAACGAATAAGCCCTTCAGTCAATCGATCTATTGTTAGGGAGAGAAGCCTCGAGACATTTGACTAAGATGCCGCACGCTCAAACCGAGGAACCAAAGGTTAGTAGCTATTTCGAAGACTCCCTTTGTGTGAACTATTGGTTATGAATTTTGGTTCTGAATGACCAATGTAGGTCGTCCATTACCATGCAGGAGGGCAACCAGGCTCCCGGCCCATCCTCACGGGGAAGGATGCCAAGCCGACCTTCACAGAGATCCCTATAGTGGACATGACCGGCATGTTCTCCCCAAGCTTAGATGAGCGAAAGCGAGTGGCGAAGGAGGTGGGCAAAGCCTGTCGCGATGTCGGATTCTTTTATGCGCTCCGCCATGATGTCCCTGAGGAGGTGATCCAAAAGACCTTCCATTCTATTTCAGACTTCTTCTCGCAACCTCATCATGTGAAGATGGAGACGCATATCAACAAGAGTGACCACTTCCGAGGCTATGAGCCTACCTTAGAAACGAAGCTCGACCCAACAAGTAGAGGAGGTAAGTGCGTGTTCTCACAATGCCAGGTGTTGGTAGGTGTTTTCAGTGCAGTAATAGATCCTAGCTTAACTAGGATTGAATAGATTTAAAAGAGTCCTACACCATGGGAGAGGACGGCACCGATCCCGAGCAACAAGCAAACACGAAGCCAGGAGTGTCTTACCTGAAGAAGAACCAATGGCCAGCAAACAACCTAGAGTTTCGCAAAGCCATGTATAGTTACTATGGGCGCGTCTATGCATTCTCGAAGAAGCTACTGCACATATTCGCCCTCGCCCTTGATCTGCCGGAAGAGTACTTCGATGAGATGTGCACATTCCCCATGACCGCTATCCGGGCATTGCATTACCCCCCTCAGGAAGTGGCCGGCGGGCAGGATGTCGGCATCGGAGCGCACACCGACTACTGCTGGTTCACTCTGGTGTGTCAAGACGAGGTACCAGCCTTGCAGGTCCTGAACGACAACGGCGTATGGATTGACGCACCGCCTACGCCTCGCACGTTCGTGGTAAACATCGGGGACTTTCTCATGCAGGCGACGAACGGGGCTTTCCAGAGCACAGTCCACCGCGTGGTAAACCTCACTGGTCAGCGAAGACTCTCGATGCCATTTTTCTTCAGCCCCAATGAAGATGCCGTCATTCGTGTGCTCCCTGAGTACAAGAAGGAAGGTGACGATGAGAATGGGATTGCTGTCGGGCAGTATTTTCGAAACAGGCTCTTTGCTGCTCGGTACAAGCACCCTACTGTGATCAAATGGCGCGAGGATATGGAGGCCAAGGGGATCCCAGTACCTCATTAGGCTTGAACGAATTTGATGGCTTGCCATGCCAGTTCAATGTACAGTTAGTCTAAGAAGCCGTCCTGGCTTCGTACACTCTTCAATAAGTCAGTCACGGATTATCCATGTCTTAGTTTGCTATTCAATAGGGTACTTAGCAGTATTGCACTGAAAAGGTAAGAAAATGCGACCGTTGGTGTGAGGAATTTTGCCAAAGGAGAGCCTCACGGGCTAGTGGGCTTCCCCCTCGTAGTTTTCCAAGGTCTATCACGCGGTCATATAAATATATAGAGATAAGTTTGTAACATCGTCAATCAAAGACAAGATTAGATCAAGAATATGTTTCCTTCTCCAGTGAGAAATAATACTAAGGAAGTGTTGATCGTGCAAACAAGGTTAAAACGGTGACGATTGGAATGCATAAGAGCTTAATACTGGTATTCTATGTGTGATTATTACCGGTATCTTTCTCGTTACTGGAGCAATCCTGTGCACACATACTTGCTACACTAGAAACAGGCTAATACTATCTACAAGTCTAGCCCACGGCCTCCAAACTCCCAAACAGAAGCAACGAACAGCAGTGTCTCTTCGTCCCATCTGCGGCTTATGAGCTGCATTCCAACCGGTAGCTTGCCAAGCTCGGTTGGAGCGCTGGCCCACCCAGCAGGCATGCTCAGAGCGGGATGGCCTGTAGCGTTAAAGGGGCATAAGTTAGCGGTGTTGCCAGCCGCGAGCCGTATCCTCTCCATTACCCCAAAACGGGGCTTGGGGTGCTTTGGGGCAACTGTTGGGTTGGAAGGGGTGATCAACACGTCTAAATTTTCCAATGCGGCGTCATAGGCAGCCTGTAGCTGGTGTACATGCATCATAGCCTTTGCAGCAGCAGAAGGGGGGTATTTCGCCGAGAGGTAATCGCTGCAGAACAGCACGTTGGGCACAGCTGGATTGTAGGTCGACATTATCTCGAGCCAGTCGTTATTGACCGGAGGGGGTTCGAGATGAGGCATCGGATAGCTCAGTAGAGGAAGAGTGCGGTTTGTCAGAGAATAGTCACCCATACTTGTGAGTCTGGTTGCTGCCGTCCATATGGCTGGCCCAGATGCATGGAGAGGGATGCTGATTTCCTTGACCTCGGCGCCTAGGGAGCTAAACCTGTGAGCGGCTTTCCGGACAACTTCCGCGACCTCGGCATTCAGAGTTGGGACTTCCCACGCCTCCTTAACAAGACCAATACGAAGTCCCTTGCCGGCCGACTTCTCATTCCAAGTTCCTATCTTAACCCTTTCTGAGAATCTTTCTCGGAGAGCTTGAGCATAATCCTTGACATCCTTCTGGAGGGGGGTCTCTGCTGTGGCCCTAGGGTCAAGGCCGTCAGAACCAGCAAGGGCGGTGAGAAGAACCGCAATATCTGACAGTGAAATTGCCATTGGCCCGCAGTGGTCTACAAGAGGATGAAGTGAGGCAATTCCTGTGTACGGGATAAGACCACGAGTTGGCTTTAATCCATAGACGCCGCTATACGATGCTGGCTGAATGACATTGTGTTCGTCAACAAAATACGGAATTCAGGATTGATTGTCAAGGGTACTCACTAGCCTGATACTACCACCTTGGTCACAGCCCACAGCAAGTTCAATGCCTTCGGCAACGTCATACTTTAGACCACGCTCTGCATGCCACTTTTGAGCTGCCGTGACGGCAAGCAGAGCTCCACAACCACTGCTGCTGCCTCCCGTGGAAAAACCGACTGCCCACGGATTCTCCACCGGGCCTGTGAAACTGCTGTATGACAGCGCGCACATGGAGTAGTTTTCGCACGTTGCAGTACCTGCGACTTTCCCTCCAGCTCGCAGAACGCGTGAGACCACAGTTGCATTGATGGTCGACAGCCGATGCTCTTCGCTTTTCCCTAGAAAAGTCGGGAACGTGCCACACGTCAGGGGTATACCTCCCACGGAGATATTGTCTTTGAAGACGACGGCCCGGCCTTGCAAAGGTCCATCATCCGAGAGTTGGATATCTGCCTGTGTGGAGTACTAGCAATATGTAGGACTGTGTCGACGTAATTTGATGATCAACTCAACGCACCTTATGACTCCACGCGTTCAACGGATTCTGCTCCGGCGTAGGTCTCCAGAACACACGCTTTTGGTCGTCTGGATGCCTGCACGGCTCAAGCCGGGGATCAAGGTACTCGGGAAGGTCGATTACATGCTTGATAGCGATATCTCCGGCATGTAGAAGTTCCAGATAATCGGTTTTGTAGCGTTCCGGAATTACAAGCCCCTTTCGCGCGGCCGTCTCTTCGAGTTCTTGGGCGGTTGGCGGGTTATGGTTACTGTTAACTTGTCAACTCTGCTTTGTCAGACTTGTGCACTCATTTATAAGTCTAATTACATACGGACCACCGTTACCTGGGATAAAGAAGACGGACATAATGGCATAACGACGCCACGGGGTGTGGTCTGATCTTCACGACCTTCAGCAGTCACAAGTAGCATAGTAATGTATTACGATTTTGTGACGAGTAATATCTTCGGGATTCAATTATTATCCTTGTCTTTAGCAACGAGTGCCGTATTGCCATAATAGCCCACGGGGATTGCCACCGTACATACCTCCCCTTGCCGAGTCCGGCAAAGCCCGCCGAGCGCTAAGGAGACCGGTATGTGGGTATTGCGGATCCGAGGTAGATTTCGGAAGATAACGCCCCCCTAATCGGGAGACAGATAAAGAGATCGACTACATCCAATCAATATGCCTTGATATGATATCTTGAACTTCGATAAGGACGACAGGCATGTGTATCAATGCCAAGACCAGGAGACGTTAACCCTTCCAGGTATTTACTCCGATCCGATAAGTCACGGAGGTACGAAGATAAGGTGGAGATAGCTTGTGCCGGGGGCTAGCTTTAATATTGACGATATGATAGGTGGGTATCTGATATCTGACGTCTTCGGAGCTTCGATAATTGGTCTCAGTCGCTCTATCGGCTGTATAGTATCACTAGATTGAGAGACTTAGGATTTTGTGCCGACTATCAATGGTACTGTGGTCGGACATGGAGATGTGCCGGTAATTTGGAGGGGTCACCACCGGTGACCGGAACATCACGCAAGCTTAGCAAATCCTAACAGCTTCATATGAAGGCAGGAGAGATGTCGTGATGAAGCGAACATCGAACCATCGCAGTTAAGGTTGACGGCTTAATCTAGAACAGCAAGAATAATACACCAGACATGGGTTCTGTTCCGGAGAGATCAGTTGAGGGGGAATACCAGTTAGGTGTCGATGTTGGTGTGAGTAGCAGTTACTTCCGAACACTGAGCTATAATTCATTTGTTCATACACTGAAATCCATCATGTAGGGTACCTTTACCGACGTCTGTGTTACGACCCCCACAGGCGAATTTGTCCGGGCGAAGACGCCATCAACCGTCCAGGATCAAAGTATAGGTGTGAAGAACGGTATCAATCAAGTAAGGGAAATCTTGAAGCAGAAGTACAACTGGGACGGTCAATTTAGCTTCATTCACCATGGAACGACCGTGGCCACCAATGCGGTGCTAGAGGGCAAGGGTGCTAAGACTGGACTGATTGTTACCGCCGGTCACAAAGATGTAAGAAATCTCAGAGTGATTTTTACCCCAACTGGCGTGTTTTAGGAGCATTTTCATTATCAACAAGGCTTAATTGTGCTCTTAAAACATGATTGAGAGCTCCAGAATCATTAGAAGCAGAAAGAGCTAACATTGAGAGTTGTAGGTTCTTGCCATCCGCCGGTCCCAGATTCCCGGGGGACTCGGTGCATGGATAAACTTCATCCCTCCTGAGCCCGTCGTGCCTCTTGAAAGGACGGTACAGTGTGTGGAGAGGATAGGTGTCGATGGCTCTGTTGTCACACCCGTCGACGCGAAGGCTTTGCGAGAAAGCCTGGTGGACCTCAAGCGGCAAGGGCCCGAGGCGGTAACCATCAGCTTACTGAATGCTTACAAGAACGACGAGAACGAGCGGGAAGTTGCTCGAATTGTTCGGGAGGAGCTGGGTCCGGATGTAGACATAGTATGCTCGGCCGCCGTCCTGCCAGAGCTCGGCGAATACGAACGGACAGTCACGGCAGCGGCAAATGCTGTTGTGCGCCCGGTAATCAAACGCTATCTTCATGGCTTGGAGAAGATTCTTGAGCCCGACATGCGAATCCTCCGGATTTTGAAGAGCGATGGCGGGCTGGCAAGCGTGGGCCTTGCGCAAGAGTTGCCTGTTAACTTGCTAATGTGAGTATGTGGCCATCATTCGGGACCTTTCTACACTAACTTTCGATGTCTCCAGGTCAGGACCAGCAGGTGGCATCCAGGGTGTGATCGACCTTGTAGCCAAGAAGACCAAGTACAAGAATCTTATCACGCTAGACATGGGAGGTACTTCGACAGATTGCGCTCTTATTGTTGATTCCAAGGCTACGCTACGCCGTGAAACGGTCATCGATAAACTCACTGTCCGCGCGCCGTCAGTCGACATCAGGACTGTTGGCGCAGGTGGAGGCTCTATCGCTAAATTTATTGAGTTGACTTCCACGATGCGAGTCGGACCAGAAAGCTCCGGCGCTACGCCGGGCCCGGCGTGTTACGGAAAGGGGGGCGTGCTCCCCACCGTCACGGATGCTAACCTTAGACTCGGTTACCTCCCTAGCATACTTCTCGGAGGTGATCTTAAGCTAGACATTGAAGCTTCCAGTCGTGCTATCAAAGCTCTTTCTGACCAAATGGGTGAGGGCATGACGGAAGAGAAAGCCGCTGAAGGTATCATTAATCTAGTCAACGAGACTATGTATAGCGCACTTCGTCTAGTATCTGTTGAACAAGGTCATGATCCAAGAGATTTTGCTCTAGTAGCATTTGGAGGCGCCGGTCCACTCCACGCGAACGCCATCGGAAAACTACTGGGAGCCTGGCCGGTCATCGTCCCTCCTTCTCCAGGAATTCTTTGCGCCCAAGGCGACGTCACTACGAAGCTCCGGCATGAGCAATCTGCTTCTTTCATTCAAACACTGTCGAGCATTGACTTGGCCGAACTCAAGACAGTAACATCTGGCCTCGAAGAGCTGTGCCGTGCCAAGATGATTGAGGCCTTCAAAGGGACTAATGGGGTGTTGCAGTTATTCTATGAATGCGATATGCGATACAAGGGGCAAGCATTGTCCCTAACCATCGATTACGACCCTCAGCTGCTATCTGATAAGGAGAGCTTCCGCAGCTACGTTACCTCTGAATTCAACAGCGTTCATCAGAAGTCGTTCGGCTACTCTCTTCCAGACTACGAACTCGATATTGTACGTGTAGGAGTAATTGGCGCGGACGTCTCGTCCGATTCCAAGGAAACGGTAATCCCTGAAAGCGAGGTGGCACCCATCACGCCTCCAGAATCCGCAATCGTGGATCGCAAGCAAATCGTAGTTGGTGGCGAGCAACTGGAGGCAATTCTCTGGGACCGCAAAAACCTCCCAGTCTCTTCCCGCGTTCAAGGACCTTGCATCATTACGGAGATGGATTCCAACACCCTGGTTCTCCCAGGATACGCCGGTGATATTGACCATGTTGGAAACATTATAATAAATCCGTTAGAGGATTCCGCAAGGCTCCGCCCAACCGAAATGCGGCCCGATCACACAGCAGAATCAGCAGCTGAGGTGGTCGAAAAGTCACCCCTAATCCCCACACTTATTTCTTCGGCGCTTGCGTCGATCCGGAGCGAAATGGACACATTGATGCTGCGTTGCGCTATGTCTCCGGCCATTCGTGAGCAACAGGATGAGTTCAATGTCATCACCAACAATCTTGGACAAATGCTTGTTGGCCAGTTCGGTAGCTTTATTGCAGCCTTCCTCTCCATGTGGAAGGAGGTAGATGGAACTATCGAGGAGGGGGACATATTTATTACGAACGATGTTTACCAGGTCGGCGGAGCAGTCACGCACTTGAACGATGTAATCGTTCTGTTGCCTATATTCTACAAGCACAAGCTTGTGGGATGGTCTGCAAACTTCGGTCACCTAACAGATGTAGGTGGTAAAGTGCCCGGAAGTATGTCTATCGAGTCAACGACTATCTTTGAAGACGGAGTCCAGATTCCAGTCGTCAAGCTGTATAGGAAAGGTGTGCTCAACGAAGATTTGGTTGATGTCCTGTGCCGCAACTCACGGCAGCCTGAGTGGTACCGTAGCGACTTGACGGCTCTTGTGTCAGCTTGTCGCGTGGCGGCAACCCGCATATGCGAGCTTAATGATCGCTTTGGCCCACTGCAAGTGTCCCCCCCTTTTACTTAAGAATGACTTCCCCGCTAACAGGATACATGCAGCGTATACGAAGCAGCATGTAATGAGCTGTTGCGCCGAAATAAGGTAGCAGTTTGCAACCTTATTGATACTCAATTCTCGGAAGAGCCGAGTGTCTTCACCGACTTCGTCGATGACGATGGAGCTGGTGTAGGACCATACGCAGTCAAATGTACCATGAGTAGGAGAAATGGAAAGCTATTCTTCGACTGGGCCGGAACTAGCGCCCAAAGTGAAAGGTCGATCAATTACATGCTTTCGCCGACCATGTTTAAGATGTTCGTCGGATACTATCTCCTAGCTGTATTCGATCCCGAGTGTGTCGTCAACGACGGATTCCACGATTACATCGATATGAACATTCCCGAAGGATCTGTCATCAAACCTGTGCGTCCGGCGGCTGTTTCTTGCCGAACGCACTTTCTCGGTAGAGTCATGGATATCGTCCAGGCTTTGATGGGACAGAAGAACCCAGCGTACCGTGCTGCTGCTGGGTTCTCTGACTCCCCACACTTTTTCTACTCGGGCTGGAAGCCAGACGGCGAATGGTACCAGCTGTACCAGATTGGATTCGGTGGTGTCCCTGCCCGACCTGCGGGTGACGGCGTAAGTCCTCCCCATTTAACTATACACTAAATTTTGATGCGGTTGATAAAACTATTACCCATGTCTATAAGCATTAACATACAACTTCTGAATGCAGCCCGACTGTCACTGTCTATTCCCTGCCATCAAATCAGTTCCAACCGAGAGCATCGAGCTCAACTTCCCACTACGCCTCGAAGTGAACGAGGCACTAGCGGACACCGGAGGTTCCGGGTTCCACCGCGGCGGCAATGCTCAGCGGACTCTCTACCGGTTCCTTTCGCGCGGAGAGTTCAGCTTGCACGACGACCGGTGGTTCACAAAGCCTTGGGGTATCGACGGGGGAAAGCCTGGAACGCGGTCTAAGAAGATCCTCCACCATTACAGCCAGGGCGAGAATGCCAAGAGCACCGCATTGCCGAGCAAGTGCGACCACATCAAGGTATACCCCGGAGATCTTCTCGAGTGGATCACGTGGGGTGGTGGTGGCCTTGGCGATCCTCTCACCCGGCCCGCGGAGAAGGTGGCTCTGGAGGTACACCGGAAGTTGGTCACGATACAGGGAGCTGCGACTAATTACGGTGTAGTAGTTGATGAGGTGACGTACGAGGTCAACGTAGAAAAGACGGAGGAGCTTAGAGCCAAGATGCGAGAGGAGAGACTGAACTCGAAGTATGAGCCCGGTCTGTACGACCGAGGCGGCACCCTGGCCGAGCTGAAGAAGAAATGCCTTGAGGAAACTGGACTGCCCGCACCCACCCCTCAATGGGCTGAAGATCCGTACGGCTCACACGTAAATGTTCCGTATGTCAAAGATTGGTACAAGACTATGCGGGAAACCGGCGACTGGGTTCTAGAGTAAGAATCCTGGTTATAGAGATCGCGTATATCTTGGTGAAGAATAGGAATAGAGAGATATACGAATGACATGTCTGATAACTACCCGAGGATCAAATCTAAACAGCATGTTCGTGGCCAATTTACCAAGAGTCTTGCTAATTATGCAGTGGTCTTCTAATTACCTTTCGTTTCTAGTAGCACTATACACACTCCAGCCAGGTGAGGTCAGCGTAAAATAATCTGCATACGAGATTTAGCTCGTTTACTTATGCTGATTTTCAATCGATAATTACCCACCTAACTAAGTACCTACTACACCCCTATCCTTGAACAAGGTGTTAGTAGACCTCTGAAGCAACTGCCGTATGTAACAGAATGTCTAGGGCTTAACCCCAACTTACATACTCGCACTCTGATTAATGCCCTTTCTTGTCATGTGCCCAGAC
Organism: Eutypa lata; assembly: GCA_022661535.1. NCBI lineage: Eukaryota > Fungi > Ascomycota > Sordariomycetes > Xylariales > Diatrypaceae > Eutypa > Eutypa lata. Next base: position 623,484 of record JAKULF010000001.1, read on the forward strand.
TTCTCGTCACCCAAGTGGGGGTACGAAGTATATCGCCTCTTACCCCTTTCCAAGTTTTCGGGGCCCCGCAGGGGAACCCTGTCTTCAACCACCGGCTATCAATCGCGGAAGAGCTTCGTCGTCAATATATGCCACCATAAACTCTTGAGATGTCTTGTTTAAAGAGATAGGTTAGACGAGAAATACAGCTCTATCATCAAGTGCTACCTAATATCAGGTTTAGCTCTATCATGGACTATTCGCTCTCATCCACATAGTAAGTTGTAATTTGCAACTATAAACTCCGTTCAAACATAGAAACATAATCATGTTACCCTTAATCATCTCTATTCTTTCTCTGGTAGTTCTTATACGCTGCCAGGAGGAAAATTGTGATGCGGCTTGCCAAGCCGCTTTTGACAAAGCCTATGCCGAAGAATCAAGCCTTTGGGTGTCGAAAGACATAGAGGCCGAACCGTTCTACCAGACGCCAGCAAACTTCAGTGGTGCTAAGACGGGTGATTTACTCAGCTGGGAAGATATAACAGCCGCTGATATTCGCGATAACTGGCAAATTCCCGATGGTCTTAAGCTTTCGCGCTTTATCTTCGTGTCTGAAGACTACAATGGTAGTCCTCTCCCAGCTAGCGCCTTCGCACTGTTACCAGCTGAGAATTCATCGAAGCCACTCAATCCTGTAGTCTGGACCCATGGGACATCGGGGCGAGTTCAAGCCTGTGCACCTTCAAACCATAAGCAGCTCTACTACGGAGACACCGTCTTCAACCTGACCAAAGCGGGCTACGCCGTCATCGCCCCAGACTATACGGGCCAGGGCACCAAGATCCCCCAAGGGTTCATGTACGAGTCTGGGTTCTTGCACGCTGCTGATGTAGCCTACAGCCTTATCGCGGCCCGAAGCTCTCCCATTGGATCGCGGTTGTCAGATAGCTGGTTGGTTGCTGGCCATAGCGAAGGTGGCATGACGGCTTGGCGAACGAACGAACGTCTGGGCAGACCTGACCAGTGCCGTCTGTTACGAGCTGGCACATTTCTCGGAGCGGTAGCGATAGCGCCTGCACTTCGTCCCATCGATCTCATCCCAGAGTCGTTTCGCCGGGCCGGGCCCGATGGAGCAGTCGGCGACGTAGTGTCCGCATATCTGCTAAAGTCGTTTTCCCGCCTATTTCCTACCGACATTCGAGAAGAGGACTATTTCACTGACCTTGCGCGCGATCGCATGGTCCTCGCTGACCGTGCGTGTCTGCAAACCGGCGAGGCTCTCTTCCAGAACCTCACAGTCGAGCAGTATTACAAGAACACCAGCTGGGTTTCGAGCACCACTTTCCAGGTCTGGCAGGAGAGCTACAATGGTGCAGGCCCACACCGCCTAGCTGCGCCGTTGTTGGTAACCCAAGGAGCGGCTGATATATTGGTATACCCAGAGTTTGTCGAGAAAGACTTTAACAGCACCTGTGCTGCTTTCTCGGAATCAAGTGCTCAGTTCAATTCATACGCAGGCGATGATCACGAAGCCATATTAACTTCGGCGGAACCTGATTATCTGAGCTGGATCGCAGATCGGTTCAACGGTGTGGCGATTACCCCTGGATGCTCTATCCATAGGAAGAGCGGCTGAGTTTGGCTACTATGTGGATGCCTCAAACATAGGGTGATTCGGAGATCAGAACTAACTTCATAATGGGTAAAAGGGAGTTTGAAAATACGCCCCCAATTGAGCCCTCAAACTGCCTTTTCGGTATTGACGTCTTCTGTGTTTGTGCTTGTAGACAGGATGGGATGCTCTTTTCCACACGAGAAACTATTCCTTCGCAAAATATCTTTAATTACAACTATTCATTTATATAGTTCCGCTGACTACAATTCTTTCATATAAGCGTACTCAGCCAACTGCTTAGCAGCGGCCATCCCTGTCTCAATCTGCGTCTGCGCTGTAGCTGCCCCTATATGCGGAGTGCTTACGACACCTAGTCTCCACAAGCGCCCATATCGCTCCTTGCTCGGCGGTTCCTGTTCGTGACAGTCAAGTCCTGCGCCCCATATCAATCCCTCGCTCAGTGCGGTCTCTAGATCCGATTCGTTGACGATCCCACCACGAGCCGCATTGATCAAGATCGCAGTGCGCTTCATGATCTTGAATTGAAGCAAGGATATTAAATTGATAGTAGACTCTGTTCGCGGGATATGCAATGTGACAATATCAGATTCCCTAAGGATATCTTCGATGGATCCAACACGACGATGGGGAGTATCAGACCAAGCATCCGCCGGCAAGAAGGGGTCGTAAGCAACAATGGATGCCTCGAAGGCTCCGCGGAACATCTGTGCCACGATCTTGCCAATATTTCCCATTCCGACCACGCCAAGCGTCTTCTGGTGAAGAATCAAGCCGGAGCATGTTTCTTTCGGTACGAGGTTTCCCATGGCCTGTCGGGTGGTGATACGGCCCACCTGTCTCGCAACTGCTGTGGTCAAGCTGAGCACCATCTCGGCGACTGCGCGCGAATTGACGCCTGGTGTGTTGAAAATCTTGATCCCACGAGTAGAGCAGGCAGCTGCGTCGATCCTGTCTATGCCAACACCTTGTTTCCCGATGGCTAGAAGGTTTGGGCAGGATTCAATGTCCTTTGCCGTGAGTGTAGATGACCTCACTAGAAGGTAGCGTGACTTTTGCCTCCATTCTTGGTGCTCTTTGGTGCCTGGAAGAATTGTGTTGAAATGGCGTTGACAGTACGTGATAACTTCAGGGCGAAATGTGTCCAAAACGTATAGAGTAGGTCTAGTAGTCAGACCAGACTCTGTAACACCGCCAGAAGACAATATCCCAGGGGCCATCGTGAGTAGTAAGATGCTAAAAGGAAGGGGGAAAGTAAAGTAGCTGATAGGTGCTAAAACCTCTCTACCTAATTTAAGGGACGATGACTATTTTTACGAATCTGTAGATACGGCGCAGTGGTTATATGGTTATATCTGTGTTTGATTGGGCTGGGTTTCCTGCAAACTGGTATGCATCTCGTCGATTGTTTTATTTCTAAGTAGACAATAATCCGCCGTTGGGTATATAGAGGAAGGGTATCCGAATTTTAATTCTCCGGACGGAGTCCATAGCATCGGTGATATTCCGACATGCTCCCTTACACGCATAAACGGCATTTGATGTGATGTTATACGCACTACGGTAACGATGTTCTTCCATTTTCCTAGCCTTGGTGATCCTAGCTCACTTTCTTGTTCAAATCAATAATGTTGGGTAGGAAGTGGCCATGGTATTGTCGTCCAGGGGGTTCTAGTGGACCGGGCCCGAGCCGAGACTTATACAACTAAACTATTCTAGATATCTAAATTGAGCAAAAAAGCGACTTGAGGTACATCTAAAATGCGATATAACTTCAATGCATGCGCACACAGTTAAGAAGTCAATGAGATCAAGTTTCTTAACTCATCTTTCACCCTCTTCTCTTTCCTCGAATAGCATTATTGAACATAACCATGGCTGTCAGCATTAGCAACTCCCTCCGGGAGAAGATGCTTCGGGATGAAGTTGCATATACTCTCAGCGTCAAGATGGTCAGGTCGGTCGAGATTCCAATGATAGCAAAGTCAGCGGGATTCGATGGCCTTCTTATTGATATGGAGCATTCCTCATTTGACCTCGACACTGCCGGCCAAATCTGCATTGCGGCTCTCTACGCCGGGATCGCTCCCATCGTTCGTGCACCCAGTAAAGAGCCGTTCTTTGTTTCGAGGATACTGGACGGTGGTGCACTTGGCGTTATCGTCCCCCATATCAGGAGCGTTCAGGATGCCAAGGACGTGGTTAAGGCTGCAAAGTTCCAGCCGATAGGCAGTAGGTCATCTACAAACGGCCTCCCACACTACCAATTCCGGTCTATACCCGCCAAAGTCTCAAACCCGGTCACAAATGCGGCGACTCTCGTTATACCTATGATCGAGACTCTGGAGGCACTAGAGCTAGTGGATGAGATCGCGGCGGTCGAAGGCGTGGACTCATTACTCATTGGCACGAACGACCTGACAGCGGAGATGGGAATCCCGGGAGACTACGAAAATCCTAGGCTGATCGAAGCTTATGAGCGAACTATCGCGGCATGCAACAAAGTCGGCAAATGGGTCGGGGTTGGCGGTTTGCACGCCCGGCTCGACCTGGTGGAGAGGTTCTGTGGTATGGGTGCGAGATGGGTGATGGCTGCTACAGATGGCCCCCTTCTTATGGCTGGGGCTACGAAGGCGGCCACTGCAATGGCTCAGATAAACGAAAGAGTGGCAAGCACCTCCAAGAATCAAAACGGGTTGAATGGGATGGTTAGCGGAACAGTTACTCAGACTACTACGAATGGACAGGTTGTCTAAATCAGTGCAATTGCAGGTGGCTGTAATTCATAGTTTCTTTGACATTAGACCTTAATAATGAGTCAACGGATATATATATAAGTATACATTAATATCATAACAAAATATCTATGCTATGGCAGTGTCATGACTTCTCTATTGATGCTGAGAGTGGTGATGATATACCTGCATGATGAACATGGACTTCCAAGTTAGACACAGGTGAGATAGGGGACAAGCTTGGCATTAGAACCAATGGGGCGGTAATAACACTACTACAATGTGGGCAGCCAATAACGGGTATAGCCAAGTCTGGGGACTCCGCGGGGTGAATTTGGGCTCTAACTACATAGTCTCTAGTCGTCTATGATATAGTATAGATCGTCCCCATCGGAAACTTTCCGAGGTATCCCCTCCATCGGACATCATAAGTATGCTGGTAACATCGTGTGCACGTGGATCCTTCCTTCTTGATCAAATGACCAATAATCCACTGTGAACAGGTTGGATCATTTTTGTTCCTTTGGACGTTGTCCGAAAGGCACTACAATTTTTGGGATGAGAATGCCGACTCCCTATTCAATGTATTCGATGGTCTACAACGCTCATTATGTCAGTCTCCGGTGGATCTCCTATCGGAGAAGAACCGTCCTGCCTAACAGCTTCTGCTCGTCGACGTATAGCATGTGAAAGATGTTTTAAGCGCAAACAGAAGGTGTGTAGTACCCCTGAATATGGCTTGGCGTCATGTTAATATTCATGATTTCCGATAGTGTGATAAACTACTCCCAGCCTGCACTTCATGCTCCGAGCTAGGTTTAAGATGCAAACAGCGACAATGGCGTTTCGAAGCCCCTACCAAAGAGATGGGCATCACACATTCTTCCATGCGTAGTTACGTTGAATCCCTGCAACGGAAGATAGGCCAGCTCGAACATCACTTGCATGGGCCATCACGGCGTCCAAGTGCCACATCGGTCAACGCAAACTCTTCTTCCAATGGGCCAGTTCATGATGAAGTGCAGAGGGGAGGTACCTCGATATCACCATGTCCTAGTAGCTCGTTACAGCAGGGAGATACGATGCACAACGAAGACTTGTCTGCCCAAGAAGCCATGGGCGAGATTGGGTTGTTGTCCCGTTCGGCCATGGCCGAGTCCCACGGTGATTCTGGGAAACTCCCTCGGAACTTAAACATAGACAATATGGTGATGGCAGCACTTGCACTCGATGGTCCTAGCCCGTATCAATCTACTATATCAGATATCTCTGAGCTAAGACGTCCAGCCCTAGATGGTCGTCCGCTAGATTTGAATGGGGACACAATTCGAAATTGGATGACTCGCTTTCTGGATGACGTAGGCGTTCAAATTCCTCACCTGCAGAGGGATGAACTGATGAGGGATTACGAATCCGTTACCAATATAACCCAAAGTCACAGCCGCAAGCTCCCTAGTGATTTAGCTCTACCATACTTCAACACGTGTCTTGCCGTTGCTATCGGCGCCCTTATCTCGCCAAATGCCGGTAGTCTCGGTGCATTCGCCAGCAACCTTCATTCTTCAGCTATCCAACAGCTTCCATTGATCCTGCGTGACGAAGACGGACAAGTTATGATACATTGCATCCTGCTATTGGCAATATTCTCAAGTTTCACTCCCTGCGGAGGATCTACTTGGCACCTTATAGGGTTAGCAATGAAGAAATGTATTTCGCTACGGTTGCATGAAGAGCCTGAGGCTCTCAGGCGGCTACCCCAGGAAACCTTACGCAAAGGCAGGCAGTTGTTTTGGAGCGTCTATATATTGGATCGGTAAGCAATTAGTAAGGTCTCTGGTCAGTCGAGTTCTGCTGATGGGGTCTTACCAGCTCAATCAGTCTAGTTATGGGCCGGCCATTCAGTATTCAAGATGAAGATATCACAGTTGGGGTCTGTTGCAACTAATCCTTAAAGGCAAAAAATCACTCACATATTTTCTAGGTACCTGGTGATGTAGACCTTTCCGGAGACAAGACCGAAGCTGCTCTGAGAAAACATCTCGTAATACAAGCACGACTAGCATCTAACATCCGAACCAATTCACAAGAAGGCCCTCTGTTTCACCATAGCAATATATGCTTCTGGAGAGACCTCCCATCTGACGTGGTAAGCTTTTGTCGAATGCACCAGCACATCTTCGACTATTTAGAACAGCTCGCCTACCGGTTGCTTGTTCAAATTACGCCCCCTATTTCGAATAACAATGATCCTAACACGGGAACGTTTTATGGGAACGAAAAAGACACTCTCATGAGCTGTCAGCGGTTTATTAACAGGTGTTATGACCGCTCTACTCACAACAATTTCAATGGCTCGTTCATTGATGCGTATGACATATTTTCCGCCAGTGTAACGTTCATTTACCTTTCACGTCATGGTGCTGGTTTATACCAAAACGAGACATGCTCCCAGGGGCAAGAGACAGAAATTATCCACAAGTCTTCGACCCTAGTAACTATCATCGCGGAGCGGTTTACTATCATTAAAGTCTTTCAAAGGGCTCTCCTAGGGATCTTGACTGAAACGGTAATATAGCTCTTCCTCTTCTAATTCTCTTTTTTCTACAGTTGGTGACGAACTAACGACACATAGCATGACGCAAACGCACGTAACGAACTTGAATCTATGATACCTGAGCAGCTCTATCAACTTTACAGGTGTTGTCTGTGAACTTTAAACCATTTTAAAGAAGATCTTTCATTAGCTAAAAAGACCTAGTATTTTATTCCAGGTGATAATGAATTCAAATACGCGGCTATATGATATTTCAACAAAACGTTGCGTATTACGGCATGAAGTTGTGCTTGAATCTTCTAGATTTTGCGTGGCTTGGCATTTGTGTATGGGTCTACGTCGGCAATCCGTAGCCACTGAAGACGCCAGTGATTTCACTTGAGTCACCGATCACGAAGTTTCCCACGTCCCATAGAGCGTCATCGCTTAGTAGAGCCCAATGTAACGAGTCGTGAGTGATGAGAAGCTCCCTCTGGAAGGCGCTGAAATTAGCTTCCAGCGAGTCATATGAAAAACCACCATCATTAATGTTCGGTTGGTATGTTCTGCCATCAGTTGCCAATTGGTTGAAACTTAACCCTTGATTGTACATTGCGGTATCGGCGAATGGTTGAATTTGAGGTATAGGCGGCAATTCGCAAGAGACACTTTGTCTTGTCTGCTGGGTAAAAGTATTCACCCCAGACCAGACATTCGCTGAATCCGTTGTGAGGGGGTTTTGTAGAAGGTGAGATAAGCGTTGTGATATCCTCTGGTGCAGGGCCTCAAATATTGTGACATAGTGCTTTGCATCTGGAAGCTGGGTAGCCATTTGAGCCAATGTTTCTTCACAACACACCAATGCTGTACGGCTTTTCTCAGCACTAGGCACCAAATCTGGCAAAATCGACATGCAATAGAGAATCGAAAGTCCGGCAGTGAACATCATCTGGAAGTAGCTTCGCGTGTACGTGACTTTGGATTGCCTGTAGAGATCCGAGTAAAGAAGTATCACGCGGATAGCCGAATTGAGGCAAAGGCTTGATATATCTCTAGATGGGATCCCGTTGCGTTTGGGGGATAGATCGACCGCTTTACGGACGGCATGGAGCGTTTCTCTTGCTTGTTGAAGGTCGTACCAATCTTGAGTCTCAAATAGGCAACGTGGATTCTGGAAAACTGGTGCAGAGCGCCGCCAATCCTCCAAATCTTGTATTATGCTTCTCAAAGTTGTTGAGATCTTGCCCGAAAGCATAAAGGACTCTCCATTCCCTTGCGTTGTCGTGTTAAGCTTCAATAGACGTGAAAATTCATAGTGGATTCGTGAAGAGATCTGTCGTAATCTTATACATAGGCGAAATACACTCATCTCGGTGAAGTGCGATGAGGCACGGTTAGCGTAGAGTGTATCGAGGGTCAGCGTTGCACCTATTGCGATGGTAGTATCATGGTCGTCTATATCTGCAGGCAGGCAGACTTGTATGTCTCTATCGGGGATAGCGAACGGTCGATTGAGTGTGGTAGAACTATATCTATCCATTATGTAGCACATCCAAAAGATTTGCCGACGCATCTGCTCATCGAGGGGATTCGTGCTAGCTCCGGGAGGTTTCTGTAATCCATGTTCTGTGCACATACGCACGCATAGTCTTGTGATTTCCCAGATTGAAGTACCTAAAAGCAATTAACTTATAATACTTGAGATGTGAATTCTATCGAGCAATATACCAATGTGATGATAGACTCCGAATCGGGAGATTAGGAGGAGATCCTGTATGGCGGAAAGTCCACTTGCGATAAAATAGGGGTCGAAGTGTTTCATGGCAGCAAGGTAATATCCAAACGGGTGAGAGTCGTAAGAACCTTTTCGATAGGGAATCACGGAACCAATCGCAAGTATCATGAATGTGCAGAATAAATCGTGTTGGCTCCTCGTATGCTGCCCATGTTCCGACAAGAATACACGAGTGAATAGGTCTTGTACATCTCGACTCAACAAAAAGGGCATTTGCACGTGGGACCACTCAAGACTAGCCACATGAAGAGATTAACTTCAGTTGGAAGAAACAAGTGATACTGGAGATCGTGACTTACTATTTGTCGAATAAGAACCTCGCATCATCTATAGATGGCAGTTGGCTTGCTTCATTCACTGGCTCTGCTGCTCTCGAGGCCCTAGCCAATGTATGAAGGAGGACTGCGTTGGTTCTTCTCCACTCTTCATCGGCGAAAAGCAAAGACATGAAACTAGAAAATACATTAGCAATTGCACTGTGGAAATGACAACAAATAAATCGAAAGACAAGCCTTAGACCACCCCCTTGTAGAACACTTGAAGGAGTATCAACAGTCTTCGTAGAATCTCTTGTTTCATTGGACCCCACCACAGGTGGCTCTGGTGTTGCTAAGTCGTCATTCTCAGGCAGCGAAATGGTAGCAGATAGGTGTAGCTCTTTCTTCTCTAGCTCATGGATGAATCTTTCCATGGCAAGATTGAGATTAGGACTTTGACTTGCAATTATTTGGAACTTGGGAACTGACTCTCTCGAAATAGGAGAACCGCCGGAAGGGTCCGAGATAAGACAACTACTTCCGCTTCTCGTACATGGTACGCATTTGGGTCTCTGGTTGTCACACTTCGAATGATTAGAAACGAGTACGATGATGTATAGACGTCATGTATTGGATCACCTTAACCTTCCGCTGATAACATGTCTGGCAGGCTGGGAGTCTTGGCAATTTCTGCCAAGTCGTTGTGCTCTCAGGGGAACTTGAAATCGTGCTCATTCTCAAGTGCTGTTCTCAGATCTGGAAGTTTTCGGTTGGCAGGGTCGATAGTATCCACCGAGTGCTACAGTGGTAATTAGATTAGGCATGATAATAGTAAAATATCATCGGTTCCAACTATCCCCACGAGCATTACTATCTACAGTAATGTTCTCGTATCTGCCGATACGTCTTTGAGGGACAAATGTACCTTAGACAATTAATCCTCTGCCAAACACGTAGATTATGTATACTAGCTATAGTTATTAAGACAAGTATAGCAATACGACTAGAATGTCAACAAACCGTTGCGATTATAATGAAGACTCGACCGTACCTACGATCTAGAAACTGCCCGCTTTCTAGACAGCTCTGTTGGTAATCCTCGGGCAATCACTCCAGCGAGTTTAAGTCCATTTTCGGTTATGATCGTATAATGTGATAGGCTCGGAGAATGTCCGATGGGGCCATTAGATCATATGTGTGGGGTGGAGTTATATACTATCTAATCCAATAAAATCAGATATCACGCCTTGCTTTCGGCCTTAAAGCGAGACTAGGTTATAATAGTCATGTGAGAAAATCGACTGATTTAATATACTTGGCTGAGCAGCGTAGTCGGCTCGAGTCCGGAATGCCTTGTTCCTTTTCTGGCACCCTTGTGAGAAAAAGCCAACCCCTGAGACGCTAATCGCTTGGCACTGGGGTTCCGTCAGAACCCCATGGGGAAGACCAACACACAATTTATATCGGAGCATCTGTGAAGATATCAAAATGGAGAATAAATACATTCGTTTCGTTCCCAGTTTCTTCGAGTGCGATCTCAGGACTAGCACGGGTTTCTTGGAAGGAAGATTCCCATTTGCCCAAACATTGTCTGAACCACTCTCTCGATATGGCTGTCCCTCGTCTCCCATCCCGTGACTCCCTCAAATCGAAGACCGCCGATGAGTTCATTGAAGAAGCGCCTGCGGCAGATCCTTGGCTAGATGAATTCCCACTTCTAAAAGAAAAGAGCGTTGATGAGTTGAATGCTCTTAATCATGCTGTCGTCAAGAAACTGGATTGGAAATTCCTCCCTTGTGTCACGATGATGTTGCTGATGAAGTAAGCCCGAACTACCGCGCCTGACTTGCCAATTACGCACCGGTGCTGACAATGCATAGTTATCTCGATCGTATCAATGTCTCTAATGCCAGGCTTGCCGGTATGCAAGAGGATCTGCATATGTCCGATACCCAGTGGTCATTGGGAATTTCTATGTTTTACGTAGGGTATATCATCTCCCAGGTTCCAGCAAACGTGGTCTTAGCCAAGGGAAACCCTCGAATTCAACTCCCTGCAATTATGCTAGCTTGGTCGACTGTCACCATCTGCATGACAGCCCTGACAAGTAGTTGGGGTTTTGTCTTGACTCGATTCCTAGTCGGCGTTACCGAAGGTCCATTCATCCCCGCTGTGTCGCTCATGACTTCTTCGTGGTACACAAAGCATGAATCTCCCCTACGAATGAGTATCTGGCATGCGGGAAACATCATTTCAAACGTCATCTCTGGACTCCTGGCTGCCGCTATTTTAACCAATATGGACAATGTGGCTGGACTTGCTGCCTGGCAAGTGAGTATCTCACGATCTTGTATGGGAAATACAGAAAGCGTACTGACATTGACTGATACAGTGGTTTTTTATCATTGAAGGAGCAGTAAGTGTTACGGTGGGAGCAGTATCAATGTGGTTCTTGCCGATGTGGCCATCTAACACTGGCGCTTACTTCTTCACCCCCGAGGAATCTGAGATGGCGCAGTACCGCGCGAAAAAGGATGCAGGGGGCGTGTCTGAGGATGACGAAGGCACCCATTGGGGAGGTGTAGTTCTAGCTGCTAAAGATCCGTTCACATGGATGTTCTCTAGTCTTCACTTCGCGATCATCATCGGCCAATCGTTCAAAGATTTCTTTCCCTCGATCCTCGACACATTTGGTTTCTCCGAGGTTGGAACTTATCTCCTACAGGCGCCACCATACATATTTGCCTACATGGTCACGATAACCGTTTCGTGGTCTAGTGGTCGCATGGTAGAGCACTGTTATCACATTATTGGCAGCATGGCCGTCTGCGCCGTCGGCACAATTATCTTGATCTCCACATTGGTCACCGGTCCGCGATACTTCGGGTTATTCCTGCTATGTAGTGGTCCCTTCGTCGCGCTTAATCTTCATCTATCGTGGGAAACCGCAGTGGTTCCCAGGCCACGAACGAAAAGAGCGGCACTGATTGCTATCGCAAATTGCGCTAGCAGCGTTACGCACTGGTTTACTCCGTATTTCTACTTGACTAACCAGGCTCCTCGCTATGAAACTGGGGGGGGCGATTCTCATCGCTGGTTGTGCCCTAAGTATTTTGTTCTGTCTCCTGCTCCGATGGTGGTGCCAAAGAAAGAATCGGGAATTGGAGCGGCAAGCGGCTGCGTCAGGGGAGGAAAGGTCATGGCGTTTTGTCACTTGATTTTCAAGGGGATGAGAATCACTGGCCTCAAGCATATGCGCTGATACTCCTACGTTTTCACTATCTATAGATAACCCGATTCTAAATACCTAAAACTACAGCTTTATAAGCATAGAGGAGTTGGTTATTAAGTTGTCAACTTCCATTTCTATGTTAGACTTTTGTGTTCAAAACGTAGCATGAAGAGGTAGAACGGTTGCCAAAGGTTAATTCTTAGCAGACATGTCACATTTATGTGCTAACATTTAGAGCTTCGTACCTCCCCATCATCTAACCGATCTTTTTACGCACTTTTAACAGACGGGTTAATTGAGAAAGACGTAGTCCCAAGCCTAAGGGTGACGTTCATTTAACAGCTACATATTTGGTCACGTAACAGGTAAGTAGTATATTATAATCAAGAATTCAATTTATCTTAAGAGCACCCGAATTCAGAGACCTACGAAATATGTAGCTCTTCAGAATATTCTGGTATAGGTATATATTTTACTACGGCAACCCACTTGGTTGGCACCATATTAACGTTTAAATATAATTACACAAATTGGGCATATGTGGTATTTGAAGCTCTCCTTACTTATGCCCCATACATTATGGGTTCGAACTCCATTGGCAAGGATGTGCAAGCAAACTTACTGTCTGAGAAACAACCAGGGGGTCATTGGGTATAATCGCATATTAGTTATGTGTAACATATAATTTAGATTGATTCTTTGTAACTATCTGCAGCCGTCTTTCCCTCATGAAGTGCCACGCGGAGTGGCCTCGATCGACGCGCAAATCGACACCAGTCATGAAACTACCCCCGTACTCCAACAGAAACAAAACAAGAACCTGAAGCCCATCAACGGTCCCGGCAATAAGAGCATGTCATCCTCCAAATAGGACGTCTCATACTTGGCTATTGAAGGTGCCCCCACTGAAGCAGTTGGTCGAACGTAGCTAGGAGAAATGGAAGAATCAATGGCATACCCACCTAGGAATCCAATTCGAGGGCGAGTGAACGCCTGCCTTGGACGACGTGTATCCACGCGCTGTTTGTGTTGTGATTTCCCCGTAGCATGGGGCGCGAATACAAGCGACAGGGAGAGGTGTAACCACGATCGTGGTAGCACCAATCGACCTTATTGGATACATAGTAGCTACGAACGCCACGTTGCTAGTAGTATTGACCTTCCTGACTTTCTCAGTTACAATCTGCACAACAGTGGAAGTGCTGGCCACTTCGATATCCAATAATCGCCTGAACTTCCCGGATGAGTGTTCGGTCACTGGACTATTGTCCGCAACGCTAGCACATTATACTACTCCCCTGGTGAGGGGATTTGAGCGCCGGGACAGATGTTGCAAACGTATCTACGGCAATCTAGGTGTGTATAGCGCTATATTTATAGCAGGGGAACTCGCGCGAAAACATCCTGGCCGTGGTCTCGAATGGCGCTATCGCATAAGTATATGAATGAACTGTAGGTTCCTAGCCGAGAGTCTGACCAGCTAATAGATCATCTCAGTCGGATAGTGTAGGCGCCGCTATAACGTCAAGGTAAGTGTGATTACCGCCGCCTTCGAGAATATATGCAGCCATCGTAGTTCCATGAAACCAAATTACTCTAATAACTTCGACTCAAAAGAACCCCAGTAAGCTTAACGCCGAGGTGTCGGCCTTAGACGTACCGATAGCTGTCTGTCCATCGAGTCGGAACATATCTGTTACAAGAGTCGGACGGCTTTCCTTGAAGTCCCTTTGCTTCTTAATATCCTTTTGATCATGGATGTTTTCCTTGTATGTGATAGGAAATCCAGATCGCAAAAAAGGGATACTTAGTACTAGAATAGGACGTGGAAAGACAATTGCCCTTGTCAGCAGCCGTCATATTAGTAATGTCTTGGATGCAAGTCTTCGGTAGCATGATGGAAGGGAGAGAAGGCGTTCTCCATTTCCCCACCTCCAATCAACCCCTGCGATTTGTCTGGTATTTGTCAACTCTTCTACCCGTGATAAGCTGACTTGACCAACGGGCCAATCGTCTACCCCTCAAAAAGGATCACCAATGCTCCAAGGATCCCCGTCATTAATTGCCGATCCTTGCCGTCCCTGCCCTCTTACATCAAACCTCACTCACATCCACGTCCGTGGACGAATGCTCTTCTTCATAGCCGATCTAGTAACCGCGTAGCTTATCTTGTTCATCACTCCATAACCTAACTAGAATTGACCTTGCTTCCTCTTTATACATACATTCTTGCTTCTACGGTTAGACCAGCTCATCTCTCTCCCTTCGCTGCCTCTGGCGTCAGCTACCATCTATCTAGATTAAGTTGCTTGGTTCGGCGCCTTCTCATCCCTTTGCAAAGAACAGCGCGCGCGCGTCTCGCAGTGGTAGTGAGGCACGCTGTCTAGCCAGCTACGCAAGGGGTTCTCTATAAACAACACTTATATATACTACCGGTCGAAAGGATGAGTGACATCGAGAAGACTACTGGGGGGCATCTCTCCCCAACACACTCTCAGGTTGACGGTATTCAGAGCCTTCCGCCTGATCCGGATGCGCACCTAAGCCAAGAAGAGAGGGACAAGATTGTATGCACGATTCCGACAACCGTCCCGTCTCAGCTTCCGTTGGAATAGTGCTAACTAGCTATTTATAACAGGAGCGCAAGTTGGTTTGGAGGCTCGATTGGATGCTGATCCCATGGGTATGCTGACCTCATCTATTTAATTGGCGTTGTATACGACAGATATCGAACAGTTTACTCACATCTGCTTATCTAGCTTTGCATCTTGTATCTTCTTGCATTCTTGGATCGTACCAACATCGGTAAATAATTACTCTACCAATTGGTTGGTTTGTAGGGTCAACAGAAGAACTAAACGTGTTTAGGCAATGCGAAGATTGCCGGCCTAACAGATGACACCCATCTGGTCGGCAATCAGTATTCAGAGACCCTCACCATTTTCTTCGTCTCTTACTCCGTCTTCGAGCCTTTAACCAACATATTACTAAAGAAATTACGGCCTTCTATATTCATCCCGATCATTATGTGAGTGGCGACGAACATAGTGTAACCATCTATGAGCACGAACTAACGTGGTATCTCAACAGGGTTCTCTGGGGTGCTTCTATGACAGGCATGGGGTTTTGCTACAATTACGGGGGCCTCATGGCTGCCCGTTGGTTTCTAGGCTTGACAGAGGCGGGGTTGTTTCCTGGTATCAACTACTATCTTTCCTGCTGGTATCGACGTGATGAATTCGGTGTCCGCGCGGTATGTTTTCACCCATCGGCCCTTATATAACCAATACTCATCCTAATATGTAGGCAATATTCTTCTCGGCTGCTGCGATTTCGGGTTCCTTTGGTGGGCTGCTCGCCGCCGCGATCGAACAAATGAGTGGTATTGGTGGCTTAGCAGGCTGGCAGTGGATTTTTGTAAGTCCTTTCCCGACACTTCATATGTTGGCTCAATACAAGACCATTACAACCATCGACGAGTTTTTTTTACCTCCGTGAACTGGATATAAATTATCCCATCACCCACTAGACTTGCCTGAAGATGAAGTTACTGTACTAATGACATGCAGGTACTCGAAGGTTTGCTTACTATCATATTTGGCTTGGCGTCTTTCTGGATGGTCCACGATTTCCCAGACGACGCGAAATTCCTCTCGGACGACGACCGTGCCAGGGTGATTCGCCGGCTCAAATTGGATAAGCAAGCATCTGCGGAACACGAGGATTGGAATAAGAGCTATCTTTACGCCGGGCTCAAGGACTGGAAGATGTGGTTGGGGATGGTTATCTACATGGGTTGCGACATGCCGCTCTACGCCTTCAGTCTTTTCCTGCCGTCTATTATCCAGGAGCTCGGTTGGAGCAGCAGTGTTGTTCGATCCCAGCTCTTGAGCGTACCTCCTTACGTTGTCGGTGCCTTGCTCACCGTCGCCATCGGATTCGTCGCCGACCGAACACGCCAGCGCGGACTGTGCAATATCTTCATCAGTTTGCTAGGCATTGCGGGATTCTGCATGCTTATTGGTTCCAATGACCCTGGGGTGAAGTACGCCGGCACGTTCCTAGGCGCGGCGGGCATCTACCCCTGCATCTCGAACACCATCAGCTGGATGGCGAATAACATCGAAGGGGTGTACAAGCGAGGTGTCGTGCTCGGGTTTGTTATCGGGTGGGGCAACCTCAACGGCGTGGTCAGCTCCAACATCTACTTCCAGGCACCGCGGTACTTCCAGGGACACGGGGTCGTCATCGCCTATCTGACCGTATTTCTCTTCGGTGGCAGCGTCCTAATGACGACGTTGTTGCGCCTCGAAAACAAGAAGCGACGTGCGGGCAAACGCGACCACTTGGCTGAAGGCAAAAATCACCGCGAACTCGCGGCCCTGGGCGACAGTCGCCCTGACTTTATTTACACGGTTTAAGGGACCGTTTATATTTTTGGGGTCACGGGGATGCTCTGCGAGCTGAACCCAACTTCTTGTTCGATGGCCCTATGTTTTGTGAGTTATCACCTTCGAGTATCGATTAGATACCAACACCTGCACATGAAGGGAA
Source organism: Eutypa lata (assembly GCA_022661535.1). NCBI lineage: Eukaryota > Fungi > Ascomycota > Sordariomycetes > Xylariales > Diatrypaceae > Eutypa > Eutypa lata. The sequence goes on from JAKULF010000001.1 coordinate 640,205, forward strand.
TAGCTTCTGCTAGGTAATTAGATGCGTACAATTATCCTTCAATTCGGCGTACCGTATATATAGGAGACTAGTTTCGCTCAAAACGTATATACTTCGAAGCAAATTGATATGATAGCTAGACGGAGGCAGAATTTTACTATTAAATATCCCATCACAATACCCCAATGGAATTCAGAGTCATGCTCAAACATTACTAGCGCACCGTGCCTTGCGTAACTTAGCAAACATTTCATCAATATATCCAATTTTGCTCGAGGTTGACGACTATGGTTGCTAAAAGGTATTGATATAGTGTATGACAGTGTCAAAGGCCGACGTCACATCTCTGAGTGTTAAAGCCGGTGCTTGAATTATATCTCATTGCTTTCGATGAGTACCTAAATCGTGAAGTAGACTGAGCCGTGTGCATCTATCATAGGACTATGCTTTTTCCTTCTTTTCCCCAGAGGTTTAAGAATTTGGTGTCTAATAATCTAGTAGGCTGTTAATCTATTAAACGTTACGTAGAATATTTGAATTATGCAGTGGCAGCATAACTACGTATATATGGAATAGTTAGCATGTGGTTTGATACTGTACCAAATGCGAGTAGTATCCTCCACGTGTCACTCATTGACTCCTTTAGCTTAACCCTATTTATAGTCAAACGTCTTATAAGTAGAGCCCAAGACAACTGGACTGTCCTGGTCGTCTTGAACCATTTTAAGGTGTTGAAGGCAATATTCAGAGTGGAAAGGGTATCGTCAAATCTCAACAAGCGACATTGATACATATATAAGCGAGTATGACCGGGTAAATAGGTGCGCTTCAAAGTGACCTTCTCGAATAAACACATAAAATTTCCAGGCATAGGAAAAAGATACAACCGGCAGCTAGTAAACCCTATTAACCTATAGCAAAAAGCATATATGACGAGAGATGGCTAGTGTTGTAATCTAGCCAACACGATAAGAATAGTGCGCAGGAGAAGGCCGTGGATGGTAAATCCTCCGGCCATGGCATCTTGGCAACAAGCCCAACATCCTAATTCTGATCGTAATGCGAATGTGCTGCTGCATATATTGTCAACGAAATCAAGAAGCATTTGGTATTCGCCATGTTTGCCGTATGCCATCTAGATACGCTATGGTGCTATGCATAGTTGAGTGGCATTGACTAAGGGGAGCTTCCTTTTTGGGATTGTCGGACCGCACCGAAGAGTCTAGACCTGAGGAGCTTCACCAAATGTGACTTCGTAAAAGGACCACGGCAGCCAATATATCAAGAACCTATGCTCCCGCATCTGTGCAGAACTTGAACTCTGTTTTTTCAAGTCTGTTTATAGGTGATTCAAGATGTATCAAAGCATCATGAAGACGACCGCTATCTTATCGATCACCCTACTCCCCTTGGCGTTGGGCACTACAGTACCGAGGCCAGGAAAGGTAGATTATGCAGGATATCAGAGTCTGCGCATCACCATTCCGGACAATGCTGGCGGCCTCGAGGAACAAATCGAGAATATCGCAGCACACGTCTTGAACCCGGGCCATACAACCCATATTGACGCAGTAGTTGCTGCAGACAAAGTCAATTCCATCAAGTCACTTGCACCCGACGTTGAAGTCCTTGTCGACGACGTCGGTGCCGCTATCGCTGAGGAGGGTGACTTGATCACTACTTCTGCAGGTGAGGACGCTTGACAGTTCTAGACTGTCGGGAGCGAAAGAGGGCTAACTCTTCTTTTCAGTCCCAAGCGAGACTTGGTTCACAGCGTACCACAGTTATGCCGACCATATCCAATTCTTGAATGATCTTCAGGCAAGCTTCCCTGGGAATTCCGAGATCATCACTACGGGCACTTCTGTCGAGGGGAGAACCCTCACAGGTATACATATTTGGGGAAGCGGGGGCAAGAATTCCAAGACCGCAATTCTCTTCCACGGCACTGTCCACGCCCGAGAATGGATTGCCACCATGGTTTGTTCCGAAGCCTGAGCAACGGATGAAATCAAGTCATGAACTAACCCCAATAGGTGGCTGAATACCAGGCATTCCAGCTTTTGACCAAGTACAGCACTGATGCGGCTGTCAAGGCCCTTGTCGACAAATTCGACTTCTATATCATCCCTATCGTTAACCCTGATGGTGCGTGTATATCATGCATGCCATGTAATAACGCATAGGCAATAATGTTGACCAGGATGTAGGATTCGTCTATACGCAGACAACCGACAGGTTGTGGCGGAAGAACCGTCAACGCGTCAGCGGAAACTCTTGCGTCGGTCGCGATAACAACCGCAATTGGCCATACAAGTGGGAAGTCAGCGGTGGGGCATCGACAAACCCGTGTTCGGAGACGTACAAGGGCCAAGCGGCAGGCGATGCGCCGGAAAACGTGGGTCTGATCGCCCATGCGAACTCGCTCCGGGACTCTCTTGGTATCAGGCTGTTCATCGATTTCCACTCCTACGGGCAGTATATCCTCTGGCGTACGTTATCTGCTCCATCTCCTGTCCTGAAAAGCCTTTGCGAACTCTCAACATGACTGACTGACATGCTTTCTAGCATACGGCTACGACTGCACCATCCTAGCCCCGGACGATGATGACCTCCGCGCCGCAGCGTCGGTGGCCCAGGCAGCAGTCCAAGGTGTTTCCGGGACCAGATATACGGTTGGCCCCTCATGCTCGACTCTCTACCCCACGACAGGGTCAGCTCCCGACTATGTGTATGCTGTCAGTGGTGCGGATTACTCTTACACTATGGAATTGAGGGATACGGGTAGATATGGATTCACGCTACCAGCTAACCAGATACAACCCACTGTGACGGAGACCTGGCAAGGGGTGTTGGCGGCATTGGGGAGTCTATGATATACAAGTTTTCTATTCATTGACGTTATCAGTACTTGTTTTGCCTCACTTTTGAATCTTAATAAGATATTATTGTTAGGAAATAAGTACCTAAGTCCATGTTATTAATACGATGTTCGTATGTAAGTAGTTACATTAAACTAAAAACGTGGGGTTTTCTGGATAGAAGGAAACGAAACAAGATTTAAAGTGTCTAGTTTTGGTGAGAAGTCCGAGTCAGCAACCCCTTTTGTGCTGGCCTGGTTTGTGGTGTGAGATGTAGAAGGAAAAGGAATAACCATCCGGATTCCTGCTTATTCATGACATTGGAATTGACTAGCATCTATGTATTTCAGTGCATACCTCTTAAGTAATCAATCTTATTAATACCCATTGGTTTGAATGCATTGATGAAACTGGTCAGACAGCAGAAGAGGGAAGAGCAAGCTCTACCAACATGCATCCCACTTGCCTAGGTAACTTATTATTACTTTACTTGCCAATGCCCCCCCCCTCTTAATAGAACCCCTGTTATGAGCTTAGAGAGTGGGTTTTTGTCGCATTGGGTGCTTTGCCAGTTCGCTTTGTTGCCAACGAACAGAATTAGAAACAAATAGGAAGCCAATGCCAGCAAGTTCGAACCTTGACTTATTATCGTGCCTGCTTAGGTATTTAGGTAATTTATCATTAACTATGTACGTTAATGTCTTAACTTTTCATGTTAAGCAATTATCTAACTTGAGTACATGCATAAATGTATACATATACATGGTTACATGCATACAATCACGGTCACTTGCATATCAATACATCACTGACACCGACACCGTCATCATTCCCCATCATGACTAGGATTAATGTCCTGCAACGTCTCCGTCTCCGTCTCTGTCTCCGTTAGTTTGCGCTTGCTTTTTGAATTTATCTATTCTGAAGTTGTATGCGCACATCTACTCACTTTGGTTGACTGATTTTACATGTTGATTTTATTGATTTTAATCTTATTTTCCCTAGGTTACATGCTTTAGTGAGAATCAGAAGAATCAAGAGAATGCCTTGTACTCTACTACTACCTATTACGCGATATGGATCCCGAAATATCTCCTCCCGCGTCTGCTACTCCTCAAGTACCCTCTCCTCTACAGCGTTCAACCTCTCAGCTCTCAACTGCCTCAGCTAGAAGTAGTAGAGGCCACTCAGTTCGTGCAAAGTCGAGGTCTAGAAAATTAAATACACAACCTTCTAGCTCTGCATCTTCTGTCGCTGCATCCGACAAGTCACTTACATCCTTCCCCTCGTTCTCGCCAGAATCCCCACAACACGAACGGTCTTTCTCTCCCGATACATATAGAGAAGCTGTCAATAGTGCGAGGAAGTCGCCTAATCCGAACCGTCCTGCTGCAACTTCCATAGTGGACACCCTAACATCGGCTGTCGAACCACCAAAGACTGCTCGTAGCGCCTTGTTCGATGACACACCCCTAACCGCTCGGCGAATCCCCGGTGCACTACATCATGCCGATGACGACCACATCCAACGTCTGGTTACACGACATGGAGCTGCAAACCTTGTCCGCCAGATCGCTGAAGATTTGGCCCAACGCGATCATGAGATTGCAACCCTGCGAAGAAGGGCGGATGCTAGGGAGAGGGCCTTGAGAAAGATTATACTAGAGTGTGGATTGTCGAACCTCGATCTCGAGACAAGACTACGAAATATTGAGGCTGAAATCAAGTCTCAGGATAAAGCAAACCGTGGGCGGGATGGAGGCCTATCTGATATGATGAATGATGCTATGCATGATTCCATGTCGCATTCACAGGCTGGGTTAGGCATTGATAGCATACACGACTCCACTCTTCGAGCTGGCGCTTCATCTCCCGCCCCAAAGAACACAAATGCGGGCAAGGGGACTATAAAGGCGTGGAAAGAGTACCTCTGGGGTAATAGTACGAGTAGGAAAACGAGTAGGGCGGGAAGTAGGGCGGGCAGCATAAATGGTGATGCGCCTTCAAGAACCGCTATTCGGGCCCCAACTCAGGGAGATCGTCGCCCTGTTATTCAAGAGGATCAATTCGTGCCACCGGATCTAGAATCTTTGCCTAGCTCTAGTCGCGCTTCGAGCATCTATTCTGGTCAGGCTCCCAGAAAACCTTCTGCATCTTTGGCTAGTATGGCATTGCAACTGGTTGCTGGGAAGGTTTCGTCCAATCGTGACGCCGACTCGTTGAGAGGTAGAGCCGACTCAACTGGTTACGGTGCATCCGTCCGTACGTCCTCGAATACCAGCGCAAGGACTACCACTTCGAACCGAGCGGTATCAACCCAAGGGGGTCCTAAAGCGCTCATGGCAATGCGACGTTCCGGGACGCCATCGCAGACTACGCGCACGCAGCCTCATGAGAGGTGGGAAGGGATGTCTGCGAGTCCTCCGGGGTCCGCTACGACAAGACCCGACAACTATGGTCCCGTTGAGATGGACACCATTTTCTCCCCTGAGGGACAACCACCTACTCTGACACATATATATAACAATTACAGTGGTTCTGAATATCTGACAGACCGATTTGGTTTCATTTACGATCAACGACGAAAGAAGAGGCAGCGTGAGGCAGCACAAGTTGCTTTGCAGATGAAAGGGGGAAGTCGCGCGGAAATGCTTTCCGGTGCAAGATCTAGCCTATCACCCAGTTTATTTGACGAAGAAAGTTCGATTCGCGAAACTGATAGTATCGATCAGCCAGGGACACCTTCTTCGACGGAAGAGGTTATTGACCAAGCCAGACCTAAGAAATGGCAAGATTACCTGAAAATCGCTACGTTTCCTACTGAGCTGCTTTCACATACCCCTTCTATCACCGCTACAAATATACAGGTTTTAGAAGGAAGTGAGATCCCAAAATCTCCCGGCTTGATTACATCTGATGACCGCGGGTTTGTTCCTCCTGCTAGTACAACGGCTGCGCTAGACAATGAAGCTGCTCCTAAGTCGCATGAAGAGGCATCCGCTACTCTTGTCTATGAAGATGCTGAGCCCGTGAAACTCTTACTGAAGCAATTAAGTGACGTCCATGATGTGCTACAAAGAGAGAAGAGTGTTCGCTGGAATGAGTTTCTACGAAAGGTGCGCGCCGAGCGCCGGCGTGAAAGCGAAGCTGCAGCCGCGGCAGCAGCTGCCGTAGCCGAGGCGCGTTTCCAAAAAGCGCCAGTCATGATACCGGAAGCGAAGTTACCGGACGGCGAAACGATCGGCGTGGCTGATCTTGGTGTGAAGGGCAAAGTCGGACGGGCGAAATGGAATGAATTTAGGAATCTGGTTCTCGGTGGGATACCTGTGGCGAATCGCCCCAAGATCTGGGCCGAATGTTCCGGTGCCCTATCCAAGCGCGTCCCAGGTTACTACGCAGATCTCGTTACTAGGCCGAGCACGGACGACGATCCGGCTGTGATCTCCCAAATCGATATGGACATCAATCGCACCCTGACTGACAACATCTACTTCCGGAGAGGCCCTGGCGTCCACAAGTTGAGCGAAGTCTTACGAGCATATGCGAGGCGAAACCCTGAAGTGGGATACTGCCAGGGCATGAATCTTATCACGGCTAATTTATTGCTTATTATGCCTTCCGCTGAGGACACATTTTGGATCCTCTGTTCTATAATCGAGCACATCCTTCCCCGGGGTTATTATGACCACAGCTTGTTAGCATCGCGTGCGGACCAGCAGGTTTTGCGCCAATATGTGACTCAAGTCCTCCCGAAACTTTCTCAACATCTAGATGAACTAAGCATTGAGCTCGAAGCGTTGACGTTCCAATGGTTCCTCAGCGTGTTCACTGATTGTCTTTCTGCCGAGGCCTTATTCCGAGTTTGGGATGTAGTCCTTTGCATTAACGACGGAAGCACGTTTCTCTTCCAGGTCGCTCTAGCTTTGCTAAAACTGAACGAACAGCAACTGCTGCAGTGCGACACTCCTGCTGCGATCTATACCTACATCAACCATCAGATGACGAACCATGCCATTAGTATCGACGGGTTGATCAACGCCTCGGAGGGTTTAAGAAAAGTGGTCCGACGAGACGAGGTCGAGGCCAGGAGACAGAAAGCGATTGATGCAGAAAAACAGCTGATGAAAGAGCGCGAAGACCGTAACGAGCTTAGACGCACGCAAAAGGCTACCACTGCTCCAGCGCTGGTGAGCGAAATGACCGCATCAGCAGTCCCAAGCCCAATGCCTAGCCCGGCACTCGGTAGTGAGAATAGCGGCGCCTGCAGCCTGGGTGGTGGCTTAACTGCAGAGGATATACTCAGGTCACGGACCCCGGTGGAGGAAGAGACTGCCCTCGGGCTTGGATGAGCGTGTCCCCCAAACAGACATCGAGTTCCTCGAGTTCGTGCTGGGGATTTCATGCACTAGTTTTTATACCACATTTCAAGCGCAGCGATTTGCAGATAGCATCATTCCTTAGCATTTTCGAGGTGTTTTCTTTTTTTCCACCCCTCTCCTTTTTTTTCTTTCTGGGCTTGGTGTTTTTAGATCGGTACAATCCAAGATACCCCACGCATTCTATTTTGCTCTGTTTCTGTTGGATTGATTTTTCGGTGTTGCGTGTCGCTCATGAGCTGTAGCTATGTAACTAATAGTAGTGCTATAGCTTATTTATTTGTTAACTGGCTGTTTAGAAAACTCTCAATAAAACCACACAGCTATTGATGATCTGGGCAAACCCATCTTGCTCTACATACACAACATTACTCCTTTTCTCCATGCCAATTCGTGTCATTAGTCTAAGTAGTTTGTTTTATCGAGCCTCGAAGCCAGCTCCGTAGATTTTCCTGACCACCAAGCACGGCCGATTCTGCATCATCCTCTCATTATGCTCTTTCCTATCCTGTCCTGTCTCCTTTAACCCAGATTCTACAAGTTCGCCGAAGGGAGTACGGAGGCTAACTTGAACGAATCGCTTCCCTTGCAAGGTTGCATCGTGCGCACCGACTACCCCATAAGAGCTACACTGTAGGGTGTAAAGTAGGCATATGTATGTGAAGTCCACGATTAGCAGCTACACAAATTACCGCGCCGCGCCGACCCGAGTTTCCCACGAAGATAGAATATCCACGCTCAACCCTTGCAATTAACCCAATGCTCTATCCTACTCTACACACCGCAGATAACGCCGCGATCTGGATCAGTCGTCCGTCAAATCCACAAACCCCAACGACTTGAGCGCTTTCGCAGACCCGGGGCGCTCCCACGCGCCATCACCATCGCCGCCAGCCCGTCTTTTCAACAAGCCAGCGTTCCCCGTTACAGGTTGTAACGGCGGCAGGACAAATTGTGGCTGCGCCGCCGCCGCCGAGCTAGGCCCGTTCTGAGGCTGTTGATGATGATGATGATGATGGATGGGGGGAAGCGATACAGGGGGATAGCTCGGGTAATGAGTAGTAGTAGCAGTAGTCTGACCCGCCATCATCATCATCCCGTAAGAGCCGAGAGCCGGAGGAGGCCTGTTATTGTTTTGTGGGGGAGCCGGGTATGGTAGCGGCAAGTAGGCGTCCGGGCCTCGGGGGCCAATGGGTGCCGGGATCTGCATATTTGTCCGCATGTTGGAACCGCTGCCGGGGACAGCTGGGATGGCGTATCCGGGAGGGGTGGGTAGAGTCCTTGTGGGAGCAGCCGGAGGAGCAAGAGCTGGAGCGCCCCCCTGAGGCGGTTGGGGACCACCACCACCACCACCACCACCAGCCTGCATAGGCGTAAATGTGGGTGTAGGCGTAGGTGCAGATGTAGATGCCGGTGTCGGTGTAGGTGTAGGCGGCGGTTGGCGTATCTTCTCGAGCAAGACCAACTCGCGAAACAGGTTATCTCCTAGCAATTCCTCCACATACTCGCGGGCCGTGGTCGAGAAGAAGCGGACGCGCTCGTCGATGCGCGCCACCTTATTCAGGAACTGGTCCACGTCGTCCTGGTACTCGGTCTTGAGCTTGGTGACGACGAGCGTGTAGCAGCCGCCGTTCGGCGACGGTCCGGACTCGCAGCGGAAGAATTCCTTGGGCAGCTGGCGCTCCACGTGGGTGCGGAAGGTCGCGGGCCGCTGGAAGCGCGCCTGCGCTTGGTCGCTGGCGAGCAGGAACTGGTTCAGCTCCGCGCAGTGCGGACAACTGTTCGTCCGGTACTGGTCGCCACAGCGCCGGGGTTTGTGCGTCCAGCCTACGGGCGGCGGGGGGTACTGGGTTGGGGCGTCGAAGAGCAGGTATTTGCGGACGAGGACTTCGAAGAGGTCCTTTAGGGGTGCGAGCGTTAGGGGTAGCTGGTGCTTCTGCGCGGCGTCTATGAGGCATTCCAGGACCTTGCTGGCGAATTCGGTCGGCATGTCCTCTATCCTCTTGGCGTCTGTCGATGATGATGATGACGCACCGTAGCGCCAGGACCGGCTGCTGCTGCTCGTGGGAGCCATGTTATGGGCCCGCTTAGGGGGCGCTGCGCGGAACGCTTCCGCGACGTCCGCGCAGCTTTGCTCAAGTAGTCGCGTAGCTAGGTCTGTGAAGTTGTACTTGAGGAAGATGTCAAGGAACTTGACGAAATTGGCCACGACGCTGGACGCGTAGTTCCAGCTAGATGAAGATGTGCTGCTATAGGGCCCATCTTTTACCGCCGAGCTCGTGAAGTCGTCTATCGTGAGCTTGAGCTTGGGGAGCGTTGCCTCGAGTATACGCCCAGCTATGACATCGGCGCCCGCAAGCGAACCACTCTCCTTCTTTTGAAAGAGACTATCGAGAAGTTTATACAGAAGAGACCGATCTGCACACTGTTTAAGCTTCGGTGTAAGTCTATTCATATCGGTTAGCAGTCTGCATAAGCAGGTAATCACGACTGTGTGGGGATAGCCATACCGAGTGTCGACCCATTCACTATCATCCGCTTTTGCGTGTACCAGGTTCATTACCAAGTCAAAATCATCCATCTGGAGCGATTCTTTGTTATCGAACCTGTACATTTCCGCAGAAGGGCGCCACTGCAAGAACGACTGCTTCAGTTCGTCCTTGTCAAGTAAGCCCTCAATTATACCCAGAGCTTCAGAGACGGACCCGAGGTCTTCAAGAGCAACAGCGAGTGGGCCGAGACTGTACAATATGGTCAGCTTGTCACCAGAGAAGACAAGGATGGTTTACCTACCAGTCATCCCAATCCGACTTTTGAGGAGCCGAAATCTCATTGCATATCTCCCCAATTGTAGGAAGCAGCTCCTTCACGCGACCCATTCCGCGGGGCCTTGTGTTGTGTACCGCGCTTGGAGGCCAGATTACTGTGCCCTTATATGGTGTACTCGCATAAGAAGGCGCCATAGCTTTCTCGAGCACTTTTTGGTAGAGCGCGACATCTTTCAAAGCTCGGGCGTTCTTTAAAATCAAAGTCAGTGCCTTGTTGCTTACGCTATTCGCCTTTAACGCGGCATTCATGAAACCAGTAGCGTAACTTCGAACTGGGGCATCGTCTAAGTGTGCCAGTAGGTCTTTTGAGATCATCACAAGCATATTGACACCATGGTCCCCAAATTCATACGACGAGGCGAATTGCTTCAAGTGCTCCCTCCGGACTATCACGACAGCCTAATGGGATTCCGTTTAGTGAGGCTGGAGCCTAGGCAAGAGCAAATGCGAAGGTGGCTTGCTTACCGAGTCATGATAGCGATATTCTGATGGTTGGGATTCGTTTCCAGTATAATCACCTTCATCTTCGCTGTCAGGTTTCCGGTTAGCATAAGGATCACGTCCTAAGACTTCCCCCGCCTTGACACTACAATAGGAGCCAACTTTGGTGCCGTCGAAGGAACATAAGTAATCCAGCTGAAGACAATTTTCCTCGTCATAGTCAACAGCGTATTCGCCTACACCCTCTGTCTTTGTCAACCTCGCTAGGAAGATGTAAAGCCCGTTTCCAGTGCATAAATCAGACAGGCTTTGAACCCGGGCCGCATCGCCACCTTTCAGGTTCCGCAGCGAGAGGCTCTTCTGCGAATACTTATGCTCCAGTCGATACACAAGCTTCGTGGTTTTAAGGAACTCCTGCCTCCATCGAGTGACCAATAATTGGAGATGGCTCTGCTGTTGGACGAAGAAACCGGCAGTCGTTTTAGAGCCTTGCCCCTGGATGATGTTATAGGTCAAAACCAGGCGGTATCCTGAAGTAATCGCTTTGATTTCATGCGTCACATCGGAATACCAAGCGAGGGCTGTGAGATCAAAGGTAGATGACTTGCTTGTTGCAAACATACAATGCTTGCCTGCATGAGACAGATGAACGTCGCCACCCTCATGTTTAGACGGGAGGCATATGACAAGCGTGCCGATCATTCCCGGGGCCTTTTCAGAGTCTTTATGGCGTTTAAAAAATGAGCCTTCCTCGTAGAGTAGAAGCTTATACGGTTCGGCTCGTACGTTCTGTGGCCTATAAAGTCCCTTCAGAAAAGCATTCGTGGTAAGTATGCATGGGACGACCTACATGCCAAGGTTCTTAGCAGCCTCCTGTACGACGGTGTTCAGGAAGGCATCCCAGCGTGGGTTAGAACATCGGAACTGCTTAGTGTTGAGTTCCCAAGTCTTGCGCACTGTAGTATCTACCACAGTCTCTTCACCACGACCAAAAGGGGCTTGCTCAGATAGGGCTTCAATATTGTCCGCATCTCGTGGAATTAGTGGGAGTGGGGTCAAAGTTCCGGCGACCTCAAGCCCGGGATTGGTGAATAGCTCATGCTTTTTTACATAAGCAAAGTTTCCAAAGGCCTTGATCGTGTTTAGGCTTTTCAAAAAGTCGGCTTTCCATATAGCTGCACCTGGGTTTTCGTCATCAACATCTTCGCTATCCGAGGATAGTATCTGGGGCTCTTGAGCGCTCATGGTGCACTTGACTTAGGTTTGAACTTGAACTCGAAGTCAGGCAAGACATATGGGAGTCTAGTCTTAGATGATGTATAAGCGGTATCCTTTACAACATTAACTTTGATATTGTCGTGATGTTGTGACCCGATAAAACACAGCGAACAGGGGTATATTGAATTGAGTGTGGATACCGCGTCGACCGCGTCGGAGATAGTCGCGCTCTCACGTGATAATCTCACCAAAAACGATAACGCGTGAGATCGGATCACCAATAGGTCCATGCCGTTTATATTGTCTTTGAATCTTCAGATATTATTGACTTTTTATAAAATAGGAGTTGCCAAGTTGACTAGCTGGGTTGGAATGGCTTCTCTCCAACTGCCTTTTGACTCCCCCTATTAGTCAGCAGCGTATGTGCCTACTACCTGTATAGACTCCTGTATAAAACTTCTTGCGTACCTGCTAACTCACCATAAGGCTTCAAATAGGATAGACTTGAGTAGTAGGCATTGAATAGATAGACTACATGTGTTAGGAACGAGAAGTCCATTTGAGTCTCGCTAATCATTGTTACCTCAAATCCAATTGGGATTGACTGTTAACAGTCACTGTTATACATTATTTGGGAGATCACATTTCGTACAAAGGTCACGGGGCGATCTTGATGCTGACAATTTCTTCCATGGGGTGACTCGAGGATGCCTTTATTCAATTTTGTGACGAATACAATACGAACCAACCGATAATGCCTTGACTCGTTTCTAATGTAATAGTGCTCAAGACTCGAACAGGACGGCGCGTGACACGGGACTGGGACTGGAACCAGCAAACTTGAATGCTAACAGTAATATGTTGTCAAACGTCTAGAAATATATAAATATGTCTCCTCCCATACCCCACGATTGTGGTTCCTCGTTTTCGTATATCCACATCTAAGGATAAAGCGAGAATTGTTTATTGCCAGCCTATAGATTACACCTCCTAAATTACAGACATGGATTCATATGCCGAAGCTAAGTTCAACCGAAAATGCACCTTCTCAGAAGCCCTCACTGGTCAGACATACACTGTGGCCAGGGCCACTTCTTCCCATTTCAAAAACAACGAGTTCGGAGTCGAGTTCGAGACTGCTTCTCGCCACGATGCCACGGACAGGTTCGAGAAAATGGAGGTTCCCCAAGCCGGAATCGTGCGGTCCATGGCCCGAGAATATTCCACTTACTCCCTACTTGGACTCATTACCATTCCAGGAAGCAGAGGCCCCCACTCCCTGAGTTTGAAAATCACACGTGCGGATTTTTACAAGATCTTCGATCAAAATCTGTTCAGCCGAGCTTTGCTTGGGTTGCTTGCAGACGGTCACCTTGGATTCCAGTGGATAGATCAAGGTGAGGGCAGGTCTTTCTACCTCGGAACACCTTCGTGTGCGGTAATATGGTGTGAGCGGGATAACGGAGCTCATAAAGCCATTTACCTTGACTTTTCTGCATTCCAGTCTAGCTACGGTTTCCTGCACGCTCTCCACCAACACCACGGATCCATCATAGCCAAACTACTGCCAGCATATTGCGGTGTGCTGGTGGAGTGGGAGGAATTGAGAAGAATTATCGACCTCTATCCCCCGGATATCCGAGCCTGGTTTTTGGCCAACAATAGTGTAGCTAGTTCTAAGGACACAGTCGGTCACCAAGTCGATCTAACTCAGTGCCTAGAACGACTGCAATGTCTAGGAGATACCCTTGCCTCCTTAAAAGAGTTTTCCATAAGTGACGACCTTTTACAAGGAAGGGTACGGTTACTTCAAGACCAGGTTCATCATGAGAGACGAAGGCTTACAAGCAAGAGAGAGCAATACGGCTTGCTTTCAACCCTGGTGAGCTCCTCCTGATGATACTAGCATTGAATATTGCTAACCTTGCATATACAAACAGCTATAGTCCAACTGTCACAAGTAGATTTGATACATATGAGAAACATGTTTGTGAGCGTGTTCTACTCAACTGTAAACCTTACTAGAGCCGTATTGCAGGGGGGGGGGGGACAGGCTATCAATATCGAGTACAGTATTGAGTAAGGGGTCGTAGCCAAGAGACAAATTACGGCTATGCTATATTATAGCGTCCAGGTTATTAAGTTGCTAGTACGAAGTACAATAAATCGGTATTATGCGGGCCATTAGATATAGGGGTACACTAGTATAAATATTACAACTATTACTTTCAGCAACAAGTTAAGGCTACTTTACGTACAGTGCGTATTCTTGCTCCATTGTATCCATCGAATTAGTATGGGCAATGAAAATGCAACTGCGCTTAGAGAACGAGGCGTAGAGCTAAAAATGACAAATGAGATAGCCACTAACCGCTCAATGATGTGGCATGTACTTATTCCGGGATGGCTCTCTATCTAAGTAATACAATACCGGTAACTCTTGAGGCTCTGCAAGAGTAAAGATAATATTATTTCTAGCATACCGAAGAGGCAAGAATAGAAAGGGCCACGCGGACATACTACCATAGCTGAGAACTCCGGGAAAGGATCATCTCTCAGCTAAGCAGGTTTCGAATCGGTAGTACAAATGCAACGCAAGAGACTTGGCTAAGGCTTGGCTGGAGCAATGCATACTTGAAAGCCTATCGGTGCTGTCAAGCTTGCACCAACTATCCCCATCCCAAACGGCCAGGTCGCACCAGATTCCCACGTCCACGCGTAAAGGGGTGCAATGCAACTTTCCTCCTCGTATTGACTGGTGTGTAGCTTCAGTCGAGAGTAGGATCAAGTACAATATGTTTATCTTGGAGAGGAATCATGGAAGGTGCCATCTTAAACAGTTGTGCTAGTATAGCAGGTATGTCAGTGTTGCGTTGTATCTTGAGCTACATAATCGGCGCATTGGGATCCGTTTTGATTGGAGCTGTTTTACAGAAAACTCGGTAAATCCCGACCGTTGCTCCAGAGCTTATTACTAACGATGCTAGATTTTGGCCTCTATGATATCACAATATTTTCATAGGGCTTTAACTGCAAATTCAATCCTCCAGGTAGTCAATAAACGCACTCGGAAGAGAGAATGCGTGAAGCATATTGTATCTGCGCCCCAAGGCTGCAGGTGGCTTTTGCCCAGAAAGGTCCGCTCAGGGCATGATCTTCAGAGACGATCCAGTCGCTGCAGGAAAAAGATATGCAGTCGCTGACAGTACTACCGCACTCTTCTGTGCAATACGTACGTCGGACTTCAGCTCGCGATCGGCGCAGCCCCCAATCTGCACATTATAGTGGTGCAATGGGGGCCAAAAATAGCTGTCGAAATTCTTAATTTAGCATCCTTTAGCACAGCCTGCTTCTTGATGCCTGTTTCAAATGAACAGAAGACTCCCCGTGTAGGAATGAATCAAATGGTTTCTTCTAACACATCTGTCTAGAATCAATCAGACTCTGGCAAATTTCATACTCGAACCAGCCGACCCATAGGCATCTCATAATAGAGATTATATTCCGTACGCATGCACTATCTAGAGTATAGCTGGCATAGCTGCATCCGACATCCAAATGGGTTCGGCCAACGCCTCAATGTCGTGGGTGCCTCCGCCACTGTCTATGCTTATCCTCAACGAATCTGCATGTGAGGCGGCGACCCGCTGGGCTGCGATATCTATGAGGCCTGGGAACGAAACTATGCCAAAACTCGACATTCCAACACAACTCACGACTGACTATCTAAGATTGATGATCCCGCAGAACTGGACAGAGCCCTCTACCGCTGACCTAATAATCTGGTCTGTTAAGCTGTTCGGCGTACAGGACGCTGAGGCGGATCCAGACTATGAGCCATGGGTCGAGAAAATGAGCAACTTTCCTTTCACCGGCTGTAAGAAAACCATCTGTTCGAAATTAGATTGGCAGGGTGACCCTGATGTATCAGGTATAGGGGTAAGTCAAACATCTGTCATTTCCCGTTTGAATGGATCAAATCTAACGGTGAGCAGATGATGGTCAGCTATTACGTCGGTATGTCAACTACTCAAACATTAATATAATCCTACCATTTAGGGGTTAGAAATTGTGATCCAAGATGGATTCAGTCTACACGTCTCACCATGTTTTCCCTCACTCGGGTCTTTCAGTTTTAAATGCTAAAATGCATTTTCTTTTATAGCTCTTACTCTTGCCACGATATACTTCGTTATTCTTGCCGCAACGAGGGTAGGGATTATCAAGCCAAAAACCAAGGGATCCCACCGAAAATGGACAACAATGAGGATCATCGAAAGCTTTCAAGAATCTATCAACACCTTCTTGGATGCTTCGCTCATATTCGCCGCGTCGATGTTAGGGGCTGCTCTGGTGCGATACGCTTCGGACATCCGGGACCCCTCAGAAAGACATTCTGCCTACGAGATGATTGGTTCGGTTTTCATGTCTGCATTCTCGATATTTCCTGCCTTGATGCTGCAAGCGGTGACAGATGGCCCACGAACCCACTTTGTTCGCCACTTCTTGTGGTTCGCTGTCATAAGCTTCACCATCGGCGTGGAGGTTCTCTATAGACACTCATACGAACCGCTGAAGCGCTCAAACGAGCAGAGTTCCAACACGCAGCTGAATTCCATCGAGAGCGTGCGGTGGAGTCTGTGCGAAGACGCAGATATAAGGACTGACATTGAACACATCCTAACAGTGGGACACTCCATCCTAGCCCTCAATCTCATCTGGTGGTTCTATTACCTAGTCTTAGCCGCAATACCCTCCCGATGGAAGACGGCTTGGAATTCAAGGTCGCGGAGATGCGTTATTAAGTGGGACTGGAGGACAAGCTTCAGGATAGCAAACGGGGTCCTTTGTTTTGCCGTTGCCTGCTGCTTCATTGGCCTCTTCCATCGGTACAGGCACTCCATCCACATGCTAACGGGCGGGTCAGATAAAGACAGTGACTGGCAGTTTGGACAGGTCTTAGCATTGGCCACATGGGTGCCAGTGGTAGTAGACTTTCTTGCGATACTCTTCTGTAAGTCTTTCAAAGCTGTGCTGTATTACTCCTTCGGTATGGTCACTGACATAATCTTAGATGGTCCTGAAAGGGGCATGTCCGGCAAACTCTCAAGCCACTACCGTGTGGTTCCAAATAATGAAAGTGATGAGAAAGATGAGCCGTTTCAAATGGAGGGTGTACATGACTATAGTAACAGTACTTTAGATATAAGAGGCTAGACGGTATTTCCAGGGCATTATATGATACATCAACACCTAGATTCGCAAGGGCTTGGATTAATAGATGAAGCATACGGAGAACTCACTAGGTATTCGATTGATCCAAAACTTAACTTAGTCAAGGTACAGCAAAGTGTTAGAGAGGTCGAACAGTAAATATTGAATTTCTTTTGGAAACTTACACACACGTTTATTCTTGTTCAACATAGGAATTTTATCTCGTAGTGCGTAATGAGCATTGAAGTTGCCATATGAATGACTAATTAACTGGTATATATCAATGGTAAACACCTGGTCTATAGCTATATAAACTGATGGGTCGTTCGGATCATTTCATCACAGTGTCGCACTAATGTTGGGAAATGAGGTGATCCAAAGTTGAAGAGATAAGATACTAGCTCGCCGACGTCTTGTTCGGTAGGTGCTAGATAATAGAACCATTGACCCTTTCACCTCTGCAACTAACTAGGGGTTCGACACTTTATATACTCGTAGTAGCCAAGCCTACAAGTTTCTGTGGCCGTAGGTTAGTATCCATATCGCCTCCTGGAAGTTACACTTAATTGTTGTGAAGCACCTTAGTCTTAGTCTCACTCCGAGCAATGAATGAGAGTTCTATAATATATCAAGTCCCTTACCAGCACCAGTAAATAAAAAGGTCTCGGGTGAGTCCCTGAGAAAACCCGTTTCCTGGATTTGACGATAGTGAAAAGAAATAAGATCAAAAACAGATACTTCCCAGCCAAGGGCACATGTGGGTAAACTTAGTACGGCAATTTGTGCAATGCTTGATTACAAAGCACGAGTAATAAATGCAGCGTTTAAGCGTTTATAGAATATAGCAATTGACTTTATTCACTACTCTCCTTAATTAAAGGCAAACTTAGCTAGGTTCTTACAAATGCATGATACACAATATAAGATATGGCATTGGTGCGTATACTTTTGCATTTTTATTTATTTATTCCATATTAGCCACCAAGGAAAGGCGAGAGACAGATAGAACACTTGCAAAAAGACCTAAACGCCCTATACCTAGCAGATATATAAGTAATCAGGTATCTAATTATCCACCAATCCGCCAATGTTCAATCTTAAGCCACTATATTTACAATTCACCAGCAGAGCGCTATCATAGAAGAACGATCCGACCACTCCTTCATTCCACCTTCTAGATCACTAGCCTAGTTAACATGGACTAAAGATATAATGAGACAAAAACCACCACATCATATAATATCATCAACGCTAGGTATCGCGAGCTTGCAGCGTTGCCTATACTAACAGACCCAGAACTCTGCTCATCTGCTGCAGTGTCCGACCCCGAGGTGGCTGTCCCAGATGATGCTGCGTCGGGTAGGCATGAGAAGGTCCCTGTTGGCGTCAGAGGAGTGTAGGTGTACTTAGGCACTTTACCTGTGCCGGCACGATACCAATTCTCCGGCGGATCGCCCAAACACGCCCCCACAGTTACGGGCCGATACCCATTCCCGATCAGCGACTTTAGCATATACTCGGTAAGGTTGTAGACAGTCTGCTGCTGAACGTCGTGTTCGAGTCCCAGGTAGGACGTGTCGCAGGGATTGGACCCCTCAACTGCCTTGTCCCAGATGTCCTTGCTCTCTTGGATCTCTTCGGGGTCGTCATGCAGGTTTCCTTGCGTGTCAAGATCGAAGTAGGTGATGTGGTAGCCAAGGGCCTCTAGTATGGCCTGGCATTCTTCAGGGCAGATGGTATAAGGAGGTCTGTATTCCTGTCAGTTCCGGTGTGGGAGTAGGGGGGGATGTTATATGAACCTTATATAAGTAGGGAAGTATCCCAGAATATCGTTGATGGCGATCTCGTTCCAAATTACCTGGTTTCGGGCTTGCTCTTCTGTCAACTGGGAGAAGCTTTGGTGTGACCATGTATGACTTGCAATCTGGTGCCCTTGGTCTGCCATTCGCTATCCATCTCGTTAGTATGAAGCTCCACGTTGAACGAAAGGTTTCTAATACCTTAATTAGTGAAGGCCATTCAGTCTCCGGGTCGTTAATCTTCCCCCTCGACTTCGTATTCCCATTAATGAAAAACGTCGCCACGGCGTCATACTTCTAGCAAACAATGAGACTTTTAAATATCTAAGCTGAGCGCCAGAGTAGAGAAACTTACTTTGAATATGTCGAGGAGGTCATCCGTATAGTAGAATGGGCCGTCATCATATGTAAGAGCGATGTCCCCTGGATTAACACAACGGTAGATGCCCGTCCCGCCGTATGCAAGCTCCCCGACCTTTTGTCTCGGGACGTTCGACGTATCTTCACCTCCCGGCTTCTGATTACCGTCGCATCCAGGACCGAAATTGATTTGGCAATCCGGAGCAACACAATAGGCATTGTCCTTACCGCACCACCTATGACGCTGTTAGATATGTGGCACGAACGGGCATCTTAAGGGGGGGTCGGTCCAAGCCCTTACCCGGAACTAGAACAGCAGTAGCCTGGAGCACAGCTCGCACCATCAAACCCTATACCGCATCCCCCGTTTGTATTTTCATTATCACCAACCCTACGCTTCTCTACATTTGACCCTTGAATTATATCAGATGCGCTCTGCCACCTCTCGCTCGCAGTCAGCGCGGCCGAGATCAGGGGGTTTCCAGTAAGTCTTGGCAGACCATTGCTGTGGGCAGCAGCGAAACTTGCGGTCCCGACTAAGAGGAAAGGATCGAAGCAGCGCATAACTTAGCAGTAGAATTAACGGCGAACGAGTCAAGTGGTGTTACGACGAGGAAATCGAGTAACACCTCATAGATTACGAAACAAAAATGTACGTATCTGCCTGAGCACGAAGTTCATAGACTCATGAAAACGACGGGGCAGTAGGAACCCAAGATCAGAAACACTCATGAGAAAGGATCCGGACTTCGACCGCCGAGGGCCAGGGCCTTCTTTGATATATGCTACAACTAGGCATATTGTGGAATATCGGGCAAGAATCGTGTTTTGTCAACAAATACATGCATCTACGTAGCATCGATATCACGATCAACTAGTGGGGACCGCCTCTTAGAGGAAGAATAATACGATAAAGCAGAGAACTACAACATAGTCATCATAGGACTCATCCATTGCAGCATTCAAAAACCCTCCCGTCCTCCTATTTGGAAGGGGGGCGATGGAACACCAGTGAGTGTTTATGCAGCTAGATTTCTAATTCCTAATCCTACCTCGTCGGATTCTGGGTCGATGCAACGTGTAGGGGACTGTTCATATCTAATTTACAACATTCCCCCACTTGGCAATGGCATATTTAGCCCGCAGATCGCATACATACACGATACTACTAGGAGGTAGGCTGGGAAGTCGACTTGGTATAGGATCGGCCAAGTCGACCGGGAGCGGATCAAGACTGCGGAAGAGCCTTGGCAAGGACTCGGTGCCGACTCTCTGTATTACGAGGTTGGTACGGCTGAGCCGAGAGATTAGCCACCACCACAACTGGTAGATCACCGGAGGCGCACCGGAGGCGCAGCAAATTAAAGGGTTCCCCGGGCCGCATCGAAGAAGTGGGCAAGCCGGGTTCCCAATTAGGAACTTACTGTACGACAGAATCATCTACGCCCGCAAGTCGTAAATAAACTTCCTTACCTTCACCATTTGATTCTGAAGAATTCCTTCGGTCGTATATTCGAAGATTAAGTAAGTACTTATTCAACCTATCCATATATGTAAAGGGAAAGACATTAGAAACCAGGAAGTCAGTCAATCAAGCCATCCTCAATCTCTTATGGGGCCATCTGCCGACAATACCAAGAGCCAAGATATCTCGCCTCAGCACCATCGATCCCCCATCTGCGGGGACGTGTATATCAAGTAATGTATGTATACATACATACATACATACATACATACGAAGTAGCTTTACGAGATTGGCTTCTCGAAATCCTTCTTCTTCATCTTTTTTTACAGCATGTAAGTAATCTAGCGGTGTGATGACCGTCATACCATCACTCCCAGGATCATCAACCCAACCCCTCTCTCGGCCTTTCCCCCTTACACAGAAGCTATGCAGCCATCGACTACCTAGTAAGTACTAACTTCCTACCTTACTATGCAAGTTTTAACGAATCTAATTACAGCTCAAGACCTTTTCGTCAAACGTGATACATAGGTAAGTAAGGCTGCGGCTCAGCGAACCCCCACGGATTCAACATAGATAGGTAGAACGGATGGTAGGCAAGTAAGCCCTACCGAACTAGTGTCTGTCTGTTTGTCTTGTCCTCCCCAAAGAAAAAGTCCCATGCATATGTCAGATGTTAGTTAGATCTCACCCCCTGGCCCTTTTTTCCTCGTAGGGCTGAAGAGGCGATTGCTGCGCCCTGTCAGACGGCCCGCGACCAGTAACGGGTAACGCATGTACGGTCGTTCTGAGACATAATTCTCCATTCGATACGACAAACGGTCGAGGGGGTGATCATGGCTTTGACAGCTTGCTGTCAGTTGTACCTTGCATCGACGCCATGCAGACGCCTTGAAGCTGTCACGAATTCGACCGAAACGAACCCATTCCGCGACTTTAACTGTCGCTTCTAGTACCCGGGCGCCGCCGTCCGCTCACTATACGCCACGTACAACATGGGGAGTATATACGCGTGTTGTAGTAGTAGGTCACTTCACAATCCGTGTAAACCTAATAATCACCTATCGTAGATGTATCATTTCGAAAATCTAAGACTTCGTTCTTTAGTAGATATTAATAGCAACGATGAATTACTAGTAACATTATACGCGGTTTAGGGGAGGGTAAATTGTCTTATAGCCAGCCACCAGATATCCATCTCGCATAGAAACCATGGGTGATCAATTGTCTTGTTTATTATGAGATTAAGATGATACAGACCTACCAAGTCATCCTTCGTACATCAGCCACATGAGGTTAACGAAATACCCCCGTTTTATCCATCATGTCATCATCACACCACTGAAAATGCGACCCCCACCCCCAAAAACGGATAAGGGGCAGTTACTCGAAAGCGAATCTAGGAAATTCCAACTCCTCTTCCCCTTCTTTAACGCCGCCGCCTCCCCTGAGAGCCCCTTAACCACACAATTTGCCTTGGCTACCAGTTTCGCACTTTATCGAGGATACGGGGGGTATCCATATCCACCACCACCCCATTGTTCCTGTCCCCCGTGAGGCGGATATCCTCCCTGGTGAGGCGGTGGCCCTCCGTAACCGGGACCGGGAGGCGGCGGGCCGCCATAATGTCCTCCATGATGAGGTGGAGGCGCTCCATATCCTTGCTGTTCATACGGTGGGTACTGTCCGGGGGGAGGCCCGCCGTAGTGAGGTTGCTGTCCATAATGAGGTGGCTGCCCGTAATGAGGCTGCTGGCCAGGCGGCGGGCCACCATATCCCTGCTGCACGCCATACCCCTGTTGTGTATCGTAGTTCTGCTGTGCGCCATAGCCATGGTGGCCTGACGAATGGGTCTGATTATGCGAAGACGGGGTATCGCCATAGTAGCCAGCGGCTTCGCCTCCACTAGGCGGCTGATCCTGCCTATAACCATAGTGGGGACTGCTCGTGGCCGGACGCCCGGATGACTCCGGAGAGACGGGACGGCCATGGCTATAATCCGGCCTCAGGCCGCCATGACCATCGCCGACGCCCATTTCGTCGAGATCACGCGTTTTGACCGCTGACCACAGGGAACCAGATGGCACGCCGTGGCCAAGTCCGCCGTCGAAGATGCCGCCACCGTGAGAGTGACTCTTGTTATTCTGGCCGGACAGAATGTGGTTCTTCCCATTCTTGACCGATTCGGAGCCGAGGATATGGTTGAGGTCGTGACGTCGTGGATACTCATCAACCCATTTACGGACCGTGTTAAACATATCCCGTTGAATTTCGATTCTCTCGTTACGGAGGGCTGGGTGGTGGAAAGCACGAAGAACATCGTCAACGACTTCTTCGACCGGAACTCCAGAGTGTTCCCAAGCATAGAGAACTCGGCTATAAAGGAAGTTAGCAAATAGATTGAATAGCAAAAGGGGAATTGAAAAACTTACGGAACGACGTATTGAAGAATAGTAGAGGCTACTCGTCCAGCACATGAGTTTAGGACGTTGGTGAAATGGTCCTTCGAGAGCATGGAATGTGTTGGATCAGTGCATCGGGAGTTTTTCCATGGCTCTAGCTGGGAATTAGCACTAGCAGTGATGACCCCCGAGGAACCATCTTTTAGCGATTTAGTAACCTGGTTGATGATAGGCCGGATAAAGGGGGCTAGGAGACCAAGAACAAACGCCGTTAGGGTCTCGCTGATATGCTCAAGTAGGTTCTCGAGGCCAGGGATTTTGGAGATCGTGTTGTTGATAGACTTAACAATCTTGTCCCGAAACTCCAAGATTGGGTATACCTGTCTTGAAACCTTAACGGGGTCGAAGTTCTCGCTCATGCCGGGAACGATATTAGCGTTAGCTCGGGATGTGTCGCCTCTCGTACCAGAGTATGAGCCAGAGTATGAGTCATTTTGTCTCTGCTGGTCCTCTGACATTTTCTTCAGGTTGCGGGCTTCTGAAGCGAATCCACCTCCAGTGCCTGGCAGTTGACTGACAAGCGAGATAAAATCTTTTCCACCACTTCCACTTCCACCTCCTCCAGTCAATCCCGCAGCCAAAACGTCGAACAACCCTCTCGATCCACTACTGCTCTTTGGTCTGCTACTGCTGCTATCTTTCTCACAGCTCTTCAAAGCGATGTCCAACTGGTCTACCTCGGACTGAGTAAAATGATCATTGGCCTCGCCAAGCACAGAATGCAGGAAGTCGACACCACCAAAGGTCCCCGTCACAATGGGGAACACTCGCTTTCCTCGAATATTGATCTCCGAGTCTGATCCGCAGTGGGGGAAAACGCCATGGTAGCCCAGCTCCCTTAGAGCAAGTTCACAGTAGTTAGAATGGGCACTAAAGTCTTCCATGCAATGGAGAGCCTGTCCCAGACATCTCAAAGCTTCGCATAGGTCCTCCTCTTTGCCTCGACCGTGATGGCCGCTGGTGTAGAGCCGGCCATAGTGAATGCAGCGGGCGAAACTAAATCTTAGATATCCAGCACTCGTGGCCCAGTTACCTCCCTCGTTGGCTATGTAGTTCTTCATGCCGGTGTGCATGTCGATCTCCGTTTCAACAGCCATGACTGGCCCACGGAGCCGTTTGTCGAACGTTCTCGCATCATTACCATCAGCATAGCCAAGGGGGTTGTCGATGTGCTCCTCTGGCCGGTAAACGCCCAATCGCTCGGCAGTGACCTCGAACTCCCCGGTCGCATAGCCGTTGGCTAGGAAGGAGAGGACCCACACTAGCACGCGGATGGTTTCTGCATTAACGCCCTTCACACTCCCAACATCAATAGCTTGGGAATAATCACGAAGCCAGTTGCCGAAGTAAGTCCGTCTGACGAGGAGGGTAGTCCATTTCTTGCCATAAAGGAAAGTCAATGTCTTGAGCATATCCTCAATA
The DNA here is from genome assembly GCA_022661535.1 of Eutypa lata. Lineage (NCBI taxonomy): Eukaryota > Fungi > Ascomycota > Sordariomycetes > Xylariales > Diatrypaceae > Eutypa > Eutypa lata. The sequence continues at coordinate 664,630 of JAKULF010000001.1, forward strand.
TCTCCATGACGCCAGTTGTGTCCCTCGACTTGGGCGATAGAGGGGATATTGCCGGCACCAAAAGCTGCCGCTTTTCCGGGCATTAAAATCAGGATGATGCCGAAAATCAGCAGCATACTGCTGCCGAGGTTCTGGCTGAACAAAGCCATCTTGCGTAACACACCTTGTCTCTCCTAAGTGCTGACAGCGTCAAGAAAAAGAGAATAGGTGGTAGGGGTTTGTGTTTACAATGTAGGATTCAGAGATGCAAGTGTCTGAAATGTGTAAGTAGTTAAGGTGAATTATTAGAGGCTGTGCAAGTCGGTAGGTAGAAGTTGTTTGAATACTTAAGTGGCTACATAGGCGGGTAAGTAAGCATTGTTAGCTCAGTTGTCAGGTGCTAAGTAATCGATGGCGGGGTAATTCTTACGTATTCCTTTTTTCCGTTGCTGGGAGGATCAATGGGATATTTTGAGGGCTGAATACGAAGTACTTTCCGAGTATCCAGGCTTGAATAGATTGATGACGCAAGGTAACTAGGGTAATAAATGTGAAGTTACCTTAGGTAGATAAGACGGGTCTAGGTAGTTATTCAATATTGTACAATGATCAAGGAAAACTGGAATGTGATTGTTCTACGAACATTCAACAAACTCTGTGTGACATAACCATTCGGCGCAGCATACAATAGGTAAATATGTAAACGTTAGTTCATTGAGATCATTCGATGGGGCGCAGAAAGAGGCAACCTTCGATTTCACCTGATATCGAACACGCCCCATATAGTAGCTAATAGCTACCTATGTAGGTAGTCTAGGTACCTCCCTATCCAGCTGAAAATGGACAGCTTCGTCTTACGGTTGGTCGAACTAGAGGTTTGCGAGTTCGCTATACACCCAATCGAATCCCTCAAATCCTCACCAGCCACACTATTAGGTCATTGGTCTCCATTCGAATGGAGCTTGAGTAACGAACTACATATTGCGCATACCCTGATACTCAAAGTGAATACATGCCATAGTATGTATGTAGGTAGTTAACGGTTAGTTGTTGGAGGGATCTATGTATTACACGCACACAGGCCTGTGGAATGAAGTATTCCTGACGAGCTGGCCGACGGTATGATGGCCCGAGTAGTGGCCGAGTGGTGGGTGCGATGGGCTCCCGTACGGTCTTGACGGGTCCCGACCGTCACCATAGACGTAGACAATACAACATTCCTTACAACCTCTACCTCATGGTAATGAAGGCTGGGCACGGTTAAAACGACAGCGCCGCCAAAGCATCAAACCTCATGAGAGAATTACTGGCAAAACAAGTCTACACATCCAAATCCATCAAGTAATGTCCTTCCCTATCGAGACGACCACTTACAGACCATACAAACACAAACAACACGATAAACACCGTCATGAGGCCATACGAGACGGCTGGTCGGGTCGTATATGATGAATGGAAGCTGGATTAGGTGACGGAGTAGGCATCGGTGCGTTCTTGACGACGACGTATCCGCGGAATTGCCAACTAAGCACACTTTCAACAAAGCAAATGATTGGCTTAAATGGGCTAACGAATGACGAACCCTCTAAACTTCAGTGATGCTTCAAGGGCCTTCAGTGCTAAGGGCTGCATATCAAGCCATATCAATAAGGAGCTGTTTTATGCGCTAGTGGGCTCAGCCAATAGGATTTGTATGACAATGCTTTGGCAATTCCGCGGATATCTGGTGATAGAATTGCATGCTTTCATGATGGAAATGGATGTTGACGATGTTCATAACGGAAAACAAGACCGAGTGGTGGCAGATGTCCGGTCTCAACGAATATCGGACCGTCATCGTACATGACTTGCATTGCAAAATAAAGGTACTTACAATACCCCGAGGCCCTTTACGATCTGTAAATCAGGTACCTCCAGTTATCAGGTTATGTACCTAGGGTTTCGTAGTGTGGTGGGACATGCTGTAGATCATCCCATTGCCGCTTCTTCCGGCACGTGGAGATAACGTAGGGCAGAGTGGTAGATAAGAGAACCCCGATAAATTTAAACTTAGCACTAAGAGGTCCAACAACACTGAAGTTGCTGACGAGTGTGTGAGGGAGAAAAGCTTATCTCCTCTTTCTTTTCACTTTGAAACTAAAAAAACATGTGATTTTCGTTTATGTAGGGCACAATCTGATGTAAGCCCTCCAATCTAGAAGTTTTCCCTATCTTCTCTCGAAACCAGTAGCAATGTACTCAGAAACAGCTGCCAACGGGAGGAGGGGGGGGGGGGCGGTAGAAACAGACCACTCATTACCTAGGTAGGTAGCTATTCTTGGGAGCATGGCATTAATATTATACATCTATCTACCCGAGGAATATAATATCACATTCTTCTGATATTGCGCACTAAATATGACACCATGTTCCACATGGCTGGTATTCATAGTATCAGCTATGACATAATTAAGTTCTAGAAGGAGAGCGAGATGACGGATCATGATCATTCATCAGAAGTATTCGTGGGGGTAACATTATATTATTAGATGTTCTTAGTTATCGCGCGCACACGGTGTAGTCTGCTGCTATACGCTTGCTTTTGACCTAACTACCTTCCAAACCAAGATTACTCACCCACCCACCTATGTACATACCACTCATACCCATGACCGCAGGTGGCTGAGTCACTGGCTGGCGAAGTACGCGGCAACTTGGAAATAGGAAAATTCAATGACAGGCCTTCATATTCCTCAATAGGAAGTCCGCCAAGCAAAAACCACAAGTCAAACTTAGCCGCCATGGCTGGCTAGACTCAAGCGTCATACTTGAAAAGTCGGAAGACAGGGACTTACCCATCATTGGGTTCTGAGTAAGAAATACGCGGAGACCCCGGCCCGACGTTACCACCGTAACCAAGGACCTTGCCCCTGTCTAGGTAGCTTTACAATATTTCTCTCATGTTAATCATTGATATGCTGAGTTAAGCCCATCAGGTCTATGGGCTAGCTTTGCACTCTGGTCTGAAGAGATGCAACGATGGTGGCGCCACTTTGACCGCGGTTGCAAGCATTGGAAATGCTGTCATAGTCTGACGGGTGCCAATATTGATGGACTAGCTACTCTATCTGAAGAAAGTCCGGGAGAAAATATTTTGGACCGTCGATCTTGGCTGGATCCGTAGGGAGAAGTTGCAATTAGATTTTGTTCGGGAAAGAAGGAAATGGCCAATTTGCCAAATGGAGACGTAATGTCTGGGTTGCTGCAACGGTCCGGAAGGGATACTCCTCCGGGGGTGGGGCAACTCCGGACCTGCAGAACGGGAACAAGCTCGGCTTGCAGCTGCAGGAGGCCGGCTGCTTCGAGGCCCGGGACGGTGGGGCTCTATGTTCCGACTATTCCCGTATTGACAATAATGGCGGGCCGAAGCTTTTGTCTTTCTAAATCTACATGGCGCGATGCATCACAAGAGACCTATGCCTGTTTACAGAGGTTCCCGTTTTACGGCCTGTGGAACGCGGCCATCCGAGACACAAACACGAAAGCCCTTGCGGGTTGATGGATATACAGATCATGACGGAACGGGTCAACGTTGGCATATCCGCGCCAGCAACGGCGGTGAACTTGATTATATGACATAAGGGACTGTAGGTATAAATAAACATGACGCCAATAGATAAATCACGAAACATTCCAACACCTGTATAGGAGTGTAAGGTGTAGGTTATGATGGAGTCGAAAACTAGGTTTGATTATTATCAGGGGTGTCGAGGTAAGAGTCATCATTTTCTTACAAAAACATCGAACGCTATGAACTCATTATCCTCGATAACTTGTGCGTGCCGACCCGACAGGAAGGTAACGATCGATCCACACTAGCTATCGGATGCTGGCGCTTCGGGGCCATCCGCTTTGGTTATTTCTGGAAACCTGCGGCCGAATTTTCGGAAGCTCACTGAAGCTCGCTGGAAGGAATAGACGTTAGACGATACTGGCAGCGGGATGCTTTTGACCCGCTCACTATTCCCTTTTGTGTCCGGGTAGCACGTACAGGAACATATTAACACGGAGTTTGATTCTGGATGTAAGTCCACACCGCCGAATAAATTATGCGGGTCCCGTGAAGTTGAAATTGGCGGCTACAACGACGGGCTGATGTCAATAGCCGCGTCTCTTGAGTTCCATCACTTGCTCATTTCCGGCTGGTAACCCAAAAAGCATGCTCTAGATGGTGGGCCGGTAACCTGGGGGGGAACGCGGAAAACGTGCTCAGTTGACGGTGGAATAGAGTTAATGAGCACCTGGATTAGTAAAAGAAACAAGGTACAGGAGACGAGCTAAGCAGAAGCGCTGGTGGTCGGCGAGTGGACAGCTACCTTCAACATTGGATTTAGTATTGCGGTCTGTCTGGTCAGCTTAGATCATGTGAGCAGCTGTAATTAGTCACGATGATCCATAAACAACAGCCATGAAGCAGGTACCGTCAGTACAATGCGGGATCATTCCTCAGTCAGCAAAGTGTGGGCCCGTCATATACAACTTCCTCTCACTGTATACCCTGTACATAGAAGTGTTTCATCTGGTCTAGAGCAATCGTCCCACTCTGGTGGGCTGTACTAGCAGACGGGATGTTACCAGCCTGCTGGAACTGGGTCAGCATCCATGTCTCTCTCTTTGCCAATTCGATGAGCAGGTACATCTGAAATAGCAGAGTATACCTACGATGTGGAGTTCGAAGCCGATTGGTCGGTTTAGGTAAGCTCTTTGTGGCAGCTCAACGGTGCCTCTAACGCCGCATGCTTGGACCGACGTACCTAGGCCAGTACAACACTATAATGGTATTGTCTTAAGCAGGACCGTCCAAAGAGACTTTCAAGTTCGGTAAGGATCCTGCACAGCGTAGGACGGCAAGGCTGTGCTACTCCTCCGTAGCCCCCACTACTATAATCGGCGCAGATGCAAGGAGGCATTGGTACAATGAACTGCTCTTCGGTGATGGATACGCTTCGGTTGGCTGTTGAACGATTAGTATGACTAGACTATATATGCGCGGAAGAGAGAAGTGTATATAAAGGGAGGCAAAAGCGCACTTCCTACCCTCGAATCAACATCAACACCCAGACACTTACTCACTACTCTAAATTCACTTCAAACACTTGCCACGCCACAAATTATAATACCAAACTGACAGTACAAGAACAATGTCACTTACTCTCTGGAAAGATATCTCGCCTCTCGGGCAACGACTTCGAGAGCCAACCAGCAGATCACCACACATCCTGATTATCGGTGGCGGTGTCACTGGTCTCATATCTTCGTGGGTATTGCTAGATCGTGGCTATCACGTCACCATTCTTAGCAATGCCTGGGCAAGTGACGAGCAACGGTTGACTTCACAGATCGCTGGTGCTTTGTATGTAAAATTTTAGTTGTCCCCCTTTTCTAACCATTGAGGGCATCTCCGTTGTTACCAGGCTTGAACATAGACTCCAAACTATTGTTCAGGGCCTTCATTCAAACACACCTTGTCTTTCCGGGATGATCATAACTGACTTGAGGATCTCTAGATGGGAATTTCCACCAGCTGTCTGCGGGCAACATACTGATGCCATATCCCTTGCTCATTCAAAGCGTTGGTGCATGACCGCATATCACATTTGGGACGGGATTGCGGCGATCCCCGCTCTGGGCGATGCGTCGGGGGTCCGCATGATGCCCTCGGACTTCTTTTTCCCAGAGGCGGTGGATAGCGATCCGGCTCAGCGGTCAAAGATGACCGAGATCATGGCTAGCGGCGTCAGAGGCTTCTACCGTGGATCTGACCTCATCGACGAGAGGGGCATCGATCCTGTGTATGGCGCAGTAGATGCTTACGAGTTGATGGCACCAATCATTGATACGGATAAGGCAATGCACTGGCTGATGGACCTCGTTGAAAGCAAAGGCTCCAAGTTCGTCACAGAGACAATCACGCGTGACCTAGTCGATATAGAGGACTCTCTACGGGAACGCTTCGATGCCGACGTCATTGTCAACTGTACCGGCCTCCAAGGCGAGGTACTAGCTGGTGATGACACTGTCTACCCTATTCGTGGGGGGCTAATCCGAGTCATCAACGATGGAACGGACTTCCCGAAAGTAGATGCAGCCTTAACTATTACGGCAGATGCAGCCGGTTCCGCAAATGAGATAGTCTTCCTGGTGCCTAGAAATGACAACATTCTTCTCATTGGTGGCATCGCTGAGCCAAATGAGTGGGATCTCAATCTGACATTAGAGAGTCCGATAATCCGCCGAATGCGAGAACGATGCGAGAAATTCCTACCCGGTTTAAAAGACGCCCAAGTCGACCCAGAATACCCCTTTGCACAAGGTCTGCGCCCATTCAGGGGAAAGAATGTAAGGGTTGAGCGAGAGCTTCGTAGGACAGGAAGCAGGATTGTTCATTCCTACGGACAGGGCGGTGCTGGATGGAGTCTTTCCTTTGGCTGCGCTCAAGATGTTGCGATGCTGGTCGATGAGGCCCTTTCGGGAGCACCGGCTCGACCGATGAGTGACATTATGACTAAGGAATGGAAAAAGGGGAAGATGGAAAGACGTCGGCGATAAACCTCTCTAGCATCGGGGGTTTCCGTTTGTAACAACAATAGCACCAGAAATGATGCTACAATGGTATGGGATAGAGCATAAACTGGTTTGGATATCAGGGTACGGGATAGTATAGAGTGTACGATACATTACTTGGCTATTCTGTTTGGGTGGCGTTCGGGTGGCGTTCTGTAACACTAGGGCTTGTTTAAACAGCTTATTAAGCTAGGAAATATATATGGTGTATATTCATACAAAACAAGTCGTGCATACTGTACAGATCTGACCACCACATTAAAGAAAGAATAATCGGCAGTATAACCAGCGGGGTAATAGGCAACAGCTCGAATGGAGTTCTGTGACACGAAGCTCATGCAATGAGATATCATCGCTACTGCATGTCATCACGGAAAGTGCTGGAGGATATGACTGTTACGTGAAAAGAAACCCCGACTGAAGCGAATTGAGCCTCGTCAGCTGAACGTTGAGGCGGTCAACCTAACATGCAGGGTTTTACTATTTTTAGAGTTGCCATGTACTCTAGCATGTCTAGATGTATGATAATAGGGTAACACATTTGGTCACACCAACAGACTTTAATATTGTGGGATGAGCTCTTGATGCAACAAGCGTTACTTCGTATGAGATAGAGATAAAGGCACGGCCTGGAACGAGAGTCTTGATAATCGAATATGAATCAAACTACGTGCATACGTCTAGGTATGTATGTACATATTTTCAAAGTTAGATGTCCACTAAGGTAGCTGGAGGTAACTTTTGTAAGCCCTTTGTTCTGTTTACGATTGCACGTGACTGATAGACATAATTATCAATGGACAAAGAACGAGTCAAAGGAGCACAAAACTTGAGATGAATCATTTGCTTGTGCATGTCATACTACCTACTACAATCCTCCTTCAAGGCCGAATCGGATATCCCTTCAACTGACGAAAAATGGAGTTGTGTATAGTAATACTTGTAATGCTTGCGATACATACTTACTAACTGCTGCATAGGAAGATAGGTAGGTTAGCAGGTTAGGTAGCTGAGTACTTACGTACGTAGGTGGGATATTAAGCTACGTAAGTACCTAGGTAGGGTAACAATGTATCCAGGTTTGCTAGGATAGTAAAACAGTATAATAGAGTATAAATAATCAGCAATAAGAATAGATCAATCGGGCAGTTTTGGAATCGAGTACATTGGTCTCAGGTGTCTGGGCGTCAAGGCGTCTGTTCCATGCAAACCTAGAAGGGACGTCCATTGACCACTCAGTTCTGAAGCCTCGCTCGCCTTCATGTTTGCCCTGACTTGTGTTCCGGGAATTCCCCGTGTCTGTAATAAGATGAACACTCAAGGCACTGAAATGCCCAGGTGCCCAGGCCTGTGGTACGATCCGCAGAACCTAAAAAAGGTGCTAAAGATTAGAGGCAAGACGAACCTGCTAACCGTTTTAGGTACGATAAAACTTCCCCTATTGTCTATTACAGAGCTTAGGATTGGTTGATTAGCCACACCACCCAGCATTGAATAGACTAAAACAGTATGTACGTCATTGTCTTGCCAGTTTCAAGGATCCAAAAAATACCATCTTGGCTTGTAGATCAAGGCTTTGTTGAAACAATCATTGATGTGCCAAACGCAACAAGGTAACACCCAGATGCCAGACACCCACGGATGAATAGAAGAAGCAACCAGGCACGTGCCGCAAAAGCAATCAATTGATCCGAGCTCACCGAACCCCAAGTTTGGAAGGAAAAGTCTGGGGATTCCTAACTTGACTTCGTTCGACCTTTCCATCTAACTACCTACCCTTTTTCATATTCAACATTTATTCACCATCCATTAGATTCACAACACGATGAGCACCTTATAAACAAAGCGCACCTAGCTAGCGCACTACCAACTAGCCAGCGGCGGCCGGTCTGGCATAGCGTGGTGTAAGGTTCCTGCTGATAGTCTAGTCTCTTACTGGTGGCTTGAGTTACCTACATACATTCATTAGGTAGTTCTTGTGCTCTCAAGCTGGGGCGATATCAGAACTTATTACACCCCACCATTGAACTATCTAGAGGAGGATAACGCGCTACCTCGTGAACCACCAAAAATTTCTCGGTGCAGACAACTTAAACTCCGAGGCTAGCCTGAGTAGATTGTTCGACGCGAACTAACTTAGGTACCTACCTAGTTCAAGGAGCAATTGCACGTTTTTGTCTCCTTTTCTGGTTACCTTTCTAAACAATTCTTGTTCAACAACAGCACACCTCCGTCCATTGTAACTTCACCGTACAACTGCATTATAAACACGCCAAATCAGTTGACAAGATGGGATTACAACTTCTTAGTCAAAAATCGGACTATCACGATACCTCCCTTTAACCAAGCATCTGTTAAGAGGTTCGGTCTTAGTGCTTAATTCTTTAATCAACCTGGTGGTTCTGAGCTCAGACTTCACGAGTCTACTACGGCTTATCTCCTCTTACCACTACTCACTCACTTTGCACTCCACGGAGCTGGATTCCTTCGTGGTCATCTTTTAAACAGACAACACATTGTCGGTGCTTACCTTCTTTTCGCGGACTTTCATATTGTATAGAGTTGGAAGGATATGAACGGTACAAGAGCATCACGGCGAACTCCGGAGCGATCAGCTGAGGAAACACCTAAAGGCACGGTTAACCGACAACAATTTGGTGGCAGTAAAGGACCCGTTGAATCTAGGGAAATGATCGACCGAAGTCCTGAATCCTCGGGCGTCGTGGACAGCCTAGATGCCTCTGCCAAGAAGGATATTATTGTTGAACAACCAATCGCCATCGCCACAATGCAACCAATCAACTTCGGCATGGTGGTTCCCGGGCTCTACCGAAGCGGTTATCCCCAAGCCGCTAACTATCCCTTCATGCGAAGTCTCAAACTGAAGACTATTGTCACGCTTGTGGAGAAAGATATGCCCGAGGGATATCAGCAATTCATCGACGAAAACGGCATCAATCATCAAATCTTCGCCATGACGGGGACGAAGAAAGAGGAAATCCCGGCGTCCTTGATGAAATCCATTGCAGAAGTGGTTCTCAACCGTGAGAACCACCCCTTGCTAATCCACTGCAATCATGGAAAACATCGTACCGGCTGCGTTGTTGGCGTTGTTCGCAAGCAGGGTGGAATGAATGCCGATGCCATCATTCAGGAGTACACCGATTACGCCGCGCCCAAGGTGCGAGTGTCTGACGTTGACTACATCCGCAACTTTCAAATTGCAGATATTGCTTTTGGTACTAAAGCTTCGCTCCCGCGGAAACCAAGGAATACGTCCATTACCAGTAAGTAATTTTCGTAGTTATTTAGCCCCTTTCTACCTAGATCCAGTGTTTCGAGCTACTTGCATCGGTTCGTTCGGGAGAGAACTCCCGAAGAACTCTCACATCTCGCTCAAATAATCAGAGAGAAGCAACTACTAATTCTATGTTTAGTTGGTACATTCTTCTCATATGTTTTCTTCACTTTTTTTACGCTTTGCATTTGGATATCCAGTGGCAGCAAATTCCTGACGACTGCTCCGCCTAGAAGAGACGCTTGGAATGATTCTCGATCGGAAATATGACCCGAGATCCTACATGGATTCGCATCTTGCATAGTGGGACAATCGGGCCTCGCAATAGATAGAGATCTAGAATACACCGCGATGTCCATTGTTGGAGAGAAGGTTGGCATACTGGGATACAGAAAATCGTGGGTGCACATTGCCCACGGTCATGGCGCATTTGGTATTCACCCGAGGAAGAAAAAAAAGTTTACATAGATTGGAGACCATCAAGTGCTGAGGGGTCTCCCGGCGTTTAACGGGCGGAGTTGACACAAACGATCATTTTACTGTATTTTCATATGTAAGGCGGTTTAATTCTTAAATTAGAGAAGTGGACTATGGATTAACTTAGAATTCTGGTAGCGAGAAGCTTTAAGTTAAGAGATTGGCGAAAACTACATATAAAAATAGATCGATTGGTCGTTTTAGTCTTATATCTTCAAACCGTGACTAGCAGTACCCCTTTATAGGCGCGTGAATGTCCCGATATGAGGATTATAGCGAAGTGCCCTCATGAAAATTGGCATCCAAATAAAGTGGTGATTGATCTCCACGTCATAATGCTTTTACAAAAACATACAAGTCGTTCCTCGTAAAGCTGTATGCGACCTGCTCACTCTATGATGAACCCTCAATGCTAGCCGTAACTCCGCCGTATGTTCGCCAGCCATATACCCGATCAATTCCAGTTTGATATTGATATCATGATATCGTACAACATCCCTTTGCCCATCTCTCCCTCAACTTGCTCCTTGCCCACAAAAGGACACCTACCCACCCTCTCACGATCCCTCTAGTCCACCCACCGCGGGTTCTCCTTCCGCTCTCTCCTCTCCCCCTCGCGGTCAGCCGTAGCGTAGACCCAACCGCCCGCAACCGCGTTTACAAAGCCGATGCCGACAGCGGCGCCCCTCACGATACCGCGGATGGAGAACTGATTCAAGAAGGCGCCGGCGTTCCGCCTCCGCAGTGCCAAGAGCGCGTACTGCAACATAACATCTCTGGCGTCAGTAATTTTCATTCCCCTTTCCAGATAGTCTACCCAGATATAGGAGTTGTGCGGGAAGCAAAGTAGCTCCCGGACATGCCATATCGTGCCCCTTTCAGTAACTTCAAGCAATTGAAGACTATATAGCTAGGCACAAAAGGGGGAGGGAGATGAACTATGAGAGAGAGAGAGAGAGAGAGAGAAAGGCTTACCGTCCCGCTCGCCGCGGCCGTGACCCCCGCGCTATCCTTCTTGAACCCCTGCAGGTTCGCGTACGACGAGAATATCAGCACGGGCACGAATGCCATCGGCCGGACCTGGAGCGGCCGGAAGTGCAGCGCTGTGATCAGCGTCGCGAGACCGGTTGGTGCGAAGGAGGAGTCTGTTTGTTTCCGTGAGGCGTGAGGTCGGGCGGTTAGCTAGGTGGGTGCATGAGGGTTCATGCCCTGAATTCTAACTATGCAACTAGTTGTCTGTGTAGGTAGGTAGGTACATGTAGACAGGCATCCATGTAGATAGAGTAGGGGACTTGAGGACGGGAAGAGGAGGGGTGGGGTGGAAGGGCGATGGGAGGATAGACGAGAGGGGAAAGAGGGAGGGAGAATGGATGCGACATACTGCCCCATGCTGATATACGCGATGTCACGGACTTGGGAGGCTCAGAGCTGCTCATTGTGGTGGTGGTGGTTGTGGTATAGCTCTAGTAGGTATGTGTTCTCGAAATTTTTGGACAAGGCCGTTGGAGTGGAATGCACAAGGAAATATTAAATCGTAAAACACTTAAGGATATGCCATTCAGTCTGAATGCAGCTTCTATCGTGAATAGGACTGTGTGATACTGGCTTGAGTTGGCTTGAGAACCGACTCTCTAGAACAATTTCGTGTCAGTTCTTGGGACACACGTTGATATCGTCATGGCTTTCCAATTGCAAAGTAGGTACAATAGTTCAGTGCCTACATCCAGCTTGGGTGGGCCCTTGCAGGGTGTGTCTGACCAATGATATTGGCATGGGTAATTTTCCTCTCTTATGTAATGGCTACAAGTATCCAGTTAGTAACTACATATGTACATACCTCAACAAATCACTTAAACTTATGCTTACCTTTACAACGATACTTACTTCACACTTTCAAAGATCATTATTGAAATTCACCAGGCGAACGGTAACACTTGCTAGCACGGAATATTACAAGATTGGTGGAGAAATTGATATTCGTTATTACTTATAATACAGAAAAATGTAAGGAAGGCTAGGAGGTAGGTAATCATATACCTACCTACCTAGAGTACCTACCTACCTAGAGGTTGGGTAATTCAAACGGGTTGGTGGAAATCAATCAATACCAATACAAATCAGGCTCGGAATCGTAATCTACATCGTAATCCTCATACTTGGTCGCAGCCAGCCGTCTACTTTCCTGGATGAAGTCAACACCGAGGGTGAGCTGGAAAAGCGTCCACAGTTGTGTCATCCAAAGCCTGGCATTCCACATATTTGTGGCAAAGACCGATTTATTCGGCAGCGGCCGAGTCGACATCATTTCGGCGATGAAGTTCAATAGCCTCACCTGGGACCATTGGCAAGCGGGCACCCGAACCGAGTCCCGGGAACTCCTCTGGGTTACAAAGGTTTCAATTGCACATTCTTGAAGTTCGTCTCGGACGGCTTCTGGAATGGACTCGCACTTCGCCCCGAAATGAATCAGGCGGAAAGCTGGAACCCAGTCGCGATCATGCAAAGCTTGGTCAATTGCTCTCCACTCCAAGCCACTTGGTATACTCTCGAGGAGAGAGGTATCTTTTACAAGAATCGCATCGATCGCGCCGACATGCTGAACCCCTATTGCGGACCTGAGAATACGGTCCGGCACTTTAGAGTAAGCATCTAGTAGATACCGAATGGTATCGAGATTCGTTGCATCTGGATTTTCCATAGTGCTGCGATTCGATGCCCCCGGATTTGACATGGCCCAAAACAGTAGCTGGTCTCTCCACGGATAGCAGTTCTCGGGGGAGGCTACAATGGTGCGAAATTCCTCGCAGATTTGTTTCGTTATATGGAAAAAGCGATCATGCAGAACAACACCACGGAGAAATTCCTGTATATCGACGACTCCAGGCTTCATGTGTTCTCGCGCGAATACACCCCACAAAGTGTCTACGAGCTGCCATTGGCAGCGTTTTAGAGCCGAACAGAGCCAGTCATAAAGATACGCCTGTTCTCTCCACCAAGCCTCCTCGGCGAGTATAACTTCCGCAACCTCCGGGCTGACCTCGAGCTTTATTACGGTTCCAAAAACTCTCGTTATGTCAGCTCGGTGAGAACTCTTGTTGGTGTCAAATTTCTTAACCAACATCTTCACTGTAGGAACCATGTCATGCTCAATGGCGAAACACAGCGTATCGATAATGTCTGTCTGGGGCTTCTTTTCGAGGAGCAGCTCGGCAATATCCGTGTGTCCGAGGATGGACGCGATGGCAAAAGTATCTTCTTCATAAGCCCGATCATCCAGATGTATGATCTGCTTTTGGTACTCGGCATACTTTTGAAGGGTGTTTGTGCCGTCTAGGGTCGCGCTTACTAATGCAAGAGCGACATCCAGATTCATGTCTGGGTAGTGGAGAGACATAGCTGGTTGATGAACTAAGAGTCGATTGTAATGTGTAGCGTTAATATAATAGTAAGTATCGGAAGGAAGCTAGGCAAGCATACGATATGTGTGAGCGTGTATGTATGTGTGGGTTGATGGAATTAGAAAACACAAGTGTATACCGATTTGCTGCCTTAAGTAGGCACCTAGTAGTCAATATCATCATCTAAACAGTAAACAGCTGCTTAGTTAGTGAGGTCTACCCTTTGACCTGATTATTCATTGTGGCAGAAATCATTGGCATTGTACTGTTAAACTATCTTCTAGGAATCGATGAACAATATAATTATTTATCTATTTTTACAATCAATCGAAGGCTTTGTCGACCAAACTCAAGCTCAGATGAATTGTTTCAAGCGGCGCTATTCGCACCATGCTATTGTTTTGACCATCAGATTAGCAGGTGGCCTTTAATTGATATGAAGTAGATTATGAAGACGTTCTGCAGAAACCTCAAAGCTTGTGCATATCGCTCAATAGATGAACCAATTGAACAACTATGATTTTAATATGCTAACAAGAGTACTTACAGTATGTGTCAAGCATAAGCAGAGCAGATCTTTATTCAAATATACATAGTTGTAATAACAGGTTTAGAATATGTAGGCGTTGGCAAGGCCTCCTTACCCCGCCCCCTTTTTCCTTCCACCTTTCCTTCCATCTAGTTTCCTAGATAGTCAGTCTTCTACTTGTCTACTTGTAGAGTAACTTAAGGCTTGTAATTTTGCATAGTGTTCAAATCTATATCAAGACGCGCTTGCTATATTTACTATTAAATAAACAAAAACAAACGTAATAATGGTGTAAATTTTGAAGATATATTGCAGGTGTAGCTGATGTTGATAATGTACGAAGTAGTTCTGAGCGGCTGTGCTGGTAGGGGGGTAACTTTGTCACTAGCCACAGGTTATCTACAAGGCGGACCACAAAAAAGTTAAAGCCACATTGCATAGTGCTACATACCACTATCTACCTCTTACATACCTTTTGTAGCATTGGACATTCCTGCTTTGTCAAGAGAGACAGTCTTAAATCTGTACATTTATCGAACGACTCGAGGGTCTTATGGAATGCATCCATTGCCTAACTAATTAACCTGATTCTGGAGAAGAATACGTCATTTCATCGATTGTTATTCTGCTCTGTTCTCCTGAATCCCACCAAGCAGGACAAGCAGTGAGCGTTGCGTATTTGTGTATTTGTGTCTTTATCTTTTTTTATCCACATACATATCCAATTATCTGGAGCACAATTGCAGCTTTCAGACAAGGCTGGATCGCTGGCTAGGTAGCTAGCTAGCACCCATCTCTCTCTGTCTCTCGCAGCCTCATATCCTACATCACTCCCTTGACCTAACCGACCAAACATCGAACGACGAAGAACGATCCAAAAGACGAACGGAACAAATAGGTTTCACATAGGGAAACCACGGTGCCGTAAGACAAAACATCGATAGCGACGATAAGAGACACCACGACTAGAGACAAAGAACAAAGAAAGAAAGAAAATAAAAACAAAACAAGTCAAGAATGAGCGCGAAAGCCTCGGGGGCCGACGCCTCGTCGTCGTCGGGCAACTCGGCGCGGTCGCGGGACCACAAGCAGGGGAACCAGGGGCGGGCGTACACGCCGGAGCAGGCGGCGGCCGTGCAGCGGATCCGGCGGTGCAAGGCGACGGCGTTCTACGACATCCTGGACCTGGAGGCGGTGCGGACGTCGTGCAGCGACACCGAGATCAAGAAGGCGTACCGGAAGCAGTCGCTGCTGACGCACCCGGACAAGAACGGCCACGAGCACGCCGACGAGGCCTTCAAGATGGTGTCGCGCGCCTTCGGCGTCCTCGGCGACCGCGACAAGCGCCAGAAGTTCGACCGCTTCGGCACCGACCCGGACTCCCGCTTCGAGAGCGCCCGCGCCCAGGCTAGCGCGGGAGGCGGCGGCGGTGGTGGTGGTAACCCGTTCGCGGGGTTCGGCGGGGCCAGGGGGGGGCCTGGGTTTGGGGGAGGCGGTGGTGGGATGTGGGAAGACGAGATTAGCCCCGAGGAGATGTTCCAGCGGTTCTTTGGTGGCGGGTTCGGTGGGCCTTTCGGTGGTGAGTAGTACTCTTCCTCCTTACGGACGGCAGACGGATGAGAGGGCAGGCCACCATTGGGAGCTTTATGATTTACTAACGAGATATATGTGCAATGTGGCAGGATTCGATGGAGGACCGCAGTTCGTATTCAACATCGGCGGCAACCGAGGGTTCCGGGTACACCAGTTCGGCGGCGGGGCACCGCAAAGGAGGCCGCGCGGGGCGAACGGGGGGCCGCCGCAGCAGCGGCGAGAGACGAGCGGGTGGGACACGCTGGTGGGGCTCCTACCGATCCTGTTCCTCTTCCTGTTCCCGCTCCTCACGTCGATACTCTCGGGGCTGGGCGGCAGCGGGGCGGACTCGGGGCCGGCGGCGCCGGCGATGGTGTTCGACGAGGCGCGGCCGCCCATGACGCTGCACCGGACGACGGAGAAGCTCGGCGTCAACTACTACGTGGACCCGGAGGCGATCAAGGAGTGGACGGACGGGCAGCTGCGGCGGCTGGACCGCGACGCCGAGCTCGGCTTCAGCCGCGCCCTGCGCCGCGCCTGCGCCGCCGAGCAGCACACCAAGCAGCGCCTCCTCGACGACGCCCAGGGCTGGTTCTTCCCCGACCAGGACAAGCTCCGCGTCGCCAAGGAGTACCAGATGATCAACTGCCAGCGCCTCGACAAGCTCGGCATCTCGCGGTAGCCATGATGGAATCAATCACCCCTTTCCCCCCCTTTCCCCACCCATTCGGCCTTTGTAATTCAGTTTTCTTTTCCTCTTCCCGGCGTTGTGGGAAAGCAAAGGGAAGGAAAGGAGGGTCGAGGAGATAAGCAGAAGGCTTCGTCGCGATGTGAGAATGAAAGTTATATAATTTAATGTTCTGCGTAATTTCCCTGTGCTTGTTTGTTTGTTTGTTTGTTTGCCTGCTTCGAAGAAGAAAAAAGGACGATGGTTGCTTTTCCCGAACTGGTTGTATAACGCACCTTCATTCTTGTAGTCTTCATTGTGCATGCTCTACCTAGAGGGCAAAGCAGGCAGGGACACGGAACAGCGGACGGGCAAACCGATAGATATGAAGCAGAGAGAAAGGAAGAACATGGCGTTGGAGGGATGATCTGTGTCATTGGGAGCATTTTGGTCGACTTGGTTTTTTTTTTATTCTTTTTGTTTTTTTTTTACGGCTCTCGGCCCCCTTCGTACCTACTTATAGAATAAGGGTATATTATGACTAGGCATATAATGATATGGCATGGCGATTTTGTGCTTCTACATACCTCTCTCATGTACATGATAAATGTTGGCAATATATATATATATATATATATATAATGCTAGATAGATCGCCAAGTCGTGGGCTAACGTTGCCATCCATGATACATCCAAATATAAACCTCTCATCAAAGTACTAGATGAGGGTGCTTTATAGTCATTTCATTATAGCGTTTCTCTATTATGTTATGTACGCTCATATGCTTATGTGTATATATATATATAACTTCTAATGCCGCATAGTGGTGCGGGGGGTTGTTGATAACCTCTATACCAGGTAGTTATTTACCTACCCATGCCTGTTATGTCATGAATCTACAGCCAATGCACGGTAACGCCTCGTCAACCCTGCAGACGCCAACAAATGCCAGCCCGGTCGGTTCCTCTTAACTCTGGCCATCCATCTTTCAACTTTAAACCCCTTGTCACCTCATCCCATTGTCTCACATCACATCAGACGTCAACATTATTCATTCGTTCATTCATTTACCGACGGCCCCTCCGTGGATCGAGCGCCTCATTGCGCCTATAATCGCGGATCTCCTTCGTGCCAAGACTGCCCAGGCCGCCCTCGGACCGGCGCTCCCAGCCACCCAGGCGGACGACAAGGCAGGTAGCGTTGTCGCCGGACGTGGAGACCTCCGTGGCGTACGCGGCGACGTCGCGGGCGCCCTGCTCAGGGGTATTGGCCTCCTTGACGACGTCGACGATCTCCTGGTCGCCGAGGGTCCCCGAGACGCCGTCGGACACGAGGGCCAGGAAGCTGTATTGGGCGGGGCCGAGCTCTACGCGGGCGACCTCTGGCTCGGCCGATACGCCCAGCCGCTTGGACTGCATGTCGCCGAAGGCGCGGCTGTTGGCGAGGCCCTGGATGCGCTCCTCGCCGAAGGAGTCGGCGACCAGGGACGCGGCGAAGCGGCGCAGGCGGTGCGACTCGGCCGGCGCGCTGGGGTGGTGGTCCGAGGTCAGGGGGCGCGCGAGCCCCGTCGCCGTCTCGCACAACAGGATGCGGGTGTCGCCGACGTGGCCGACGAGGAGGGTGGACGAGGCAGCCGGGTGCCAGAACGGCGCCGGGGTCGGGGTCGAGATGAGCGCGACGGACGCGGTCGACCCGCCCTTGAACCGCGACGAGCCCCCGATGTAGTGCCCCGACGGCGGCATGTGGTAGGGGCGGCCCAGGATCTCGTCGTTGTTGACGGCCACGTCCGAGACGTACGGGTCGTCCGGGTCGGGCTTGCGGGCCTGCGCGGCCACGAAGTCCAGGTCCGCGCGCAGGAACGCGTACGTCAGTACCGACTCGATGCTCACCGAGGGCGCGGGGCCGTTCGGGTCCGCGTTCTTGTACGTGAAGTAGGGCGGGTTGAAGCGCTTGAAGTACCCGCCGATCGTGCTCTTGTACTCCTCCACTAGTTCCCTCTGCAGCCTCAGGGCCTTGGACTGTGCCGCCTTAACGGGGACCGGGTCCTCGCCCTTCATGGGATCTGCATGGTCGACCTCCTGGATCGCCCCGTACTCGTTCGTCCCGGGAAGCTTGGCTTTAGCTAGGACTTCCTGCGAGCTCTTAATATCCAACTCGTTGAGTTTCTGCACCCCGCCGGCTTCGGAGTCGCCTAGCAACATCGTGTTCATCCGCTGACCCACATCTGTGAGGGGTTTGCGAGTCTTCCTATGAGCCCGAAGGCTGCTCTTGAGACCGAATTCGTCGGCGGCTTCCTCGATGTAGCCATGCAACTCACTTTTCAGGAAGTCGCTGCATTGGGTCCCGCCATGGCCGTCAAATACGCCGAAATAGAATATCTGTGGGTCGCCAAATGCGCTGTCCGCGGGGGTTGCTTCCCCGCTCCTCTTCATAGAACCCCTGACGAGACTGATAGGCGCCCGCTTCGCGAAGGCAGGCATGTCAATTGTGCCGGCCTGGTGTGTATCTTCATTATAGGGGCGTGATCCCCTGGACTCGGCAGCACCGAAGTGGTGTTTGGCACTCTTGAGCGGGATACGAACGACGGTGAGATCGCGATTCGGCGGTAGGTGCGGAGGCGATACGGCTGGAGCGGCACCCGGCTCCGTGACGTGCGGTGCTGCGGCATCTCTCGGTAGCTTGTGATGTAGACCGATTCGCGAGCCTGAGTCGGGGTGGAGCGACGAGGATGGGAGATGCGTCACGAAGTAGTTGTGGAAACCGCGACGAACGGTGTGATCTACCGGCGGCGCATTGTGTTGTTCGGACGACGCTAACGTGCTACTCTTAGGGACACCAGCTGCCGTCTCCTGTGTTCCGGATATCGTTCTTGTCTGTGAGTGTGCGTGTGCTACCCGTCTCGCGACATGGTAACTCGCGGGCCTTCGAGTATAATAAGTTCGGGTTTGGGTGTTGAAGAACGTCGCTATGAAACCTGGATGTAATTCGCGTGAGCTTCAGTTCTATATACTCAGGTGGCCTAGCAAGACAGAGGACAAGACAGAGGAAGAGAACAACAGCTAGGTAGTAACTGACCATATGTATCTTTTAGCGACCAGCGCTCAGAAGACCTGCGACTAAGAATCATATTTGATTCCACATAGAGTAATATGTTTTTATGTCCACCATAGGATCTTGATGGTATTGTTCAAATGTATGAGGATGCTGGATTGTACTGGTTATCCGACAAACTTCATCCCACTCTGGCCCGACTGTTCTGTCTCGCCCTCTACTAGGTGGCCTTGGTAAAGTTTTAGGTATGAAGCATTGAAGAAGGCTGTTCTTGTTCACTAATGGGCAATAGGTTGGTGACAATGAGATAGACGAGACGGTCTGCTAGCTGATGTCTTCGGTGGGTTTTCCTAGTAGGAACGTACATAGGTAGACATCAACTATTGTTGAGCGCTTTCATCAGGAATCTTAGGTACTGTGAACCGCTAGTTAACTTAAGGGGACATTAATGTTCTTGTTTCTATTCGGAAGACCAAGGAATTAGTTCCGGCTTTGCCCGGCGGGGTGTCCCCACCCACCTTACCCGCGAGCCTGGAAAAGCTGCAATGTTGAGCCCCGAACTAATAATAATTCGGACCCCAAATCATTGGTCACCACCAATTCCCATCAATAAGGGTAGGTATATATTCGACACTACGTATGATATCTGGCTAGCTATGTACAATGCCTACAGGCTACGAAGGCTGACAGGCTGACGGCAGTGTGCAGGGCTAGCCAACAACTTCAACGCTCCCAAATTGAAAGGAGATCCAATGGGTAGTTGTTGTCATCGGTGGCTGTCCAACGTAACCACCGACATATGACGGCATTAGTTACTAATCTAGACCCCTGCATTCTGCTAAAAGCCTAAAATAATTGGATTAGTTGCATGTGGTCTATGCGTCTGTGCGTTTAGTACAATACCTTGGTACCGCCCCTGACCACCCACTGACAGACTGTGGCGCAGGTGCTCTAGATGTCTTTCTGTAACTCTAGTGCCACAGAATCTGTGACGACATACATGCAACATTGGGACGGCTTCAGCGGCCTTTCAAGGGTCCAAATAAAACACTGATAACCGACATCAGTAATGCGTATAAGCAACTAAACCGGACAAAGAACATTGATTCCAAATATTCCAAATACGTTTAACTTCATCTTAGTATAAAAATACCAATCGAAAATAATATTAATTCCTATAACAATATAAATTCATCGTGAATCCCCTCTTCCTGAATCAATCTGAACTCATTATCCTAGGCTATCCCGTATATAAAACGGACTTGGCCGCTACACTCAATGCGATTGCCGCCATTTTCAAGCCTCCTCCGCACTCTCTATACTTTCTCCAACCTCACTAGAGTTCGAGCATCGACACAATTGGCATCTCAGCACAGACGAACTTTAAGATCTATGCCAACCATCCCATTCCTCGGTAGTCTCTTCGGATCAAGTTCCTCTTCTTCCCAAAAGATGACATACCCAGAGGAGAAATCGCCCGATGAGTGGCGTGCCGTCCTTTCCAAGGGTAAGTTTGACGCCATGAGACCCCACTTCTTTGACCTGTTGTGCTTAAATGCTTACTTACTTGCACATAATTCAGAACAGTTTAAAGTTCTCAGAGAGAAGGGGACTGAGCGCCCGTTTTCAGGGAAATATGACAAGTTCTTCTCAGACGCTGGCGTCTATACTTGTGCGGGCTGCGACGCGCCTCTGTACAAGGCAAACCACAAGTTCAAGTCCGGGTGTGGCTGGCCGGCCTACTTCGACAGCATCCCCGGCGCC